>CM068294.1:30395213-30995213 GCA_034703905.1 Chenopodium berlandieri | reverse complement strand
ATAGACGGCAACCAACACCAAAACAAACTTTATCATCTACGTAATTATAGTGCAACTTGTAGTTTTTTTTATATATATAAAAAAAATTTAATATAATAGGTGATGACATTATACAACAAAATGACGGGAAAATTTTTAATGTGGAAGTGACACGTAGGACAGGGAGGGGGGTGTATGATTTCAGCAAACTTTTGTTTTAGTAATAGTTAATAGATTTATAGAGTAGAGAGTAGGGTTTAAGTTTGGGCTCAATAAATAAATGAGCTTGAGTTATGAAACATTTGAACCACAAGGGTTCAAATAAATGGTTGGACTTATTTAAATGAAATGGGTTATTCCAATAAAGGTATGTAGGACTAGGTTACATACAATATTTTAAATAAGGCCCAATAATTAATAGACGTTTGACCCAAAATATATTTTACTTTTATAAAACCTTATAGTTAAAATACTTTAACTATTTAAAATGTTTAATTAAAATACTTGATCCCTTAAAAATATATTTTATAAATACTTAAATACTTTATAAAAATACATAAAATATGGAGTATTACACTTTCTCTCTAAGCCAGATGGGTAGGTCGATCCTACTTACCGGGTGCACCACGCCGTCCCGAAATCCAACTAAGGGGTGGGCGACCGGATGCATGCTGATGGGCTTGTATTTGAGCTTCTTTAAGCACTTGTAGCGGATGATATTAGAGAAGCTGCCTGTATCTATGAGGATCCGGCCAACCAGTTGGTTTTTGGTGGCGGTACAGGTTCTTGTGAAACATCTTTGAGGTACTCTCCCCACAGACGACGCCAAATGTTTTGGGTTTTTTTTTATGTCCCCCCTCGGGAGAGTTATAGCTCGCTGGCTGGAGTCAAGCCGCATGTACCTGAAAAACAACAGGAAGCTCCGGATGTTCGGAGTTCCGCCTCTGATGATCATGTTAGTACGGGTCGGAGTGAAAAAGATGCGGAAAGTATATATCTTTTTGGATTTCGAGATCGGGTGTCTCTTTGTTTTCGAGAGTGATGGGTGAGGTAATGATTGGAACGTGCCCCATTAAATGGGGGAATCTCCCTATCTATAGGGTCCTAGAAATGTGTGTCCTTGTCCTAGGGTTTGATGACCTAGTATCTTTGGATGCGCCGTTTTGCGGCTACCTCAGGAATTGGGCCTTAAAAGCCGCCAATTCCTGATGGGCTATCTGCTTGACACGTGTCATTCCTTGGATGGTCCACTTGGAGACCTTTTTCAGGCGACACGTGTCATGCTCTAATTAGGCCAAATAGTGGCGTATAAATACCCAAAACACGGGGTATTACAAAAATACATTGTAAATTTTTAGGGCCTAAAGTGATTTTAAAAATAAAAATGCAACTATAAAGTTGTACATTATTAATACAATTATTGATAACATAGCTTAACATAATAAATTAATGTAATTATCAACATAATCTTACCTAGTTAATATAAACAATTTTTATTTGTAAAAGTATGGTTTCATATTTCGATTAATTCGGATTTTTTTGGATCCAAACAAGGTCAAAATCTAAAAAATTGAATTTTTAAAAATTTCAATCCAATACAATCCGAATTGATAATTCAGTTTGAATTGGATTAATATTCGGTTTTTTTTTTCCAATAATAGACACCCGTAAATTTGATTTGTGTTTTTCTCAATCTCAGTAACCACCACCACCTCTTTCACCTTCACTATCAACACTGTCTTCCTTCAATTCCGACTAATGTTGATTCGAATCCTTGCTAGAGCAAAAATTCCATTTTTATCACCTCTAATTCTTCCTCAATTGAACAAAACATTGCCCATTAATCCGCCTTTAACCTCGTTGTTAAACCCTAATTTATCGAGCTTGGGTTCGAATGATATAGCAAAACCAACAAATGGGTTTTCCTTAATTTTGGAGAGAGAATACCACGATGGTAGACCAAGAGGTCCTCTTTGGAGGGGTAAGAAGTTAATTGGAAAAGAGGCTCTTTTTGTAATTCTGGGTTTGAAGAGGTTTAAGGATGATGAAGAGAAGCTTGATAAATTTGTCAAAAATCATGTGTTGAGGCTTCTGAAGATGGATATGATTGCTGTTCTTTCTGAACTTCAGCGACAAAATGAGGTTTCTTTGGCCCTCAAGGTTTGTCTTACGATTTCGAATTCAATTTTTATGTGTAAATTCTTGATCTTTATTGTTTATTTGCGCATTATTGTGAAGTTTGTGTGGTTTTTTGCGCTTGATTCTGATGTTTGGGTTTTTAATTTTGCATGATTTTTGAATCATTTATTCTTTTTATACAGCTTATGCAATCGTTTAAGCTATTACGATTTTGTTGTGGTCATTTTTAAGTTGTTGAGTTTAATAATCTTAATTACTCATGATACAATTTGGTTACAAGCATCTTAGTATGATATTATTGCTTCAAATTCTAATAATGGCTAGAGCTGGGAATTTTTGTGTTGACTTAGCCCCGTTTGGTTTGATGTAAAATATTTTCAATGAAAATTTAGCTTTGATGAAAACATATTTTCAAGGAAAAGTACAATTGGCTGATTAGTTATCTTTTGTTTGGTTGCATACAAGAAAAGTTCAAGAAAATTCATAATTAGGAGTGGAAATGTGAGAATGGATGAAAGGGAAGTAAAAAGGATGTAAGGAGGGAGGAGGAAAATATGGTTTCCCTTGTTTTGTAAAGGAAAATATTTTCCATCATCATCAAGGATGTAATTTTCCACCATTGTGAAAAAATGGTTTTCCACCCCTTCAAAAACCAAACAAAGGAAAATGGGAAAATCGTTTTCTATAAAAACATTTTACGTTAAACCAAACGGGGCCTTAGTGGCCTGTATAGGTTTCCTTTAATTAAGATGAAGGTTTGCTTAGATTTTTATTTGTAAATATGTTTTGTGCTACGTTTTAATCATATAAAAACATCTAGGGCTAAAGACTAGTTATGAAAGTGCTATCCAAATTATTCATTTGTCACTTTGTTTCGTTTGGTTATAAGTTGTATGGCTTTTAGGCTTTGTTCATTGCTTGGGAAGCAAGTTCTTATATAAATGGAATGAGTATTTTTTTTAACAGCCACAAAACAAAACCAGAATAATATTTAGGTCCTTTGTCTAGCTTACATAGTTAGACTCTGAACTACATGTGTAAGAATGGCCTCTGTCTTAGTTAGAGATTTTCTCACTCAATACTTCCCTTGGAGCAAAGCTTTTGCTTGAAGGTACGAACCTTCATAAAAGAGTTTGTATGAGGATGATAAAGATACAACTCCCTGCCTTTCCTTAACTTTTCCTTGCCTCGAGGAAAGATTTTCATACGCATGGAAGGTTTTCTCGTGTTGACAAAGGTAGTCTTCCCAATTTGTTGGCCTTTGTGAGACAAGGCACGTGATATTGTCTCCTTCACATTATCAATGTCTATGCTCTCCTCTATGGGAAGATCCCCTTCATTACCACTTCAAGACGAGGTTTCGCTCCCTTCCTTGGTTTTATCCGCAAAGTCCTAGTCTTGGGCCTTAGAGCTTAATTCCTTCCCCTCTTCTGAAGGTATGGGGTTCTTTCTTATACTTTGATCACTGAAACCAACTTTTGGCTCAATCTAAAAGGGCTGTTTTCACTGATGATAACTCCTTGGCTATAACTTTGTTATTTGGTTTCAATAGCCTTGCCTTATCCAAGTCTTCGTAAGCCCTATCAAATATCCTAAACTTCAATAAGACTATTCCTCTTTTTTACAGGGGATTCATGATAAGTTCCTCACAGTCCAAAAAAATAAATGGTTAATGATACAATCAACCAATGCATTATGACTTAATTATTCAATTGCTAATATTAATCCAGTCGAAAGAATCTTGAGGATATAAGCTGATGCTTGCCTTGCTTCCTTAGCTTTTCGAACTTTTGGTTAAGGCTAGAACTGTTTTAGTAAATAGCTTTATACCTCCGACCGAAGGGTCTCTAAACTGATGTCTTCACATTTCTCTTATTAATCCCCAACACCATATAGCAATAGGCAATGGCTTTGTCCAGTCATTTAGTTTAATTACACTTGCTGCCAATTTCAAATGTAATATTATGGCAAAATCTGTAAGCAATGAATTATTTTCACAAGCACTGGAAAATCATCACAAATAATAGTTACTAACACACAAACACTTGATTGCTTTGTTATACTTCACAACCACAGTACCAATTACATTCCCCTTGAAGAGAGAATTCTGCTCCTTGGAGAAATGTTGCATAAGGGATAGCTTCATCCAGGCTAGAAGTGTTTTCAAATAATTCTTCAGCATACTAATCATCTTCCAAATTTTCTAGATGATAACACACAATGGAAGCCTAACTTGATTCGTCCTCACACTGCTCCAGTTGAACTATACTGAACAATACACTAAAATACTAGCGAAACTCATAAAAATGAGAATGAAATCACACCAACACCAATACAGATAAGCTAGCACATACTACTTAAAGAAGACCTATTAATAGGCAGAATAAAAAACACCACATAACTTTTACAGAGAAGACAACCCCATCGGAGCTAAATTGGAGAATAAGCCTATGCAAACAGGCTCTTGAGTGGGGTATAATCGTCTTCTAGGTGTTAAAACAGCTTGCTTGCCGGCATCCCTAGAGGCTGGGGTGGATGCCGGCATGCTGTCATTACCTGAAGCAGATGGTTTTATTGGTTTGGGGTAGTTGGGGGATGAGAAAAAAGTTATTGTAATTATTAATGGAATGAGTATTAGTGACTAGAATCTTCTGGATTGTGCAATCTTTTGTTCCCTTCGTTTTTTAGTACTTATTCCGTTTATCGATAATTGCAACAAGTTGACTTGTAATCATAAGATAAGAATGCGGTATTGGTCGCGATCGCGGAAATGGTCGCGGTATCACGGTATCGGGAATTGATGTGTTTGTCGCGGGCTAGGTCGCGGTTGTACAGGCAGAATTTTGTTTCAAATTTATTAAACCAAAAAATAAATCTTAAGATTTTATTTTATTTTATATTTATATATTATGATTATTAATTAAATTTAAGGCTTTTTGGCCCAATTGACAGGCCCCCTAACCCTATAAAATTCGAATTTCACTAAAAGTATATCGAACTAGACACTATACACACTATACAGTTGTACAATACTAAATTAAAAGGTAAGAGGAGAGGTCTAGAATAGTATCACGTGGTGTTGTTTATTTTATTTGAAGAAATCCTACCCCACTATCCCCACCTACCCAAAAGAAATCCTGCCAGCTCACTCTCTCTCACCTGCTCAACTAGTTTCTCTCTCCTCTTCCAAGAATTCTTTGATTTTAATGGAGGTTTATGACTTTTCTCCACTTTTTCCCTTTCTTTTCCCTAAGCAAGTACTTCATTGGAAATTAACCAGTTGTGAGATAATATCGGTCAATGCGGGCGAAATTTAGTTCGTATCGGTTGAATAGGCCGAAAACTCGGCATTTTAAAAAACACCGCATCAAATTGGGAATTCTCGGATCGGTAGGCTTGAAATCCGGTACATATCGGACGCATTTTTATTCTATGCTTGTATTAAGAATTTAAGCAAGTATATGGTGACTTTTACACGAGGAGCCTGTAGAACATTTTAGGTGGGTTTAGCTGAAAGTCAAATGTGGTGACTTGAGTTAGAAAACTGGTTGGTAGAATTACTGTTTGCTAAGATCTGTTTCCAGCTTTGGAAATTTATTCAACTTTGAGAAGCACGGATGATCATTCTGATAAAGTCGGCCCTTCTTTGTCTGTCAAATTCTTGTAGCAACTTCGAGAAGTATCTTGACTTCCCTGACCCAGTTTTTCGATCCTACCATTCTTTTGGCTATAATAATGACGACTTTAGTGTGAATCTTTTCTTCGAATGTTTCTTTACCACATTTTTCTTCGAATGTTTCTTTACCACATTATGAAGAGTGAACAAGAAATGATTTTAAAGTTTAAATAGGTTGTTCCTCTGCATAATTTTATCAGAGCTCAATGAACAATCATTGACTTTCTTTGAGATCCTGAATATATTTATTTGAAATTTGAAGTACTATTATTCCCAAAAAAAAAACTCTTATAGTATTTTGTATGGGCCAAACTTTTTTTGAGTTGAACTTCTGTTAATTTCAATGCTTTATTTGTGAGTAGTTTTGCACTTTTACAAGACACTTAGATAGTTAGATCTAGTGATTTATGAGGGAATTTATTTTTTTCCCATTTTGTGAACTTTTCATTTCTAAATTCTAATATTTGGAAAAGTGGAGTTTTGCAAGTACTCATATCATATTTAAGATGCTGACAGCTATATGCTAATTTATTGCTTTAAGCTTAGTCCAAATAAATGTTACAAAGATTTGCAAATGCAATTGGATGCTCTGCAAATCTGTGTCCCTCTGTTAGTGGTAGGTATGTGGGAGTTTAGGGTAGGAGTGGGACTTGATTTCAATTGGATGAAACTCCCCTCCCATATTAGTTTCTTGGGTTTGGGAATAAAGCTTGGAAACGGCTATATGCCCTCTTTATTAAAATTAGTTGCATTTACCTCTTACAAGGCATTGATTCCATTCCATATCCCAGTCTCTATTGTCAAAATTCCCATTCCTACAAACGCCCCCTCTATGTAGGGAAATGACTACTCTCTTTCTAGGAAGTTTGCTCTTTCCATACAACTAGCAGTGTTTATTTTATTCTATGTGACCTACTCAATCATGTATACAAATGGCCATTGGAAACTTTTGAAAAGAAAATTTTCTCCCCAATAGCTATCTTAACGGTTATCTTCTTGAATCAGATGTTTAGAGTAATACAAAAGCAGGACTGGTATCATGCTGATACGTATCTTTATAAGGACTTGATTATTGCAATGGCGAGATCTAAAAGAATGGATGATGTGACGACACTTTGGGAAGACATGAAAAAAGAGAATTTGTTTCCTGATTCTCAAACATATACTGAAGTTATTAGAGGCTTCTTAAGAGATGGTTCCCCTGCAGATGCTATGAACACCTATGAGGACATGCTGAAGGCTCCAGAACTTCCAGCAGAACTGCCATTTAGGATTTTAATGAAAGGTCTTTTGCCACATCCACTTTTGAGAAACAAAGTTAAGAAAGATTTTGAGGAACTTTTTCCTGAGCATTCTGTGTATGATCCACCTCAAGAGATATTCGGAATGCGATGAGGTTTGTAACTTGGATACTTATTTTGTTGTCAGATCTACGTCTCCTTTTTCCTTTGTACAAAATGTCATACTGTGATTTGTGGTCTTTTGTATATGTCATGCATCAGAGAGCTTGATATTGTTGCTGTTGTGTTTGCATGTGTGCTCTTTGTGCTGTATAACTGTTGAAGTGTTGGATTCTGTTTGACAATATGTGTGGTATGCTGGAGGTAAATTGGTAACTCACATTGAAACACTGGTATGCCAAATACTTGTATATATAATATTGAGAGTTTTTAGTTCTATACATGTGTAACATAACTACTACGTAGTAATTTAGATATTTTATGTTGTGTGAAACAAAGAGAAGGATTGCCTTGTAACGTGGCCGACTTATTTTCTACTTTTGGGAAATATTGAGTTGATTTCAAATTGGTGTTGTATATGTGTGTGATAAGCTATACGTAAGGAAGTTTTATTTGCTTAGTAGGCTGTTAAAAGCATTAATTTTGTTTGTGTAAGGAAGCTTTGACCTCGACTTGTTTTTTAAAACTAATTTAAGGCTTTGATTGAAAATATTTTTCATGGAAAACCATTAAGAAACAATTTTAATGGAAAACGTTATTGTGAAAAGAGTTTTCCTTTGTTTTTTTATTATAGGAAAACTTGGGAAAAAAGAAATATGAAAGTAAAAGGGAGGGGAAGGATAAAGGAGAGAAATAGAGAAGTGAGGAGTAACGTGGAAAATGTGGCATACGCCACATACATTCTTTACAAGAGGTTATTAGTTTTCCTTCTATAATAAGTAACTTTTCACCTATGACAAATCGATTTCCCCCTTTAACAAAAAAGCAAAAGAAAATAGAGAAATGAATGAAAATAATCATTTTCTAGTCTAATAATTTCCATTAAAATAATTAGAGCCTAAGTGTATAATCTTGTTGAGTGAAATTTTGGTTGCAAGGGTGTTTATGATTTGAATTAGCAAAACAAGCAAAAGAAAATAGAGAAATGAATGAAAACAATCTTTTTCTACTCGAACAATTTCCACCAAAACAATAAGAGCCTAAGGCCCTGTTTGGTTGGGTGTAAAATGTTTTCAATGGAAAATGATTTTCCATGAAAAACCTTTTTCATAAGAAAATGTAATTTCCTACACATTTTCCCTTGTTTGGTTACATGTAAATTGATTTTCCTTTTTAAGCATTTTCCGTCGTTTGGTTCAATAAGGAAGATCTTATCAGTTCTTTCTCATACCGTACTACTAATACTATCATAATCTTCGAACTTTTTCTAAGCTAACTTTGAATTTGTTTTTTTTTTTAAGTGATAACTTTGAATTTATTTTTGTAAATATTTTTTGCAATTTAGAAATAAAAGGGTAAAAATTAGCATAATAAAATTATATAAGTAAGATAAAATGTTGTAGACTAGTACAAAGTAGCAGCAACAAAGCTATCAAACAAAAGAAAAAAGTGTTTGAACGACGAGATGACCTTTAGTAGATATGAAGTTTAAAACATACTCATTCTAATTTTAACGATTAAGGGAATTTATGAAGTTTCGGATCCAAACTCTTCGGAGAGGTTTGCTCTTTGTCAAAAAGCTTTGGCAAGCATCTCCCGCTCAACTAAGTGGTCAAATGCGGCATCACGAACTGCTTCTTCAAAATCATCCATCTTCATTATCTCTTCATAAAGTTTCTCCACATCAAGTTAGTTGTTTGAGAATTTTTTCAGAGCACTAACCACTTCTCCTAGTTGATTAGATATTTGTTGCAAGTCACAAGTGTCGTCTTCACCTCGAGTCCTCTTACGATGTTGTCTTGGCTCTGAAGAAGTGGCACTATCTGATTTTGATGTCCCATCTTCTGCCATACTTGTAGGATGCCTTTGTCCACTCTCATTGTTAAGTTCAATATCAGCAAAACTCTTAGAAAAGTCTCCACGAGCCATGTCTTTACCAGCCACGATTGCTATTTCTTCATACATATCAATTTTTCGGTTGAGATATTTCTCATGAGAAGGATTTTCCTGTATACAAAAGGAGAAAATATCAGTGAAATACTTGAAACAATGTAATATAAAGCAACCATGACTATGAAAGCATAATTATAAGACCATCTACTATACGTCACTACCCAACCATCTACTATACGTACTATAAACAACTTATCCTCTACAAAATTGCAGCAATTAGATATCACACTTATAATTATGAAACAGGCCAGAGAGTATCTGACAGCTATGTAATGCACAGATCTAGTAGGTTGAATCAAGAATAATCTGCTGAAAATTACAGATGATAGCTTACTCAATAAGAATCACTGAACATAGAGGAACATAAACATATTGCAAATGCAGATTTATTTAAGTTTTCATGTAATACCAGTGGACCAGATTCCAGATATCTAGCCCTGCTCCCTTGTCATATATAGCCAAAAGTTTGAAAAAGTGATTATCTATCCAAAAAAAAAAAAAAAAAAACCCCAAATACCTAAGCATGTAAGAATACAGCATAAATATCACAGAACACAACTGATTTGGAAAACTCTTCTCTGAGTTGCTTTTCTATACACACCATAATAATTTATAGCATGTAAAAAGCTAGTGAAAAGTTAAGATACCTGAACATAGTTATTGTAAGCATTAGGAGATGCTGTTAACATCTTCACAGTGTCATTCCACCCAAATCCAGAGTTACCACGAACTTTCGATATGATTGCCCAATTAGCTTTCACCGTCCTCATGTGGTTCTCAACATGGTCAGTCGTGCAGGAAGTAGATACACATGAGCTTCACTTTCGATATATTTTTTGCAGCAGCAACAAATGAGCTTGTTTTGAAAGTGTTATTTGGCCTATTTCCCTTTCTCACTTCTTCTGCAAGAAATACCAGCAACTCCTTGGACATTTGTTTTGACCAACGAAAATTCCCTTTTTTTTCTTCATTCTTCACCTGCAATTGTAGATACACATGCTTCTCATATGCAAACCACATGAATTATCAAGAAAATCTAATCATTTCATATACATTCACCAAAATAAAAGTTCATGTAATTAAGGAGAATATAAACATCTTTGCAATTTCTACTTCAAATCATTAGTGTAACCCATTACAACATAAGGAAATAAATAGAAAGACTCAGGTGGTTGTTTGAGGCCTCTTGTATGCAGTCCACATGGCTAATGCTATGGCATTTCTTTTATTAATGCACTCATTTGTTTCTTCTCGCATTTCCCTTCGAGTAAGCAATGTTCTTGTATCATGTGAATCCATCTCCAAGTCTACCTCTCTAGTTATCAGGTCATTAGGGTCCACACCCCTAAGGAAGTTGTGTATCACACAACATGCTAAAACCACATCAACCTGGGTTTTTAAATGACCAAAAAGGCTCAGCATCCAAAACACGAAACCTCGCCTTTAGAATTCCAAACGCCCTCTCTACAACCATTCTAATTGAAGAGTGTCGAAGGTTGAATAACTCCCGTTCATTTTCTGGAGGATTGTTTGTAAATTCTTTCAAGTGATAACGGGTTCTCCTGTATGGAGGCATAAGACCTTTGCGACTACCAAAACCCGCATCTGCAAGATAATACTTCCCTGCACACAAAAATAAAAATGCATATTATAATCAATTTATCTTCAGTTTGCAACTAGTCGACTACCAAAAAAGAGACAACTACCTTCTGGAATTTTGAAACCCCTACTTAGCGCATCATTAAGGACCCTTGAATCATGTGCAGAACCCTCCCAGCTAGCTAGAACATATGTGAACTTGGCATCAAAATCAACAACAGCTAGCACATTTTGCGTTGTTCCGCCCTTTCTACCACGAAATCTATCTTGTATCTCAATGGGAACGGAGGCACGCACATGTGTTCCATCTATAGCCCCTATGAAATCCTCAAACCATGGAAAGAACCTAGGGTTGTTTTGAATTTCTGGCTGAATTGAAGTTGTTGGTGGTTTCACTGTCGATAGCTTGAAGTACAATATGAAAATAGTAGTGTACGGTCCATGTTGACCGAAAAAATCTTCCCCCAATCACACGAAACCTTACATTATGCCCCAATAAGTGTAAAAATATAATTACTTGCTCCTTAACACTCATCCGAACACTTTCCCGCAAAAGTCCTCTTTCAACTAGAATATTACATAGGCTATAAAATGCAGCAGGCCTCATACGAATTTGTCCTAGACAATGAGTGTCACCACAATGTAAAATACTATTGATATTTGCCTCCCTCAAACTATCTCTATTCACATAAGGTTGCCTAATTATTCTAGGCCTTTTATTCCTTAACCTATATTCTTCAACAAGAGAAAGAACAGAAGCAATTATAGCTGCCACAGAAAGAATCATGCCTTTCATTTCATGGGTCATCTACAATAACATATACAACAAATTATATAATAAGCCATAACATATACAAAAATAGCAAATTATCTCAATAATTACAAAATTAAACCAGCTGGGTACTCAAAAAAATCTGAAATCAGATTGGATTTGGCTCAAAAAAATCTGAAATCAGATTGGATTTGGCTAACCAGAGAACAAATGTGCTTTTTCTAGTGCAATTGAGGATGGGTACCAATTGATCATTTCATCAGACACATCCAGAAGTGCAATATGACTATATTCTACCAAGTACATTGAAGGTCAGATGACTACTTGGATCTATGTACAGCACAAATGCACATTGCAGACATAATTTCAATAAACATGTTGGTATTAATTAATTTGTTTATTTTACTGAAACAACATGCATGTGAATGTGTTATAGATTTATTCTACAATATGTAACATACTAATGAGTATTACCAGATTCCAGAAGAATATGACATAAATTTTCTTACATTCTCTACATAATGAAGCAAGTAAAATCAGACCATTAGAGATGTATTATATACCTGAAGTGAATTTTGAGATGCTACTCCTTGATCCGACATCATACTAGCTTACAATCTTCAAAAAAATCATCAAAATAAGACAAATTTTAGGTGAGGCATTTTATCAAACACTTTGTGGGCATGATAAAAACATGTAAAATATTTGAAGAAAATAAAATTTGCAGCAAGTAGAATGAATCTAACAACAAATTTCCAAATTATAACCATCGAATATGTACAAAAATACCCAAAAACAATCGAATTTGTAAAAAAAAATACAATCGAATAATCAAAATATGTACAAGAAATACCAAAAAACAATCGAATTTTAAATCAAATTAAACCCTAGATTAATAATCAAGACAAGAAGAGAGAGAATATTACCAAATTTGTAAAAAAAAATTGAGTGAGGAAGATCTACCTGAGTTCGTAGCTAGCAGCGTAAGGAGAAGGGGGAAGATGGAAGGAGGGTGAAAATCTGAAAACACGGCTTCCCTTCTAATTTGGGGGAAAACGTTTTCTTGTACAAGGAAAATAGTTTTTCAGCCCAAATTTTCCTTTTTCTATCCGGCCCAAACCAAATAACGTAAAATGAGGAAAATAGTTTTCCTGGAAATGGTTTTCAGCGTAACCAAACAGGGCCTAAGTGTATCTTATTGAGTAAAATTGTGGTGGCAAAGGTGTTTATGATGTGAAATGACTTGAGCTTGTCTCTAAAGCTCCAAACTTGAGCCTCGACTCTCCTTGGTTCAAATAGAGCTCGACTCTAGTTAGGCTTGAAAATGATTGGCTAATTGTTATTAACTTTTTTTTTTTTATTTTTTTTTTATTCTTATAATTAGTTAAAGTTTAAAAAAGGAGTGCTCCAATAGTCTAATGATGTGACTCGAAATAAAATAACATTAGGAAATGTGTACCTTGTATGTTGATCAGGGTTCAAAATGCGGCCTTATCATAACGTATCGGTCGAGATGTAGCGGTTTTCAATTTTGCCGAACCTAGATTGAGTGATTTGATGCGGGTTATTAAAATACACCGCATTTTTGGCCCGAATCGTCCGGTACACCGATATAACTATGAATCGTCCGAGAAATCGCATAATATCGCAATTTTTTCTTCTGACTCCATTGAAAAACAGAAAGAAAAGGATAGAGAAAGAGGAGAGAGAGAAGGGAAGGAAGAGGAGAGAGAGAGGGGTGTGAGGTGACCAATGAGCTCTCAGATAGGTGAGAGTTGGGATGTAGCCCATGTGGACACGTGTCATTTTATAAACCATTACTTTTTACTTTTGACCTATTCCAGTAACTTAACAAGTTGTTTTCTTTGTACTCTTTATTTATGTGTTAGTGTGTTACCATAACTTACTGTTAAGACAATTTATTTCATAGGAATTGGACTAATAATTGAAAATAATACGGAGTACTAATTTTAATTATTAGAAAAAGATAAAAAATATTAAGTTTTAAAATTTATGAGTTGTAATATTGATAAAACATATAAAATTATAAAACTAAAATTCGGTCTCCATATCTGTGATAACCGCATCAACACCTACCGCGACACGTTACCGTTATCGCGATCGCGACCGAAACCGTGGTCGAAACCGCATTTTCAAACCATGATGTTGATAGCCTTTTAGGGAAAGATGATACACATACATCTTGGATGTTACATGAGGCCTGATATTGTGACAACACTGCACTTGAGTTTTTTAATAAGCTGGAAACAAACTCATTTTATTTTATTATTTCTTTTTTTTTTTTTTTTTTGGGGGGGGGGGGGGGGGGGGCTTTTTGCTTCTTAGCACCAGATTGAGTAATTGAGAGCTAAAATTCCCAATGAAATTTCACTACACTTTTGGCGCTTAACATTTTAGGAAAAGCAAATCACTGATTATTTTCCATGAGATTAAAGAATTCTCTCTCCACCCAAAACCCAATTTTTTTTGTAGATACAAGCGAATCAACTATTGAAAGCATAAGCGCTTAACGTTTTCTCTCTCCTCCCAAAACCCTATTTTTTCTTGTAACTCCTTTGCCCCTATGCTTTCAATAGTTGTTAATCCATTTGATGTTAGGTACCCTTCGTTTCATGTTCTTCATAATTTTATTTGTGGGTGATTTTCATGTAAAATCTTAGGTTTTGGGTGTAATTTCAATTTCTAATAAATTAGATAAATCAGTCAAAACCACCTTTTAAAATTGGGTTTCTGTCAAAAATCACCTTCAAAATTTATTTATTTACTAGAGTGTACCCGTGCTCATGCACGGGATATATGTAGTATACTTCCTCCGTTCTTTTATTATTGCATCACTTGCGAAGTTTCACAAATATTGCACAATTTCCTTTTTAGGAAAAAAATTGTTTGTGCTCACATTACAAATACCCAACATACCCTTGCTTTTTCACACTTTTTAATTTATCAATGTCACATGGGCAATTTTGTATTTTTTACCTTTCTTTCTCTTACTTTTTTCAACTACCAAAATATTTGTACCCAACTCTTATGGTGCAATAATAAAAAAACGGAGGAAGTATATATTATGAGAAAAAAAATAGTAGAAGTGATAGTTATTAAAGGGTGGTTATTATTATTATTATTATTATTATTATTATTATTAGTTTTGTGTCCGTGCGATGCCCGGGTTGTTTATTGAATTTTAAGATAAGTTTTTAATGTATATGTCAAATTTTAAAACATATCATTGATACAAAATTAGTTAGGAATTGATGTGTTTTTGTGATGATTTAAACTATATAGTAGGCATGCAATGACTAATAATAATAACATTGGTGAAAAACATTTCTGGACCCGTAACCTGAAATAATGACCCTGTCCGAAATGACTCGTGACCCGACCCGATTGACATGTCTACACACAGTAATAAAATTATATTAGATTGTAAAGTATATTGTTTTAATTGATTAGAATATATTATAAATAATGGATATGGTGCATTTTGAGCTACTTCCTTCGCTCCAAAAAAAAAATACTATGATACAAAAAATAAATTTACATGATAATTTATGAGTGTTATAATTTTTTTTTTTAATAAAATTATAATTTAATTTGTACATATGAAATATTAGTACTTTATCGAAAATAAAACTTTAAATTAACAATTTTATGCTTAAATTCTATCCAAATTTGATTGAAAATAGAATTCTAAATTAACTTTTTTATCCTACAAATTGAATTCTATATAACTTTATCCTATGTGGCGCGACACTTGGCAAAAATTTAGAACGCCAAGTGTCGTTATTTCGTCGTCTGGATAAAAGTTTAGCTTTATATATTAGTTATATTATTATTATTATTTTTTTTTTAATAGAGGGCTTGATTTTGATTGAGTGATATGGGTAGTTATGAGTAATAATGGTGGTTACTGGTTTTTTTTTAAAAAAAAAAAAAAAAAAAAAAAAGATGACTAGAATTGCAGGGATGAGAATTTGGAGTGCTGTGAATGAAAGTTGGAAAAAAAAACTCTTAAATTATATATTTGATTTCTGTATGAAGTCAGAAGACCACCTTTTCCTAGATAGGCCCGGATTTCACCCTTTGACTCACTATTTTTGACATTAACTTCGCTCAACCATTATTTTTTCTCGTTCCGTGGCTGGAATACCACCTCTTCTTTCCTTTCCACCACCACTATTTCTCTTTCTCCCAAGTCCCACCTCCATTGTCACTGCCCCTCTCACTACCCCTTTCTCTCTCTTCTTTTTTATTTTTATTGCTGTTTATTTATTTATTTGTTTATTTAATTTTATCTCTATCTATTTTAATTCTAATTGTTTGGTGGGTTTTCTGTTGATTGAGGTTGTTTTTAGGTTAAGTGTTAGTTTTCAAGTTTTCCAAGTTGTTTTGGGAGTGGGTGAACTTGATTTTGAAGTAGCTGACATGGTTTTCTTGACATTGTTTTGGAGGTTAGGGTTTTTTTTTTTTTTTTTTTTTTTTTTTTTTTTTTTTTATTGGAGTGATTTTATGAGGTAGGTGTGTGGTTATGGTGGTGGTTAAGTGGTTTAAAGGGAGTTAGGGGGTTTTCTGTGGTGTGTAATTGGTTTTAGAGGTGTTTGGGTGGTGTTAAACTTTTAAGGGAGTTGGTTGGATTTTGGAGAGGTTCGGTGGGCCGACATTTGTGGGTCTGGTGGTGATATAGTTGAAAAGGGTGTTTTTAGTGGTCATGTGCATGGCACGTGAGTGGTCAACACCAAAAAAGAAATTTTAGAATTCGGCATAAGGTGCTAATTCACAAAAAAAAAAAAAAAAAAAAGGTGGCTTCTTACGGAATTTTAAAGAATATATTACAAGATGGTTTTTTGACTAATGTTCCGATAAGTGTCTAGATCTTTCAAACTAGGGTTCTAAATGATTTGGGATTAGCTCGAATTTTGTAGAAAATCAAAGGTTTATGAGACCGAATTTATCAAATTAGATTTACAATTAACATAGGTTAAGCTCGATTGTTCAAATACTTATTTTTTGTTCTTCCTAATTTAATTTAATTATTTTTTTAAAAAAGTACATTAAAAATAAATAATTTTTTTTTGTGTGTTCATATCTGTTGATTTTCTGGTTTCATAGTCTCTCTTCTACTCTCTTGCTTTGTCTCAGTGCATGCCCCTTTTTGCTTTAGCATGCCAGCCATATTGCTATTGTAATTGATTTTAAGTTACATTTTAAAAAAAATCGATGTATTCTAAGTATATGGGATGTGGATCATTTGAATCAAACATCAACTATTTACTGTATTTTCTTTTCCAGTCTCACTGATTCTCTTCCTTTATCACTAATTTTCTTATCCTCAAACTATTAACCTGTATCCTCCAAGTTTTTTTTTTTTTTTTTTTTTTTTTTTTTGTTACTTCCTGGCATAACAAAAAAGAAAAACACTTTTCCCAACACCATTATTCCATCCAATTCAAAGAACATTACCCTAATCTTTGCTGTAATTCTCAGAAATGTCATCGCCATAACACCGCCGACTTACCTATTTACAGAGACCGACAAACTCATCCCTTGGGCCCATAGTTTCATTGCAAAAAAAGGAAAAAAAAAAACATCAGCACAGATTGCGATCATGCTGACAACAATAGCCCAACTGAGCATATGGGCTGATTGCTCATGAAACATGGACCCAAGGCCAAAATTGATAGGGACACAACCATACCAGCCGAGCTCAGTAAGAGAAGAGGTCTCCTACCATACTTCTCTTAGAAAAGAGCTGATATCATGCAAAGGTAGCTTTTGGCTGTTCCCATGATTAGATTAATGTTACGAGCTACAGGCTATGTATATTATCTAGTCTTGACAGCAAAATATAGTATTGAACCTACTAACAGTCTCTTGTGGTAACCAACTAGACTTGGCAGCATTATCTTCAACAAACACTTGTAACAGATGCATTAGTATATAAATATTAAGAATATTTTTGTTCAGAAGACTATAAATATCTGTGTATCTGCTGCAGTGGGTAAGGTGGCATCTAAAAGAATGTTTCAGTATTTTACTTCTGCATGGACTCTAACCCGGCTTTAGATCTTTTACATCTAACAATTTCTGTTTTTATTGAGTAATTTCAGAGTCTCCATGTTTTTGGTTGAACATTTTGCACGGAACACTCAAATTTGATTTGAGCCTAACTGTATGAGTCGTTCTGATCAGCATGGCTTTGGTTAATATCTTCTCATTGGGTTATAGTTAAGGCTTTCTGATTGGTACTGCTCCTATGGTTAAGCTCTTTCTGATTTGCGCTACTTTGTTTATGTCCTAAATCATCTGAAATAACTTGTTAGCTGTTTCTCTTTATTATGTTGGGGTATTGGATTTCTTAATTCAATTTTGTGTCTTAGATTCTCGTTAGGTTTACTCTTTTTGTGTCTCTTTTTTTAATCCCTGAAGGCTAAATTTTAAATAAGAGAATTTTGTTCAGCTTTGCATCATCTGAAAGTCTGATTACCCTGTTTTATGCTATAATATCATAATAAAATAGCATGATTCTTCTGAAATCAAACTCGTCATTTAGCTTGGTTATATGAATAGTTGTTATGATCCAAAATGAAAAATTATACAGTGGCCTTATACTGCCACTAGGTGGTGATCAGCTTGCTTATACAAGGCACAATAATCCTATGAATGCGTTTGGGGAGCCTGTTCAAAGTCAGTTACTTGAATTTTTAGTTAATTATCTGTCAAAGAGATTGGTCTTTTATTCCACAATCTTGGTGTAACACTAGTATGGTTAGGGACTTGATGCACTCATGAAAGAACCTGAAAAAGGAATCAAGCAGGATCTGCATTCCCAAACAAGTTTTATGGGTTGTTACTAGACCTGGTTATTGGGCGGGTCGGGTCAGGGTCAAAGAGGGTCACATTTTATAGGGTCAATATAGGGTCGGTACAATGCGGGCCGCGGGTCGATAATGGGCGGGCCTACAAAATATTTATTAAAACAAATATTGGACAAAGCCATTATTAAATACATATGAATACAAATTAATCTATGTAATTATTTTTACATTATGTATTTTCTTTATCAACTAAATTGGAAAAACATGTTGGTCCTATATTGACCCTACCCAATAAGGGCTCTGTCCATTAATAGCCCTGTCCATTAAAAACCCTATAAGTTTGGCCCTGACCCTATTATCATTGGGCTACCCTGTCCAATAACCACCTCTAGTTTTACTTGAGTTAACTTTTTTTTAAATTAAAATAAATATATTTACCTTTTTGGGTTCATATTTGTTGATTTTCTTGTTTCTCTCAATGCTTGCCCCTTTTCTAATTCTCGTACTCTCTTTGCTGCAGAATGCTCCTACGCATATTATTAGTCCAATTGTCATCACTTATTACACCCTCCAGTCTAACATGCTCTGCTTTACCTGTATACCTTGCCTTTTGATTTACTCAATTGTCATTGGTTGTCACAATTTGATTTACTCAATTGTCATTGGGCCATATCTATTTTCCAATGATCCTGAATCTAATTTGGGTTGGATCAGATTTTGACTGAAGTGAAGAAGGCTAAAAAAGCCATGGACAAAATTGGCATCGGAGGTACAGTGAAAGCTAGCGTCGGTTCTTCATGAGAGGGATGTGATTTTGGCTCTGGGAGGAGAATGATTGCCTTCGACAAGGGGCATTAAGTTCTGCATTTGTTGTTTTTCTGTATGAACATCCTGTTAGCTGCTCCTATTTTTGCCCTATAGGTGATCTGCATATCTCAGTGGTGGGGATCTTGAGAAAATTTCATCAGAAGATGAAAATATTCTAATCTTTGTATTAACAACCATAGAAGTAGAAAGTTATTTAGAAGATACAATAACGTTTTTTTAAAATTCAATGAAGGATATATGACAAAATTTTACTTCCATCTTTATGAGAACTTGTCGTCTTTGTCAGCAGGAACTTGTCGAGCGAGCTAAACCAGCGGGTTGGAGCCCAAGATTATTTCATTTATATTTACAAGGTCAAACTTTGCGGCTTTTACATAAATAATTACGGAGTAATTTTTTTTTTTTTTTTTTTTGACAAGACGAACTAAGAAAGAAAGAAGACAACATAAAAATTAAAAAAACTTAGAACAGAACAGAAATTGTTGCTGACAAGCTTTGGTAGCCAACCAATGAGCCGGAGCAACCCACTGACGAGGAACCTTCCAAAGCTCACAAGCAGAAAACCTGGAAATGACATCCCTAATATCTTGAAGTAACCATAAACAGGAAATATCCGAACTACTCTTGCCATGGAGATGAGAAACCAAGTTCGAACAATCGTTGTAGATCAGCAAACATCGAAAACCCCTTCGATATGTTGTTCGGAGAGCCCAAAGACAAGCTTGTAATTCCGAGTGAATAGCAGAGGATGAGATAAAAGCTCTTGAACCTCTCCCAATTACCAAATCTGAGGTAGAATATCTGAAAATCCAGCCCGCACCTGCAGATTGATCCCGCACTCTGAACACACCATCAAATATCAAAGTAATATCATAGTCTGACTCAACAGATCCTGTGAGGCAGAGAGACAGAGGAACAGAACGTAGAGAAGCACCAGAACGATTACTGGATAAAGATATCGAGGCTTTAAATTCAGAGACTGTCGAACTCCGCGAAACCCAATCTTGCATAAAGAAAAGAACCAAATCCGGAGAAAGAACAGCCTGACGAAACACCTTGTGATTCCGAGCTATCCAGATAGCCCAATAGAAAGAAACCAAACTAACCAAAACCTCCCAAGATTTAGATTCCGCAAAGAAACCACCACCTCTACAAACCAGTCGGAAAAAGGTTTATCCTGATCCACTGTGATTGAAGAAAAAAGAGGAACTGAAACCTAGAGAGAAGAGACAAAGGGACAGTCTCGAAATAGATGATGAATGGTATTAGGACCTCCAAGGCAGAAAACACAAGTTGAGTCTACAGGAATACCCCGAACTTGTAGAATCGTTGTTAACGGCAAGGCATTGAAAAGAAGCTCCCAACAAAAACACTGCAACTTTGGTAAAAGTGGCAGACTCCAAAATCGTTTCCACCATGAAGGAGGGAAAGAGGTTGCTTCTCCATAAGAACTAAGTCGGCATAATAACATTGCATAAGCCGACTTTGTGGTGAACTTACCATCCCTAGTAAATTTCCAATATACAAAATCATCCATTGGTTTACTAGGACGTTCCATAGCTAAAATACGATGGGTTGTAGAGGAATCAAACAGCCGGTGCACTATATTTGAATTCCACGCGTAAGAACGCGAATTGATGATAGAAGAAACATGAGACGGAACACGTGTCTCACCATTATCACGAAATGAAATAGGTTCCCCAGGAACCCAAGAGTCTTCCAATATGCGAACCTGTGACCCCGAACCAACCTTCCAGGCAATGCCGTTAGAAAGGACGAACAGACCTTGGAGCAGACTTCGACAACCCCAGGAGGAACCTGGAATCCTTCTCGTCGAGAAGAACTGAAGAGAAGGGTATTTTGCCATAAGAAGCCTGGAAACCAGCAATTGAGGATTATGCTGAATGCGCCAACACTGACGAGCCAAAAGGACTGAGTTAAAGGAGCTCAGCTGACGAATGCCTAGGCCACCCAGACCCTTAGGAAGATGTAAAAGAACTTTTGAATGAAGAGCCAAACCCCAGGAACCTGAATCTGACTTCCACCAGAAACGAGCTAAAAGGTTGTCCACTTTGGAGCAGATAGAGGAAGGAATCTGGAAGACCGAGAGAATGTGATTGAACGGGGCGAGAAGAACTGAATTGATAATAACCAGTTTTGCTGCTGAAGAGAGTCCCAATGAAGCGAAAGTTGAAATACGTTGAACCACCTTGTCAATCAGAAAACTAAACTCCGAGCCTTTACTACGTCCAAGTTCCACCGGTAAGCCTAAATAAGAACCCAGGCTAGCCTTACACTGGAGCTTCATACTACTAGCCAGAAAATCCCGATAGTCCGTTGGAGTATTGGGACTAAATTTGACAAAAGATTTCTGAAGATTAATTACCTGGCCTGACATAGAACAAAACTCAGATAATAGGTTCGTAAGATTCTCACACGCCTCAAGAGTAACTTGGAGGAATAACAAAGAGTCATCAGCGAAGAACAAATGAGAAATTGCTGGAGCACCCCGAGTAATTGAAATGCCTTTAAACAAAGATGCTTTTTCGGCCTTACGAAGCATGGCTGACAGAATTTCCATACACAAAACGAACAGATAGGAAGAAAGAGGATCACCCTGACGAAGACCACACTGAGGATGAAAAGCCTGTAGCGGATTCTCATTAACCAAAATCTGATAAGAAACCGTAGTAACACATTGTTGAATAATGTGAATCCAATAGGGAGGGAAGCCATAAGCAGTGAGTAACCGAAATAGGAAATCCCAATTGACCATATCATAGGCTTTATTCATATCCAACTTGATAGCTGCAAAGAACCGCTTTCTTGCTTTTGACTTGTTCATATAGGATATAACTTCATGTGCGATTAAAGCATTATCCGAGAGAAGACGTCCTGGAACAAAGGCATTTTGGAAGTCGGCGACCAAACTAGGCAACACCAAGCGAAGCCGACTCGTAAGACATTTCGCCACTAATTTGTAAATAACATTACATAGGCCAATCGGGCGAAATTGAGAAATAGACTCCGGAGCATCCACCTGTGGGAGTAAGGCCAGAAAACTTCGATTCCAGTCCTTCAACATATAGCCATGAGCAAAAAAATGTTGAACTGCATAGACCACCGAAGAGCCCACTGATTCCCATGATACTTTAAAGAAAGCGGAAGAGAAACCGTGTTGACCTGGAGACTTACTGTCTTCAATGCTGAAAATCGCCTTCCGAATTTCTTCCGAAGTAAAAGGATCCGTCAGAAATTTCTGTTGATCAGAAGAAAGAGAGGGTAATTGAAGACTATCCCACCATTCAACATCCTTTGAAGAGGCTTGATCCGAGACTGAATACAAATCTTTGCAAAAGGACTGGGTAATGGACACTATCTGAGAATAATCTCGATGCCAACATCCTGACGAGTCTCTTAAACCAAAAGTTCTATTTTTCCTCCTCCGTGTCTGAACCGAGGAGAATAAGAGACGAGAATGGGAATCTCCCAGAGCATCCCACTTAAGTTTTGCTCGCTGTTGCCAAAAGATATAAGCTGCCTGTGCTTCAGCAACCTTATCATTCTTGGTTGAGATAAATAAACAGCGATCCATCCGTGTGTTTAAAGAAAGAGAAGCTTGTTGGACGTCGAAGACTAAATCTCTCTAGTTAATACCCCACGCCTTTTTGTGGGAGACACACCAAGAAAGAAGGCGATCCCTAGAAACTGAGAGTTTCCTGGAAAGAGCAAACATGGGAGAGCCCGGAAAAAACAAACAAAAAACAGAGGAAATGATGTTTTGAACTTCCGGAGCTGATAAGCACCAGTTCTCAATTCTATATGGTCGTTTGGTATAATCAGAAGGAGCTGTATCATCAAAAATGATTGCAGCATGATCGGAGAATAAAATAGGCTGGTGAATAACTCTGGAGTCTAGATAATTAGAGAACCAGGTAGAAGACCCATAAGCTCGATCCAAACGTTCGAAAATAGGATCGGAATCTAATTTATTATTAGACCATGTAAAACGAAGGCCCGTAAAAGGAACATCCAATAAATCTATACTCATACGCCAAGTCATAAACTCCAATTGACCCGGGATAAAAAAATTACCACCTAATTTATCTGAACCATATTCCACTTGATTAAAATCTCCAATGATTATCACATTCGAAAGAGACTCTAAAATATCGCTAATCGATTTCCAAATCTCCATACGATTAGCAATATGAGGCGAGCCATACACAAACATTACATATTTTATTTCATCTCCTTGCACCAATTTACAGAGATATACATTAGGAGAACTATAAAGAAGACCCAAACCTACCGGAGAAAACCAACATATAAACAAACCACCACTATGTCCTATAGCATCTATGCCACAACAACCCAAAAAAGGCAAATATGCTAATTTTTTTACAATATTTTCTACAGGTAACATAGTTTCCAAAAGACAGATCATGTCCAAACCATAAGAGCGGACTAGAGAGGAAATATAAGGAATTTTAGGGGAGTCCGCCTGTCCTAAACCCCTACAATTCCATAAAGCCCTCTTCATCCAGTCCTTGGCGACTTGTCCCGTGAAGTCAACGAACCCTCAGAAGAGATGTGAGAAGAAGAACCAATATCAGCCTTGCGCTTCTTGTATGGTAGAAAACAAGGAAGATAAGGCGAAGCTGAAACTTGCTGCTGCTGCTCATTTTCAAGAAGGTGCTGCTGATTATCAGGGAGTGGCGGTGCCGTTGGAGTTAACATCCCCCCTGCCCTTTTACGCGGACTGTGTTGCTTAACCCATTCCCACACTTTTTCGCCACTTTTCCGCAGTTTAAGGCTAGAATAAGACCTCAATTTGCTACCAACTTTACGCAGAGGGGAGCAAGTTAGAGCTTTGGGAGGAGAAGACACGATAACATCCAGGGAAGAAGGCGAGGATGGTGGAGAGCAGTCCATGGGTATTACCGAACTAGAATCTGAATCTGGTAAATCATGCTCCGAACCAAGCTGCTCGGTATCCTGCAGATTCTCCTCTGCCATCAAATCCGAAGAGGGCAAAAACTCAAAAGCGCCGGAGGAAGAATCAGCTACGTACCCAGAGCGCTCCGAGATTTCAACCGGGAAAGAAGACGACAGCGACGGTGAAGGAGAAACGGCAGCCGTCTGATCCTCCCAGTTACCCGGCCCTGCACCAAAGGGATCTTCATAAATTGGGCCAGAAGGGCCCATTGGGGGAGGAGAAAAAGTAGGAGGAACCGAGTTTGGAGTGGGCACTACTTGATCCGTACCCGTAAAATGTTGAGAAGCTTGAAAATAGGGATCGTCATTAAAATTGGGCCAGCCCAGAAAAGAAGAACCATCTAGCCCATTAGAAAAAGACTCAAATGACAAAGGAGAGCTTATTTTAGAAGAGATAATCCTTGAGCTTAAAGCCCAGCCCGAATCATCGCAACCCATTTGACGTGAAACATTTTGAGAATTATCTGACCAACCTTGAATATCAGAAGAATCCAAATACCGCCGCCAACCATCACGTGAGCTATTTAACAAAGAGCCTCCGTTGTTATCTTCTGAATTTTGATTCATCTCAAACTGCCACCGATCCCTAACAGGAGTTGCATGAGTGACACGTGGTGTAGAAGTGTCAACCTGATCTCGTGTTTCAAGCTCTTCTCGAAGGAAATGATTATTCCCAAGATTTCTCCGGCGAACCTCATGGTCGCGGCTTCGGAAGACACCAGCTGGTGGTGGAGACAAGCCTGGAAAAGAGTCGGTCATAGCGTGATCATTAACTGTAGACCCAAACCTTGAATCATCCGAAGCCAAGGGAAAACCTAGGCCACCACTATCATAGTCCGTCGGCCGAGAATCAGCCGAATTCTCCTGTGGGTCCTCATCGTCATAACCACCAAAAAACAACTCCGTGGTCCAATTTGAACGAACTGGACGAATTCCACGAAGAGCATTAGAGTATAATTTAGAGTCTGTAGGACCATATAGCACACGAGCGCCGCTTTCGTGGATCTGACGGAAGCGAGCTTCTAGATGGTAGTTAATTCATGCTTAATCCGCGACACAAGTATCCCCACCATGCCTGACAAATCCACACTTTTTACAGAATCTAAATATACCCTCATATTTAAATCGAACCCACGTGACTTGATTATTAATAATAGGAAAATAACAACCAGGAATCAAAGGCAACGATAAGTCAACTAGAATTTTAACACGAGGGTGAGGTATGGGAAACTGACCAATAGTCTTCAACCATTGTAACATCTCCGACATGTGATAGAACAGTGGCTGCTATATCCGGTGTAGAATAGCGAACTGAAAGACCCTCTACTTGAACCCATAAATCCACTAAGTGTAGGTTGAGATTGAGTGGAACCGAATGACCCCTTAGACGCTGAAGAACGAACATACCACCCCGGAAATGAACCCAGCCTCTCGAATCAAGTTCATCTGCATCCTCCGGAGTGCCACAAAAGAAGATATAGTTTCGGCCATAAGGAAAAACACGAACTGGAACCCTTAAGTGCCAAAAGCGCGACACTAAACGCTGAACCATAATAGGGTTGAAATCCTTTCTATCATCCCAACAACACCCAATTACACTACAATTCCAATCTAAATTTAACCCATCATCAAGAGGAGGAGGAGGAATATAATCCTCTCCTATGTAGTGAGGATAAACAAAAGTATTTGGAACTATAAAACGAGACATAGTTCTATAAAAACGATAATTCCTAGGAAAGAAAAAAATGAACAGTGAAAGGTAGAACACTTGAAAGATAAAGTTAGAGGAAGAACAGGGAAGAAAGTTAGATGAGTATGTGTGAGACTTTACTCACTCAAAGAGTTTCTTACTCTAGAGACTTTCTCGCTCTAGACTTTTTCGTTGTATTGCGGAGTATTATTTATGTGTAAATGGTAATGGAGGTCGCTTGAAGCTTCTCCAATGGTGGAATTGTGGGTATTTTTAGAGAGAGAAAGAAGAAAGAGAAGCAGAAAGTGATTAGGGGATTTTGCTCCCACCAATCGGAATGCGCCACGTGGGCCAATTAGGTCCTGCCAAGTGTCCCCCAGTTGGACCTCTCAGGGCCTGCCACGTGGTACACTCTTATTCGTCCACCGTGGACCTATTATGTCATGACACGTGGCATACTCCATGCCTAATGGAGAAGTCGGCCACCTAGGCCCAACTTCAGAGGGAAGCCCAATCAGCCCAAGGTTAACCTAAACCTAGGGTTGGCACGTTTCCCGAGGTTATAAATACCTCCCTTAATCCTCATTAAGGGAGATGACGCAGATTACACACATTAAACACTCTCACCTAGAGAGACCCAACCACTTTAATTTCCGCAGTAATTACTCCTTAATCAAGTACTAACTTGACCGTCGGAGGCGGAGCTCCTACCACAAGGAGTCTCCGTTTGTTTTGCAAGTACAGACGCACGGATCCAGTCTCGGAATTGTAACTCTCCCGCAGGACATCAGAAAACCCCGAAACATTTTGGCGCCGTCTGTGGGGAGAGTACTTCTGAGATGGCATCCACGTATGTACAGACTCCTGAAGAGAGGCGTCCCCTAGACGACCCTCAAGTTCAGTCGGACCATGATACTGAGGAAGAATTTGAAGTTGAAGCTCACACAGCTTCAGACGGCACCCTAAGGGCCCGACGCACCCGTCATACCGAAAGGAGGGAACGGGAACATCTTCAAATTGGAAGTGAGCCAGCAGGCACACCGCCTGTTCGGCAGCAGCCGACTGATGGGTCTGCTCCCATCACGAGGAATGAACTCATGACCTTCATGAGGGACTTCAAGGGAGAGATTCAAGAGTTGCTTAATAAGAAGCCTGCTCTGGCCAAGGAACAGTCGGCTAAGAAACCTTCCACTTCAGGCAAGAGGAAGCCAGTTCAAGGGCGAGAGGCGACTCCTCATCCTAAATCTAGGAAGTGGGAGCCGCCTGCCCTTGATTTTACAAAATACCGTTTTCCTACTCCAGGAAATAGGAAACCTGTTCGTCACATTCAGGCGGACGGGTCGAAGAAAACATACACAGACGCTAGGCTGCTGCTAGAGCAGAAGAAGAGTGACCGATTGTCAGAATCGGCCTCTACTTCAAGTTTCCAAGACAGTCTGCGAAATACCTCGATGAAGCATACCCAGTCGTATCATGAGAGTCAGTCAGGCGGCACCTCCCGTCAGTCCGGCTTTCATAGCGACCAGGCGGTACCAAACTTACCGTTTGTACCACAACAGTATTTTTTGCAGCCACCTCCGTTTGGTGGACATGCAGCAAAAAATGTCCAACCTATGGACTGGCAGCTACGGTTGCTTAGGCTTGGCGAACAGCCGTCGGCCTTCTCCAAGGAAATTACTGAAGCCGCTCAGCCGGCCAAAGTGAAAAATGTGTTAGTAGGCGCCTATGACGGCACTACTAACCCAGAAGATCATCTGATGGCATTCACCAACCTGATGTATCTTCAAGGGTTGGATGATCCTACTTGGTGCAAGTGTTTCCCAGCGACTCTCAAAGGAATCGCACAACAATGGTTCGGCAACCTGCCGACTGGTTGTGTAAATAACTTCAGGACGCTTGCTTACTTATTCACCTCCAACTTCGCCATGAACATCCCTGCGAAGAAGACAACCCTTGATTTAGGAACAATTCAGCAGGGTGAGAAGGAGGGGCTTCGATCTTACATCAGGCGGTTTAACCTGATGAGAATACAGATTCAAGGGTTACCGGATGAGGTGGCCTATACTGACTTTTTCAGGGGTCTCAAAGACGGGTCGACCTTCAAATTTGATCTGGTCCGAAAGAGGGTGGCGACTCTTCAAGAGGCCTTGATTGAAGCGGAAGCCTATATACAGGCGACTGATCTTTGTAGTACGGTAAAACAGTCGGACGGGAAGAAGTTCGACAAAAGAGAAGGACGACAGATACAGTCGTCAAACAAAGATGAAAAGAAGAGAAGAGAGGTCTGGGCGGCTGATTCCTCTAAACAGCCGGCCCAGAAGAAGAAAAAAGAATACAAACCATACTCCCCAAAGTATGCGTTTAGCAAGGACATCCAAGCTATCCTAAAGGAAATCAAAGGACGGATCTCAATTGAGAAGCCGGTCCCCATGAAGGGTTCTGCAAACAACCGGAACCAAGAAAAATTCTGTGATTATCATGAAGATGTTGGTCATCGCACCAACGAATGCATCAGTCTCATGCGGTATCTGGACCGCCTGGCTGAGCAAGGTGATCTTGACTCTTTTGTCAAGAAATCCACGGGAAACAATCCCTCGAAAAAGCAGTCGACCAAAAAGAATCAACAGGCCGACAGCTCCGATACAGATGATGCAGTCGTCTACACCATTGCAGGCGGCTTCTCAGGAGGCGGTCCCACTATTAGGGGCAACAAAGACAACATCAGACGGTTAGATGTAAATTCCGTTCACCAAGAACGGCCCTCCAAATATTCATTTCCTGAGATTGTCATCACTGAAGAAGATTTAGGAGGGGTAAGAGGGCCGCATGACGACCCTATCGTTATTGAATGTAAAGTGGCCAACCAGAGAGTAGGCCGAATCCTCATAGATACCGGAAGCTCTTCAGATCTCATCAGTAGCAAATGTCTGTCGAAACTAAAATATCAGACTGATTGCATACATCCGGCATCCCACCCTTTAGTAGGGTTTGGAGGAGGAGTCGTCCACCCAGTGGGACGAGTGGATTTACCTATCCGCCTGGGCGAAAAAGGGGAAGGACGACACATGGTAGTCCGGTTCCTGGTAGTGGAAGAACTCTCGGCCTACAACATGATTCTGGGACGACCAACCCTGAATAATTCCAAGGCTGTAATAATCCCGTCTCTTATGTTGCTCAAGTTTGAGAGGGATAATGGAACAGTCGGGTCCCTAAGGGGAGATCAGAGGATGGCCCGAGAGTGCTATCTCTCGGATGTCAAGCCCGCTGTTATGGCCGTTGGGTCTAGTGGTAAAAAAATAGACCTTGACAATGACAAGGAGATTGTGCCTGTTCAAGAAGCAGGCGGCAAGAAGAGAAAGGCATCTCAGACAGGGGCCGCAAGAAAAGACAGAAAATAGCAATCATTGGCAGAGGAGCGGTCGGATGAATTCCGCCCTCAGCCGGCTGGTGAGCATACGGACTTGATCTTGGATGACTTGCGTCCTGACGGAACAGTTAAAGTTGGGACGACTGCTCTAAAGGTCCTGGGTGACGACTTTCACAAACTATTGAAAGAATACAAGGACATCTTTGCATTTGAAGTTCATGAAATGCCGGGCATCAGTCCTGATCTGGCGGTACATAAAATGGCCGTGGATCCGAAAAAGAAGCCGGTACGGCAGAAGAAACGGAACCATGGAGAAGAAAGAAGTCAGGCGGCAGCCGCCAAAGTTAAAAAATTACTTGATGCAGGGTTCATTCGGCAATGTTACTTCCCAGACTGGGTTGCAAATGTGGTGCTTGTTAAAAAGCCGAATGGCACCTGGCGAATGTGTGTAGACTACACAGACTTAAACAAGGTGTGCCCTAAAGAAAGTTACCCTTTGCCTAAAATTGATAACCTGGTCGACTCAACAGCCGGCCATTCTTTGATGAGCTTTATGGACGCCTACTCTGGTTTCCATCAAATTCCTTTATGGAAGAAAGATCAGGAGAAGACGGCCTTCGTCACTGATCAAGGGTTATACTGTTACACGGTCATGCCGTTTGGTCTTAAGAATGCCCCGGCCACTTTCCAGCGAATGATAAACACTGTGTTCTTTGATCAGATTGGGAGAAATGTCGAGGCATATATTGATGATATGATTGTCAAGTCTAAACTTCAGAAAGATCATCTGCCGGACCTCCGAGAAACTTTCGCCACACTCAGGCGGCACCATGTCATGCTTAATCCCAAGAAATGTGTCTTTGGAGTTGAGTCTGGGAAATTTCTCGGATTCCTTATCAATCAAAGAGGAATAGAGGCGAACCCTGAGAAGGTGCAGGCGGTCATCGACATGCAGTCGCCTCGTACCATCCGAGAGGTCTAGAAGTTAACAGGTTGTCTGGCGGCCTTGGGAAGATTTCTAAGCCGATCAGGCGACAAATGCCTATACTTTTTCCAGGCAATTAAGAAAAAGGCAAGGTTTGAATGGGGGCCGGATGCTGAGGCGGCCTTCGAGAAATTGAATGTGCACTTGCATTCCTTGCCGAGGCTGGTCAGCCCTTTGCCCAAAGAAGTACTCTACATGTACCTGGCCGTCTCTGATCATGCGTTAAGCGCCGTTCTCCTTGATGAAAGAGACGGCTGTCAGCTCCCGGTCTACTTTGTCAGTCATGTACTGAAAAATGCCGAGTTGAGGTATCCCTTAGTGGAGAAATTTGGTCTTGCACTCTTCATGGCTGTTAAAAAATTGAAGCCCTACTTTTTGGCACATGCAGTCGTCGTGTATACAGACCAACCTATCAAGCGGCCACTGACCATCATGGAGTCGTCAGGCCGAATGATCAAATGGGCCATAGAAATACAGAGCCTCGAAGTTACCTTCGAGCCTAGAAAAGCAGTGAAGGGACAAGCCTTTGCTGACTTCATTGTTGAGATGACTCGTCCTCCTGACTCTCAAGTTCCAGACCAAGTCTGGAAGGTATATGTGGATGGAAGCTCTACTTCAAATGGTTGTGGAGCAGGCGTCATATGTCAATCGCCAGAGGGCGACAGGTACGAGTATGCTCTACGCTTCAGTTTTCAGGCCTCAAACAATGAGGCAGAATATGAAGCTTTACTAGCCGGAATCCGCATGTGCAAGGCGGCAGGGGCAAGAAAAATAGACGCCTGTTCCGATTCACAATTGATAGTGAGTTAGTACAATGGCGAATACGAAGCAACCCATCCGACCATGATCAAGTATTTACAGGCGGTCCGACAAGCAGTCGGCTCCCTTGAGGATTTCCATCTGACCCAAGTGCCGAGATCAGAAAACAACCAGGCGGATGCACTTTCAAAGTTAGCATCATCCGCCTCCTGTGATACTCCTCGAACCGTTTTTTGGGAAGTAATGGAGAGGAGAAGCATTGAGGAAGACCCTATTGGAATCTTAGACAGAAGTTCAACCTGGATGGATCCAATCAGGGCATATCTGACAAATGGTACCCTGCCGAATGATCATCAACAGGCGGCAGCACTGAAAAAACGAGCAACCAGTTTTGAAATAATAAAGGGAGAACTTCACAAAAGGGGGTACCTTCAACCCTTCTTAAAGTGTGTTACTCCAGAAAAGGGGCGAGAGATACTAGACGATCTTCACTCTGGTTACTGTGCTTCCCATATAGGCGGTAGGACGCTTGCTCAACGGGCAAGGCGGCAGAGCTACTTTTGGCCTACTTTAGAAGCAGATGCGATGGAGATGGTGAAAAAATGTGACAAGTGTCAAAGGTTTGGAAAACTAATTCACCGTCCGGCTACTGACCTCACTACCATTCATAGCCCACTACCGTTTGCTAAGTGGGGCATGGATATTCTGGGTCCATATACGCCTGCTACAGGCGGAAGGAGATACATACTTGTTGCCGTCGACTACTTCACTAAATGGGTAGAGGCGGAGGCTGTAAAGGGAATCAGGACGAAGGATGTAATTTCATTCATTTGGAAAAATGTCATCACTCGGTTCGGGGTTCCCATGTCTATGGTTTTTGATAATGGTCCCCAATTTGAGACGCCTGTTGTCAAAAGCTGGTTGGGTGACCAAGGAATCGCACACTACTTTGCATCTGTCGGCCGTCCACAAGCAAACGGCCAGGTAGAAGCCTTTAATAAAATCATCTCAGACGGTGTCAAGAAAAAGATTGAATGAGCAGGCGGCCTATGGGCGGATGAATTACCACATGTTCTCTAGGCCATTAGGACGACTGAAAAAGGGGCGACTGGAGAAACTCCATTCCTCCTAACTTATGGTGCGGAAGCTGTTCTTCCAATAGAACACTACGAGCCGACTCTTCGAGTAATGTTATATGACGAAGAGGAAAACTGGGAAGCCATGCGCCTGGCATTAGACTCACTTCCTGAAAGGAGGGGCAATGCTGTCTTGCGCCATGAAATTTACCGCCTGAGAATGACTCGATCATATAACAGAAAAGTACACAGGCGTCCCCTCAAAGTGGGGGACTTTGTACTTAGAAAAATGGAAGCCGTTGGTAGGGCTAATGAGTCTGGCAAGCTAACTCCCAATTGGGAAGGTCCCTACCGAATTTGTGAAGAGGTTAGAGACGGTACCTACCGTCTGGAAACACCAGACGGCCAACCGTTGCCTCGAACTTGGAATGTAGATAATCTTAAGAAATATTTCTTTTGAATGATGTAAATAGTCAAGGGCTACTTGAATAAAGTTTGCATACTTAATATTCAATTTTGTATTAAGAGGGGCATGCCAACTGACAAACAGTCGGCTACTCTCCATGTTTAATTTTCATTTTTACTTAAGAGGGGCATGCCAACTGACAAACAGTCGGCTACTCTCTAAATACTTAAAGAGGGGCACGCCGCTTGTTTCACTCAACCGGCTACCCTCCCATAATACAGTTCACCGAGAACTATCAAAAACACATGACTAAAATGATCAAACCAGGCGTCAAGCCAACTGATCAAAATATAAAAATTCAATTCGACCTGTCCCAACATTATAGCAGGCGTCCGACGGCATCCATCCGGATGAAATTCGTCGCAGAGAGCAGCTCCCTTTTGGGTGGAACATTGTTCTATAAAATCATTACACGGCACCTATACGACTGTCTAAACACGACAACCACGTAGCCGTTTCCCGGACAAGGATATCTCACTTAAACTGACTAATCACGTCAAGCAAGTGTTCGCAATAACCATCCGGGTCAACCGACCGACTGAACTACTTGGGATAAGAACAGTTGGTATTTTATGAGTTAATAGCCAACAAACATTGGCGAATAAAGGGGAACAACCGGTACCCACCGCTTGATACCTCTACTACTCAATCACTTGGCGACTAGGTAACAGTCATATTTACTTGGTCACTCAAAAATTTAGTATGAAACTAAAAAGGTGTTCATACAGCACCTGTTCACACTGATTAAATGTGGCGGGGAACAGTCGTCCTAGACTGCCTAAAGTCTCTAGCCTAAAAAACATGACAAGTAGGAAACCGGTTTCCTACTTGGTTAATTTTACAAAAGACAGGACCGCCTGCCTAAAGGTGATCCAGTCTTTAAAATGGGTCGAATACCGATTGGATAAATGGCCGACTGATCGCCTAGCCTGGAAACAGACAACCAGTCGTCCAGGGGCATAGGCGGCGTGACTAACTATCCGTACCTGTCTGCAACAATCGGCTATGTAAAACAGTCGGTATAGTGTACAACTGGATATCAGAATATTCAATACTTAACAAATTTGAAGCAAAACAAAAAAAAATTCATTAAAAGGAAGCCGGTCATTAAAGACCGGCAAAATATTCAGAGCCCCGGCCCCCTGGCCGGGTAAATACAAACAAACGGCACGCAGGCCGTGGAAAGAAGACATAAAGCTTAAGAAGGGGGCAGATCTTCAAAATTAGCAGCTGCCGCCTGGTCAGCACTCTTCTTGCTGGACTCGGCTTCAGCTGCATCCTTCTTCGATGCATTACCCCCAAGCGGCACAAGCGCCACTACCGGCTGCTCCTCCACCTCCAACGCTTCCTCAAACGCCTCGTTCTCAGCAGCCGCCAGGATCTCTTGATTATATCTATCAGAACACTGGCGGTACGTTTTTTCCCATGAGGCAAAGTCGGCGTTGGGGAAGAGGCGGCCCCAGGTCATGCGCTGGATTTGAGCAGAGTCTTCCATCATCTCCCGGACCAGCTCTTTCTTCTCTTGCTCGGCTTTTTCCGAGAGCTCCTGAGTGAGACTCTTCTCCTGGGTCACCAGGCGTTCCTTTACGTTCGCCAAGGATTTCTCCAAGGTTTCGTATGAGGACATCTTTTGGCGAAGAGGTCTCAGCTCAGCCTTGAGGTTGTTGATGGTCGCCTCCAGCTCGCTATTCCTCTTCTGGGCCGCCTCTAACTGAGCCCGGACAGCGGTGGTAGCCTGCGCCTGATAATAAAGAATATCAATGGTCAGAACCTCATTTTGGGCAATTTGAAACATTGCCTTATCACAGTCAGAGGCGGCCATAGCTTTCGCAGCCTTTACCTCTTTGTTCTTCCTATCAAGCGGCTTGCGAAGGCCGTTCACTCGGAGCAGGGCCTAAGTAAAAAGAAAACAGGCGTCAGTTTCCAAACAAAAAAGAAAACAGGCGTCCTGGAATTCAAATAATCAAAAATATGCTAAGTATACCTCAGCAAGGACCCCTGCAATCCCATCTAGGTCAAGGGTGCCGACACCCCTGACCGCCTCCCTTTCAGATGGAGGAACGGCTTTGATCATAGACTTGGCCACCTTGACCAAGTCAGGCTCCTGAGGGCCGGCTGCATCAAGAATAAACAAACGGATTAGACCTAGTAAAGAAGGAAACAAGTCTAAAAATTTACAAGGACAAGTTCATACTTCTAGGCGGTCCCGCTGGAGTTTTAGAAGGAGTGGCCGGCTGCTTCTCAGCCATCGCCTGTTTCCTGGCAGAACCAGGAGAGCTCGCAACAGTCGTCCTCCGGGTCTTGGAGTCCGGCTGTTGGGAAGAAGAAGCTCTTGGAGTGCCCGTCTAAAAAAGAAGAAAAAGAGTCAGTATATGAATAAAACACAACTCCAAAAAGAGCGAAAGTTTCGAAGCCAACCAAGGGTGCCCCCTTGTTGGGGGAGTCGGTTGAAGACTGTTGCATGATGGAGGCCCGCAACATGGCCGCCGCAGTCTTGGAGGCGGTAATTTTGCTCATGGCGTCCGCTGCAATAACAAATAGCAAAATTAATAAAAAGACCAAGTAAATAATGCATGGAAAAAACAGAGTATTCGACAGGCCGGTTACCTCTTGAGCACCGACTGCTGAGGCCACAGGCGGCCAAAAAGTACTCGTCATAGAGCCATTTGAAGCTCGGGACGCAGTGCAGGGGTACTTGCTCTCGTACCCCTGAAGTAGAGTTCACTCTAGACTCTACTTTGAAGAGTCCTTTGTCTAGGATCTCTTTTTTAGCCTTGGGGGGAACAGGCGGCATGCTGCGGCCGCCTGCAAGAAGAGGCGGATTCCTATTCCACTTGTTGAAGCGCTTGTTCAGCTCTGTGTCTGAACTCTCAATAATAAGGAAGGTGTTCCGCCAATCCTTCCACTTGTTCGCTTTACCTCTTGTCATGAGGTAGCCCCTGTGGCTCGTCAATTGATACCAGCCGGTACCGCCTGACTTAGGGGTCCGGCTAAGATAGTTCATGTGGGCGAAAGCCTCAAAGTTTGGCTCCACCCCGTGCAGTTCGCACCCGGCCACATAGACGAGTACGTTGACCCAGGAGTTTGGGGCTAACTGCCATAACCCCAACTCATACCCATCCAATATCCGCTGAACAGCCGGATGTAGTGGGAAGCGCAGCCCAGCCTTGATGGCCGCCTCATAGCAGCCAAAGTAGGCGCCATCATAGCTAGTACTAGCCGGCCAGACGACTGTGTCTTCTGGATCTGGCACGAACACTAAAAATCCGGGGCCCATTGTGTGGTTTGCGATAAAGCTCCCCACTTTCTCTTGCATGGCCGTGATCCGGCCCCGAGGTACCGTGCAGTAGTAGGGGGTATTTTGCTCTCGGTGAGAGGCGGATGGCTCCGCTCAATCGTCCCCCTTCTCAACTGCGTGAGAAAGCCTCGCCTCTTGTAGGCGACTGTTTTTCTCTTCTGTGTCCAGAGAAGCATGGCCAGAAGAGCTAGACTCGGATTCGTCCTCTGACGAGTCCGAAAGGGACGACTCCTCCCCTCTCCCAGAGGGGCCCGCCTCCTCTCCCTTAAAGGGAGCAGGAGAGAATGTAGAGTTAACTGTAAAATGGGAAGGGGTCACTTTGACTCCTCCCTCAGAACTGCCGGCTTTCAAGCCGCTTTGTTTCACTTCCACATCTGGCGCCTGGTCAGATGTTTCACTAATCGGCACCCTGTGGGAGGAGCCGTCTGAGTTTGAGATCCTGGCAGTCTTTTTTGTTCTGGCCATCATGTTCTGCATAGACACAGATACAGTCAGACTTTGTATAAAGGGCAAAAATGGGTCCAGAAAAGGGCAGGCGGCACTCCTAGTCCTAGATTCAGCCGTCCCCGGTGACCGGCTGATCACTAACTTAGGTCGTGTTGTGTGCTTCCGTGGTGCCATTTCAAAAAAGAATAAAATTAAGAGAAAATTAAGAGTAAGAGAACCGACGGTTACCTGAACGAGTGACGTTGATGGAGTTCTGAAAATCCTTTGCAGTCGGCTTGTCAGAGCAGGCGGTAGGCAGAGAGGGTCCAAAGTGTCAGAGCAAGTTCAGGGGTCCGAATGTTCTCTCACAAAGTTCTCAAGTGCGAAAATGACCGAAGTCAACACTCCCTTATATAGGCGAAGTGAGAAGGCGAAGGGTCACTTCCAAAATTCAAAATTTGGGCGGGAGAATCTCTCGGCCTTTCACCAAGTGACACCTATAGCAGGACGTCGCCTGTCACCGTGCGACACCTGTCACAGGTAACACGTGACCCGTCACGTGCCACCTGTGAGGGGCAAATGATTAGGGGATTTTGCTCCCACCAATCGGAATGCGCCACGTGGGCCAATCGGGTCCTGCCAAGTGTCCCCCAGTTGGACCTCTCAGGTCCTGCCACGTGGCACACTCTTATTCGTCCACCGTGGACCTATTATGTCATGACACGTGGCATACTCCATGCCTAATGGAGAAGTCGACCACCTAGGCCCAACTTCCGAGGGAAGCCCAATCAGCCCAAGGTTAACCTAAACCTAGGGTTGGCACGTTTCCCGAGGTTATAAATACCTCCCTTAATCCTCATTAAGGGAGATGACGCAGATTACACACATTAAACACTCTCACCTAGAGAGACCCAACCACTTTAATTTCCGCAGTAATTACTCCTTAATCAAGTACTAACTTGACTGTCGGAGGCGGAGCTCCTACCACAAGGAGTCTCCGTTTGTTTTGCAGGTACAAGCGCACGGATCCAGTCTCGGAATTGTAACTCTCCCGCAGGACATCAGAAAACCCCAAAACAGAAAGAATTAGGGAAGAAGAAGAATTGATTTTTTGTATATTGATGTATCGAGCTACAATATTACAATAGATTAAGTAGTGGATTCCGTAATATTTTCACTAAGTGAAAATAATTAACCCTCCCATTGAAGTAATATCATTATAAAAAACCCTAGCCTCCTCTCTCTCTTCTCTCTCCTAAACTCTAGCCTCCATTATCAATTTTGAAGGGGCTTCCATCAGATTTTATTGGTGGAAAGCCCCAATCTTTATTTTCTTTTAAGCTTTTTGTTTCTTAGGTTACAATAATAATGTCTCCCTCGAAAGAAAGGGTCTATCTCCTTCAAAAGACAAGTTTTTTTCGATCTCCTTCAAAAGACAAGGTTTTTTGGACTCCTTCGAAAGACAAGGTTTTATTTGTGTTTAATTTGGTCTCCGGTTGTGCGGGGCTATGATTGATTATGGCTCGATTTCGGGTTACGGAATCAGCACAAGATTTAACTTTCTCACAAAATTACGAAGCGACGACGGATCCACTCAAAAAGTTGTATGAGACAACGAATCGAGAATGTGCCGAATTGTTATATTTATGTATTTGGATTCTTAGCCCTTCCCCGATTAATTCTTGTTTGATTTTGTTAAATTCGTTTTCATTATTGTTAATTGTCAATTGTAGATGCCATATAGCTTTATTTAATGAAATTTAATGTTCTTTAGGACTTCTTTCAAAAAAAAAAAAATAATAACTAACCCTCCCACTAACTAATCCAATTTCTAACAAACTTGTAACATACTCTAATTATAAAAATTCTTCAATGTCATTCTTTAAAAATGACACTATAACTTGCTGATGTGGCAAAATTTGATTGGTCTGTATTTTGTATTTTTATTTTCATTTTGAATTATTTTTAATGTCCAAAATGTATTAAAATTGTATTTTATTTTTGTATTTTTTTTTCATACATGTATTTATTTTAGAAATACATAATTATAAATTATGAAAATCTAATTTTATAATTAAAATTAATTTTTAAATTTATAATTATAATTAGAAATCATAAAATTAAATTCACATCTACGTCTAAATTGTTTATCATCGTTCATCGTTTATCATCGTTCATTATCCATCATCATCATCATCATCGTTCATCAATCATCAATCATCAATCATGGATTTGCTGCGGGAAGGAGAAGAAGAATGACTGTCAGAAACATTGCCTGAAAACTGACCATATCAAACCCCGAGAAAGTTGCCTGAAACCTTCCTAAAATTGACCAAAACCGATCCTAAAACCATCGCCAAATAGCCAAGAACTGCCATGCCGAAATGCCTATATTGTAGACTGAAAACCGCACCAGAAACCCACCCCAAAACCAATCAAGAAACCCACCCAGAAAGACCCCTAAAAAAGCACCAAAAACACACCCAAAATACGCCTAAAACCGCATAGAAATTCGTCGGAACCTAGAGCCGCTGCCTTGAACCTTTGCCAGATATACGTGCGCAGGAAGAGTCGCCGGAATTTGCAACCTAATCGCTGCACCTAATTGCCCAGGAGAGATATCATTAAAAAAATGGCCATTAACGTGATGAACACAATTGTCAATTGAAGAACAATGAAAACGGAGTATTTAATTTGCAGTTTTTTTTTTCTTTTCTAAGTTTGATTTTCAGAATTTTAATTATAATTTAAGTTTTGGGAATGATTATTTTGTTTAAAAAAAACTATAATGATGTATTCTTTATATAAATACATGTATTTACAAGCATGTATACATATATAGTACATTTAGCCTTTTAAAAATAAATTAAAAATTGGCCAATTATAACTTGACACATCATTATGTTGTGGTGTCATTTATTGAAAAATGACACTGTAGAAATATCCCTCTAATTATTACATAATTTGTGATTTAATATTGAATTAGCTTGCTTAACTAATTCCAGTTGTATTGCAGCTTCACCCCATTCAAAAGAACTAAGCAGATTCCCAAGTAATCAGCAGATTCCCAAGTAGCCTCATAAGCAGGAAAACCTTCCCAATGCACAAGTACTGCACTTGTGCTTTATTCTGAAACCTCACAATTTTTCTATCCAGAATAGTTGTAGGTAGAATGTCTTTAGATCCCACAATTTTTCCTTGAAAACATATGGAATATGGGCTACCATTGGCAGCTGACCTCCGAAACTCTTGAGTTGGGACACATGAAATGCGTCATGAATCTTTGCTTCAGTAGGTAACTTCAGCTTATAAGCAACTTTACCAACAACTGCTGCAACTTGAAATGGACCATAATATTGATGAGAGAGCTTATAGTTGCATCTTCTCTGAACAGTAAACTGTATGTAAGCTTGGAGTTTAAGCTAGACCCAATCACCTACTTGAAACACCCTATCTGATATGTGTTTATTAACCTGATTGTTCATTATTTGTTGAGCTTTTTCCAAGTGAAATTGAAGCTCAGATATCATTCTTTCCCTCCTTTATAGACTTCTATCAAGCTCATCAATCTTAACTTAACCAGCTAGATAAGGAAGATGTAATGGTGGAGGTTGATTATAGACCACCTCATAAGGAGTAAGCTGTAAAGCAGAATGGAAGTGGGTATTATACCACCACTCAGCCAATGGAAACCACTTGTGCCATTCTTGAGGTTGATCACCAGTCATACACCTCAAGTATGCCTCTAAACATCTATTAACAACCTCAGTCTGCCCATCAGTTTGTGGATGATAAGCTGTGGATAACTTCAAATTAGTCCCATACAAAGAGAACACGCCTTTCCAGAATTGACTAACAAAGATTGAATCTTTGTCACTCACAATCGACCTAGGCCACCCATGAAGTTTAAACACATTATCTAAGTAACATTGAGCCACCTAAATTGCAGCATAGGGATGAGAGAGTGCCATAAAGTGGGCATATTTGCTGAATTTGTCAACCACAATAAAAATAACATCCTTCCCAACAGATTTAGGAAGACTAGTTATGAAATCCATAGAGATATCTATCCAAACCTCCTCTAGAACAGGCAAAGGTTGAAGATTGCCAGGGTATGCAGCAGTATCATACTTGGCAGCCTAACAAACTACACATTTCCTTACAAAAGCACTAACATTTTTAGTGAGACCTCTCTAATAAAACAATTTCTTACCCTTTTCAAGGTTAACTCCCTACCACCATGCCCACTCTCAGGAGATTCATGATGCCAAGCTAAAATCTTGGTTCTGAATTAAACATCAGGCCCCACATCAATCTTGCCCTTCCTTTTCAACAAATTGCTCTCCCATTTAAAATTAGGAATAACAACTTGATTTTCAATTGCTGAACTATAGCAGCATAATTAGCATCCAAGTCATAATTGGCAGTGATCAGAGAACTCAAATTAGAATCCACCAGAGAAATAGCCATGAACAAAATCTCTAACTCTTGAACCATTGACAGAGCATCTGCTGCCATATTTTCCTTCCCACACTTGAATTGAATCTCATAATCGAACCCCATCAATTTTGACAACCAAAATTGCTGAAAGGGTGTAGCAATTTTCTGTTGAAGCAACCACTTCAAGCTCTTCTGATCTGTCTTAATGACAAAATGAGCACCAACTAAGACCCTGTTTGATTCACCTTAATTTTGTTGAACTGAAATTATTTTTACTGAACTGAACTTATTTTTACTGATCGAACTTAATTTTACCGAACTAGAATTATTTTTACTGAACTTAAATTATTTTTACTAATTTTCTATTATAATTCTTCTTTAAGAATACTAAATTTTACTGAACTGGACTTATTTTTACTGAACTGAAATTATTTTTTTTGAACTAAAATTAATTTTACTGAACTGAACTTATTTTTACTGAACTGAAATTATTTTTACTTAATATTATTTTTTTAAGGTGAAGAGAACAGGGCCTAAATACTGCTCCCATTTTTTTTACTGCAAAGTCAATTGCTAACAATTCCTTGTCATAAACTGACAGTTTATGCCATTTAGGACCCAAAGACCTGCTAATATAGGCTAGAGGATGCCCTTCCTACATCAAAATTTCTCCAATGCCAGTCATGGAAGCATCAGTTTCCAAATTAAAATTCTTTTCAAAATCAGGTATAGCCAACACAGGAGCTGAAACTAAAGCAGATTTCAGCACTTCAAAAGCAGCTTGGGCTTGTTCATTCCAGCAAAATCCCTTCTTCTTGAGCTGGTCAGTGAAGGGTTTGCTAATGATAGCATAACCTTTGACAAATTTCCTATAATACCCTGTCAACCCCAAAAAACTTCTTAGTTCCTTGACATTAGAAGGAACAGGCTAACTGCTCACAGCTGCTATTTTCTTGGGGTCTGTCTCAACACCTTTTTCAGTGATATAATGCCCTAGATACTCAAGCCTTAAAGTAGCAAATACGCATTTGCTCTCCTTAGCAAACATGTTCTGCTGCATCAAATCAAATACTTCAGCCTAATGCTTCCAATGTCCTCCAGCGAGCTGCTATAGACTAAAATGTCATCAAAGAAAACCAAAACACACTTTATGAGCAAGGGCCTAAAAACATGATTCATCCACCCTTGAAAAGAAGCAGGTGCATTAGTAAGGCTAAAAGGCATAACTAAGATCTCATAATGACCAGAATGAGTTTTAAAAGCAGTCTTAAACACATCTGCAGAACTCACTCTCATTTGATGGTATCCTGCCCTTAGATCCAATTTACTGAACATAGAAGCCCCAGCAAGCTTATCTATCAACTCATCAATCACAGGAATGGGAAACTTGTTCTTCAAAGTTCTATCGTTGAGCTCCCTATAATCCACACATAATCTCCATGTCCCATCCTTTTTACCCACCAAGACAACAGGAGAAACAAAAGGGCTTGAACTATTTTAGATAATGCCTCTATCCAACATTTCTTGAACCAATTGCTCAATTATATCTCTTTTCTTGAGTGGATACCTATATGGTGTGTACTTCCTGGTATTAAGGGAATAGAATGATCCAACACTCCCCTAACAGGTGGAAGATCAGTAGGTTCCTCAAAAACCTTAGAGTATAGTTGTGTGATAGACAAAAATTCTGAACACTGTAAAACTGCACTAGTGTCCTGCTCCAATTGCATAATTGAACTATTAACATCTTGAACATGAATTAAGCAAAGTTGGATTGCAGAATCCATGATTGGTTCCCTAGGATCACCCTCAACTACAGACAACTTCTTGGATGGTATTCCTTTTAAAACAAATTGCTCCCCTTGAAAAGTGAACTCCATCCTCAACTTCTGAAAATCCCAATAAATTAGACCCAACAGTCTCAACCATTGAATGCCCAACACCATATCATAGCTTCCTAAAGGAATAACCAAAACATCAGTTTCAAACTATGGCCACTCATCTCCCAAGAAAATCCTTTACAAGTTTGCTGACAAGGAATATGATTACCATCTGCCACTGAAATAGCTTGAAAAGGAATCTGGCTCAAAGCACAACCTAACTTAGAAGCAACAGATGCATCCACAAATTTGTGTGTACTACCAGAGTCAATAAGGATATGCAAATCCTTACCCTTAACTCTTTCCATTACCCTCATTGTCTGAAAGGATTGGTTCCCAACAAGGGCAATCATGGATATTTGAGGTTAAGCCAGAGGTTCAACAAAAGAGTTAAGATCACCCTTATCATCCTCACTATCAGAATCAATGGATCCAGGTATCCCTACTGTGAACAGCTGAGCTGAGGTTTCTTGAACTGACATTGATGTTCCCTAGAATAAGCCTGGTCACAGTAGTAACACAGTCCTTTAGCAATCTTTTCTTGCCTAACATCAGCTGGTATGTGTCTATAGTTCTTGTTTTTGTGAGGTGTCTAAGTTAACGTAGGCAAGGTAGGCTTAGAAGAAGGGGTAGGTAGCAAAAGAGGTAATGTGCTTGGAGTAAGTGTGTTTGAGGATTGTGTTTTTGAGGTGTAAGAAAAGGGTTTAGAACGATAATAGGTAGAAAAAGAACTCAGAGATTCTTCCTGCAATCTAGCATATTGCCGCCTGAGCAATTGTAACTAGCATAAATGCCTTGACAAATGGTTTTACAGCAGGTTTTAACCCTCCCACAAAACTCTCTAGGATATATGAATCTAGCAATATGTGATTCTTCATCAACATAACAGACCTAAGTTTCTCAAAATCATCAATGTAATCTTCAATTGACCCCAATTGTTGCAATCTATTAAACTGCTCAACAGCATCTAAAGCAGAAGTGTCCTTGAAACGTGCAAACAAATCAACCACAAAATCATTCCAATCTACAACAATTGATCTCCTAATAGACAAGTAATTCATGACCCAATGTTCAGCTTTATCAGTCATATTTAAAGAAGCTAAATCCACTTTCTAATCATTAGCAATCTTGCAAAGAGTGAAGTATTTGCAACATTTTTTTACCCAGATTCTTGGATTAACTCCATTAAACTTAAGAAATTCAAGCTTAGGGTTCATACCTAGGTCCTGGTGGGATTGGACCTGCTCAAGCTACCATTAGAAGAGGTAGGAGAAGACGGTTCAGAAGACGAGGTCAAAGGAATTGAAACCTTCTTGGCTTGAATTGCATGCATCATCTTTACCATTTCATCAAATTTCTGATCGAATTTCGAAATGTAATCATCAATTTGTTTTTCCAGATTCTTGATTTGGGTTTCCATTGCTGCAACTCGTCGCGTAACAGGAGGAGGAGCTAGAATCGCTCACTGTAGAAGAACAGTAAGGAATGCTCTGATACGAATGATAATGGAGGTCGCTTGAAGCTTCTCCAATGGCGGAATTGTGGGTATTTTTAGAGGGAGAAAGAAGAAAGAGAAGCAGAAAGAATCAGGGAAGAAGAAGAATTGATTTTCTGTATATTGATCTATCAAGCTACAGTATTATAATTGATTAAGTAGTGGATTCCATGTCATATTTTCACTAAGTGAAAATAACTAACCCTCCCACTAATTAATCCAATTTCTAACAAACTTGTTTCTAACATAGTTGTTTCTAACAAACTTGTAACAAACTCTAATTATTACATAATTTGTGATTTAATATTGAATTAGCTTGCTTAACTAATTCCATCTGTATCAGTAAATATGAAAGCGTAAATTTAGTGAAACTTTGTCAAATGTTTTAATGATGATGGTTTTAATTATCAATTTCTTAATCTTTTTCCTATTGAATTGAAGATTGTAATGATCAAGGAATTGAAGAATACTAATTGATTAATATTGTTTGGGTCTAGTCAATGTCCTAAGCCTATTATATTCAAAATGATGAAAATACACCTTCATGATCCAACTTGTCATCACCAACTTTTTTTTAATCATTATAAAGTACAACTTTGTCCCTAATCTGTCCAAAAAGGTACTTCTTTGTTATCTAAAAATACATCTATAAACAACATACAATGATTAATGATTGGTAAATTTTTCTAATCTTACATTCTCTCTCTAGAAAATACATTTACTAACTTGAGCGTCGGAGGGGTGTTCCCAAGTCAACCCATCAGGACATCTTGATACCGAAACTACCCTTACACTTTGAGGAGAATTTTGTTTCCAAAAACAAATATCATACAGATAAAAAATGTAATCAAGGATGTAAAACTAGGGCAAAATAAATAAATTTGTAAGTTCACCACAAGAAAAAAAAAGGATCTTGTTAACGAACTCCCTCGGGGCGTTGGATATAAGCATTTAAAATATTACCTAAAGTGGTACTACCTCCGGGTCCATATGATAGTCTCATATGGTATAAATCACATAAAATAAGAAAATAAGAATTTTTGAATCTAACAATAAAGTACCAAATAATTCATAATCAATTTTTTTTTAAAGGAAAACATATGTCATAATAATATAATTCAAGGTAGAGATTTCCTTACTTAAAGTCATATCATCAATCCACAATCAATTAATTCCACAAAACAAGAAGTTAAAAATGAAGCATATTCAATATGGGTAGATCTTTTCGAAACGCTTAAAATAGTGTATGAGACTAACATTTTTAAACGAAAGAAATATTAATTTGGGAAAGCATGACAAAATCACTCGACGATCGGCGCAATTAGTGTTCATTTTAATTTAATCTTTCTACTTTTAGTTAGCTTATCCAACTTCCCCACAACGTTCGTTAGCTTTTGGAAAAATCCTTTTCAAACTTAAAAAAAATGGGAAGATCATTTTTAAACAGAGAGAATGATTAATATTCATGAAATGGTATAAACTTGAGAATTCATGACAAATCATGCTTACATCAGTGCAATTAATATTTAGTTTATTCTTCTTATCCTTTTAAAGCTTTTTATAATTATATTAACCAGTGAATAGCCTGAGTGTTGTCCTAGGATACTACTTTTATACTTGTGCAATTGCTAATTTTAAGAGCATTTCATAGTATATATGTAGTATGTATTTTCAATACTTTTATAGTATAATGTTATTTAGTGTGCAACATTAAAGCATAATTGGCTCTTAGTTTAGATGATTAAACAATAATGTTGCTTCCAAGAGGTCAAGCGTTTAAACTTTCTCATCCATATAAGTTGAAACAACATGAAGTATTGTTACTAGTGCGGGTGATGTGGCATATTGAGGAATTGAGTAGATGACGTGACGTGGCATATTTAATAAGGAGTTGAGCTAGAGACGTGGCGTAGTGAGGGGGTCTACGTGGCGTAGAGATCGACTTTTTAAAAACGCCTTTTAAAGTTTTAATATATTAGTATAAGATGTTGACGAACCGTTCACGAGTCTACGTCTTGCACTTAAGTTTTGGCTCAACGAGCATTACCACTAATAATGGTAACATCCTTAAACTAATACGTTTGGACGAGTCAGTCACTGAAATGCTAGTTTCACTGCTCATTTTTGTCAAAAGAAAGGAAACCTTTAAGCTAAACTTGAATCATGAAAATGAATTGAGAAATATGTTCACATACGTCTCATCTTATTAGGCCAAGGTAGCATTAAATCCTTTGAAATGTTTTAACTACTCTCATTAAGTACAATTTAAACTTTGATTGATTACCCATTAGATTCCTTTCCTAAATCTATATCACCCCACGCTTTAAGTGCCAGAATATGACATTTCTGTTTTAGTTTGCATTTTAGATCTAGCAAAACGTAATGCTTGTCTCTCTATATATATATAGTTTTTCCTTTTTGGTGAAGAATGAAGCAAAGGCATTATAAATTAGAAATAAGAGTGGGTAGTTTTCAGTTTTTTTTGGGGGGCGTTTGGTATCAAATTAGTAAATATAAGGGAATAGAAACAAATTAAGAAGGGAAAGGGTAATATATAGTGTTACCCTTACTAGTTGTTTGGTATTATTAAGAAAACGTAAACATTTATAACTAATCCTTTTCCTCTTGTTTGGCATAGATAACTTGGAAACAAATAGCATTCCTTCTATTTTTTGTTGTCTTGGCTAACTTTTTCTATGCAATATACAATGTAGAGCAACACTAATTACCATTATATATATATATATACACACACACACACACACACACATATGTACATAAATATATAAATAAATCATACGCTAGATATAGGCAAAGTCACATTGTAGACACCCAATTGTGTCTCCCCAAAATCGAACCCAGTGATGAATACCTTTCATGTCATTTGATTATCGAACAAAGCGAAAGTGTGAAAATTCTAGTGATGAGGATGTTTTTATTAAAGTATCTCTTCTTTTTGTTTTTGGAAACATTTCTTTTCTTACCCTATTTTTGAAAAATGTTCATTCCAGTTTAGTGTGGTCCATGATATAGGTCCAATAATGATGTAGTTGGATGGGGCTTGAAAAGACCTTTTCAACGATATATTATAAGCCAAATTCCGATGAATAATGAGGAAGTTATGGCCAAAATACTAAACTGGGCCCAAACCGGTTTTTACCTACGACCCAATGATCATGTGGAGGGTCCAAAGGTCTAATCCTAAACCTAAACTAATTAGGATTAATAAGAAGCTTCTATAAGTTTCTAAAACATCATAATTATCCTTTCTGAATATATAAGATTAAAGATTTTGAGTTAAATAAAAACTTTCCTTTTTTTAAATCCTAATTCTATTCGAATTTAAAGATGTTCAAAGACAGTCAGATATAATTTTTGTGCCTCATAATATTTATCCAAATCTTATATGGTTGGATAGATCTTGAAATTATCTTTCCAATAATTATATTATAATGTAAAATCCTAGCTATAACGAAAAAAACATGAATGGAATATGAAACTCTATCCAAAACTGACACCATTCTACTATTTTGGCCATATCTTTTTATATACATAATATTTTTATTTGATTCTCATTGGGTTGGAAAGTAGACTTCAAGAGCTTTCCAAAGACGTATTATATAACTTATTTGGACTTATGGATCAAAAGATATGATAAAACAAAATCCGCAAAAACTGTTGTCCATCGAATTCTATTTCGATTTAAATTCGGATTATTTTCTTATTCTTCGACCCTCTTTTTTCTCTATAAATAGAGGTCATATCTCCCCTATTTCAAATCATCAACTTTCAACCAAAACTCTCTAATTCTCTTCTCTCTCTAAGCTAAAGCTTATTCTCTCTCCCTCTTTCTAAACCAACCCTTTTACAAACACAATTTGTCATACATTAGCACTAGACACACCTAGCCAAGTTCGAAGTTGCCTTTGCCCTACACGTGAAAGGTTTGATATTTCTGAGGGTTTGGTCCCAAATCCCTATTTCAATTAAATTTTTTGATTTTATGTTTTCTTTGAAATTATTAACGTGTGTATTTTGTTATTAGAAAGAGGTATCAGACATCCAAGTAAGTACTTTAATTGTTTTTTTGATATAGAAATTATGTTTAGGTTTCTATTTTGATTTCTAGTATCATGTTAGGATGTTTTTTCTAGTATCATGTTAGGATGCTTTTCTTAGTATGATGTTTAGGGTGACAACAATAAGTTCCTAATATCAATTATGATTTCTTTGATGCCTTTTATTGTTTTTCCTAATATTCATGTTAGGGTTAAAGCTTTGATTTTTATTGTTTAGTGACATGTTAGGGTTTGTTATTAATCTTGTTAGTATCATGCCTAGGATCTTGCTATTATTGTGCTTTAACATTATTATTTTTATTATTATTGTTATAGTTATGATTGTTGTTTTATTATGTTGCTTGATTATTTTTATTGTAATGGCTTGATCATACTTTTTATGCATGTTTAAAGAGAATTTATATTTGTAATCACGTTTAATAACATAATTAATAATCTTGTTTAGGGTTAATTTGATTATAATTCAAGTGATCGTCAATAATAGATTTATTTGTGCATTAATATTCAACCAACATAGATTAAACAGGTTTAGGGTTAACCTAATGATTGCATGTTAGTCAGAAAACGCACATGAATACAAGAAGAATAAAGTAGAGACCTATTTTTAGGGCAGGTTCAATCTCTTTTAGGTTGGATTTGTACCTTCATCCCCGAACACCAGTCATGGTTCCAGACCTATTGGAGTTAACGATCTCATGGATCGTTAAGGGATGTAACCTTCACCCTGTGATTGGTTTACAAGTTCCTAAAACTTATTGGCAACTCTTTTGCTCTAGCTTCCTTCCCTTTGGACGCCATCGTACTTTAGTGTATGATCATAGTGGGTTCAAGTTTTGGGTAATGCTTGAAATATTCCCTACAATTTTTGGCGACTCCACTGGGGAGGATTTCTATTTTAATTCCTGAAATTTATTTCAGAAATGATTTTGAATGAGTGGATGAGACTTGAAAAGTTCTAAGTATTTCATGTGCATAATTTGATTAACATTATTGTCATGTGCATAAAAAAGGTTCTCATTGGAAAGACCATCCGTAATGAGTAAAAAACATAAGATATTTTACACGTAGGAAATTTGAGGATTACCTTTCACAACTAGAATCGAAATAATGCTGCGAAAAACTGGAAAATTTAAGAATACAGAAAGCTGCTGAGGCATGTAGGAATTGTCGTCTAGAAAACAGAGCCTGTTGCCAAAGATAAGGCTCTGTCGCCGAACGACAATTTTGTCGCCAGGCGACAGGGCTCTTATCGCGGCGACATTCCTTGTTGGCTGGCGCTGAGTTCTTCCAATACCGAGCCAGAAATATGAGTTCTTATTTCGACCTGTTCTAGCACTGTTGGCTCGATTCTACTTCATGATTGAGTTTTTCTCATTTTTCTGAAACCCATATGTGTTCTACATATGGATATAACCCTCTGGGAATTCATGCTCCATCTAGCAGTTTGAACGCTCTGAGCAACAAAGGGTACATCCGAGAATGTTGAATTCACCAAACCGTGGAAGCGAATTTAACTCGCGGGGTCCCATCCACATGCGCCAACCCTTCCAAAGGTAAGGCTTCCGCGCGGTGCATCCGGACTTGTAACCATGGACCCTCTTTGACTAACCCATATCCCGAACTTTAGAGAACTAAAGCCATGGTTAGGTTGCAAACTCATTGCATCATGTTGTGACTACTTTACTACTTGTGCATCTCGTACTTGTGCATACTTATTATGTGACTAAACTAACTGTTTGGTTTGACTTCTGTTTGTAAATAAGTCTTAATAAACTAAACAATGACTAAAGGGCTTTGCTTAATTAATTGATTAATTAATTTGAGCTAAAAAATATACCTTAAATCGAGTCATAGTTCCTTGAAGTCAACCCGGATTTTTATTCCCGTATACTGCACAAGCATCAACTTGTTTTGGTCATAACCGGAGTTCTAGGAAGAACTACAAGTCATAAAACCTATGGATCTGTAGCCCCGAGTTTTATATTTAATTTGGCGTTGGTTCCATCCCAATCAGAGTCACAGATCGAAAGTTATGACTAAAATACCACAGCCTGTCCAGTTTAATGCATATACATGAAGTCTTAACTTAGTCTTTGCTTGAGCCTAGTAACATAGTATAGACACATGGTCATGACACAAGTCTTAACATGTCAACTACGTAGCACACACTTTGTGTATATGTCACCATGACCATGTCTTAGGTTCATGCATTAGTTAGTTTTTTTCCGTCATTTGAGTTGGGGGTACATTCTATTCCTAATTTTTTCATCTCTCTCCATCTACATCATCTTTCCATTCTCTACATGCTTTCTCCATATCACAACCTTCATTCTTCCTGCCTTCTTCCATCCATGCATGTTGAATCGAGTTTGAGTCATGTGATTGACAAAAAAAAAAAAAAAATGAGGGTAATGATGAAACAAATGCACAAGGCAAGCTTCTCACCAAGATTTCATGCTTTCTTTTTCTTTTTTTTCAAACCCTTTCCCCAATAAGTCTAGCATAGGCACTCTTCACCCCCCTTGAATTTAATTCTTAGAGTTTGATTTTTACCCTTCACTTTTTAAATAAAATGAGCATTTATTTCCTTGCATATGATCACTGCATTACATTGCAAAAAAAAAAAAAAAAAAACAAAAAAAAAAAAAAAAAATCCATGCCGAACTAAGCGCAAGGTATATTAATGATTTGAGGCACCCCTTGTACTCACATCATATTACCTTTCACCCTTCAAATATACAATCTTTTCTTGATAAACCACTTTGAGCCTCGTCTAACGATAGACCTTTCTTTCTTCAACCTACATCTACCTAACCTTGGGATGGGATGGTGTGTAACTTATGCAATTTCAAAAGCTTGAGTGATTTCAAAGAATAAAAAAAGAAATAAAAAAATAAATAAAAGTGTACAAATTAAAAGGGCAAGTGTTCCAATGTCTTTGATATGAACACATCTCAGATTGCGTCTCTTATCAAGTGCTCGGTACCGTGCTTGAGAAACATGATTTCCAAGTGAGTGATAGGCCGCATGATCGGGATTGCCCACACTTATAATAATAAAAAAATGAAAAAGCAAAAAAAAGAAAAAAAAAAGAAAAGAGAGCTAAAAAAAGAGTGAGAAATCTCAAGCATACCAATATAAAGATTCAAAAGCAAGATTGCACACCTTGGGCGCTTATCGAGGGTCTTGAGCCTTTATCTTGTTCTTCTTCAAACCTTTAGCCTAACCACGTTACAACCCTTCAAAAGACCTTTTTGAGGTATACACACACTTGTGCGAGGTTCGGCTGGAGCTATGTTCGACCTGATTCCTAACGGATACGTAGGCAACCTCACATCGAGGTGCGGCTGTAATAAACATGCATTCATATTTACATTCACACACTCACATCATGATCATATCAAAGGATCTCCAATGCTCATCCCTATTCATTTAGAGCTAGACTTGGGGGCTTGATCCCTACATCATTAGCTTACCTAGCCTAAGATTCACCATCATTTGACTCTTCTTGAAATAATATCTTTTTCTACAAGCTTAGCCCATGCGGCCTAACTTTAGTGTCACTATCACACACATCATAGATGCATTACCAAATAGTCCTTCCCTTAGGAACCCTTTGTCATGAAATCTTAAAAACAACATTGAAGCATACTTCGTCATAACAAAATCACTCATCACTCATCATTGCATCAGAAAGTACGAAGTGCTTAGCCTCCGTGCCTAAGTTACCCAAATACTTTCATTATGGAGTCAACAATTGAGATAACCTAGGATGAATTAATCCTTGCAAAACATTTGACTAAGCTCATTCAACATGCACCTTCAAAAACTTTGCTTCTTTCTTTTTTGGCGAAAGTCGGTACCCTCAACAAAAATGACGGAATTTTTTTTCTTTTTCGCATTTTGAGTCAAGCACATCACAATACAATGCACACACGTGTTATGAATCACACATGTCAATTCACCTTGGGTCAACCTCAAGACAGTCAATCACCTTAGGTCAACCCTAAGAAAAAAAAAACATCAAGCCTTCGGTCAACCATAAGAAAAGCACTAGCAAAGTCTTTTGGCAATCTTTTGATTTTTACAGGATACCACCATTTAGCAAAGCTCCTGTTCGCAGCCAACCTAACGATCACAACAAACATTCAAGTATCAAAGCTCTATTATTCAGAGATGCGTGGACAATCCTTTCAAGCTCCATTGTTCAGAGACGCATGGACATATTAAAAAGCTCTTTTGCTCAGAGACGCATGGGCATATCCTATCAAGGATCTTTGTTCATAGACGCGTGGACATTTCTTCCTATCAAAGCTCTTTGCTCAGAGACGCGTGGGCATATCATTCAAAGCTCTTTGTTCAGAGACGCATTGACATAATAAACAAAAGAAGCTCTTTTGTTCAGAGACGAGTGAACATCAACAGCGGAAAAGCACGACCACAACATCAAAACAGCAAGATGGCGTTCCCTAGCTTGTGGAAGGTTGTCACAACAACACAACAAATCGATTACCCTCAGAGACGTGTGCTCGACGGTGCAAGATACGCGTTTTTTAACTCTCTTATCTGTTTAACTAAGATAGTTTGCAGGTATCGGCGTTACAAGAATGATTTAGGATCGTAGAAAGTTCTGGATCATTCTCCGTCCCTATCGATACTTTGACTTTAGTTTTCAAAACTTGTGTTTCTCCAAACTCAGTCAAAGTGGGGGAGTCTGTAGACACCCAATTGTGTCTCACCAAAACCGAACCCAGTGATGAATACCTTTCATGTCATTTGATTATTGAACAAAGCAAAAGTGTGAAAATTCTAGTGATGAGGATGTTTTTATTAAAGTATCTCTTCTTTCTGTTTTTGAAAATATTTCTTTTCTTACCCTATTTTTGAAAAACGTGCATTCCAGTTTATTTTTATCCATGATATAGGTCCAATAATGATGTATTTGGATGGGGATTGAAAAGACCTTTCCAACGATATATTATAAGCCCAATTCCGATAAATAATGAGGAAGTTATGGCCAAAATACTAAACTGGGCCCAAACCGGTTTTTACCTACGACCCAATGATCATGTGGAGGGAAAGGTCTAATCCTATTCCTAAACTAATTAGGGTTAATTAGAAGCTTCTACAAGTTTATAAAAGATCATAGTTATCCATTTTTAAAAGATAAGATTAAAGAATTTGAGTTAAATAAAACTTTCCTTTTTTTTTAATCCTAATTCTATTCGAATTTAAAGATGTTCAAAGACAGTCAGATATAAGTTTTGTGCCTCATAATATTTATCCAAAATCTTATATGGTTGGATAGATCTTAAAATTATATTTCCAATAATTATATTATAATGTTAAATCAAAGCTATAACGAAAAAGATATGAATGGAATATGAAACTCTATCCAAAACTGACACCCTTGTACTATTTCGGCCATATCTTTTTATCTACATAATATTTTAATCCGATTCTATTTGGGTTGGAAATTAGAATTCAAGAGATTTCCAACAACATATTATATGAATTATTTGGACTTATGGATCAAAAGATATGATAAAAACAAAATCAACAAAAACTGTTGTCCATCGAATTCTATTTCGATTCGAATTCGGATTCTTTTTTTATTCTTTGACCCTCTTTTTTCTCCATAAATAGAGGACATATCTCCCATTTTTCAAATCATCAACTTTCAACCAAAACTCTCTAATTCTCTTCTCTCTCTAAGCTAAAGCTTATTCTCTCTCTCCCTCTTTCTAAACCAACCCTTTTACAAACACAATTCCTCATACATTAGCACTAGACACACCTAGCATAATTTGAATTTGCCTTCGCCCTAGACGTGAAAGGTTTTATATTTATGAGGGTTTGGTCACAAATCTCTATTTCAATTTAATTCTTTGATTTTATATTTTCTTTGAAGTTACTAACGTGTGTATTTTGTTATTAGAAAGAGGTACGAGGCATCCAAGTAAGTACTTTAATTGTTTTTCTTGATATAGAAATCTTGTTTAGGTTGTTATTTTGATTCCTAGTATCATGTTAGGATGTTTTTTCTAGTATCATGTTAGGATGCTTTTCTTAGTATGATGTTTAGGGTGTCAACAATAAGTTCCTAATATCAATTATGATTTCTATGATGTCTTTTATTGTCTTTCCTAATTTCATGTTAGGGTTAAAGCTTTGATTTTTATTGTTTAGTGACATGCTAGGGTTTGTTATTAATCTTGTTAGTATCATGCCTAGGATCTTGCTATTATTGTGCTTTAACATCATTATTTTTATTATTATTGTTATAGTTATGATTGTTATTTTATGATGTTGCTTGATTATTTTTATTGTAATGGCTTGATCACACCTTTTATGCATGTTTAAAGGGAATTTATATTTGTAATCACGTTTAATAACATAATTAATAATCTTGTTTAGGGTTAATTTGATTACAATTCAAGTGATCGCCAATAGTAGATTTATTTGTGCATTAATATTCAACCAACATAGATTAAACAGGTTTAGGGTTAACCTAATGATTGCATGTTAGTCAGAAAGTGCATATGAATACAAGAAGAATAAAGTAGAGGCCTATTTTTAGGGCAAGTTCAATCTCCTTTAGGTTGAATTTGTACCTTCATCCCCGAACACCAGTCATGGTTCCAGATCTATTGGAGTTAACTATCTCATGGATCGTTAAGGGGTGTAACCGTCACCCTGTGAAAGGTTTACAAGTTCCTAAAACTTGTTGGCAATTCTTTTGCTCTAGCTTCCTTCCCTTTGGACTCCACCGTACTTTAGTGTATGATCATAGTATGGTTCAAGTTTAGGTTAATTCTTGAAATATTCCCGACACACATAAATTGTTGATTACAAAAGCATTGGAATATTAGTGTTCTAAAAAAAAAAAAATTTAAAACCATTGAAACATTAACTCTATTAACAACTTAGGACAAAAATTTCTACTTCTTCTTAAGAAGATCAATTGCATATTGTTTCTTCATATTAGTTGGCACTTGATAGAAGATGCAAAGCTTATGTTCTTCCGCCATGAGAACTGTAGCAACTTCTAAAGATTCGGATGGAGAAATTCCATCTAACTTCATCACCTCATCCAAAACCTTGTTCACTTTTTAATCCATCCTTTGCTCTCCTTCTTCCGCTCTATACCATGCAATAGCCATAGTCCCAAGATTAACATTGATATTTTCAAATATCTTCCCAAAATTGTTAGAATCATCATGGAGGGAGGCCAGCAAATCATCATCTTCATTCCTAAACAAACTCTTCAAATCTACCTTGTTATAAAGTGAAGCAGAGGACAGATTCAAAGTAGAGGACAGATTCAAAGCAGAGAATAATTTCACTACAGGAGCATATAATACAGAAGCAGAGGACAGTACAAAAAAGAGCAGTTCATACCTTTACCCATGCGTCGAACACCGACTTATCTACTTGTAGAATTTTCTTCTCAGCATCCTATCTAAATCCTGAGTGGATAACATTTCCGCCAATGCACTATATTTCTCCGACCAATGCCGCTCTTAAGCCGCAATTAGGAAGTACACCATTGATCATCTCTTCCAACTTATTCATGTAACCATTCTTAAACCCATTCTCACATTTCCACTTCGGATCCCAACTCAACTCATGCAAATATCTTATTAGAACCGCATCTTCTTGATACGTCCAATGCCTTTTATTTTTACCTTTGCCTCGATTTCTTGCCTCACCCTTAGCTTGACTAGCCTCCATCTGAAAAAATTGCCGATTAAAAGGCATATTAGAATTGAACAAAAAAAATTACAAGGCTGATTATAATAGAACATATCATACATAACAGATTATAAGGCATATTAGACAAAACTGAACATAACATATTATAAGGCATATCATACTTTTTGTGTTATTGAACATGTCTACCTCTCGCCCTCTAATCGTTAAACATATCTTGGGCTAATGTGTTTTTAAAATTGATCCAATGATCTAAAGTAGCAACACTTGTAATAAATTCTCTCTCATCATCAGAATCACTCTCGGAATCATCATCGGATTCTTTAAATTATTCTTCTTTTATATTATCCGTAGGCATGAATTTTCTAATTAGATTATGCAAGAAGCAAAAAGCCATCACGATACGTCCATGAGTTCGAATAGGGAAAAATGAAGGACTTCGAGTAGACTCCATCTTCCTTTAAGTAGGCCAAAACATCTCTCAATCACATTTTGCGCCTAGCATATTTCATGTTATAGAATTCATTTGCACTTTTGGGTTGTCGATCCGTCCATTATTTTAAATGGTATCTTTGACCACTATATGGAGCAAGAAAACCCTCACAATTCGTATACCCCGCATCAACCAAATAATAATTACCTTAAAAAAAACCTTCACTTACCTCACAAAAACTAACAAAACATATATACTCACAAAAAAATGACCTTCACTTACCTCGAGGTACCCTAAAATCGTTTCAAAGTACACACATATTATGGGCCGAACCTTCCCAACCAGGAAGAACATGAAACACTTACATTAATGTAAGTCCCAATATAAATTGCATATTAGGTGCACAAACACCCAATACATTCATAGCAATCCTTCCTTTTCTTGTTCTATACTTAAGTCGTTCTTGTGAAGGCACATTTACATTAATGTAGGTCCCATCTAATGCCCCTAAACAATTCTACAAAAATAGGAAAAAATATTACTTACAAACAAGAAAAAATAAGAAAATCCTAGCAAAATTTAGGGGTTTTGAAAATACCAATACCTTGAAATATTTCCACCTTTCATATTCACAATCATGCGATATTGGTGTGGAATTGTAAAGTAACACTTCATGCAACTTGCGAAAAGCCCTTAGACAAAGGTGAAATTGTCAGCTCAAGGTTTTCTCAACTTCTTAAGAAGTATTGTCCAATATACCTATTCTTCTTATGATGAGCCAACGTGTATAAAAAAATGGCTACTATCTCTTGAAGCGACATGTTTTTTGTTCCACTCAAACCCCCAATGTCTCTAAGCATCTCACAAATAATATTGAAAGTTCTTCTATTAACGTGAAGCTCACTCTTGCATTTCACATCACTCTCCCTATAAAGCCCTCTCAATACTAACATTCGTAACAATTTTTTGTTTCTTTTCCTTTCTTTTATTCGAACACCCTTTATTGTAACAATGCAAATTATATACCACATCAAATAAATCATCAACATAATAAAAATCATTGCAATTACTAATTGTATTTGTTTTAGTTTTTTCTTCCTTATAGAACGCACAAGTCGAGCCATTGTACAAGAAACACATAAAGTAGATGACAGTTGAACCTGATAAACGGAAAAACAATAGTTATATGAACAAATATTGTCAACCAGATCATGAAGAGTAAACTAGTCATGAAACAAGAAAAATTAAGAAAAATAGAATAAGATTAAAGTATAAAGTATAAGATTAATTAGGATAACAGAAATTTCAGCCAAATACATATAAAGAAAAACCAAATCAATCATCAACAACAAGTACGGGTAAATAAATTGGAGCAAGTAATCAATCATCAATAGCATAACATAAAATGCATTCATTCCTAGCAAGTAATTAATAGTCGAACAATGAACCTATAGCAAAAACTTACAGAAGAGATATCAATACTAACATGCAGCAACTAATTAATTAACAAAAAACTCAACAAATTTAGAGCAAGGATTTCGAGAATCAACAAATTCTTACAAAATCAATAGAAATCGCAGCTTACATACACCATTAAACCACAATGATGATAATTCATATTTTAAAACAATTACATTCAAACTGAAACTTGAAGTAATTACAATAATACAATAAAAAATCAACTCCAACAAACATCAAAAACCTAAATCAAATATTGCAATTGAACACACAAGTAAAAAATTCAAACCAAAAACGCAAAAATTGATACTTACATGAACCCTGGAAATTGAACGAGAGAAATGAAATAGCAAACCTGTGATAATTTCTGAATATTTGCAGTAGAAAATTTAAAATTTAGGAGCAAGATCTGGAGAATTGCAGCTTTCCTTGTAGAATCGTCGAACAATTTTGGGAATTTTAAGAGAAATGTTGAGCAATTTTGTCGAGCGATTTTGAGAATTGTTGAGCTTTCTTTATTTTTTATGTTAAAGAAAGAAAATAGAATTTATTTCCTCACTTATTTCGGCGGAAACAATTGGGTGGATTGGGTTACCCCTTCCTAACAGTTTGTGTTACTTTAGTCCGTAACCAAACACAATGTAACATAAACACTAACATGATTCCATTTCCATCCCTCTAAAAAACCTATACCAAACACCCCCTTAATATGTAAATAGTCATACAACATATACATTAATAATAAAGATTTGTACTGTTTAGTTCACCTTATTGTTGCTGAATTGAAATTATTGTTGCTGAACTGTAATTATTATTACTTATTCTTTTATTAAATTTTCCTCTTTAAAGTTACTGATTTTTACTAAACTGATTTTGACTGAATTGAAATTATTTTACACAACTAAATTTATTTTATTGAACTAAAATTATTTTTACTAAATAGTGAAGTGAATAGGCACAAACCCTCACTCTTCGCTGCTAGCTCGGCCTAGTGACGCATTGGTCACATGTATTGTTGTATATATGTAGTTAGAGTTGTCAAAAATTGACCCGATTGACCTGTTCCAAATCAACTAGAAAAATATTGGCTTTAGATTTCAATTATATTTTGGACACAATAATTTAGAACGACTTAAGTTTTAAATTAGACCTAATCCGACTTAAATTCGCCGAACTTGATCCAAACACCCGAATGTAGTGCTTAGGCATAGTTTTACAAATGGAACAATAAAACAGTTTTGGCTATTGTTGTAAGAAAATTACGTGATTACTGAAAACAATTTGAAACTTTGTCTGGTTTAGATTTTAGTAATGTTATATATACTAGCTATCCCTATATGCACATAAACTAAAAAAGGGTCCATGAACAAATATAACATAATTCATGTAAAACTCACTAACTTGTATTTGATTTTTCATTTTTACGGCCACTCTATAAAAATTTTCCACCCGCCAAAAAATTTATGACGTGAGCTAGAAAAAAAAAATTATTGGTATGATTGTGGGTATAATTAGGAAGAAAAATGATATAACCGTATCGTTGTGAATACTTTTATAGGTGGGCCCCTCAAAAGGAGGTCCTTGAGTCGCCTCTCTAATCGAGTTAATGTTTCTCTTGTGCATATTTTTTTTGCAGGTGTCGTAGTCTGTTTGTATGCTAAGCATGTAATGTATGATATAATGATATGATTTTCCAGTAAAAAAATGATTCTTATTCCGTATTTTTTTAGTTGCTACACTTTTAATTTCACGATCTCCTAGATATTTTTTTATGAGGAGAGAGATAAAGAGAAAAATAAGATGAACCCATGTGGGTAGGAGAGAGATAGAGAGAGAAAAATGTCAAATATAGAAAATGTTACAACTAATAAAAAATTTCCAAAATAAGAATGTGTGGCAACTAAAAAGAAACGTAAGAAGTATGATTTTCCTTTAATTCTTATTGTTATGTAACAAATATAAATAATAATAAAAAAAATTCTAAATTTTCTATGATTTAAATTAAAGAATGTATAATGAATTTGCTAAAATAGTGATTTTTTGGGGGGTGTTAAAATGCCGCCAACAAAAGTTATCAAAATCGCCAACAGTTTAAGCGAAATGTCATTATTGCCCTTATTAAAATACTAAACCCAAACCCATCTTTCTCCTCTTTCTTTTTTCTCTCTCATCAACCACCCCCCAAGGTCCTCAAACACAACCACCACCACCACCGCAACAAAGGTAATCGGCGCACCAGGTGGCGGTGACGTTAAGGAGATGGCAGCGCGAACACACGTCGGTGTCGAGTCGTTGACGACGATGACATGGCTTGAAATCCGGGGAAGGAGGTAAGTTTACCGATTTACGGCTTATTTTGAATTTAAGTTTTTTTTTTCTTTTTTTTCCAAATCTTGGTGGCCGGTAACCGGTGCTCAAAACCGATAGACCGCCACCGGTAACCATCGGTCAAAACCGGTTGACTGCATTGGTCAATCGGTTTTGACATCCGGTTATCAGTGGTGGTCAACCGGTTTTGAGCGTTGATTATAGTCCATAATTTTTTTTAAAAAAAACTTATTCTATTTAATTGTTATTATTATTACATAATAATTATAATTAATTTTATTATTATTAGATAATTATTATGATTAGCTGTAATTTTTATTGGCAGTGTGGTGGTTGATGCGGTGGTTGTGAGTTGCAGTGGTCGACATGGTGGCATGGGTGGTACCGGTGATGCACTATTAGAAAAACAGAAAAGGGAACCCCTATATTGCCACTGGTTCAAGGCAACCCGGTGGCAAAAAGGCTAAGATTAAAGGAGCTTTAAACCGGGCTAAACATTTGGCACCGGTTCAGTGTGAACAGGTGGCAAAAATGTAAAGGCCACCGATTTGAACTGGTGCCTTTTCAAAAAAAAAAAAAAAAAACGCGCCTTTACTTCTCCTTCCTCTCTTTCTCTTTTATTTCCCTAGCTTCAATTCCCCGATTTCCTTCACTGTTTCATCAGAAAACGAACCCTCCCCCTTTTTCCCTCCACCACAAGCGCCACCTTCACCGGCCACCAGGGGTGTCGAAAACCACTGCCCTTCTCTTTCAATTCTCCTCTGCCCTTCTCCTTTCCCTTTCTTTCTCTTTCAAAGCTGCTGCCTCCACAAGCATTGTTCGAAAACAGCAGCTCCACCGCCGCGCACCGCCTCCACCACTCCACCGCCGCGTTGCCTCCACCATTGCGCACCACCGCTGCTACCTCCACCACCGAGGGTCATCCTCAATCTCTCATCCCCTTAGCTTCTTCCACCTCCAACTAGTTTAGGGTAAGTTTTTTTTTGTTAAAAAATTGAACAATTAATTTGAAATATGTAATCCTATTATTTTCAATAACATTTTGAACAATTATTGTTAAGAAAATTAAAGTCAAGGAATGTATATACTTTTACCCTAATTTTTTTAATTTTTGAATTGGTTGTTTATTTAGAAATTTTGAATACATATTATAGATTAGAGTAATTTTGTATGTTTAGAGTAATTTTGAATACATATTATAGATTAGAGTAATTTCGCATTACTTTGTTCCTCAGTTGAAAAACTTGTATGTTTTAATGGGTTATTTTGAGGTTGATTTAATGAGTAATTTTGAATATAGTAGAGATTAGTAAAAATGTTACTTAATTAGTTGAATTTTGGTATGTTTTAATATGTAATTTTAGGTTGTTTCAATGCGTAATTGTGAATATATTAGAGAATCAGTGACCTTGCTACTAATTAGTTGTAAATAAATTAGAGAATTGTGAATAAATTAGAGAATTGTGATTACATTAGAGAATTGTGGATAATTTAGAGAATTGTGATTAAATTAGAGAATTGTGCATAAATTAAAGAAATAGTGATATTTCCACTTAATTAGTTGTGAATAAATTAGAGAATTGTTAATACATTAGAGAATTGTGAATATATTAGAGAATTAGTGACGTTGCTAATTTTTGTTTTTTTTAATAGATTATGTGATTTGAAGCACGAGTTTAGTTTGAGGACTACATATTGAGCTCAAGTGGGTAGTTCATAAGTGTACATCCATTGTACTTGCTATATTGGTATGACTTATAAACTTTTTAAAGCTATATTTCTTTCTATTTATCCATTTAATAAAAGTTTATTCATGATATTTCAACTTGTGTATTGTTTAATTGCAAATAAATACAACAATATATAGAATACTTGCATCAACATATGTCTCGATATCCGTTCAAGGCTTTCCCATTAGGAGAAAGTCTTGAAAAGTCCCCGGTTGGGACTGTTCTTGAATGTGTACTCTCACTTAGGTGGTGAATGTATGTTTTCTTTTCGATTTTAAGGAACATCTTGGCTTACCATTTCCTCACTATGTTCTACGGGTACATATGTGGGTAATTACTTATCTACATCGTGTACTTGGAGAACTAGGGGGAAATGCTGCCGGATTTTCCTTAAAATTTGAAAGTTGTCATACATTCACTAGTGAAAGTAGAAATTAAAGGATGGGTTAGGTTGGAGTGATAAGGACCCTTTGGAAACATGCATTTTTTCACTATATGAATGGTATATTCACGTTTTGTACTGAATTTGATTTACATAAAATATGTAGCAATTACAGATTATTCATTATATGTTGCTATATATGTTTAGAGACAATTTACTAAATGGAGAAGGATCCTGGTTGGATGTATGGTAGACGCGATACATTGGAATTTTGGAATGGGGTTCAAGAGTTTTGCGAGAGGGCTTTAGCTTATCAACGCAAACTGGGTGGCAAAGGCCTTTATTGTTCTTGTGTTGATTGTAATAATGTGAATATGGTCGATAGTGTTGAAATCATTATAGATCATGTATTATGTCGTGGGTTTAGGCATAAATACCATGTATGGATTTGGCACGGAGAAGGTTGAGAGTACAGTGGGGATAATGATCGGATTGATGTGCGTGTTAGAAGCAGTAAGATTCATGCATGTGGACGAGGAATACGAGAATGATGACAATATTGTTGATAATGGTGAGGATGGAGCCGATGATGATCAGGCAAATGATGTTTAGGATGAACATGTGGATGAGATGTTGCATGGTGTTGATGGTGGAGTGTTTGAGTTATTATCGGAGGCTTCCAAAAAGCCTTTGTATCTTGGGTGCAAAAAATACTCCAAACTATCGGCCGTGCTAACACTTTTCAACATTAAGTTGAAGCATGGGTTGACAAACATTAGTTTTACTTCTTTGTTGACCGCATTAAGTGATATGTTACCTGATGGGAATAAAATTCCTAAGTCTTACTATTACGCAAAGAAGCTCATGTGTCCCTTTGGTTTGGAGTATAAGAAGATACAGGCATGTCCTAATGATTTTATTCTGTATCGAAATGAGTATGAACAATTGCAGGAGTGTCCACAATGCAAGCTGTCGCGCTACAAGCGCATGAGTTGCAATCCTGGTACGGAGGGACCTCCTGCTTAGGTGTTGTGGTATCTTCCCATTATTCCAAGGTTTAAGCGTCTATTCTCAATACCAAAAGATGCTAAAAACTTGAGGTGGCATGCAGAGGGAAGAAAGAAAAACAGAATGCTGAAGCATCCAGCTGACTCTCCACAGTGGAAGAACATTGATTTGAAGTTTGAGGAATTTGGTAATGAAGTCAGAAATTTAAGGCTTGGGTTGTGCACGGACGGGATGAATCCATTTGGCACTCTTAGTACCCAACACAGCACATGGCCGGTACTTTTAGTGATTTATAATTTGCCTCCTTGGCTGTGCATGAAACGTAAGTATGTAATGCTTTCATTGCTAATAACGGGGCCTAGGCAACCTGAAAACGACATAGATGTTTACCTTGCGCAACTTATTGATGACTTGAGAAAGATGTGGGACGAAGGGGTTTCCGTTTTCGATGCTCATTAGAACGAGATGTTCACATTGCGTGCAACCCTTATGTGGACCATGAATGACTTCCCTGCATATGGCAACTTGTGTGAGTACAAGGTCAAAGGGAAAAAAAGCATGCCCCATATGTATTGATGACACATCAAGCGTATACCTTACTCATTCTCGCAAAGATGTTTACTTGCGAACTCGAAGGTTCCTTAGGCGTGATCACCCGTACCGTAGGCAGAAAAAGGCTTTCGATGGAACAGTGGAAGAGGATACTACGCCTAGACCATTGACTTCTGCTGAGATTTGTGCTCAGGTGAAAGGGATACGAACGGTGTTTGGAAAATCAGAAAAAACTGTGGTCTGAGTTGCTCTGTTTAAGAAAGAATCAATCTTTTGGAAGCTTCCGTACTGGAGAGAACATGACGTTAGGCACTGTCTTGATGTGATGCATATAGAGAAGAATGTGTGTGATGCTCTTTTAGGAACGCTTATGAATATCCAAGGCAAAACAAAGGACAGAAACGGTGCACGGTTAGATTTGAAAGAGATGGGGATTTGTCCAGAATTGTGGCCTCAGGAAAAGGTTAGAAATGGGAAGGAAACGAGAAAAGAAGATGAAAATGTTTCAAAAAAAAGGAAGGAGAAGAGCAAGGGCAAGGGAAAGGGAAAGGCCACAGATGCGTCAAAGAAGAAAGTTGAGGGTAAAGGGAAGGATAAAAAGACTTATTTACCCCCGGCTTGCTATAAATTGTCAAGGGTAGAGAAACGTATGTTTTGTGCATGTCTTTACGGCATTAAGGTTCCACCAGGGTACTCATCTAAAATGAAAAGATTTGTAACCTTGAATGGAGAATTGAAGCTAAAAAGTATGAATCCCATGATTGTGACATTATGATGCAAGTATTCCTACCGATTGCAACCCGTGGTATTCTACCGAAGCATGTGAGGGAAGAGATTACAAGCCTTTATTCGTTTTTTCAATATAATTTGTAGAAAAGTGCTTAATCCTTGTACACTAGATGCTTTGCAAGCAGATGTGGTTGTGACTTTGTGCAAATTTGAGATGTATTTTCCACCCTCATTTTTTGACATAATGGTTCATCTGGTTCTTCATTTGGTGCGTGAGATTAAGTTATGCGGTCCAGTGTTCATGAGGTGATGCTAACCTTTTGAAAGACACATGGGTACATTATAAGATATAGTACGAAACTAGGCTCACCCTGAAGGAAGTATGATGCAGGGACCGTGGGTGAGGAGATAGGTAACTTTGTGGCGGACTACATAAACTTTGCTCAACCTATTGGTCATGGCACAATAGGGTCGAAACAAATGTCACCTGACCGAGATCAGTTCCTACAATCACACCTTTATGTGTTGCACCATGTTTAAGATGTGCACCTATATTTAGACGAGCACATGGCTAGTTTGCGTGATGAATTTCCATCAAATGGTGAAAGGGCACTTATGTAGTTGCATTATAAGAGATTTGTTAATTGGTTTCGTGATCGAGTAATGAGTTAATTGGATGATACTAATGTGACTGATACAGTATGGTGGCTTGCGTACGGTCCTAGGGATGATGTTCCTTCGTTTGAGGGATATGACATCAATGGGTACACTTTTTGGACCGAGGGTCGTGATTTGAAATGCTTGTGGCATCGTCAAGGGAGTTTTCAAGTGCTAAGGATAATTCACCTGTCGATGCAGAGTTGTCATACTATGATCGAATTCAAGAAATATGGGAGCTTGATTATTGTAACTTCACGGTTGCTCTTTTTAAGTGTAAGTGGGTTGATAATATCAGGCGTAACGTTAAATATGAGGACTTTACTCTTGTAGATCTTGGCCTCTTAAATGATAGTGCGGAACCATTTATCATTGCATCTTAAGCTAAGAAAGTGTTCTACATAATTGATCCAGTCGATTCAAAATGGTCTATAGTGCTAGATGGCAAAAGAAGAATCCTAGGCATTGGAGATGTTGAGAATGAGGAAGAATATGATGCGTTTGATGATTCTGCACCTTTCACTGTTCCTAGACCTTTTGTACAAAATGACATAGACAACGAAGCAGTTTATATGCGATCAAACCATAACGAAGGAATTTCAGATTGAGGTAGTATGATTAAAAGTTAGTAATGGTTTCATTACAAATATAGTTTAGTTATCATGTATATAGGAGCATAAGTAGGTGAAAAAGACCATAAATGACATAAATGAGCTTGTATATGACCCAAATCCTTTGTTTTGTATATAAACTAACATTTTTGTAGTTTGAAATTGCCTAAGTGTACTCATTATCATGCATATACAAGGTTATAGGACCATAAGTAGGTGAAAATGGCTTAAATGACCTTCTACTTAACCCAAGTCCTTTTTTTTGTGTATGAACTAACATTTAATCATTCTAAAAACTCATATTCATTTTATTTAACATGTTTGTAGTTTGAAATTGCCTAAGTGTACTCATTATCATGCATATACAAGGTTATAAGACCATAAGTAGGTGAAAATGGCTTAAATGACCTTCTACTTAACCCAAGTCCTTTGTTTTGTGTATGAACTAACATTTAATCATTCTAACAACTCATATTCATTATATTTAACATGTTTATAGTTTGAAATTGCCTAAGTGTACTCATTTGCACTAATACTTTACTATACACTAATATTGTTTTATGTTTGTTTTGACAGGTGCTTATATCTCATGGAGGACGATCATGACCCTGATTGTGTAGAGGACATTGAGGATGATGACTATGATGACAAGTACAAGGATTAGGACGAGGATGAGCCTTATGATGTGAACAAGGAGGATGACTTGGGTGAGCCAGAGGATCAGGCTCAAGATGAGTTTGAGCGCAGACTTGAAGAATTTGAAATTTCAGCTGAACGTGCACTGCCTATTTTAAATACAGCATGTGAGATTGTTGGTGAGAACCCGAATCCTGAAACTCATGGCCAAGGACAAGATCAAAACAACACAGGTGGTGGAGGAGGGGTAAAGGCACCAGCACAAAGAAAGGGAAAGGATTCGACGAGAAGTTTTAAGAAACTGAACGGTCCCATGGTCTTGGAGTATGACAACAACGGCCAACCCGGGGGCGAATGGCGTCGACAATATGCTAATCATGTTGGCATGTGTGCGCGGAAAATCCCCATTATACTTGTAATGCGGAAAGTACCTTCGGGTTTGATTCAAAACTTTTGGGATGATACAAGGGTAAGTGTGTTTTTGGCACATTTAGACAATTTAAGAAACCTTCACCTTATGGTTGTTAGTAAATAGAAACTAATGATCGGTTTGTATTTGTGCTTGCAGAGGCTGTTTTCTATTCCTATTGATGACGAGAAGCGAAGGGTGTTTAAATCTTTATTAGCGAAAAGATTCAGAGGCTTTAAAACCACCTTGACCAATGGATGGATCTACAAGAAGAAGAAATCAAAGAAGAAGAAAGCTGTTGAGGATGACCTTCTCCCCGCGGAAAAAATGGTCGACCGTGTCAAAAGAAGACTTGGAAGAGTTTGTTATTCAGAAGACTCAAAAGAAAGCCATTGTAAGTTTGTGTAAATTTAATCTCAATTGAATAATAGCTTGACTCTTTTTGTAGTACTGATATTAACATTTATTTTTATGTAGGAACTTCAAGAGCAAAATAAAAAAAAATGCAGAGAAGAAGGAGTACGTCCATCGTATGGGGGCTAAGACATTTGCTGAAAAGAGACCTGAGTGGATAAATAAGGGTTTATACCCTAAATCGCTTCTAGTGGCATCGAATGAACCCTCTAGTTCCTCGGTCACTACTTTGGTGAGTCATGATGGTGATTTCGTTTGTTCTCTCTATACATTTGATAAGGAAACCGGAAAATGGGTCATCAATGGTCCGGAAACAAAAAAAATGGCAGATAAACTTGTAAGTTACCTATCAACTGTTGAATTTTAAGTCGCTTTTGCATCAAAATCACTATACAAACCATTAACTGTATTACTGACATCCTTTTTCCTTTTCCTACAGCTTGAGTACACTCAAGAATTAGTGGAGGGAAAATTGGTACCAAGTGTGGAAAATGACCCTTTCACCATGGCTTGGGAAGTCCATACCATCCAGGACGAGTAGTAGGTTCGGGAGGGTCATTGCTAGGATGACAAAAGGTGATGGGTCCAGAATACACGAAATCGGGTAGATCTCGAGCCAGTGTTAACTCACCGGGGGAGTTGGAAGACAAGGTGGCATCAATTAAGGAACAAGTACGCAACAAGTTAGTAGGTGAATTCAATGCTTGGGCGAAGCAGATGAACTTACCGACTTTGCCGTTCCTCGCGACTACACTGGTCGACTCATGTTCTCAACCAAAAGGACAAGGAGAAGGTGATATACATGGAGGAGATGAGATACATGGAGAAGATATGCCACTTGAGGTAATTTCAACTGGGTTATTAAAAGTTTTAAAATACTGAGTTAATTGAGATCTAAGGTGGCATGATTGATGAACTGTTGCAGGTTCCTACTCCTACACATGCGGACTCGAGGGAGCTTGATAATCCAACACCGCATGAATAACTAGATTTACAAGTGATTTGTAACCCTCTACCTTAATGAATTTCGTTATATTATCAATGGTGTAGTAAAAGACCTATTTAGATAACTTCTTTTTGTACTTGTGTAGGAAGACACCCGGTGTGGAGTTCTAGCCCCAGGGCATGCAAATAGTGTGCAATTGAGTTTCGTGGCGTATGGTAGTTCACAAGCGACGATCGGTGCTACGGTGGGGCCATTAATACTCGGTTGGGATCGCTTCGGTGGTTAAGGGGTTCGAAGACATCCTACTACCCATATCGATAGAGGAGGTTGAGATAACAAAGCTTTGGCAAGCTATAGGTAGCTTCGTTAATTGGCCACGTGCGTGGGTGAGGTTGATTAACGAGGTAATTTATTTATTTTAAATTTTTTTAGTGTTAAATAACCGCTAGACACTCTCTAACTGCACCTTGAAAATAGAACCGCCGAAATAGCACGACTTCTCGGCCCCCATCTCCGATGCCGAGGCAGCGGCGGCCTCGGCTGGTGCTTCCTGCACTGCTCCGACCTCCAGAGCGGCTGCCCGGGCTGCTCTGGCCTCAGCTGCCGCTGCCCGGGCTGCTCTGGCCTCGGAATTAACTGGCTGCATGGGCTGCTGCAGGCTAGGCAGTAGGCTGCCGGTGCTGCTGCAGCCTCGGGAGGCAGATGTCGGGGCTGCGAGGGCGGCCTCGGCCTCGGCGGCTGCGACTGCCTGGGCTGTTCTGGCAGCGGGGGCGACTCCATTATCTTTTTCGGCCTCGGCGGAAGGTGCACTTTTTTTTAAAAAAAATATTTTGAGCCATTACTTTTTTTTCTTAACTCAATCGGTCGTTGAATTTATATCATAATTACATATTTGGAAGTGATTGTGACTTGCAATAACATAAACGAAGCTAAGTTCTATGTTTTAGGGTCCATTTCATCAAACTAAAGCCATTTTGAGCCAAAATGGCTTCTCACATGCCTATTTTCTTCATTTCTCAACTTATGAACTTGTTCTTTCTCAAACCATATCATAATTACATATTTATAAGTGAATGTGACTTGAAATGACATAAAAGAAGCTAATTTCTAAGTTTTTTGCTCCATGACATCAAAATAAAGCCATTTTGAGGCAAAATGGCTTCTCACTTGCCAATTTTCTTTAATTCTCAACTTATAAACTTATTATTTCTCAAACTGTGAGGGAATATTTCAAGCATTACCCCTAGCTTGAACCCCACTGTGATCATACACTAAAGTACGGTGGCGTCCAAAGGGAAAGAAGATAGAGCAAAAGAGTCGCCAACAAGTTTTAGGAACTTGTAAACCGTTCACGAGGTGAAGGTTACACCCCTTAAAAATCCAGGAGATCGTTAACTCCAATAGGTCTGTAACCATGACTGGTAGTTCGGGGATGAAAGTACAAATCCAACCTAAAAGAGATTGAACCTGCCCCAATAATAGGCCTCTACTTTATTCTGATCATATTCATGTGCGCTTAATGACTAACATGCAATCAATAGGATTACCCTAAACCTGTTTAATCTATGTTGGTTGAATATTAATGCAAAAATAAACTATTATTGGCGATCACTTGAATTATAATCATATTAACCCTACATAAGATTATTAATTATCTTATTAAGCGTGATTACAAGTACCAAATTCCCTTTAAACATGCATAAAAGGCGTGATCAAGCAATAACAACAAATATCAAGCAACATAATAATAATCATAAATCATAAAAATAATCATAATCATAATAAATATCATAATAATCATAATCAAAATAATCATGTTAAAGCATAATATTGATAGCAAGATCCTAGGCATGATACTAACAAGATACTAACATGAATATTAGAAAGAACATAGGAAGCATCGCAGGAAACACAATTGTCATATTTGATATTAGAAATTATAGTTGTTACCCTAAACATGATTCTAGGAAGATCAAAACGTCCTAACATGACACTAGGAATTATAATAACAACCTAAACATGATTTCTATATCATAATAACAATAAATCAATTAAAAGCACTCACTTGGATGCCTCGTACCGCTTTCTAATAACAAAATACACGCGTTAGTAACTTCAAGGAGAATAATAATCAAGACAATTAAATTAAATAATTGAAAGAGAGATTTGGGACCAAACCCTCAGAAATTAAAACCTTTCACGTCTAGGGCGAAGGTAAATTCGAACTTGGCTAGGTGTTTTTTGGTCTTGTGAATGCGGAATTTTGTATGCAAAAAGCTAAAGAGAGAGAAGAAATCTTGAAAAATAGAGAGTTGATGAGAATTGATGATATTTTTATGATGGAAAAACGGAGATTTTAGGAGGCTATTTATAAAGAAAATCAGCCGGATGGATAGAAAAACAAATAAGAGTTTTGACGAGAATAAAACAAGTTAGCGCCAGACGCTGGACATTAGCGCTAGACGCCAAGGCTACCGCTAGACGTCAAGCATTAGCGCCAGGCGCTAATCCCTGTCGTCAGGCGCTAATCATTAATTTCACGCATTTTCTTAGTTTTGATAAAATTAAGCCGTACAGAAGAGCAAAATCGTATTTTCCTCAAAAACACTTTTTTATTCCGATTAAAACTCCAAAAAGTCAACCAAAGTCAATTTATCAATGCTAATTGAATTAGGAATGAAAAGAACCTTCTAGAAGAATCTAGAAGACTAAAATCAATTCTAATTGCATTAGGAATGATAAATCCAAATTAGGCCCTCCTCTAGATCATTGGGCCGCATATAAAGATCAAACCGGGCCCATTTTAGTAATCTGGCCATAACTTCCTCATCGGAATTGGGCTTATATTATATCGTTGGAAAGCACATTTAAATCCCCATCCAAATATACCATTATTGGACCCTTTCCATGGACCAAACCAAACTAGATTGGCAGTTAAAATTGATTTTCAAAAACAAAGAGAAAGAAAAGAATTAAAAACTATCCACAACACTAGACTTTCCTCATTTTCACTTCATTCGATTATGATTCGACGTGAAAGTTACTCATCACCGGGTTTGGTTTTGGGGAGACACAAATGGGTGTCTACAGAAGCCCCCACTTTGACTGAGTTTGGAGAAACACAAGTTTCAAAAAGAAAAGTCAAAGTATCGATAGGGACAGAGAATGATTCAGAACGTTCTGCGATCCTAAATCATTCTTGTAACGGCGATACTTGCAAACTAGTGTTAGTTAAAACATATAAAAGAGTTAAGAAACGCGTATCTTGCACCGTCAAGCACATGTCTCTGCAGGTAACCGATTTGTTGTTGTATTTGCTGTATTTTGATAACCTTCCGCAAGCTAGGGAACGCCATCCTGCTGTTTGTTTTAACGATCTTCTACAAGCTAGAGAATACCGCCTGAAGACTGCTACGCCTGTAACTGCCTCTAATTCCGCCGTGATAGACTTATGCAAGCTAGAGAACCCCATCAAAGATTGCTTCGCTTGAAACCACCTTCTAGCGCTTTGTGACCATTTTCCGCAAGCCAGGGCACACGATCGATGATAATTTCGCTTGAAATCACCTCCAGTTGTTTGTGACAACTCTCCGCAAGCTAGGGAACGCTGTCGAAGATATCCTCGCCTAAAGCTATCCTCATTTATTGCGATAATATTCCGAGGAAAATTACCGAAGACCCACGCTTGTCGATCTTTAAAGCTCGCTTGAACTTTGCTTCCGCTATGCCAGTACGTCGGCGTTTTTGCTGCTTTGAACCTGCATGTCGGTGCCTTCTGAATTGTGAACCAATATGTCAGTGCTTTTGCTGTATGAACCATTATGCCAGTGCCTTTGTTATATGAACCATTATGTTGGTGCTTTGCGATGAGCCAATGCTTAGGCGCTTTAAGCTAAGTGAGACGATCATTCATCAGGTCGATCACTCTATGCAATTGTAATCAAGCCGATTACTAAATCATGTCAAATTGCTTAGAGGGGCTAACTGGCATACCAAGGAACCCAAAATTTCTATAAGAGGTTGAAATAACCGCACTGAGTAGCTGAGCATTCTGTCGCCACTGAAATTCTGCTGGTGCCACAACTTTAGCTCTATCGCCAGACGTTGGAAGTAGCGCTAGGCGCTAAACCTTATCGTCTGGCGCCAAGGACTGTCTCTTGACGCTAGAGTCAGGATTTCTGTATGTATCCCTTTATTCGTCATTTCCGCTGCTACTGCTCATTTTTTGTTCGAAAATCGCCGCTGAGCTCAATTCACTCGTTCTTGCTCGTTTCTTAACCGAATTTGCTCAAATTTGTTGCTAATCAAAGCTTCTTTCATATACTTTCCCGATCTATGTAAGTTTTCTCCAAAATACTCCGGTTTTGATGAATTTTGTACATGTTTGTTCACGAATTTCTTGCAAATTCGAAATTTATAATGCTTAATTCATTTTGTTTGTCAAATTTTATGCCATGAAATTGCTTGATTATGTTTACATATTTCCTTGGGAGTAATTTGAGACTTGTTTGACTCAATTCGATAAAGAAATGAACAAATCACCATTGTTGGACCTCTTATGATCGGGAATACAATGTGGCTTGTTCTTGATTTTTTACTAGCAATTCTTGTCCAATTTGTCACAATAATTACTATAGCATTGCAAGAAATTGTTTGGATGCTTGAAAAATGCCGTGTATGCTCAATTTGAAATTGTGCTTTGTTTTAGTACTACGTACTCTTTTTTTTGCGAACATAGTATCATGCGGCTAGGCGAACATTAGATAATAAAGAACCTTAATTTGTGATGATTTTTCACAATGTAGTATGGCTAGACAGATAGGTTCGGGTTCATGGTCCCGAGACATATGACGGGAGCATGAGCCCGTAGAGCAGGACGCCGACCCGTCCACTTCTCTAGGTCCCCTCCCTAAGTGGGATGAGCGGACTTTGTACTTTTCCCCCGTCCACCACATCTCTGAGAGGGTGCGACGTGGGATCATAGTTGGCAGGACGCGCTACCACACCTCAGGCTGTGATACCCTGGGCGATCTGTAAAAGATGCACATCGGCGTCAATGGAGAGTGGACACTTCTCTGGGAGTCTTGCGGATTTACTGCATTGTTTGAGACTTCGGAGGCGATGATTACTTCTAACGGGGGTCACCACGTGGCTCTTGCCCTAGTGGAGTTCTTTTGGGACACCACCAACACCTTCCACTTCCTTTGGGGTGAGATGATGGCCACCCCGACCGACTTCAGTCTCATTACGGGACTGGAGTTTAGTTCTACTGCGCCGCCGTACGACAGCAAGATCAATATCTTCTCACCTGAGGTTGAGGAGCTGTTGGGTCCGATTGCTATTCGAGCTCGTGCTGAGGTAGAGTTGACCCAGTTTAGCGCTAAGGGCATTCGCCGGTCGACTCTGGCGGCAGCTTTCGAGGATGATGCGACCACCCGAGAGCAGCGGGTGCGCATCTTTGTGCTTATGTTGCTTTCAGGGACTTTTCCCCTGACAAGGGTAGTAGAGTGCTGCTTTACTACCTACCCGCGGTCCGTGATCTTCACTTGATCGGGACTTACAATTGGGCCAACTTGGCCTATGCTGACTTTGTTCGAGCGTTACGAGACTCGTGTCAAAACCGGTCCTTCACGCGGAACGTCGCTCTGTCCGGCTTTTGGAGAGTAGTAGAGGTATACTTTATCTCCCATAAAGTTTAGCTCTAAGCTTTGGTTAGCACTTGCTGATACTTTTTGCCTTTTGTAGATCTGGTTCTACGAGTACTTTCCTTTAGTTGCGCCGGCGAGACCGTCGCCGCGCAGGTTCCCGGTGAGTGCCTGTTGGGGAGGCCGCCGCGCTGGGATGTCTACTACTTACGTCCGAGATCAGATCATTTTGGTATGGTTCTTTGTATAGTTGAGCACTTTCGTATTACCTTTACTAGATTTTTATATGATAGACATTCTTCGTAGGAGCCTGACGTGCAGTACCGGTCGTGGATCGGCTTGGTTGTCCCTAGGTTAGCTGCGCAGTACATCGCCGAGCTTTGCTATTTCTTAGGGACATATGGAGCGATTGCATATATTGGAGAGAGGGTTGCTATTCAGCATTTCTTAGACACTTTCGTCGTTCCTACACCTCCGCCGCGTCATATGTTCAATGGTGCGAGGCTGGTGAGCATGTCATAGAGGGATGGTACCCTTTGGCGATCTTATACGATCCTTGGGCAATGCTATGAGGAAGAGTTGTTGCCGCTGTTAGCTCCAGCCCCTGTTCTAGCTGAGGAGGTGGCGGTATTATTTTCATCTTTTACCTTTTGTTAAGTAGCCCCCAAGTGATTTTTTTACTGATTTTGATTAGCTTTCGTCAGGCTGGACCTACTGAGTTCGTGCTTGTAGACACCCATTTGTGTCTTCCCAAAACCAAACCCAGTGATGAGTACCTTTCGCGTCGAATCATAATCGAATGAAGTGAAAGTGTTAAAAGTCTAGTGTTGCGGATAATTTTAATTTCTCTTCTCTTGTCTCTGTTTTTGAAAACTTATTTTAAGAAAACAGCCAATCCAGTTTGGTTTGTCCATGATAACGGTCCAATAGTAGTGTAGTTGGATGGGGCTTGACAAAAGCTTTCCAACGATATATTATAAGCCTAATTCCGATGATTATTGAGGAAGTTATGACCAATTTACTGAACTGGGCCCGGTTTGAGCCTTATATGCGGCCCAATGATCTAGAGGAGGGCCCAATATGAATTTATCATTCCTAATGCAATTAGGAATGGTTTTAGTCTTCTAGATTCTTCTAGAAGGTTCTTTTCGTTCCTAATTCAATTAGCATTGATAAATTAACTTTTGTTGACTTTTTATAGTTTTAATTAGAATCTAAGAACATTTTTTGAGGGAAATACGATTTTATCCTCCTGTAAGGAAATTTTTATTTGATTTTAAGAAAACGCATGGATTTCTAAGTCAGCGCCAAACGCCAACTGTAGCGCCTTGCGCTAGACTTGGCGCCTGGCGCCAACCTTAGCGTCTGGCGCTAAGGTCAGCGTCTGGCGCCAACTTAGTTTTTTGCGTCAGAACTCTGTTTTGATATTTTATCTTTTTGGCTGATTTTCTTATAAATAACGTCGTAAAACTCCGTTTTGATTCATCAACAATCATCAATTCTCATCAATTTTCACCAATTCTCACTAACTCTCAAGATTCTCTTGATTACTAACAGGGTAAAGTCGTATCCCCTAATAAAAAATAATACCTAAATCCTCTAACTGATGTAGATAGGGAAGTAGGGTCAAACTCCACAGGAAAACAAGTCTTTTTACTCCTAATTATTTGTTATAATCTAAATTATCTAAGTAACCAATATTTTTGGGAATAAATTCTACACTACGAAGAAAAGGTTTAGGGAGAAAAGAAACAATAATAAGGAAGCCTAGGGTCACAGGTTCACCAATAATTAATATTTCGGGATAAAACGAAGTAATTAATAATTAACATTGCACAAATAACATAATTAACAGGTTCTCGCAATTTATTAATCAACATAGATCTAACAGGCTCTCGCAATTTACTAGACCTAAGTTCCTATTGAAAATAGCCTTTAATATTAAATTAACATCTGCTCGATTCATCAATTCAATATTGCTAAACATTCACAATCAAATTACATCTGCTCGATTCATAATCTAATTGCAAAGAATTAAAACAATTCAATAAGAAATATCATGCAATACCAATAATCAATAATAACAAATTATCCCTTCATATTAATCATGGATCCCCATAAACCCTAGAATGAAACTACTCACGCATCATCATAACTAAACTAATCAAATAACTAATTAAAAGCATAATCACAGAAGTAAGTAAAATAGCTGAAATTAAAAGAGAAGAAATTGTTACCAAAAGAAAACTGGATTAATGGAAGTAATTAAGAACAAAAGTTGAGAGAGAATTTAAGAGAGAGAAATATTCTAAGTAGAGAGGGAAAGTTTAAGAAAGAAGGTAATCCAAAATTACGTACAAAAATCGTACTTAAACGTTTCCTAAAACAAAAATTAAAACTAAACTAATCAGGCTTCATAAAAACACGCGCCCGATTAGGCGAAGGGCCGCCCGATCGGGCCCACCTTTTTCTTGCGTTCCTTCTCCGCAGCATCGCCCGATCGTGCTAGACGCTCGCACGATCGGGCGCGCTATAAGCACGCACATCACCAACGTCGCGCCGCGCCCGATCGTGCAACCTCTTGCCCGATCGGGCCCTTGCTTCACTTTGAGGCTCGGACTTCGATTGGGCTTGATTTCTCGGCCCAATCCGGATTTCCTCTTCGGGTCTTGAATACTCGGTCCAAATACCTCGGGATCCCAATTACCGAGCCCTTAATCACCGGCTCGATGACTCTAACCGGCCTTGGGCTTCAAAGATGGTCGTGCACTTCTAATTCCATAGTCGCTTCATGAAAAACCCGAGAAAATGCTCCAAAGGCGCAATTTCCTAAAAAACTCAACAAAGATTACGAAAACACTAGAAAGCACAAATTAGTAATAAAAGTGGCTCGAAAGAGCCAAAAATACTACTAATTATGACCAAGGGACGGGGGTAAATTACTATATAAAATGGACATATCAATTACTCTCTCTCTCTTTTTCTAAACTAGCCTTTTCTCAAATATAAAAATTCCGCATTCTTTAGATCTAGAAACACCTATCCAAATTCGAAGTTGCCTTCGCCCTAGACGTGAAAGGTTTAATTTCTGAGGGTTTGGTCCCAAATCTCTCTTTCAATTATTTAATTTAATTGTTTTGATTTATTGTTTTCCTTGATGTTACTAACGCTTGTATTTTGTTATTAGAAAGAGGTACGAGGCATCAAAGTAAGTACTTTGATGGTTTTTATTGATGTTATGATATAGAGTTCATGCTTAGGCTATTTTAATTCCTAGTATCATGTCTAGGGTAAATTTAATACTAAGTATGATTGTTATGATGCCTTCTATTTTCTTTCCTAATATTCATGTTAGTATTATGTTAGGGTTAAAGCTTTGATTTTTATTGATTAGTGACATGCTAGGGTTTGTTATTAATCTTGTTAGTATCATGCCTAGAATCTTGCTAATATTATGCTTTAACATGATTATTGTAGGGAATAGTTTCAAGCCTTTAAAATCCCACTGGCTTGAACCCCACTGTGATCATACACTAAAGTACGGTGGCGTCCAAAAGGGAAGAAGATAGAGCAAAAGAGTCGCCAACAAGTTTTTAAGGAACTTGTAAACCGTTCACGAGGTGAAGGTTACACCCCTTAACGATCCAAGAGATCGCCAACTCCATAAGGTCATGAACCAAATAAAGGGTTCGGGGATGATAGTACAAATCCAACCTAAAAGAGATTGAACCTGCCCTAATAATAGGCCTCTACTTTATTCTGCTCGTATTCATGTGCGCTTTCTGACTAACATGCAATCAATAGGATTAACCCTAAACCTATTTAATCTATGTTGGTTGAACATTAATGCACAAATAAACTATTATTGGCGATCACTTGAAATTATAATCACAATTAACCTAACAAGATTATTAAATATCTTATTAAGCATGATTGCAAATACCAATTCCCTTTAAACATGCAATAAAAGGTGATCAAGCAATAAATAATAAGCATCAAGATACATAATAATAATCAATAATCATGAATAATAATCATCATCATAAAAATAAATTATAATTGAAATAACTATCATAAATAAAATAATCATCAAAATAATAATATTCATAATCATTATAAAAATTATAATCATAATCATATTCATGTTAATATTAAAGCATAATAAAAATAGCAAGATCCTAGGCATGATAATAACAAGATTAATAACAAACCCTAGCATGTCACTAAGCAATAAAAATCAAATCTTTAGCCCTAAAATGATACTAACAAGAATAAATATTATGAAGAGAATAAAAGGCATCATAGCAATCATATTTGATATTAAAAATTACCCTAGACATGATACTAGGAATATCATATAAACATGATTTCTACATCATAATATCAATTAAACCATTAAAGCACTTACTTGGATGCCTCGTACCTCTTTCTAATTACAAAATACACACGTTAGTAACTTCAAGGAAAATAATAATCAAAGCAATTAAATTAAATAATTGAAAGAAAGATTTGGGACCAAACCCTCAGAAATTAAAACCTTTCACATTTAGGGCGAAGGCAACTTCGAATATGGCTAGGTGTTTCAAGATCTTGTGAATGCGGAATTTTGTATGAAAAAGAAAAGTTTAGAAAAGAAAGAATGAATGCTAATGAAAATTGATGAATGAATTCAAAGAATTTGATGAATGATTGAGAGTTGATGAAGATTTAAGAAATAAAGAGAATTGGTGAATGATAGATGTAGTTGATCAATGATGAAGATAGTTGATAATTGGTAATTGATGATGAAAACAGAGTTTTTGATACGATATTTATAGAGAAAAGCATCCAAAAAAGATAATTTATCAAAACAGAGTCTGAATATCGCAAAACCAACTTGGCGCCAGCCCTGGCTCATTGGCGCCAGGACCAGTGGCTAGCGCCAGGCGCCAATGGCTGGCGTCTGGCGCCAATCCTGGTTCCAGGCGCCAAGGCCTGGGGTTGGACGCCAAACCGGCTTTTAACACGTTTTCGAAAATCTGATAATTTTACCGTACTGGAAGATAAAATAATATAATTTCAGTCGAAAATGCTATTTGATCTAATTAAAACTCTAAAGAATCCTAATTGAATTAAGAATGATAAGACCTTCTAGAATGTTCTAGAAGACCAAAACCATTCCTAATTACATAGGTATGATAAATTATATTAGGCCCTCCCCTAGATCATTGGGCCGTACTTAAAACTCAAACCGGGCCCAGTTTAGTAAATTGGCCATAAATTCCTCAATATTCATCGGAATTGGGCTTATAATATATCGTTGGAAAGGTCTTTGCAAGCCCCATACAACTACACCACTATTGGATCCATATCATGGACCAACCAAACTGGATTGGCTGTTTTCTTAACATAAAGTTTTTAAAAACAGAGAGAAGAGAAAAGAAAAGAAATAAAACTTTCCGCAACACTAGACCTTTCCACACTTTCGTTTCATTCGATTATAATTCGACGTGAAAGGCACTCATCACTGGGTTTGGTTTTGGGGAGACACAAATGGGTGTCTACAGAAGCCCCCACTTTGACTGAGTTTGGAGAAACGCAAGTTTCGAAAACGAAAGTCAAAGTATCGATAGGGACGGAGAATGATTCAGAACGTTCTGCGATCCTAAAACAATCTTGTAACGCCGATACCTGCAAAACTAGCATTAGTTAAACAGATAAAAGATTTAAGAAACGCGTATCTTGCACCGTCGAGCACACGTCTCTAAAAGTAACCGATTTGCTTTGCTGTTGTTGTTTTCATGACCTCTTGCAAGCTAGAGAATGCCATCCCGCTTAAAAACTGCTACGCCTGTAACTGCTTCCAAATTAGAAGATTGCTTCTCTTGAAATTATCCTCTCCGCTTTGATAATATTCCACATCCAAGGGAATACTATCGAAGATTGTTTCTCTTGAAACAATCCTCAGTTGTTTGTGACAACTCTCCACAATCTAGGGAACGTCGTCGATCAATGTTGCTACATCTTGAGCCTTTTCTTGAATCATAGTGACAACCTTTCCAATCATAGCAAAAGTCGTCGAAGACTGCCCATCTCGTGCTATCTTCTCAAATCTCGGGTGACAACCTCCACAATCTTAGCGAATGCCGTCGAAGACCGCCCATCTCGTGCTATCTTCTTAAATCTTTGGTGACAACTTCCACAATCTTAGCGAATGCTGTCGAAGACCGCCCATCTCGTGCTATCTTCTCAAATCTTGGGTGACAACCTCCACAATCTTAGCGAATGCCGTCAAAAACCGCCCATCTCGTGCTATCTTCTCAAATCTTTGGTGACAACTTCCACAATCTTAGCGAATGCTGTCGAAAATAACTTTACTTGAAGTCATCCTCAGTTGTTGCGATGATATTCCAAAGAAAATTACCGAAGACCAATACTTGTCGATCTTTAAAGCTCGCTCGAACTTTGCTTCTGCTATGCCTGTACGTCGGCGCTTTCGTTGCTTCGAACCTATACGTCGGTGCCTTTTCTGCTTTTGAGCCAATGCCTAGGCGCTTTAAGCTAAGTGAGACGATCTTTCATCAGGTCGATCACTTATTGCAATTGTAATCAAACTGACTACTTAATCATGTCAAATTGCTTATAGGGGCTAACTGGCGTACCAAGGAACCCGAAATTGCTGTATGAAGTCGAAATCACCTTTCTGAGAGGCTTCGAGCTCTGTCGTTGCTGAGATATTTCTAGCGCCAAGAATTGACTCTATCACCGAACGCTGTTATAGGGTCTTCCCTGTTCTTCTGCACCTGTATTTATTTTGACTATAGAACTTTGCCAATCTTTTAAATCATCTTAGGGTTGACCTAAGGTTTAGCATTGTTTGCCTCATTGACTAAACATGACTCAAGGTATAAGCTTGACTCGATGTGATTGACCGACTTGAGGTTGACTCGACTCGAAGTGAAAAAACACGTGTGACTCATGACCCGTGTGTGCATAGTGTTTATTATGCGACTTGAAAATGCAAAAAGAAAAAAATTTCAATTTTCCGTCATTTTTATGGAGGGTACCGAATTTCTCCCGAAAAAGAAAGACGCGAAAAAGAATCGAAGTTTTGAAGGTGCATGTCGAACGAGTTTAGTCAAATGTTGTTTGATACTATCTCTCAAGGTGCAAGGATTAATTCATCCTAGGCTATCTCAATGGTTGACTCAATGATGAAAGTATTTGGGTAACTTAGGCATGGAGGCTAAGCACTTCATACTTCGATGCTATGATAATTATGATTGGTTTGTGATGTGACAAGGCATGCTTCAGCGTTAAGATTTCATGACAAAGGGCTCCTAAGGGAAGTATATTTGGTCATGTATCTGTGCAGTGTGTGAAAGTGACACTAAATCTAGGCCGCAAGAGCTAAGTGTGTGGAAAAATATTATTGTTAGAAGAGCCAAATAATGGTGACTCTTAGGCTAGGTAAGCTAATGATGTAGGGATCAAGCCCCCAAGTCTAGCTCTAAATGAATAGGGATGAGCATAGGGGATCCCTTGATATGATCATGGTGTAAGTGTGTGAATGTGAATATGAATGCATGTTTATTACGGCCGCACCTCGATGTGAGGTTGCCTACGTATCCGTTAGGAATCAGGCCGAACGTAGCTCTAGCCAAACCTCGCACAAGTGTTTATACCTCAAAAAGGTCTTTTTAAGGGTTGTAACGTGGTTAGGCTAAAGGCTAAAGAAGAAGGGGATAAAGGCTCAAGACCCTAGACAAGCCCCCAAGGTGTGCAACCTTGCTTCTGAATCTTTGTATTTTCGTTCTTGAGGTTTTCTACTCTTTTTTTTTTAGCTCTTTCTTTTGCTTTAGCATTTATTTTATTTTAATAAGTGTGAGCAATCTCGATCATGCGGTCTATCACTCACTTGGCATTCATGTTTCTCAGGCACGATACCGAGCACTCGATAAGAGACGCAATCTGAGACGTGTTCTTATCAAAGATATTTTCACATCATAGACATTGGAACACTTGCCCTTTTGTACACTTTTATTTATTTTTGCTTTTGCTTATTTTGCTATTTTTTGAATTACTCAAGCTTTTTATGAAATTGAAAATTGCATAAGTTGCACACCATCCCATCCCAAGGTTAGGTAAATGTAGGTTGAAAAGAGAAGGGTCTATCGTTAGACGAGGATCAAAGTGGTTTATGAAGAAAGGATTGTATAATTGAAGGGCGAAAGGAGATATGATGTGGCTACAAGGGGTGCCTCAAATCATTGGTATACCTTGTGTTTAGCTCGACATGGTTTTTTTTTTTTTTTTTTTTTGAAATGCAATATTAATGCAATGATCATATGCAAGGAAATAAATGCTCATTTTATTAAAAAGGGAAAAAGGAAAAAATCCTATTAATCTAAAAGAAAAGAAAAGATGCCTATGCTAGACTTATTGGGGAAAGGAAAAAATGAAGAAGAAATAGAAAAAGAGGTCATGAAATCTTTTCGTTGAAGCTCGCCTCTTGTCTTGTGTCATTTGCTTCATCATCACCCAGTCTTCTTGTTAACTAGAGCATGGGAAGCTTGTTATTATCAATCAAATGTTGGATAGCCTCCTTTAGGTTCCAATAGCTCTCAGTAGTATGACCCCTACCTTTATGGTACTTGCAGTGTTTGTCTGGGATTCCAACTAGGCAATCTCTTTTCAGGTGCGGGATCTTGAATAGGTCCAATAGCAGTAATGAGTCCTTTGGCATGTAGTCGATCGAAGGCAGTATCATAGCTCATCCCAATGGGGGTGAAGTCTTTCCTTAGTTGCTTCTTAGATTCTTGGTTATCTATGGCTAAAACTTCACTGAGATCAAAGGTACTAACATTGTTACTAGAGTGGGCGTTTTCGGAAGAAGAAGGGTTGTCGTTCTTCTTTCCTTTCCAGCCACCGTGGTTACTATTGTTAGTAGCTTTTTTCTTTGCAAGGTCATCTTCGATTTCAATTCCGATGTCATAAACGGCCTTGAAAGTATTTAAATTGTGTTGATATTTTAGGTGCTTCGAATACTTTTCTTGGAGATTTTTGATAAACATCCTCACAGACTCCTTTTCGGTGGGGACTTCAATCATCTTAGCGGAAGTGTCCCTCTACTTATTAAATAAAGAAGTAAAGCCTTCATTTTCTTTTTGTCTTAGCATCTCAAGTTGTCTATGATCGGTTTCAACTTGGATATTGCACTTGTACCTATCAACGAAAGCGTTTGCTATCGATTCCCAGGTAGAGGTTTTCTCCTTGTCAAGGGAGAAGAACCATTGTTGGCAAACGGTTTCAAGAGATAGTGAGAACAGAGAGGGAAAAACCTTCTTATCGATACCCTTAATGGTCGTTATAGTTTCAAAAGCTCTTAGATGGAAGTAAGGGTAATCTGTTGCCTTGAATTTAGGGATGTCAGTGGCGTTGAACTTATGCGGAAGAAGTTCCTTGTCCAGCGACACCCCTTGCGAACTCATGCCCTGAAATTTATAGTCACTAGATAGCTTGCTTAGACCCTCTTGCATGAGATCCATCCGTTGTTGCTTCATGGGATCATCGACCTTAAGGGTAAGTAGCTTCAGTGTTTCAGTCATGGTAACCAATTGGTTCCTAAGCTCATTGATTTCTTCTTGAGTTGTCATTATCTTCTTAGCTTTCCTCTTTTGACGAATCGGTTTATCAAAAAGCGAGACTTGAATAAAGAGGTTGTCCTTGATTAATCGCCCTTTTCTCCTCGACCCTGTACTGTGGGAAAGGAATTTGGGGATACTTATTGTTAATTATTTGACTCAAACTTTATTCAACATGCAATGGATGGAGGAGGTGAAGAAAGATGAAAGAATGTGAAGAAAGGTTTAGATGGAGGGATATGAAGAATTAGGAATAGAATGTACCCCCTAACTCAAATGACGGAAAGACCGACTCATGCATGGACCTAAGACATGGCCATGGTGATGTATACTCAAAGTGTGTGCTAAGACTAGTGAGTGTAGGTGACATGTTAAGACTCGTGTCATGACCATGTGACTAGACTATGTGACCAAGACTCGATTAATGACCTGACAAGGTGTTATTGACATCGGGAATTGACCGAATTAATTAGCAAACTGGTTAATTAGACCCTAGGTGATGACTCGACCAATAATCCGAACTATCGGCCAAGCGACAGGACTGACGTCACAATATGGTGGTTGGCGCCAGACTTTTTAGTAAATGTCTGGCGCTACACACCATACAGTGGCGCTACAGCCCAGATTTTGGCACCAACATTGGAGCCTCGGTCTGGGACTGTTTTCGATATTATTAGTACACTTGGGTATGCCTAAAGTCGTACTAGGTCAATTCCGATTAAAAGAAGAAAAACTTTATTGACTCGAATTAATTAATTAATTAGGCAAAGTTCTTTAAGTCATTAATTATAATCTCAACACAAATCAACAAACGGTTAAGCATAGAATATATATGCACAACAAATAATGCACAATTAGTCAAGTAGGCACAATATGATGCAATGAGTTCGCAACCTAACCATGGCTCTAGTTCTCTAAAGTTCAGGATATGGTTTGGTCAAATAGGGTCCATGGTTAATTGTCCAGATGCACCGCGTAGAAGCCTAACCGTGAAGGGTTAACGCGTGTGGATAGAACACCGTGAGTTTTTTTAGAAAAAACTCGCTTCCATGGTTTGGTGAATTCAACCTCTCAGATGTACCCTTTGTTTCCAGGAGCGTTCAATCGGGTAGATAGAGCATGAATTCCCAGAGGGTTATGTCCATATGTAGAACACATATGGGTTTTAGAAAAATGATAAAAAATTCAATCAGGAAGTAGGATCGAGCAAACAATACGAAAAACCGGTCGAAATTAGAACGCATATTTCTGGCTTGGTATTTTTGAAATTGACGCCAGCAAACAGAGACTGGCGCCAACTTTTAACTGTAGCGCCTGGCGCCAATACTGGCGTCTGGCGCTATGGAAAAAAGTGTGGCGCCAAGCTCTTGCCCCTGACGCTACTTCCCACATGCCTCAGCAGCTTTATGTGCTCAATAAAATCATCCAGTTTCGCGCGGTGTTATTTCAGTCCTAGTTGTGAAAGACATTTCTCAAATTTCCTACGTGTAAAATCCTATGTTTTTGACTCATTACGGATGGTCTTTCCAATGAAAACCTTTTTATGCATATGACAATAATGTTAATCAAAATTACGCACATGAAATACTTAGAACTTTTCGAGTCTCATCCACTCATTCTAAATCATTGCCGAAACAAATTCAGGAATTAAAATAGAAATCCTCCCCAGCGGAGTCGCCAAAAACTGTAGGGAATAGTTTCAAGCCTTTAAAATCCCACTAGCTTGAACCCCATTGTGATCATACACTAAAGTACGGTGGCGTCCAAAAGGGAAGAAGATGGAGCAAAAGAGTCGCCAACAAGTTTTTAAGGAACTTGTAAACCGTTCACGAGGTGAAGGTTACACCCCTTAACGATCCAAGAGATCGCCAACTCCATAAGGTCATGAACCAAATAAGGGTTCGGGGATGATAGTACAAATCCAACCGAAAAGAGATAGAACCTGCCCTAATAATAAGCCTCTACATTATTCTGCTCGTATTCATGTGCGCTTTCTGACTAACATGCAATCAATAGGATTAACCCTAAACCTGTTTAATCTATGTTGGTTGAACATTAATGCACAAATAAACTATTATTGGCGATCACTTGAAATTATAATCACAATTAACCTAACAAGATTATTAAATATCTTATTAAGCGTGATTGCAAATACCAATTCCCTTTAAACATGCAATAAAAGGTGATCAAGCAATAAATAATAAGCATCAAGCAACATAATAATAATCAATAATCATGAATAATAATCGTCATCATAAAAATAAATTATAATTGAAATAATTATCATAAATAAAATAATCATCAAAATAAAAATATTCATAATCATTATAACAATTATAATCATAATCATATTCATGTTAATATTAAAGCATAATAAAAATAGCAAGATCCTAGGCATGATACTAACAAGATTAATAACAAACCCTAGCATGTCACTAAGCAATAAAAATCAATTCTTTAGCCCTAACATGATACTAACAAGAATAAATATTAGGAAGAGAATAAAAGGCATCATGATCGAGATTTCCCACACTTATAAACATAAGATAAATGATACAGCAAAAGAAGAAAGCAGAAATAAATAAAGCAAAAGAGAGAGCTAAAAAAGAGTAGAAACTCAAGAATAAAAATATAAAGATTTAAAAGCAAAATTGCACACTTTGGGGGCTTATCGAGGGTCTTGAGCCTTTATCCATTTCTTATATAACCTTTAGCCTAACCACGTTACAACCCTTAAAAAGACCTTTTTGAGGTATACACACACTTGTGCGAGTTTCAGCTAGAGCTACGTTCGGCCTGATTCCTAACGGATACGTAGGCAACCTCACATCGAGGTGCGACCATAATAAAAATGCATTCATACTCATTTTCACACAATTATACCATGATCATATCCAGGGATCTCCTATGATCATCCCTATCCATGTAGAGCTAGCCTTGGGGGCTTGATCCCTACATCATTAGCTTACCTAGCCTAAGAGTCACCACCGTTCGACTCTTTTAACAACTAATATCTTTCAACACACTTAGCCCTTGCGGCCTAAGTTTAATATCACTTTCACACACCGCACAGATACATGACCAAATATACTTTCCCTTAGGAACCCTTTGTCATGAAATCTTAACACCTGAAGCATGCCTTGTCATATCAACATCACTCATCAATCGTAATTGTCATTGCATCACAAAGTATGAAGTGCTTAGCCTCCGTGCCTAAGTTACCCAAATAATTTCATCATTGAGTCAACCATTGAGATAGCCTAGGATGGATTAATCCTTGCACCTTGAGAGATAGTATCAAACAACATTTGACTAAGCTCATTCAACATGCACCTTCAAAAACTTCGCTTCTTTCTTTTTTTTGCGTCTTTCTTTTTCGGGAGAAAGTCAGTACCCTCCACAAATATGATGGAAATTTTTTTCTTTTTAGCATTTTCAAGTCGCACAATCATAATACAATGCACACACGGGTCATGAGTCACACGTGTCATTTCACTTCGAGTTGAGTCAACCTCGAGTCAGTCACAGAGAATCAAGTTTATAACTTGAGTCATGTCAAGTCAATGAGTCAAGCGACATTAAACCTTAGGTCAACCCTAAGATAATTAAAGAGATTAGCAAAGTTCTATAGTAAAAAAATAAATACAAGTGCAGTAGAATAGGGAAGACCCTACTCTAGCGCCAGACAAAAACATCTAGCGTCTGGCAATAGTTTTTAGCGCCTGGCGCTAGATCACAGCGTCTGGCGACAGAGCTAATTCTTGGCGCCAGAGATATTTCAGCAGCGACAGAGCTTGAAGCCTCTCATAAAAGTTGTGATTTCGACCTCATACAGCAATTTCGGGTTCCTTGGTACGCCAGTTAGCTCCTATGAGCAATTTGACATGATTAAGTAGTCGGTTTGATTACAATCGCAATAAGTGATTGACCTGACGAAAGATCGTCTCACTTAGCTTAAAGCGCCTAAGCGTTGGCTTATCACGGACATAATGGTTCACAAGCAGCAAACCGCCGACATACTGGTTTTAGCGGAAGCAAAGTTCAAGTGAGCTTTAGAGATCGGCAAGTGTTGGTCTTCAGAAATTTTTCTTCGGAATATTATCACAACAAACAATCAATCATCGAAGCTCTTTTGTTCAGAGGCGCGTGGACATATCATCAAAGCTCTATTGTTTAGAGACGCGTGGATATATCATCGAAGCTCTTTGCTCCAAAGACGCGTGGGCATATTAATCAAAGCTCTTTAGTTCAGAGATGCATGGGCATATTAATTCAAGATCTTTTGTTCCGAGACCCGTGGACATTTCTTTCAAGCTCTTTTGTTCAGAAACGCGTGGACATTTCTTTCAAGCACTTTTGTTCAGAGACGCGTGGACGTTTCCTTCAAGATCTTTTGTTCAGAGACGCATGGACAATCCTTTCAAGCTCTTTTGTTCAGAGACGCGTGGGCATATCAATCGAAGCTCTTTGTTCAGAGGCGCGTGAACATATCCAAAAAAGAGAAGCTCTATTTGTTCAAAGACGAGTGAACATCGAAACAGCAGGATGACGTTCCCTAGATTGTGGAAAGTTGTCAAAAAGCAACTGAAGGTGATTTCAAGCGAAGTTGTCTTCGATGATGTTCCTTTAGACGTGGAAGATGGTCATAAAGCGGAAGGGGATTGTTTCAAACGAAGAAATCTTCGATAGTATTCCCTTGGACGTGGAGTATTATCAAAGCGGAAGAGGATCGTTTCAAGCGAAGCAATCTTCAATATTGGAAGCAGTTACAAGCGTAGCGGTTTTCAAGAGGGATGGCATTCTCTAGCTTGCAGGAGGTCATCAAAACAACAAGGAAGCTGCAGCAAATCTGTTACTTTCAGAGACGTGTGCTCGACGGTGCAAGATACGCGTTCCTTAAATCTTTTATCTGTTTAACTAACGTTAGTTTGCAGGTATCGGCGTTACAAGAGTGATTCAGGATCGCAGAACGTTCCGAATCATTCTCCGTCCCTATCGATACTTTGGCTTTTGTTTTTGAAACTTACGTTTCTCCAAACTCAGTCAAAGTGGGGGCTTCTGTAGACACCCATTTGTGTCTCCCCAAAACCAAACCCAGTGATGAGTACCTTTCGCATCGAATCATAATCGAATGAAGTGAAAGTGTGGAAAGTCTAGTGTTGCGGATAGTTTTAATTTCTTTTCTCTTCTCTCTGTTTTTGAAAACTTATTTTAAGAAAACATCCAATCCAGCTTGGTTGGTCCATGATATGGGTCCAATAGTAGTGTAGTTGGATGGGGCTTGACAAGAGCTTTCCAACGATATATTATAAGCCCAATTCCGATGAATATTGAGGAAGTTATGGCCAATTTATTGAACTGGGCCCGGTTTGAGCCTTATATGCGGCCCAATGATCTAGAGGAGGGCCTAATATAGATTTATCATTCCTAATGCAATTAGGAATGGTTTTAGTCTTCTAGATTCTTCTAGAAGGTTTTTTTCATTTCTAATTCAATTAGCATTGATAAATTGACTTTTATTGACTTTTTACAGTTTTAATTAGAATCAAAGAATATTTTTTGAGGGAAATACAACTTTATCCTCCTGTACGGAAATTTTTATCTGATTTTAAGAAAAGGCGTGGATTTCTAAGTTAGCGCCAAATGCCAGTTGTAGCGCGTGACGCTACGATTGGCGCCTAGCGCTAGACTTGGCGCCTGGCGTCAACCTTAGCGTCTGGCGCTAAGGTCAGCGTATGGCGCTAACTTAGTTTTTTGCGTCAGAACTCTGTTTTGATATTTTATCATTTTGGCTGATTTTCTTTATAAATAACGTCATAAAACTCCGTTTTGATTCATCAACAATCATCAATTCTCATCAATTTTCACCAATTCTCACTAACTCTCAAGATTCTCTTGATTACCCTCTCTCTCTTTTTCTAAACTAGCCTTTTCTCAAATATAAAAATTCCGCATTCATTAGATCTAGAAACACCTAGCCATATTCGAAGTTGCCTTCGCCCTAGACGTGAAAGGTTTAATTTCCGAGGGTTTGGTTCCAAATCTCTCTTTAAATTATTTAATTTAATTGTTTTGATTTATTGTTTTCCTTGAAGTTACTAACGCGTGTATTTTGTTATTAGAAAGAGGTACGAGGCATCAAAGTAAGTACTTTAATGGTTTTTATTGATGTTATGATATAGAGTTCATGCTTAGGTTATTTTAATTCCTACTATCATGTCTAGGGTAAATTTAATAATAAGTATGATTGTTATGATGCCTTCTATTTTCTTTCCTAATATTCATGTTAGTATCATGTTAGGGTTAAAGTTTTGATTTTCATTGATTAGTGACATGCTAGGGTTTGTTATTAATTTTGTTAGTATCATGCCTAGAATCTTGCTAATATTATGATTTAACATGATTATGAATATATTATTATTATTATTATTATTATTATTATTATTATTATTATTATTATTATTATTATTATTATTATTATTATTATTATTATTATTATTATTATCAGGATTGTTTTTTTTATTATGGTTATAATAATTATTATGATGATTATTATTATGTTGCTTGATCATATTTATTGTTATTGCTTGATCACGCCTTTTTATGCATGTTTAAAGGAAATTTGTACTTGTAATAACGCTTAATAAGATAATTAATAATCTTGTTTAGGGTTAATATGATTATAATTCAAGTGATCGCCAATAAAAGATTTATTTGTGCATTAATATTCAACCAACATAGATTAAACATGTTTAAGTTAATCCTATTGATTGCATGTTAGTCAAAAAGCGCACATTAATACGATCATAATAAAGTAGAGGCCTATTATTAGGGCAGGTTCAACATCTTTTAGGTTGGATTTGTACCTTCATCCCCGAACCCTATTTGGTTCAAGACCTTATGGAGTTGACGATCTCTTGGATCGTTAAGGGGTGTAACCTTCACCTCGGGAACGGTTTACAAGTTCCTAAAAAACTTGTTGACGACTCTTTTTCTCTATCTTCTTTCCCTTTGGACGCCACCGTACTTTAGTGTATGATCACAGTGGGGTTCAAGCTCTGGGATTAACGCTTGAAATATTCCCTACAGTGCCACCTCGTATGTCCATAAATTATTAGGGGACATACGGGCCGATTAAGGAGATGATTCCTTTGGCTCCTAAGGATGAGCGCTTCGCGAAGCGGTCGATTCCTTGTCACCAGAATCGGGTAAGATTTATTTATTTACAATTTTGTTCATGTATGTTACGTATTGTTACTGACTTTATTTATTTGACAGTTCTCGTGTGAGGTGGTCACGGCGATGGCGCGGTGTATAGATGCCTTCCGGAGCCAGCTCGTTCGGATAAGGAATGTGGCTACGTGTCGTCGCGACAATGCCGTTCAGGAGGTAGCCTTCCTTCTTATTTTTGCATTATTGCTTCTATTTTGATTGTTTTTAACTTAGTTTCTTCTTGTAGGGTCAGCCCATTCCTTCTCGTACCCGGACGAGACTTGAGGTCCGGAGAGACCCGACAAGGTCTAGCTCGAAACGTCGCCGTACTGGCTCTGGCGGTCGGGGTGGTCGTTTTGAGGCTGCTCGGTCCGAGGCAGTGGAGGGATCGGGCTCTTCATCTGAGGGTGCACGTGCTGGGCTGGTAGGCTAGGGAGAGGCTACCTCGGCTCTTAGAGGTGGTGGGATGTACGAGGTCGGCTCGTGATCGCAGCAGCCTCCGCAGCCTCAGCCTCAGCCTCAGGGTGATCTTGGGTGGACGGGTCCTAAGCTGCGTTTTCCACCTTCCGAGGAGACTAGAGCTGGAGCTAGACCTGGAGGAGAGGTTACTCCTTGTACTGCGCAATTTTATGATATGATGGGCGTCTCTCATCATTTGCGTCCTCCGGCGCCGTAGTTTATGCCTGTGGTTTTTTTTATTTATTTTTTATTTTTTGACTTTGTATAGAACTTTGCCTTTATTAGACTCATTTATTAGGCATATTTGTATATACATATCATTGTGAGTTTTTTTATTTAACATTTATTTATAATTAATAAAAATATTGGATTTACAAAAAAACTTCAAAATTAAGTCGAAAAAAAATCCAAAAAATATAATTAATGTAATTGATAGGTTTAATTAAAAGGATATAAAAAGGATAAAAGAAAAAAATCGTAAAGTCATTGTTCAGACTCGAATCAGCTAGAAAAATGGGGTTTTTGAAAAGCTCGTATGATAAGACACGTCAGCGCCACCTGACGCCACGCGTTTTGCGTTAGCACCAGACGCTAATTCTTAGCGCTTGGCGCCAGGTACTGGCGTTAGGCGCCAGAATCTGGCGTCAGGCGCTGATGATCGCTGACTCCGAATCCTTTCCGGATTGAAACTGTGCCGATGTTATGCATAAATAGCCCCCTGATCAGCTGATTTTCTTCATAATTTTAGCAGATTAAATATAGTCTTAGCTTTTGAAAATAAGTAATCATGTCTTTAATCACTAAGAGTTTTACCAACTTCACTCATGAATGGTGTCGGTCTCTAACTGCCAAGGAGAGAAAAGAATTAGACTTTTCTCATTTGGGGGGTAGTTATGGTGTCAAGGGGGTAGATCTTGATATAGACTTCATTCATACCTCCTTAAAATATTGGGATGTGGATACTCATTGTTTTAGACTAGGGTGTGATGAAATTAGCCCTTTGCCGGAGGAATTTGGTGCTATCTTAGGCTTCCCTGCATTAGATCTTGTAGTAATCCCTAGAATAAATGAATATTATTATAAGGATTTTGCGCGCTTCTTTAATTTAAAAGACAAAGATCTAACAAATATAGTAGATGGTAGCATAGTGAATTTGAAAGAATTTTCTCGCCATTATTTTGATAGACCTAATTCTGAGTCTTTTCATGTTTATAGAAGAAGGGCTTTTCTCTTTTGCATGCTTAACCAATACCTTCTCATTAGTGGTAGAACTAATGAGGGTCAAGCAATTATATCAACTGTTTTGGATCAAATTGAATCTAGGAGAAACCAATGCCACTAATCGTTGGAGAGACTATGCTTAGTCTTGATGAATTGAAGAGAAATTCATAAGTACCTTTTCGGGGCTCTCCAATTTTATTACAGGTAGAAAAATAATATTTTTAATTTCAAAAATCAAAAAAATATTTTTGTATAGTAATATTAATTTATTTGCATTGAATTTTTTTTATAGATGTGGCTAATGGAGGGACTAGAATTAATTAGTCCTCCCGACAACGTTGAAAAATACACTCCAAATTGCTTTGTGAGAAGGAAGAAACGCTTCTCTAAGATGGGGCGCCATGAGTGGAAGAAGGTCTATGCCTCTTGCAACTTTGTTATCAAGTGGGTCATCCCTTGGTGGAAAATAGAGAAGATGGTTGGTGTCAATAAGCAACCCTTCTGCCGTCTTCCAAGCTAATCCAAGATAACTTTTTTATTATCCCTATAGGGTAAAAAGACAGTACGGCCTACTTCAAACAATTCCTTCTGAGGATCTTCATCGTCCCTATGAATTCCATGTTTCTCAAGAAGTAGAAAAATTTGATGCTTATTGGAGTGCTAGACCTTTATGGGAAGTGATTACCTAAAAGGTTCCTCCTTCCTTGCCCAATGATGTGAAGAGGTGGCTCCTCAAGAAACCTTCAAAGGACATGAAAAAAAAATCAGAGTAAAACTGATGTGAAGAGTCGTCTAGGTGACAAAGTGATTCCTGTTAAGGAATGCTTGGGTGAAAAGGTTGAATTCAAAACACTTGCAATGCCTAAGAAGAAGAGCTCTACAAAGGATAAAGGGAAAAGAAAAGCTGACACTTCAGAGAAGAAGGCTTGGGTAGAGAAGAAACATGGAGTCCTAGCTAAGGGAGAAACTATTTACTCCAAAATTGAATGTAGGTCCTCTAAAGGATGCCTACTAACTAAAGTTATGGATGATGAAGAGGATGCAGACAAAAATTGGAAGAGATCAAAAGAAAGAGAAAAAAGATTAAAGCATTTCTTAACTTACAATTATTAGACTAAGCTTTAAATTTAAAGTTAACTTGTTTTATTTAAGCTTTATTTAAATTCCATCAATAACGTAATTTGTTAGTTTATTTTATTAATGAAATTTCAGATTTTTAATTAAATCATCTCCTTTAAATTTAATTTATTGAAGCAACGAAAACTGCAAATTTAATTTTCCAGAAAAAATTTTCGAGTACGGAAGTCGAAAATTTACCGAAAATCACCGAAATATTCCCAAGTATTCCCAGAAAAATGGCGCCTCTTTTTCACGACTGGCGCTAGCTGCATCAGTCTTGCGACAGACGACAAATACTATCGTCTGGCTGTAAACGAAACTTTTTCTGTGACGCCGATGCTTCGTCGGATTTCTGTCGAATTTATTTTTATGTCTGGGATGCGAGGTTTGCAAAAAGTAAAGTGGCCGCACCCGTAAAAGGTTGCTTACGTATCCTTTCTTAAGGATTAAGCCAAACGTAGCTCTCTTGAGTATCCTACTTAAGTAATTATGGGTAGTACTTTTTAAGTTGGTCAAGATTTGTCATGTTAGAGAACTCATTTCCATCCATATTAGTTAATTTTACTACACCTCCCGATAGGATTGTTTTGAGAATATAGGGTCCAGACCAATTAGGCCTAAATTTACCCCTTGGATCGAAAACATTCTTCCTTAATGCTTTTAACACCAAGTCTCCTACTTTGATGTTTCTTGTCTTGACCTTCTTGTTAAAATGCCTAGCCATACGAGTTTGATAGCATTGAGTATGATGTACAATTTATAGTCATTTTTTATCAAGTAGAATTAGCTTCTCATATCTCGCCCTAGTCCATTAAACTTCATCGAGTTTGCTTTCTAATGCAATGCGTAGAGATAGTATCTCTAACTCCACATGTTGTACGACATCCATTCCATAAACCAAGGGAAATGACGTATTTCCTGTTGATGTGCAAATTGACATGCGATAATCCGTCATTTTCTCAATGATAGTCTTTAGATTTTTATTAGCCGCTTCAACTACTCTGTTTGCTTGAGGTCTATAATGAGAAGAATGATAGTGTTGAATTCCATATTTTTGTAATAATTCTTCACACTTAGCTTGAAAGTGAGTTCCATTGTCGCTTATCATTTCATGTGGGACTCCATATCGACAAATAATATTCCTTTCGATAAAGAGTGCTACATGTTTCACAGTGAGTTTAGCATATGATTGTGCTTCGACCCACTTTGTGAAGTATTCAATGGCTACTAGGATATATTCATGGCCTCCTGTTCCTAGGGGAGTAATTTTTCCAATAATGTCAATTCCCCACGTAGAGAATGGCCATGGTGAAGTGTAGGTGTAGAGTAGAGATGGAGGAACATGTTGTAAATTGGCATAAATTTGGTACTTAGGGCATCTTTTTACAATTTGATGACAATCTCTATTCAAGGTAGTCCAATAGTATCCTTCTTGCATTATCTTTTGGACTAGCATTTTGCCATTTACGTGAGTTCCACAAATGCCTTCGTGGACTATCCTCATTGCTCTTTGAGCGTCCTTTTTTCCTACACATAAGATAGCTCGACCCTTAGGTACCCTTTTATGTAACTCGTTGTCTATGAGTACGTATTGGGAAGCTAAAAATACTTAATGCTAGTTTTGCTCTTTTGTCAGCATGAGGAGGGTACTCTCCTTTGGTGACATAATTAAGTATATCTGTGTACCACGGTTCTTCTTCTTCTTCATCTTGGATCACTTCATCATCTTCTATAGCTTGAATATAAGCCGGTTTATGCCTTTTTTCTATCGTTAGAGGCATTTGCTCGATTTCCGTAGGAATACTAACCATTGAGGCTAGTCTTGCCAAGGCATCAACAAATTGTTTTTCCTCTCTAGGTAGATACGTGTATTCTACCTTCTCTAACTGATTAGTGAGAGTTTCCAGATAAGTTTGGTAAGGGGCTAGACTTTCGCTCCTTACTTTCCATCTCTTAGAAATCTGGTTGATGATTAATGAAGAGTCCCCGAATATTCGTAATTTCTTCACTCCCAATGCCAAAGATGTTTCAAGGCCTACCACGCATACTTCGTATTTGGCAGCGTTGTTGGTAACATCAAAATCTAGCTTTATGGAGATTGGAACATGCTCTTCTTTAGGTGATACTAATAATACTCCAGCGCCACATCCTTTTTTGTTTGAGGCTCCATCAAAGTATAAGGTCCAAGTATCATCTTCTCTGACCATCAAGTCTTCGTTTGGAAATTCATTATCGTGTATTGGCGTTGAATCTTTTATTCGAAAGTCCGCTAGAAAATCTGAGACCACAGTCCTTTGATAGCTTTTTAAGGCATGAATCTTACTTGAACTAGGCTAAGTTGACTATCCATCTTGATATACGCCCATTTAGTGTAGATTTCTCGAATAAATACTTGAGTGGATCCATTCGGGTAACTACAAAGACTGTATGCACGAGCATGTAATGTCTTAACTTGGTTGTGGCCCACACCAATGCGAGGTATAATTTCTCAAGTGGTGTATAGCGTACTTCAAACTCGAGCATCTTTTTACTTACTTAGATAGTAGATTTCATTTTCTTTACCTTCTACTTCTTATGCAAGCATGGCTCCCATTGTTTCTTTGGTGACTGTTAAGTACAACCTAAGAGGTATTCCTTCAAGTGCTGGTGCTAATACGGGAGGATTTGCGAGATAGTCTTTGATCTTTTCAAAGGCTTTTTGACACTCATCATCCTATATTACCGGTACATTCTTTGTAAGCTTCTTGAGTATTGGTTCCTATAGTGTTGTCCATTTTGATATGAACCTGCTTATGTATTGCAACGGGCCAATAAATCCTCGAATTTGCTTCTCAGTTTTTAGCGGTGGCATTGACATGATTGCCTTGATCTTAGTTGGGTCTATCTCTATTCCTCTAGAGCTTATGACATAACCCAAAAGCTTTCTTGAGGTGACTCCAAAAGCACACTTGGATGGGTTCAACCTCATGTAGTATTTTCTTAGCCTTTCGAAGAATTTTCTCAAGGCTACTTGATGTCCTGGGCGATCTTTTGACTTCAAAATCATATCGTCCACATATACTTCAACTTCTTTGTGAATCATGTCATGGAGCAAGGCAGTCGCTGCTCGTTAATAAGTAGCACCCGCGTTTTTCAATCCGAATGGAATTACCGTGTAGTAGTAAGTACCCCATGTTGTTATGAAGGTTGTTTTCTCCATGTCGTCTTCTGCCATGAGAATTTGATTGTATCCCGCATATCCGTCCATGAACGAGAGAAGTGCATGATTCGTTGTATTATTTTCCAAAATATCGATGTGTGGAAAAGGGATGTCGTCCTTTGGACTTGCCTTATTTAGATCTCGATAGTCGACACACATACTTACCCTTCTATCCTTTTTCAGAAATGGGACGACGTTGGCCACCCATTCGGGGTATTTTGGATACCCTGATAAAACCTGCAGTTATTTGTTTTTGAACTTCTTCTTTTATTTTAAGAGCTACGTCGTGTTTCATTCGACACAACTTTTGTTTTACAGGTTTCATTCCTGGAATTAGTGGTATAGTGTGTTAAGCTATTTCTCTATTAATTCCTGGCATATCTTCATATGACCAAGAAAATACATCGATAAATTCTTTAAGTAGATTGGTTAAATTTGTTCTTTCTTGTTCATTAAGTGTTAATCCAATTTTAACTTCTCTTTTAATGATTGAATCATTTGAGATATCAACCGTCTCAGTTTCCTCAATTATCGGTGTTTTCTTTTCAAGTGTTTCCATTTCTTTAATAATTTCTTTGTCATTTTCATTGTTAGTTAAGCAATGCTCGTCATCTTGGGTTAAAGAAAAGCACGAGGAGTAAGAGGAAGAAGACATATTATTAAACTAAGAAATCATTACATCGAAAAGAGATATGTCCTCGGGGACTTGATTGTTAACTATCCTAGGGGAAGAGATAGAAGAAGGGGGTTCTACAACTAAGGACTTAGATGAATCTACGGGAAAAGACTCAGACTCAGACTCAGACGACTCTTCGAACATCGGTCCTTGCCCTGTTGTAATGAAGATTCTCCTTCAACTTGGAGTAGTCACCTTGACTGTCTTGCGCCATCCTTGTAGCGATCCTTCCGCTGGAGTGTTGAGCTTCGAGGGGTTAAAGCTTTCTCTTTGTAGGACCGTTTGGATGAGAGAGGAGTTATCCTTTATGTACTTAGGCTTATCTTTTCTCGTCCAAATAGTAATCCCATGACATGAAAGTAAAAGCAAGGGGGTGCTTTCTCCTTGAGGATAGGAGTTGGGATTTCATCTAGAAAATAGAAATCTAGGAAAATTTCGAATTCCGGTTGCCTTATGCCATTTACAACAAAAGGTTCGGGAAATTCGTGGCATGGATAGTCCTCTCCTTCTTTTACGAATTGTCCATTGAGTGTAAGAGGATACTGATCCATTGGGATTGCTTTCTTTTGGATGCGAGCGTTCCTACGCGCTTTTGACTTTTCCTGGGCTAGCTTGAGATCTTCCCGAGTCGGTTCGAAACCAAGTCCGAAAGTGCTTAACTTAGGGAGGCCAGGTAATTCCAGCAATTTTGCTATTCCTTTCTTCTTTCCTAGAGTCATTCCAGAATAGTGTTCACTGTCATATTGGAGTGGGGGTCGTGGCAGAGAGGGGTCCTTTCATCCTCTTCTATTAAGGAGACCTCTTCATTAAATCCCCACAAGTCTTCATCGTGCTCCACATTAATGATTAGATTTTCTATAGCTTTAATCCTCATGGGTGAAGCATCGATTGTAATAGGAATTCCTCCAACTATGGCTTTTACCTGTTGGTGGAGAGATGAAGGGACGACCTTTAGGTCATGAAGCCAAGGGCATCCCAATAATAAATTGAATGAGGCTTTTATATCTATCACTAGAAATGTAGTAGCGTGTTCTATCGCACCCGTCGTTATATTCATGATAATCTTATCAAGAGCTTGACGACGAGTGTTATCATAAGCTCTTATTCCTTGTGTTGACGGGGTTAAGTCTTCATCCCTTATGCCTAGCATCCTCGCAGTTCTGAGTGGACAGAAATTAATTGCCGATCCATTGTCTACAAGAGTTATAGGAACGTTCATTCATTTGCAAACTACTGTGAGGTTTAGTGCCTTATAATGTTTGTCACCTTCTAGGGGTAAATCCTTGTCAAAAAAGGTGATCAAGTTGATAGGACTAGGGAGATCACGCGTAATGAAGTTAGCCAACTCCTCAAGAGTGGTGTCAAAATCTATCCCTATTTTATCCAAGGCATTCATCACTGCCAACCTATGTTCTCGAGATGTTGCTAGAAGCTTCCATACATTCATTTCAACCTTGGTTTTCTTGAACTGTTTGACAATATCATTGTCTTCTATAATAGGTATGGGAACTTGCTGCGTAGTTTGCATAGGTTGTGTTGAAATGGAAGGTTGCGTTCTCCGAGATCTTGTGAGGACGTCTATAGATAAATCTTCTTCATCCCAAAAATCGCTTATTGGATATATGAATGAGAGTGTCCCAAACCCCATTGATACTAATATCTTCCTCTTCTGGAATTTGGACTAGCTTTTTATCATCAATCATTTTCTAAATTAAATCTTTAAATTTAAAACAGTTTTCAAGGGTACTGACAGTAGAACCTATCTGTCTTCTTTTGGGATTCAAATTGTCTCGGTTCGAGAGGTCTGATCTTGCCACTCTCGGAGAGCATTTTGAACATTTTAGCGTAGGGAATCCCAATTGGAGTATAAAGTTTATTACTCTTCTTGGGTCTGTCAATTACTTGTAGAGAGAAGGGTTTCTTCATCGCGGGTGGAACCTTGTCACACTTTTTCTGAAGCTCCTCTAATCGTTTCTTCCCAACTTCGAGAGCTTCATGTAGCAAGTTTGGTACCTCCCACATGGACAATGTAAGCAACCATACATCTTCTTTGCTTCCATGGAATCGAAAAAGATCTCTCCCTCTTCTTCGATAGCATGAATTTCCTCAATCGGTTTGATGAGAGATGAGGGATCAACCTAGTTTTATTCATCAAAGATGACCAAGGAATGAGCGAGAGGTGCATTTCCAATGCTATGCTTCTTACTAGCAGGAGGCAATGGCAGTTTGTTGTTATCGATTATATCTTGGATAGCTTCCTTAAGCTTCCAACAATTTTTGGTAAGATGACCCCTACCTTGGTGATATTTGCAATGTGCATTGGGGTTCCAGTTAGCTGTGCTCTTCTTGACCGGTGGGTCCCCAAATGGTCCAATAGGAGTTATAAGACCTTTTGCATTTAGTCGGTCAAATGCGGTGTCATAACTCATACTTATAGGAGTAAAGTTCCTCCTAAATGGTTTCTTTTGTCCTTGATTATTCATAGCAAGGACTTCACTTAAATTAAAGGTTCTAATATTGTTTGAGTGGGTGGTTTTGGAAGAAGAAGGATTGTCGTTCTTTTTGCCTTTCCAGCCACTGTTGGAGTTACTGTTTGCAGCATTCAGCTTAGCCAGGTCGTCTTTAATATTAATTCCAATGTCATAGACGGCCTTGAAGGTATGGAGATTATTCTAGTATTTGAGATGCTTAGAGTACTTCTCTTGAAGGTTCTTGATGAACAACCTCACATATTCTTTCTCGCTTTGTTCTTCAATCATCTTAGGAGAGATTTCTCTCCATTTGTTGAAGACAGAAGTGAAACCTTCATTCTCCTTCTACTTGAGAATTTCAAATTCCCTATAGTCAGTTTCAACTTGAATGTTGAACTTGTACCTATTAATGAAAGCGTTTACTATGGACTCCCAAGTAGAGGTTCATTCTTTCTCAAGAGAGAAGAACTATTGTTGGCAAACGGTTTCAAGAGATAAAGAAAACAAAGAGGGAAACAATTTCTTGTCAATACCCTTAATGCTCATTATTGTTTCGAAAGCTCTTAGGTGAAATTGAAGGTTGTCAGTCGCTTTGAATTTTGGGATGTTGTTGGCATTGAACTTCTGCGGAAGAAGATCCTTGTCCACTGAGACCCCTTGTGAGCTAATGCCTTGAAACTTGTAGTCACTAGAAACCTTGCTCAGACTTTCTTGCATGAGGTCCATTTGTTGTTGCTTCACAGGATCATCGATTTTGAGGGTTAAAACCTTTAACACCTCAGTCATAGTAATCAATTAGTTCCTGAGTTCATTAACTTCCTCTTGAGTTGCCATTATCTTCTTAGCTTTCCTTTTTCAAGTGATTGGTTTGTCAAAAAGTTGAACTTGAATAAAAAGGTTGTCTTTGATCAAACGCCCTTTCTTTCTTGACCACGCACAGTAAATGAAACCATTTTTTGTTTTAATAACTTAACTCAAGTTGGCTTTGACTTTACGGGTTTTGAAAAAGAAAAAAGAAAAAATAGGGTGCATATTTAGGCAAAAATGTGGTGTATATTTTTGGGAATTAAGTATAGGGTTAAGTCAAGTGGTTTAAATTGGAGGATTAATATCCCGACTTACCCCCTAAGAAAAATGACGGAAAATACTCGTATACAAGACTCTCTTAGACATGGTCAAAGTGTGTATACATATTAGTGTGTGCTTTACATGGTGAGTGCAAGTGACATGCTTTGACTCTTGTGTAAGAACATGGGACTTAGTGCCTAGACTCGATTAATGACTTGACACAGTATTATCATCAGTAAAAATTAACCGAATTGATTAGCAAACTGTTCAATAAGGCATAAGGTGATGACTCGAGCAATAAACCGAACTGTCGCCAAAACGACAGGACTGGCGCCTCTCTTTGCAGTGTAGCGCCAGACGACAGGACTATCGCCAGGCGCTACGCTCCACAGAGTGGCGCTGCAGTTTAAATCTCGGCGCCATTGCAAGAATGTCGATCTGGAACTGCTTTCGGTATTATTACTCTAAAGGGTATGCCTAAAGTCGTACTAAGTCAACTCTGATTAAATTATTAGACTTTAATTACTCAAATTAATTAATTAATTAATTAATAAGGCAGAGTTCTTTTGATCATTAATCAATTTATTTAGTCTTAACACAAGTCAAACAAACGGTTAGGAAAAACACATAGAGTATGCACAACAAATAATGCATGAGTTTTCAACCTAACCATGTCCCTATGTAGGCACAACATGATGCAATGAGTTTGTAACCTAACCATGTCCCTAGTTCTCTAAAGTTCGGGATATGGGTTAGTAAAAGAGGTTCCATGGTTAATTGTCCGGATGCACCGCGCGGAAGCTTAACCGTGAAGGGTTGGCGTGAGTGGATGGGACACCGCGAATTTAGAAAAAAATCGCTTCCATGGTATGGTGAATTCAACATTCTCGGATGTACCCTTTGTTGCACAGAGCGTTCAATCAGGTAGATGGAGCATGAATTCTCAGAGGGTTATGTCCATATGTAGAACACATATGGGTTTCAAAAAAGTGAGAAAAACTCAATCAGGAAGTAGGATCGAGCAAACAGTGCTAAAAACTGGTCAAAATTAGAACGCATATTTCAGGCTCGATATTGGAAGAACTTGGCGCCAGCTAATAGTGGTCGGCGCCACAATTTGGCTTTGGCGCCTAGCAAAAGAGACTGTCGCCTGACGCTAGAGTCAAATAAGTGGCTCTAGACTTTGTTTTCTGACGCTAGTTCCTACATGCCTCTGCAGCTTTTTGTGCTCGATAAAATTTTCCAGTTTTGCGCAGCATTATTTCTATCCTTGTTGTGAAAGATATTCCTCAAATTTCCTACGTATAAAAATCCTATGTTTTAACTCATTACGGATGGTCTTTCGAATGATATTTTTTTTTATGCATATGACTATAATGTTAATCAAAATTACGTACATGAAATACTTAGAAATTTTCAAGTCTCATCCACTCATTCAAAATCCATGCCAAAATTGGGCAGAGCTTTCACTCTGAAGTTCATTGGGTGGTGCAGCAAGGTAGAAGAGCCACTGCTAAGGGAAGGTTGCTGCTTATGTGTTTTGCAGAGACTATTCATTGCATTTTGATACAGAGAAATACTTTGATGTTCACTAGAGATTACAAGACTATAGATATTGCTTTTAGGGATGTTATCTTTTCTGTAGCTTGTAGATGCATTGACTCTGATAGAAAATATTTGTATGTTTAGGTTTTGTTGTTTGCTGGTGCAGTTGGCAGGCTTGTTTGCTACTGTTAGGTTTCTTCAGCTTTTTTTTTTTTTTTTTTTGCAAAATGGCAGTTATTTTTGTTGTCTGGTCCTTGTTTCCAGAGTTCTTCATAGAAGGTAGCTGGAAGTCTGAGTTTAGTTTGTTCTAAGTCCTTCCTAGAATTTTTCCTAGAAGGTGGCTAGGGTTGGTCCTAGAACTGTTTTTTGTGGTGTGGCCTGTTTTTTCAGGTCTTGTGGTGTTATGGTGGTAGTTATAATTTAGCTTTTGTAAGTTGTAACTTTCTTTCTTTGGTAATAAAATCTTTATATACCAAAAAAAAAAAAAAAAAAAATCCTTGCCAAAATAAATTTTAGGAATTAAAATAGAAATCCTCCCCAGCGGAGTAGCCAAAAACTGTGAGGGAATATTTCAAGCATTACCCCTAGCTTTAACCCCACTATGATCATACACTAAAGTACGGTGGTGTCCAAAGGGAAAGAAGATAGAGCAAAAGAGTCTCCAACAAGTTTTAGGAACTTGTAAACCGTTCACGAGGTGAAGGTTACACCCGTTAACAATCCAGGAGATCGTCAACTCCAATAGGTTTGTAACCATGATTGGTAGTTCGGGGATGAAGGTACAAATCCAACCTAAAAGAGATTGAACCTGCCCTAATAATAGGCCTCTACTTTTTTCTGATCATAATCATGTGTGCTTTCTTACTAACATGCAATCAATAGGATTACCCTAAACCTGTTTAATCTATGTTGGTTGAATATTAATGCACAAATAAACTATTATTGGCGATCACTTGAATTATAATCATATTAACCCTACATAAGATTATTAATTATCTTATTAAGCGTGATTATAAGTACCAAATTTCCTTTAAACATGCATAAAAGGCATGATCAAGCAAAAACAACAAATATCAAGCAACATAATAATAATCATAAATCATAAAAATAATCATAATCATAATAAATATCATAATAATCATAATCAAAATAATCATGTTAAAGCATAATATTGATAGCAAGATCCTAGGCATGATACTAACAAGATTAATAACAAACCCTAGCATGTCACTACACAATAAAAATCAAAGCTTTAACCCTAACATGATACTAACATGAATATTAGGAACAACATAGGAAGCATCGCAGGAAACACAATTGTCATATTTGATATTAGAAATTATAGTTGTTACCCTAAACATGATACTAGGAAGATCAAAACTCCTTAACATGACACTAGGAATCATAATAATAACCTAAATATGATTTCTATATCATAATAACAATAAATCAATTAAAAGCACTCACTTGGATGCCTCGTACCTCTTTCTAATAACAAAATACACGCGTTAGTAACTTCAAGAAGAATAATAATCATGACAATTAAATTAAATAATTGAAAGAGAGATTTGGGACCAAACCCTCAGAAATTAAAACCTTTCACGTCTAGGGCGAAGGCAACTTCGAACTTGGCTAGGTGTTTCTTGGTCTTGTGAATGTGGAATTTTGTATGAAAAAGGATAAAAAGAGAGAAGAAATCTTGAAAACTAGAGAGTTGATGAGAATTGATGATATTTTTATGATGAAAAACGGAGATTTAAGAAGGCTATTTATAGAGAAAATCAGCCGGACGGAAAGAAAAATAAATCAGAGTTTTGACGAGAAAAAAATAGGTTAGCTCCAGACGCTGGACATTAGCGCCAGGCGCAAAGGCTAGAGTCAGGCGCCAAGCATTAGCGCCAGGCGCTAATCCATGTCGTCTGGCGCTAATCATTAATTTCACGCATTTTCTTAGTTTTGATTAAATTTAGCCGTACAGAAGGGCAAAATTGTATTTTCCTCAAAAACACTCTTTTATATCGATTAAAACTCCAAAAAGTCAACCGATGTCAATTTATCAATGGTAATTGAATTAGGAATGAAAAGAACCTTCTAGAAGAATCTAGAAGACTAAAATCAATTCTAATTGCATTAGGAATGATAAATCCAAATTAGGCCCTCCTCTAGATCATTGGACCGCATATAAAGATCAAACCGGGCCTAGTTTAGTAATCTGGCCATAACTTCCTCATTATTCATCGGAATTGGGCTTATAATATATCGTTGAAAAACTCTTTTCAAGCCCCATCCAACTATACCATTTTTGGACGCTTTCCATGGACAAAACAAAACTGGATTGACTGTTTTCTTAAAATAGGTTTTCAAAAACAGAGAGAAAGAAAAGAATTAAAAACTATCCGCAACACTAGACTTTCCACACTTTCACTTCATTCGATTATGATTCGACGTGAAAGGTACTCATCACCGGGTTTGGTTTTGGGGAGACACAAATGGGTGTCTACACAAACCATCTCAAAATTACATATTTAGAAGTGATTGTGACTTAAAATGACATAAAAGAAGCTAATTTCTATGTTTTTGGGTCCAATTCATCAAAATAAAGCCATTTAGAACCAAATTGGCTTCTAACATGCCTTTTTTCTTCAATTCTCAACTTATAAACGTATTATTTCAAAAACTATCTCATAATTACATATTTATAAGTGATTGTGACTTGAAAAGCATAACAGAAGCTAAGTTCCAAGTTTTTGGGTCCATTTCAACAAAATAAAGCCATTTGGAGCCGAAATGGCTTCTCACATGCCTATTTTCTTCATTTCTCAACTTATGAACTTATTATTTCTCAAACCATCTCATAATTACATATTTATATGTTAATGTGAGTTGAAATGACATAAAAGAAGCTAATTTATATGTTTTTGGCTACATTTCATCAAAATAAAGCCATATTGGGCAAAATGGCTTCTCACTTGCCTATTTTCTTCATATCTCAACATATAAACTTAATCTTTCTCAAAACATCTCAAAGTTACATATTTATAAGTGATTGTGACTTTAAATGATATAAAAGAGTCTAAGTTCTAAGTTTTTGGGTCCATTTCATCAAAATAAAGCCATTTTGAGTCGAAATGACTTCTCACTTGCCTATTTTCTTCATTTCTAAACTTATGAACTTATTCTTTCTCAAACCATCTCATAATTACATATTTATAAGTGATTGTGAGTTGAAATTACATAAAAGAAGCTAATTTCTAAGTTTATGGGTCCATTTGATAAAAATAAAACCATTTTAATCCATAATAAATTATAATATACCTATTTTCTTCATTTCTCAAATTATAAACTTATTCTTTCTCAAACTACATCAGGTTTTGCATGGAAGAAAAAATTCAAAGAGAAAAAGGGTGGAGAAGCCTAAAAGCATTGATCAACCTAACAAGAAGCTAAGTGAACAACAGTCCAAGAGTTAACAAGCGTTGAAGTTGCACTCTTTAAAGTTTCGCCCATGCAACCTACTCCACTTGTTGAAGACATTGTTCTTTAATCGCTCTCTGCTGACATGACCTTTCTTCACAACCGCGCTTGTCATTTGGTTGATCCCATAGAAGTTGCACTTCCTACGGCAATGTTCCACTATGATGAGGATGCAGTTGCATGTATCAGCAAAGAAGATGTGAAGGAATTTCTACGTGGTGCAAAGCTTACCATTTCCCTCATTCAAATATTCATGAGGTACTTCAATGCCAACATAATATACACTTTTTTAAAGTTATTCAAATTTATGGTGATTATCCTACATGTGATTAATTAATTTAATGTTCATGCACGCAGAGCACTACAGGAGCACTTAACTGAAACTCATTCTCCTTGTAAAGTTGGGTGGTTATGCCCCGACCATTTATCCACTACTAGAATCATAGGCAACTCCCATGACGTGTTGTACTATGTTAAACAGAGTATCAGGGAATTAGCTCGTGCGGGAGAATAGTTCATATTAACCCCATGTTATAGAGAGTAAGTCTAACCATGTCAAATTCAATCGATTTGGCCTCATTACATGTTGACTCCTAAATATTAATTTGTTTGTCTATTGTGAACTTATGTAGGGAGCATTGGAGCATAATGGTTATTTGTAATTCCAATAAAACAATTTATCACCTTGATTAAGCTCGATCATCGGAGAAGTGGCTAGTGAAGTCTGTTTGGGTGTTTTTGTCCCTCGGGGAGTTACGTCACAAAGATTGGTCTGGATGAGCTGTACCTGCACAAAAAACAGAGACTCCGGGTGGTGGAGCTCCGCCTTTAAAGATCAACTTAAAAACTTGAAAGAGAATAAAGAGTACGGAAATTTAGGTGGGGATTTGCTTGGATTCCAAGCTCAGGTGTTCCTCTGATGAGAGAGAAAGTATATGTAATAAATGATTGAATGTGTCCCCAAAATGGGGAAATATCTCCCTATTTATAGGGTCATTGGTAGGAGTGCCCCTATCTAGGTCACTTAACCTAGATTTTAGTGGGCTGCGCCGAATTACGACGCTTTTTGGGATTTGGGCCTTTGAAGGCCGCCATTTCAGAAGCTTATTTGAAGGGGACACGTGTGAAGAGGCTATTGGGCCACTTGGGCCATCCTGACCTTGACACGTGGCCTACTCTCATTGGTCCACATGTCTAGGGTATTTTAACCCCAAACATTTGCCCCTCACAAGGGTCACGTGAATGTCACGTGATGCCTGTGACACGTGTCTACCTATCAAAAGTGAACAGTAATAACGGATAGTAAAATTTGAAATTCAAACGGTGATGCCCCCGTTTTCACCTTCTATAAATAGAAGTTTACCGCCCCTCTCCTCACTTCATTTTCATTTGACTTTCTAGAGAGAGAAAGAGAGATTTTTAGAGAGAGATTTTCTGCTTCCGTCTGCATCAAATATTTCCGGATTTCCGTGTGCTAACCTTGCAACACCCGGTCACCGTTTGTAGCAGTTTTTAAATTTTCCAGAGTTAAACAAAAGGTAACTGCCTGTACAATTTTTAGTTTTTCTTTTCCAACTAGTATACATTCTTATTTTCGTCTGTATACATAGTCTTAGAAATAAAATGAGTTCTCAATCCACACACTCTGCACTGCCTAGGACACTCAGCCGGTTTCCCGGAACGGCTAAGTCTAGAACAGGGGGTGCCTTTTTTGGACTGTCGGATTTGCTGTGCTCATCTCCGAATTCCTCCCTCTCTGTGTCTGTGTAGGAAACAATGGCCATAGTCAAACAGACGCCTAGAAAGTCTAAGAGCCGGCGTACTGTGGAAGTGCCTGTCGACGAGGTTATTCCGGATGAGGAATATGAGGATTTGGAGGGGAGCAGCAATTCTGATGAGGAGGCTCCCTCTTCTTTCGGGAGCTCGAGCGTACGCAAGTTAGACGGTGAGAAGGCCGCCTCCTCTAATGGATCCGGGGAAGGATCCGGCGGTGCTGAGGCTGCTGAAAGATCGGGAGCCAAGGCTTCTTGCTCCAATCAAGAAAATTTCGCGGCTGACTATTAGCAGCCGGCGAAAGTTGCTGATAACCTAGACCCTAAGAAAATTAGGATGCTTCCGGGTGACATAGCCCTACTGAAGAGTGGCTTCAAGGCTTTTAAGGAAAAGCACCCCTTTAGAAAGAGGTGGGATATTATCGTTTCGCCTGGGGACGCAGTGATGGCCTGGGATGATAAAATAGAGAATGCAGACAACTATTTTGTCTGCTACGAGGCGGTAAAAGAAGCCGGCCTCCGGTTCCTCCTCCACACTGGGATTAGGAAAATCCTAAAGGGGTATGATCTGGGAGTCGGGCAGCTCACCCCAAACTCGTGGGTGAACATCTTAAGTTATATTGCCGCTTGTGAGCTCTAAAATCTTGCTCCCTGCTTCTCTGCCTTCGTACTTGATGAGTTTGGACAAGGTGTCTAAGTTGTCCGGGTGGAAGGACAAGTTTTACTTAATCTCCTCACCAACCCTGAGACACAACCGGACACTGCGTCGGTACAATCAAGAGTCGGTTCTACTAGGGCCCGGGAGCAAATAATGGAGCCGAGTTTCTTTGAAACCACTACTAAGCCCTTAGGGGATGGGACTCACATCATTATTCCGAAAAACAGGATCCCCCACCCGGAATACTTCAAAGATGAATGCTTTCTTCCCGCCTGTGGGTTAAGCCCCATGTTTCCCAAGGGTAGATCCACTTGCATTTCTGCATTTCTGTAGTTTTTAGTTTGTGCTTCAAACTTTTTGATTTCTTCTAACTTTTATTTTCTCCTTTCAGCTGACGCCTTGAAAATGGTTGACCCAGCCAAAACTCCGGCTAAGTCAGCAGCGCTACTACGCAAGGAAAGCGCGCTCTCAAAGAGAGCAGCTGTTGAGGCCAAGAAAGGCGGGGTAAGACCGCCTGACTTTAGTTTTTTCTTTTACATTTCTTCCAAAGGTTTTTTGTCGGCTAGTAACATTTAACTCTTAATTTGCAGGATACTGCTAAATGCGTTCCACTCTCCACCTCCAAGCTTTTCAAAAGGCAAGGGGAGGATCTAGAAAAGACTCTAGCTGCCAAGACCGCTAGGAAGAACCCCTCCTAGTCAACTTCTACTACCAACCCAGATCGTCCCACCAACAGAGGCAAATCTCTTTCTGCCATGAAAATTCTGAGTGAAAGCTCAGAACGGTCGTAGACCAATGCGCCGGATGTCTCTACAACATCAAAGGGTGACCAGCAACCTAATGTTGCAGCCGGTGCGGCAACAACTAGGGAGGAGGGGACTCCTAAGCCCCATCCGAAGACCCATGGTGAGGAAAAGATTGTAATACCTTGGCCACTTGACTTCATGAGAGTCAAGACTAACGTAGACCCCTCAGGGGGTTCAGTCAGCAGCCGGCAACGAATGAATGCCAACTATGCTGCATCCTTCTCACCAAGTACTTCTACTCCTTTTGGTGGAGATCTTACATCCGACGTGCCGGATCTTGTGGGGTTTGCCAAACGGATGGTGAGGACCCTCACCCGGTCGGAGAAAAATTCCATACCTGATCTTTAGGTAGTGGACTTCGACAGGATAATGGGCTAACTGGCTGAGGTAAAGAATCTTCAACTTAATTCTGATATTTTTTCTTCATTTTTTACCAATTATTTCATAATCCGTCGGCCCTTTTATCAGGTAATGATGAGGGTGGATGAGCTCCGAGGCCCCTTCAGGTGGAAGTAAGAAGAGGTAAATGACGCCAAACGGATGACCATTGAAAACCTCTACTCTACTGAATATGCTAATTATATGTGTGATTTAGAGATTAAAGTAGTAGAGTTGAAACAGGAGGAGCTTATCCGAAACGGCTGCAAATGATGAAGCTACCAGCCAGGCTAATAACCTTGATAAAAAACTAATGGATGCTAAGGCTAAACAAGGAGAACACAAAGCTCCGGGCAGACGTCGCCCGACTAGGGGGTGGAGATCGTCAACATGCGGAACCAGGATGGAGATGAAATCGCTAAGGAGCAGACCAGACTGATGGAGGAAAACGAGCTGGACAATGCAGCCCGTCTGAAGATAGCCTTGGGACTCCTCTATCAAGATGTGGACTTTGAAGTCTACAAGCTTAGGTACGATTACGCCACTGCGGTGTATGATGCCAAAGTGCTGGGAGAGGCAGCTCCGCCTTGCTTCAAGGAATGGGCTGCAGCGTTGGGATATGAAGCCTCAGATAACGAGGAGGCCAGAGCCGGTGGAGGACAAGCAAAATGAAGGCAGCCAATCTCAGGTGGCTGACGACCAATCAGAAGCCCTCCTAGTCGGTCAGAACCAGCCGGATCAACAGCTTCCCCCTCAGCCTTGAATTAGCCTTCCCAAATTCTGCGGCATTATGTCAATTATCTTTCTTTTTCAGCTTGTAAGTCGAGTATGTTGTATTTTTACCAACTGTGGAGTGTGGTTAACAACTTGTTTCTTTTGCTTCTTCACCGGATGTGAGTCCGATTAACAATTATTCTGGCCTTTGTGCCATTTTCAATATTTATATGAAGTATTCCGACTCAGTCGTTTGTTAATATTTGTTTGTGTTTGAATTTTTCTAACGTATATTTTTTCAATTTGAATTTTGCGTATATGCTGCAATTCTTTAATATTTTGCCTAACTTAAAAAAGCATGCGACAATTTGCAATCCGGCTACTCTTGCCCCTGGACAGCTGTGTGGTTGGTTTCATTTAAAATTGTTTGATTGGCTTGAAAACACTTGGTACTTGGAGAAGTATGAGGTGTTTTTAGGCTAATCAATCACAATGGTGATTTCCCCAAACCAAGTGCACATCCGGGCATTAAAACGGGTGCTTCGAGCCTCTTACCCAGACGGTAATATTATGTTTGGGATTATTGCATAGCCATTACATAAACTCTTTTTCCCCAATTGGGAGAGAGAGTGCAACTTTGGAATAAATAATCGAAGTAAAAACTATAGCCGGTAACCGACTGATGCCTCAGGGCATCCGGTATTCGGAAACTTAATCGTTCTCGTAGATTATTCTGGTCAGACGGCTATGAGTTGACCAATTCGGTCGTTCAATCTTTGTTGTCTGCATAGGTACGTAGAGAAGACAAAGAATCTGCTCTCTGCGACGATTGCACTCGGAGGGGTGTCGCCGGACGCCGTTGTTTGTGTTGGGACATGCGGTTTTATTAAAATTTAGCAACCATCCGGCCATTGGCCTTTGGTCATGTTTAAGACCGGTTGTATAGCCACTAAGCATTTTTGTGCTTAGTTTTTTCAATCTGGCCATTGGCCGCGTGTTATTATAACATTGAATTTACACTAAGTGTTAAACTTAGTTGGTTAAACAAATAGTCTGTCTAAGTATTACCAAGGCGGACAAGTAATTATAAAGACAACAAAATTATTTTGAAAACAAGGCTTAATTTCTCATTAATAGACTCTTTGTTTACAAAAATTTACAATTCTCAGAAGTAGTACTTTTTTAAGTTATCTACATTCTAAGTTCTAGGTAGACGTCTGCGATCTGGGGTTTCTAGACGGTAGGTGCCATCCCTGACTTCTTCATAGATCCGATAGGGGCCTTCCCAATTTGGGGTTAGCTTTCCAGACTCATTGGCCCTACCGGTTGCCTCCATTGTTTGTAACACAAAGTCGCCAACTTTCAAAGGGCGCTTGCGTACTTTCTTATTGTAAGCTCTCGTCATTCTCAGACGGTATATCTCATGACGCAGGGCAGCATTGCCCCTGCGTTTCGGGTGGGAATCCAATGCTAGCCGCATGGCCTCCTAATTTGCCTCTTCATCATAAAGCATGACTCTAAGAGTCGGATCGTAATGTTCAATGGGCAAGACGCCTTCAGCACCGTACACCATGAGAGATGGGGTTTCACCGGTTGCCCCTTTAGCAGTTGTCCGGATGGCCCATAGGACATGAATCAGCTCTTCTGCCCATAAGCCACCGGCTCTTTCAATTTTATTTTTTATGTTGTCTAAGATATGCTTGTTGAAGAATTCAACTTGGTCGTTTGCTTGGGGTCGGCCGACTGATGTTAAAAAATGTCAGGTCCCCTGATCTCCCAACCAAGTCTTAAGGTGAGGCGTTTCAAACTGAGGGCCATTATCAAACACCATAGACACAGGTACCCTAAACCGGGTGATGATGTTCTTCCAAATGAAAGAGATGACATCCTTTGTCTTGATGTTCTTCACCGGCTCAGCCTCTACCCATTTGGTGAAGTAATCCACAGGCACAAAAATATAACGCTTTCCGCCTGGTGCAGGCGTATAAGGACCCAAGATATCAATGCCCCACTTAGAAAACGGGACTGGGCTGGGGGTGAATAAGCTTGCCAAACCTCTGGCATTTGTCACACCTCTTCACCAACTCTTTAGCGTTTGCTTCAAGAGTAGGCCAAAAGTATTGCTACCTGGCTTTGACGGCGAGGGACCTTCCGCCTATATGAGTGGCGCAGTATCCCTAATGCAATTCTTCAAGAACTTCTTTACCCTTTTCTAGGGTAACACACTTCAATAGAGGTTTAAGGAAACCCGCCTAAAAATATCTCTATTTCTCATCTCGAAACTTGCTGCTCGCTTCTTCATGACGGCTGCCTCCTGTGGTGATAAGGAAGCGTGCCGTCTATTAAATATGTCGGGATGCCATCCGTCCAGGTAGATCTTCGGTTCAGGATTCCAATGGGCTCTTCATATATACTTCTCTTTTCCAGAACTTCCCAAAAGACTAACCGAGGCGTATCACAGCAGGCAGAGGAAAGGATACTCCTCGTATTGTGCAGTTTTAATTTTGACTTTGTATAGAACTTTGCCTTTATTAGACTCATTTATTAGGCATATTTGTATATACATATCATTATGAGTTTATTTACTTAACATTTATTTATTTTTTTCATTTTATGTGTATATTTGTGTGTGCAAAGAATTGTTGCGCAAAAATTCCGTCATTTTAATTATTGATGGAAAATATCTTACTTTCTCCCCCAAAAAAGAAAATGAAAAATAAAAATATTGGATTTACAAAAAAACTTCAAAATTAAGTCGAAATAAAATCCAAAAAATATAATTAATGTAATTGATAGGTTTAATTAAAAGGATATAAAAAGGATAAAAGAAAAAAATCGTAAAGTCATTGTTCAGACTCGAATCAGCAAGAAAAATGCGGTTTTTTAAAAGCTCGTATGATAAGACACGTCAGCGCCACCTGACGCCACGCGTTTTGCGTTAGTGCTAGACGCTAATTCTTAGCGCTTGGCGCCAGGTTCTGGCGTTAGGCGCCAGAATCTGGCGTCAGGCGTTGATGAGCGCTGACTCCAAATCCTTTCCGGATTGAAACTGTGCCGATGTTATGTATAAATAGCCCCCTGATCAGCTGATTTTCTTCATAATTTTAGCAGATTAAATATAGTCTTAGCTTTTGAAAATAAGTAATCATGTCTTTAATCACTAAGAGTTTTACCAACTTCACTCATGAATGGTGTCGGTCTCTAACTGCTAAGGAGAGAAAAGAATTAGACTTTTCTCATATGGGGGGTAGTTATGGTGTCAAGGGGGTAGATCTTGATATAGACTTCATTCATACCTCCTTAGAATATTGGGATGTGGATACTCATTGTCTTAGGCTTCCCTGCATTAGATCTTGTAGTAATCCCTAGAATAAATGAATATTATTATAAGGATTTTGCGCGCTTCTTTAATTTAAAAGACAAAGATCTAACAAATATAGTAGATGGTAGCATAGTTAATTTGAAAGAATTTGCTCGCCATTATTTTGATAGACCTTATTTTGAGTCTTTTCATGTTTATAGAAGAAGGGATTTTCTCTTTTGCATGCTTAACCAATACCTTCTCATTAGTGGTAGAACTAATGAGGGTCAAGCAATTATATCAACTGTTTTGGAGCAAATTGAATCTAGGAGAAATCCAATGCCACTAATCGTTGGAGAGACTATGCTTAGTCTTGATGAATTGAAGAGAAATCCAAAAGCACCTTTTCGGGGCTCTCCAATTTTATTACAGGTAGAAAAATAATATTTTTAATTACAAAAATCAAAAACATATTTTTGTATAGTAATATTAATTTATTTGCATTGAATTTTTTTTTTATAGATGTGGCTAATGGAGAGACTAGAATTAATTAGTCCTCCCGACAACGTTAAAAAATACACTCCAAATTGCTTTGTGAGAAGGAAGAAACTTTGTCGTCAAGTGGGTCATCCCTTGGTGGAAAATAGAGAAGATGGTTGGTGTTAATAAGCAACCCTTCTGCTGTCTTCCAAGCTTATCCAAGATAACTTTTTATTATCCCTACAGGGTAAAAAGACAGTACGGCCTACTTCAAACAATTCCTTCTGGGGATCTTCATCGTCCCTATGAATTTCCTGTTTCTCAAGAAGTAGAAAAATTTGATGCTTATTGGAGTGCTAGACCTTTATGGGAAGTGATTACCCAAAAGGTTCCTCCTTCCTTGCCCAATGATGTGAAGAGGTGGCTCCTCAAGAAACCTTCAAAGGACATGAAGAAAAATCAGAGTAAAACTGATGTGAAGAGTCGTCTAGGTGACAAAGTGATTCCTGTTAAGGAATGCTTGGGTGAAAAGGTTGAATTCAAAACACCAGCAATGCCTAAGAAGAAGATCTCTACAAAGGATAAAGGGAAAAGAAAAGCTGACACTTCAGAGAAGAAGGCTTGGGTAGAGAAGAAACATGGAGTCCTAGCTAAGGGAGAAATTATTTACTCCAAAATTGAATGTAGGTCCTCTAAAGGATGCCTACTAACTAAAGTTATGGATGATGAAGAGGATGCAGACAAAAATTGGAAGAGAGCAAAGAAAGAGAACTTGTTAGTTTGTTTTATTTAAGCTTTATTTAAATTCCATCAATAATGTAATTTGTTAGTTTATTTTATTAATGAAATTTCAGATTTTTAATTAAATCATCTTCTTTAAATTTAATTTATTAAAGCAATGAAAACGTTGAAAAATACACTCCAAAAATTTTGAGTACGGAAGTCGAAAATTTACCGAAAATCACCGAAATATTCCCAAGTATTCCTAAAAAAATGGCGCTGCTTTTTCACGACTGGCGCCAGCTGCAGCAGTCTGGCGAAAGACGACAAACACTATCGTCTGGCTGTAAATGTAACTTTTTCTATGACGCCGATGCTTCGTCGGATTTCTGTCGAATTTATTTTTATTTCTGGGATGGGAGGTTTGCTAAAAGTAAAGTGGCCGCACCCGTAAAGGGTTGCCTGCGTATCCTTTCTTAAGGAATCAGGCCAAACGTAGCTCCCTTGAGTATCCTACTCAAGTAATTATGGGTAGTACTTTTTAAGTTGGTCAAGATTTATCATGTTCGAGAACTCATTTCAATCCATATCAGTTAATTTTACTGCACCTCCCGATAGGATTGTTTTGAAAATATAGGGTCCAGACCAATTAGGCCTAAATTTACCCCTTGGGTCGAAAATTTTTTTCCTTAATGCTTTTCACACCAAGTCTCCTACTCTGATGTTTCTTGTCTTGACCTTCTTATTAAAATGCCTAGCCATACGAGTTTGATAGCATTGAGTATGATGTACATCTTATAGTCATTTTGCATCAAGTAGAATTAGCTCCTCATATCTCTCCCTAGTCCATTCAACTTCATCGAGTTTGCTTTCTAATGCAATGCGTAGAGATGGTATCTCTAACTCCACAGGTTGTACGACATCCATTCCATAAACCAAGGGACATGACGTATTTCCTGTTGATGTGCAAATTAACATGCGATAACCCCACAGTGCGAAATGGAGTTTGTTAGGCCAATCTTTGTAATTTTCCGTCATTTTCTCGATGATAGTCTTTAGATTTTTATTAGCCGCTTCAACTACTCTGTTTGCTTGAGGTCTATAATGAGAAGAATGATGGTGTTGAATTCCATATTTTTGTAATAATTCTTCACACTCAGCTTGAAAGTAAGTTCCATTGTCGCTTATCATTTCATATGGGACTGCATATCGACAAATAATATTCCTTTCGATAAAGTGTGCTACATGTTTCACAGTGAGTTTAGCATATGATTGTGCTTCGACCCATTTTGTGAAGTAATCAATGGCTACTAGGATATATTCATGGCCTCCTGTTCCTGGGGGAGTAATTTTTCCAATAATGTTAATTCCCCACGTAGAGAATGGCCATGGTGAAGTGTAGGTGTAGAGTAGAGATGGAGGAACCTGTTGTAAATTGGCATAAATTTGGACTTAGGGCATCTTTTTACATTTTGATGACAATCTCTATTCATGGTAATCCGATAGTATCCTTCTCGCATTATCTTTAGGACTAGCATTTTGCCATTTACGTGAGTTCCACAAATGCCTTCGTGGACTATCCTCATTGCTCTTTGAGCGTTCTTTTTTCCTACACATAAGAGAGCTCGACCCTTAGGTACCCTTTTATGTAACTCGTTGTCTATGAGTACGTATTGGGAAGCCTAAAGTCTTAATGCTCGTTTTGCTCTTTTGTCAGCATGAGGAGGGTACTCTCCTTTGGTGACATAATTAAGTATATATGTGTACCACGGTCCTTCTTCTTCTTCTTCTTGGATCACTTCATCATCTTCTATAGCTTGAATATAAGCCGGTTTATGCCTTTTTTCTATCGTTAGAGGCATTTGCTCGATTTCCGTAGGAATCCTAACCATTGAGGCTAGTCTTGCCAAGGCATCAACAAATAGTTTTTCCTCTCTAGGTAGATACGTGTATTCTACCTTCTCTAACTGATTAGTGATAGTTTCCAGATAAGTTTGGTAAGGGGCTAGACTTTTGCTCCTTAATTTCCATCTCTTAGAAATCTGGTTGATGATTAATGAAGAGTCCCCGAATATTCGTAATTTCTTCACTCCCAATGCCAAAGATGTTTCAAGGCCTACAACGCATGCTTCGTATTCGGCAGGGTTGTTGGTAACGTCGAAATCTAGCTTTATGGAGATTGGAACATGCTCTTCTTTAGGTGATACTAGTAATACTCCAATGCCACATCCTTTTTTGTTTGAGGCTCCATCAAAGTATAAGGTCCAAGTATCATCTTCTGTGACCATCAAGTCTTCGTTTGGAAAATCATTATCGTGTATTGGCATTGAATCTTCTGTTGGAAAGTCCGCTAGAATATCTAAGACCACAGATTCTTTGATAGCTTTTTGAGGCATGAATCTTACTTGAACTGGGCTAAGTTGACTATCCATCTTGATATGCGCCCATTTAGTGTAGATTTCTCGAAAAAATACTTCAGTGGATCCATTCGGGTAACTACAAAGACAGTATGCACGAGCATGTAATGTCTTATCTTTGTTGTGGCCCACACCAATGCGATGTATAATTTCTCAAGTGGTGTATAGCGTACTTCAAACTCGAGCATTTTTTTACTTAGATAGTAGATTTCATTTTCTTTACCTTCTACTTCTTGTGCAAGCATGGCTCCCATTGTTTCTTTGGTGACTGTTAAGTACAACCTAAGAGGTATTCCTTGAAGTGCTGGTGCTAATACCGGAGGATTTGCAAGATAGTCTTTGATCTTTTCAAAGGCTTTTTGACGCTCATCATCCCATATTACCGGTACATTCTTTGTAAGCTTCTTGAATATTTGTTCACATAGTGTTGTCTATTTTGATATGATCCTGGTTATGTATTGCAACGGGCCAATAAATCCTCGAATTTGCTTGTCAGTTTTGGGCGGTGGCATTGACATGATTGCCTTGATCTTAGTTGGGTCCATCTCTATTCCTCTAAAGCTTATGACATAACCCAAAAGCTTTCTTGAGGTGACTCCAAAAGCACACTTGGATGGGTTCAACCTCATGTTGTATTTTCTTAGCCTTTCGAAGAATTTTCTCAAGGCTAATTGATGGCCTGGGCGATCTTTTGACTTTAAAATCATATCGTCCACATATACTTCAACTTCTTTGTGAATCATTTCATGGAGCAAGGCATTCGCTGCTCGTTGGTAAGTAGCACCCGCGTTTTTCAATCTGAATGGCATTACCGTATAGTAGTAAGTACCCCATGTTGTTATGAAGGTTTTTTTCTCCAAGTCGTCTTCTGCCATGAGAATTTGATTGTATCCCGCGTATCCGTCCATGAACAAGAGAAATGCATGATTCGCTGTATTATTTACCAAAATATCGATGTGTGGAAAAGGGAAGTCGTCCTTTGGACTTGCCTTTTTTAGATCTCGATAGTCGACACACATTCTTACCCTTCCATCCTTTTTCAGAAATGGGACGACGTTGGCCACCCATTCGGGGTATTTGGATACCTTGAAAAAACCTGCAGTTATTTGTTTTTAAACTTCTTCTTTTATTTTAAGAGCTACGTCGGGTTTCATTCGACGCAACTTTTATTTTACAGGTTTCATTCCTAGAATTAGTGGTATAGTGTGTTAAGCTATTTTTCTATTAATGCTTGGCATATCTTCATATGACCAAGCAAATACATCGATAAATTCTTTAAGTAGATTGATTAAATCGGTTCTTTCTTGTTCATCAAGTGTTAATCCAATTTTAACTTCTCTTTTAATGATTGAATCATTTGAGATATCAACCGTCTCAGTTTCCTCAATTATCGGTGTTTTCTTTTCAAGTGTTTCCATTGCTTTAATAATTTCTTTGTCATTTTCAATGTTAGTTAAGCAATGCTCGTCATCTTGGGTTAAAGAAAAGCACGATGAGTAAGAGGAAGAAGACATATTATTAAACTAAGAAATCATTACATCGAAAAGAGATATGTCCTCGGGGACTTGATTGTTAACTATCCTAGGGGAAGAGATAGAAGAAGGGGGTGCTACAACTATGGACTTAGATGACTCTATAGGAAAAGACTCAGACTCAGATTCAGACTTAGACTCAGACTCAGACTCAGATTCAGAGAGGGGTCCTTTCATCCTCTTCTATTAAGGAGACCTCTTCATTAAATCTCCACAAGTCTTCATCGTGCTCCACATTAATGAATGGATTTTCTATAGCTTTAACCCTCATGGGTGAAGCATCGATTGTAATAGGAATTCCTCCAACTATGGCTTTTACCTGTTGGTAGAGAGATGAATGGACGACCTTTAGGTCATGAAGCCAAGGGCGTCCCAACAATAAATTGAATGAGGCTTTTATATCAACCACTTGAAATGTAGTAGCGTGTTCTATCACTCCCGCCGTTATATTCATGGTATTCTTACAAAGAGCTTGAAGACGAGTGTTATCATAAGCTCTTATTCCTTGTGTTGACGGGGTTAAGTCTTCACCCCTTCTGCCTAGCATACTCGCAGTTCTGAGTGGACAGAAATTAATTGCCGATCCGTTGTCTACTAGAGTCATAGGAACGTTCATTCTCTTGAAAACTACTGTGAGGTTTAGTTTCTTATAATGTTTGTCACCTTCTGGGGGTAAATCCTTGTCAAAAATGGTGATCAAGTTGATAGGACTAGGGAGATCACGCGTAAGGAAGTTAGCCAACCCCTCAAGAGTGGTGTCAGAATCTATCCCTATCTTATCCAAGGCATTCATCACTGCCAACCTATGTTCTCGAGATGTTGCTAGAAGCTTCCATACATTCATTTCAACCTTGGTTTTATTGAGTTGTTTGACAATATCATTGTCTTCTATAATAGGTATGGGAACTTGCTGCGTAGTTTGCATAGGTTGTGTTGAAATGGGAGGTTGCGTTCTCCCAGATCTTGTGAGGACGTCTATAGATGAATCTTCTTCATCCCAAAAATCGCTTATTGGATATATGAATGAAAGTGTCCCAAACCCCATTGATACTAATATCTTCCTCTTGTGGAATTTGGACTAGCTTTTTATCATCAATCATTTTCTAAATTAAATCTTTAAATTTAAAACAGTTTTCAAGGGTACTGACAGTAGAACCTATCTGTCCTCTTTAGCGATTCAAATGGTTTCGGTTCGAGAGGTTTGATCTTGCCACTCTCGGAGAGCATTTTGAACATTTTAGCGTAGGGAATCCCAATTAGAGTATAAAAGTTATTACTCTTCTTGGGTCTGTCAATTACTTGTAGAGAGAAGGGTTTCTTCTTCGCGGGTGGAACCTTGTCACACTTTTTCTGAAGCTCCTCTAATCGTTTCTTCCCGACTTCGAGAGCTTCACGTAGCAAGTTTGATACCTCCCACATGGACAATGTAAGCAACCATACATCCTCTTTGCTTCCATGGAATCGAAAAAGATCTCTCCCTCTTCTTCGATAGCATGAATTTCCTCAATCGGTTTGATGAGAGATGAGGGATCAACCTATTTTTCTTCATCAGAGATGACCAAGGAATGAGAGAGAGGTGCATTTCCAATGCTATGCTTCTTACTAGCAGGAGGCAATGGCAGTTTGTTGTTATCGATTAAATCCTGGATAGCTTCCTTAAGCTTCCAACAATTTTCGGTAAGATGACCCCTATCTTAGTGATATTTGCAATGTGGATTGGGGTTCCAGTTAGCTGTCCTCTTCTCGACCGGTGGGTCCCCAAATGGTCCAATAGGAGTTATAAGACCTTTTGCATTTAGTCGGTTAAATGTGGTGTCATAACTCATACCTATAGGAGTAAAGTTCCTCCTAAATGGTTTCTTTTGTCCTTGATTATTCAGCTTAGCCAGGTCATCTTCAATATTAATTCCAATGTCATAGACGGCCTTGAAGGTATGGAGATTATTCTAGTATTTGAGATGCTTGGAGTAATTCTCTTGAAGGTTCTTGATGAAAAACCTCACATATCTTTCTCGCATGGTTCTTCAATCATCTAAGCAAAGGTTTCTCTCCATTTGTTGAAGAAAGAAGTGAAACCTTCATTCTCCTTCTACTTGAGAATTTCAAGTTCCCTATAGTTAGTTTCAACTTGAATGTTGCACTTGTACCTATTAATGAAAGCGTTTACTATGGACTCCCAAGTAGAGGTTCATTCTTTCTCAAGAGAGAAGAACCATTGTTGGCAAACGGTTTCAAGAGATAGAGAAAGCAAAGAGGGAAACAATTTCTTGTCAATACCCTTAATGCTCATTATTGTTTCGAAAGCTCTTAGGTGAAAGTAAGGGTTGTTAGTCAATTTGAATTTTGGGATGTTGTTGGCATTGAACTTCTGCGGAAGAAGATCCTTGTCCACTGAGATTCCTTGTGAGCTAATGCCTTGAAACTTGTAGTCACTAGATTACTTGCTCAGACTTTCTTGCATGAGGTCCATTTGTTGTTGCTTCACAGGATCATCGATTTTGTGGGTTAAAACCTTTAACGCCTTAGTCACAGTAATCAATTGGTTCCTTAGTTCATTAACTTCCTCTTCAGTTGCCATTATCTTATTAGCTTTCCTTTTTCAAGTGATTGGTTTGTCGAAAAGTTGAACTTGAATAAAATGGTTGTCTTTTAGCAAATGCCCTTTCTTTCTTGACCACGCACTGTAAATGAAACCATTTTTTGTTTTAATAACTTGACTCAAGTTGACTTTGACTTTACGGGTTTTGAAAAAGAAAAAAGAAAAAATAGGGTGCATATTTTGGCAAAAATGAGGTGTATATTTTTGGGAATTAAGTATAGGGTTCAATCAAGTGGTTTAAATTGGAGGATTAATATCTGACTTACCCCCTAAGAAAAATGACGGAAAATACTCGTATACAAGACTCTCTTAGACATGGTCAAAGTGTGTATACATATTAGTGTGTGCTTTACATGGTGAGTTCAAGTGACATGCTTTGACTCTTGTGTAAGACCATGGGACTTAGTGCCTAGACTCGATTAATTACTTGACACGGTATTATCATCAGTAAAAATTAACTGAATTGATTAGGAAACTGTTTAATTAGACACAAGGTGATGACTCGAGCAATAAACCGAACTGTCGCCAAAACGACATGACTGGCGCCTCTCTTTGCAGTGTAGCTGCAGTTTAAATCTCGGCGCCATTGCTAGAACGTCGATCTAGAACTGCTTTCGGTATTATTACTCTAAAGGGTATGCCTAAAGTCGTACTAAGTCAACTCTAATTAAATTATTAGACTTTAATTACTCAAATTAATTAATTAATTAATTAATTAAGAAAAGTTCTTTTGATCATTAATCAATTTATTTAGTCTTAACACAAGTCAAACAAACGGTTAGGAAAAACACATAGAATATGCACAACAAATAATGCATGAGTTTGCAACCTAACCATGTCCCTATGTAGGCACAACATGATGCAATGAGTTTGTAACCTAACCATGTCCCTAGTTCTCTAAAGTTCGGGATATGGGTTAGTCAAAGAGGTTCCATGGTTAATTGTCCAGATGCACCGCGCGGAAGCTTAACCGTGAAGGGTTGGCGCGAGTGGATGGGACACCGCGAATTTAAAAAAAATTCGCTTCTATGGTATGGTGAATTCAACATTCTCGGATGTACCCTTTGTTGCACAGAGCGTTCAATCAGGTAGATGGAGCATGAATTCCCATAGGGTTATGTCCATATGTAGAACACATATGGGTTTCTGAAAAGTGAGAAAAACTCAATCAGGAAGTAGGATCGAGCTAATAGTGCTAAAAACTGGTAAAAATTAGAACGCATATTTCAGGCTCGGTATTTGAAGAACTTGGCGCCAGCGAATAGAGGTCGGCGTCACAATTTGGCTTTGGCGCCTGGCAAAAGAGACTGTCGCCTGGCGCTAGAGTCAAATAAGTGGCTCTAGACTTTGTTTTCTGACGCTAGTTCCTACATGCCTCTGCAGCTTTTTGTGCTCGATAAAATTTTCCAGTTTCGCGCAGCATTATTTCTATCATAGTTGTAAAAGATATTCCTCAAATTTCCTACGTGTAAAAATCCTATGTTTTAACTCATTACGGATGGTCTTTCGAAGGAGATATTTTTTTATGCATATGACTATAATGTTAATCAAAATTACGTACATGATAAGGGGAAAACTAGGTCATCTTCGAGGCTCATCCACTCATTCTAAATCCTTGCCAAAATTGGGCAGAGCTTTGACTCTGAAGTTCATTGGGTGTGACAAGGGGAAAACTAGGTCATTATCTAATCTTCCCTCGGTCAAACTAAATTTATAAACACTTAACAAACCTAAATACGAGTATAGAGGCAAGTCAAGGGATCGAACCCAAAGGAACGGTAATGTTCAAGCACTTTCAATTATGCGCCTGAGTTAGGTCGAAGACGAAGGTAAGAGAGAATACTAACAACTAGCAAAACAAGTAACCAAGAAAATAAAACACTAGGAACGGGGATCAACAAGTAATCATGTCAATTGCAACAACTTGGGAAGAACATGCCAATCAAAGGTTGTGAGGACTAAATGATAAGAGCAATCAATAGGAATCAAAGAGCTATCTCCTAATTGTTAAGCTAGGGTTCACTATGAATAACGAAATAAGAGAATCACAATCAAAACCAATTGATAATTGCAATTCCTAAGTCAATTGTTCATGTCACTAGCAATTACAATGCAATCTAGCATAATTCTCAAGGCCTAATTGAATTACACACATGCAAACCTTCATTAATCACTTTAATCTCAACAATTAATCAACACAATTCCAAAATTAATCACAATTAATCAATCATACAAGTTTCACCCAATTCCTAGACAACAACTACTCAAACAACATCATCAAATCAACTATCAACTATAGAGAATAAGAATCAACAAAATATCAAGAACAATTACTCTAATCAAATATCAAATATCAAAATCAAACCAAACAAACATCAAATGAAACAAAGAAATTGAAAGAGATAGAGTTTAGAAATTCTCATTGATAATTTAGAAGATCTCCAACACAATTGTCACACTTGCATCTTCGATCTCTCAATCACCATTGAAATTCCTCACTTTTTCTCTCTAAAACTACTCCTAATCTAGCCTAATCTAGAGAAAGAAGCTCTCAACCTAAGAGAGAGAAAACTATTCTAAAACTAAAGAATTACATGAATGAAGAATAAAGGAAACCAAAAAACCTATATAAACAAAAAGAGAAAAGAAGCTTAAAATCGTAAAAGACCTAGAAACCCGCGCCTGCGGAAAAATCGGCCGCGCCCGCGGAGGGGAACAGACACCCCGATAGCCGCGCCCGTGGCCCAAGCCTACGCCCGCGGGGCCAAGGCCTGCGCCCTCAGGGAGCCCTCGGGACAACCGCGGGTGCTTACTGCCCAAATATGGCAGTTTTGGAACTGCAGAAACCCCGCGCCCGCGGAAGTTTTCCAAGGCCAACTTCAGAAGGCTGTAACTTTAGATCTAAGAATCGTATGAAGGCGTGTGACCTATCATTTGAAATCTCTTCAAGTCTAGTTTCTAACCCAACTTGAATCACCCTAATCCGATCCGTAGAACTTGAGATATGACTAAAACAATGCACAAAGGTCCTATTTGATACATTGCAATCCTTCGTTTTCCTTTGTTTCAAACTCAAATTCAATTCCGAAAAGTGCATGTTGATCCTAGTGGGTGCTATTTTCAATTCCCATGCATATAGCCGCGACGTACCTACAAAACAAGACAATGAAACGGAGAAGAAAGAGAAATAGCCGAGAAATGAATAAAATGATAAGAAAGCCATTAAAAGCATGCATTTCTGTAAACCAACACAAAAACACGCATTATTCTCAAAAAACACGACATAAATGACTAAAAGGAGCATAAAAATATAAAGAAAACATAGCCTAAAGGTGCCATAAATGGCACGGATCAGGGTGCTACAGCAAGGTAGAAGAGCCACTGCTAAAGGAAGGTTGCTGCTTATGTGTTTTGTAGAGACAATTCATTGCATTTGGATACAAAGAAATACTTTGATGTTCACTGGAGATTACAAGCCTGCAGATATTGCTTTTTAGGGATGTTATCTTTTCTGTAGCTTGTAGATGCATTGACTCTAATAGAAAATATTTGTATGTTTAGGTTTTGTTCTTTGCTGGAGCATTTGGCTGACTTGTTTGCTACTGTTAGGTTTCTTCAGCTGTTTTTTTTTTTTTTTGCAAAATGGCTGCTATTTTTGTTGTCTGGTCCTTGTTTCCAGAGCCCTTCCTAGAAGGTAGGTGGAAGTCTGAGTCCAGTTTGTTCTAGGTCCTTCCTATAACCCTTCCTAGAAGGTGTCTAGGGTTGGTCCTAGAACTATTTTTTGGGGTGTGGCCTTTTTTTTTCAGGTCTTGTGGTGTTATGGTGGTAGTTATAACTTGGCTTTTGTAAGTTGTAACTTTTTTTCTTTGGTAATAAAATCTTTATTTACCAAAAAAAAAAAAAAAATCCTTGCCAAAATAAATTTTAGGAATCAAAATAGAAATCCTCCCCAGCGGAGTAGCCAAAAACTGTGAGGGAATATTTCAAGCATTACCCCTAGCTTTAACCCCACTGTGATCATACACTAAAGTACGGTGGCGTCCAAAGGGAAAGAAGATAAAGCAAAAGAGTCGCCAACAAGTTTTAGGAATTTGTAAACCGTTCACGAGGTGAAGGTTACACCCGTTTACAATCTAGGAGATCGTCAACTCCAATAGGTCTGTAACCATGACTGGTAGTTCGGGGATGAAGGTACAAATCCAACCTAAAAGAGATTGAACCTGCCCTAATAATAGGCCTCTACTATATTCTAATCATATTCATGTGCGCTTTTTGCTTAACATGCAATAAATAGGATTACCCTAAACCTGTTTAATCTATGTTGGTTGAATATTAATGCACAAATAAACTATTATTGGCGATCACTTGAATTATAATCATATTAACCCTACATAAGATTATTAATTATCTTATTAAGCGTGATTATAAGTACCAAATTTCATTTAAACATGCGTAAAAGGCATGATCAAGCAATGACAACAAATATCAAGCAACATAATAATAATCATAAATCATAAAAATAATCATAATCATAATAAATATCATAATAATCATAATCAAAATAATCATGTTAAAGCATAATATTAATAGAAAGATCGTAGGCATGATACTAAGAAGATTAATAACAAACCGTAGCATGTCACTAAACAATAAAAATCAAAGCTTTAACCCTAACATGATACTAACATGAATATTAGGAAGAACAAAGGAAGCATCGCAGGAAACACAATTGTCATATTTGATATTAGAAATTATAGTTGTTACCCTAAACATGATACTAGGAAGATCATAACTCCTTTACATGACACTAGGAATCATAATAATAACCTAAATATGATTTCTATATCATAATAACAATAAATCAATTAAAAGCACTCACTTTGATGCCTCGTACCTCTTTCCAATAACAAAATACACGCGTTAGTAAATTCAAGAAGAATAATAATCAAGACAATTAAATTAAATAATTGAAAGAGAGATTTGGGACCAAACCCTTAGAAATTAAAACCTTTCACGTCTAGGGCGAAGGCAACTTCGAACTTGGCTAGGTGTTTCTTGGTCTTGTGAATGTGGAATTTTGTATGCAAAAGGCTAACAAGAAGAAGAAATCTTGTAAACTAGAGAGTTGATGAGAATTGATGATATTTTTATGATGAAAAACGGAGATTTTTGGAGGCTATTTATAGATAAAATCAGCCGGACGGAAAGAAAAACAAATCAGAGTTTCGACGAGAAAAAAAATGTTAGCTCCAGACGCTGGACATTAGCGCCAGGCGCTAAGGCTAGCGTTAGGCGCCAAGCATTAGCGCCAGGCGCTAATCCCTGTCGTCAGGTGCTAATCATTAATTTCACGCGTTTTCTTAGTTTTGATAAAATTTAGCCGTACAGAAGGGAAAAATTGTATTTTCCTTAAAAACACTCTTTTATTCCGATTAAACTCCAAAAAGTCAACATATGTCAATTTATTAATGCTAATTGAATTAGGAACGAAAAGAACCTTCTAGAAGAATCTAGAAGACTAAAATAAATTCTAATTGCATTAGGAATGATAAATCAAAATTAGGCCCTCCTCTAGATCATTGGGCCGCATATAAAGATCAAACCGAGCCCAAATTAGTAATTTGGCCATAACTTCCTCATTATTCATCGGAATTGGGCTTATATTATATCGTTGGAAAGCTCTTTTCAAGCCCCATCCAACTATACCATTATTGGACCCTTTCCATGGACAAAACAAAACAGGATTGGCTGTTTTCTTAAAATAGGTTTTCAAAAACAGAGAGAAAGAAAAGAATTAAAAACTATCCGCAACACTAGACTTTCCACACTTTCACTTCATTCGATTATGATTCGACGTGAAAGGTACTCATCACCGGGTTTGGTTTTGGGGAGACACAAATGGGTGTGTACACAAACCATCTCAAAATTACATATTTAGAAGTGATTGTGACTTAAAATGACATAAAAGAATCTAATTTCTATGTTTTTGGGTCCAATTCATCAAAACAAAGCCATTTTGAGCCAAATTGGCTTCTAACATGCCTTTTTTCTTCAATTCTCAACTTATAAACGTATTATTTCATAAACCATCTCATAATTACACATTTATAAGTGATTGTGACTTGAAAATGCATAAAAGATGCTAAGTTCTAAGTTTTTGGGTCCATTTCATCAAAATAAAGCCATTTGGAGCCGAAATGGCTTCTCACATGCTTATTTTCTTTATTTCTCAACTTATGAACTTATTATTTCTCAAACCATCTCATAATTACATATTAATATGTTAATGTGAGTTGAAATGACATAAAAGTAGCTAATTACTATGTTTTTTGCTCCATTTCATCAAAATAAAGCCACATTGGACAAAATGGCTTCTCACTTGCCTATTTTCTTCACATCTCAACTTATAAACTTATTCTTTCTCAAAACATCTCAAAATTACATATTTATAAGTGATTGTGACTAGAAATGATATAAAAGAAGCTAAGTTCTAAGTTTTTGGGTCCATTTCATCAAAATAAAGCCATTTTGACCCAAAATGGCTTCTCACTTGCCTATTTTCTTCATTTCTAAACTTATGAACTTATTCTTTCTCAAACCATCTCATAACTACATATTTATAAGTGATTGTGAGTTGAAATTACATAGAAGAAGCTAATTTCTAAGTTTATGGGTCCATTTGATAAAAATAAAACCATTTTAGGCCATAATAACTTATAATATGCCTATTTTCTTCATTTCTCAACTTATAAACTTATTCTTTCTCAAAATATATCAGGTTTCGCATGGAAGCAAAAATTTAAAGAGAAAGAGGGTGGAGAAGCCTAAAAGCATTGATCAACCTAACAAGAAGCTAAGTGAACAACGGTCCAAGAGTTAACAAACGTTGACGTTGCACTCTTTAAAGGTTCACCCATGCAACCTACTCCACTTGTTGAAGACATTGTTCTTCAATCGCTCTCTGCTGACATGACCTTTATTCACAACCGCGCTTGTCATTTGGTCGATCCCATAGAAGTTGAACTTCTTAAGGCAACGTTCCACTATGATGAGGATGCTGTTGCATATCAGCAAAGAAGATGTGAAGGAATTTCTACGTGGTGCAAAGCTTACCATTTCCCTCATTCAAATATTCATGAGGTATTTCAATGCCCACATAATCTACACTTTTTTCAAGTTATTCATATTTATGGTGATTATCCTACATGTGATTAATTATTCAATGTTCATGCACGCAGAGCACTGCAGGAGCACTTAACTGAAACGGATTCTCCTTGTAAAGTTGGGTGGTTATGCCCCGAGCATTTATCCACTACTATAATCATAGGCAACCCCCATGACGTGTTATACTATGTTAAACAGAGTATCAGGGAATTAGCGCGTGCGGGAGACAAGTTCATATTCGCCCCATGTTATAGAGAGTAAGTCTAACCATGTCAAATTCAATCGATTTGGCCTCATTATATGTTGACTCCTAAATATTAATTTTCTTGTCTATTGTGAACTTATGTAGGGAGCATTGAAGCCTCATGGTTATTTGTAATTCCAATAACACAATTTATCACCTTGATTAAGCTCGATCATCGGAGAAGTGGCTAGAAAAGTCTGTTTTGGGTGTTTTTGTCCCTCGGGGAGTTAAGTCACAAAGATTGGTCTGGCTGAGCTGTACCTGCACAAACAACAGAGACTCCGGGTGGTGGAGCTCCGCCTCCAAAGATTAACTTAAAAATTTGAAAGAGAATAAAGAGTACGGAAATTTAGGTGGGGATTTGCTTGGATTCCAAGCTCAGGTGTTTCTCTGATGAGAGAGAAAGTATATGTAATAAATGATTGAATGTGTCCCCAAAGTGGGGAAATATATCCCTATTTATAGGGTCATTGGTAGGAGTGCCCCTATCTAGGTCACTTAACCTAGATTTTAGTGGGCTGCGCCGAATTACGACGCTTCTTGGGATTTGGGCCTTTGAAGGCCGCCATTTCAGAAGCTTATTTGAAGGGGACACGTGTGAAGAGGCTATTGGGCCACTTGGGTCATCCTGACCTTGACACGTGGCCTTCTCTCATTGGTCCACATGTCTAGGGTATTTTTACCCTAAACATTTGCCCCTCACAAAGGGTCACGTGAATGTCACGTGATGCTTGTGACACGTGTCTACCTATCAAAAGTGAACAATAATAACAGATAGTAAAATTTAAAATTCAAACGGGGATGCCCCCGTTTTCACCTTCTATAAATAGAAGTTTACCCCCCTCTCCTCACTTCATTTTCATTTGACTTTCTAGAGAGAGAAAGAGAGATTTTTAGAGAGAGATTCTCTGCTTTTGTCTGCATCAAATATTTCCGGATTTCTGTGTGCTAACCTTGCAACACCCGGTCACCGTTTGTAGCAGTTTTCAAATTTTCCAGAGTTAAACAAAAGGTAACTGCCTGTACAATTTTTTGTTTTTCTTTTCCAACTTGTATACATTCTTTTTTCCGTCAGTATACATAGTCTTAGAAATAAAATGAGTTCTCATTCCACACACTCGGCACTGCCTAGGACACTAAGCCGGTCTCCCGGAACTGCTAAGTCTAGAACAGGGGGTGCCTTTTCTGGACTGTCTGAAGTGCTGTGCTCATCTCCGAATTCCTCCCTCTCTGTGTGTCTTTGTAGGACACCATGGCCAGAGTCAAACAGATGCCCAGAAAGTCTAATAGCCGGCGTACTGTGGAAGTGCTTGCCGACGAAGTTATTCCGGATGGGGAATATGAGGATTTGGAGGGGAGCAGCAATTCTGATGAGGAGGCTCCCTCTTCTTTCGGGAGCTCGAGCGTACGCAAGGTAGACAGTGAGGAGGCCGCCTCCTCTAATAGATCCGGGGAAGGATCCGGCGGTGCTGAGGCTGATGAAAGATTGGGAGCCAAGGCTTCTTGCTCAAATCAAGAAAATTTCGCGGCTGACTATTAGCAGCCGGCGAAAGTTGCTGATAACCCAGACCCTAAGAAAATTAGGATACTTCCGGGTGACATAGCCCTGCTGAAGAGTGGTTCAAGGCTTTTAAGGAAAAGCACCCCTTTGGAAAGGGGTGGGATATTACTAAACGCGTTCTACTAAGGTTTTTTGCCAGCTAGTAACATTTAACTCTTAATTTGCAGGATACTACTAAACGCGTTCCACTCTCCATCTCCAAGCTTTTCAAAAGGCAAGGGGAGGATCTAGAAAATACTTTGGCTGCCAAGACCACCAGGAAGAACCCCTCCCAGTCAACCTCTACTGCCAACCCGGATCGTCCCACGAACGGACGTAAATCTCCTTCTGCCATGAAAATTCTAAGTGAAAGCTCAGAACGGTCGTAGACGAATGAGCCAGATGTCTCTACAGCATCAAAGGGTGGCCAGCAACCTAATGTTGCAGCCGGTGCGACAACAACTGGGGAGGAGGGGACTCCTAAGCCCCATCCGGAGACCCAAGGTAAGGACAAGATTGAAATACCTTGTCCAGTTGACTTCATGAGAGTCAAGACTAACGTAGACCCCTTAGGGGGTTAAGTCAGCAGCTGGCAACGAATGAATGCCAACTATGCTGCATCCTTCTCATCAAGTACTTCTACTCCTTTTGGTGGAGATCTTACATCCGACGTGCCGGATCTTGTGGGGTTTGCCAAACGGATGGTGAGGACCCTCACCCGGTCGGAGAAAAATTCCATACCTGATCTGTGGGTAGTGGACTTCGACCGGAAAATGGGCCAACTGGCTGAGGTAAAGAATCTTCAACTTAATTATGATATTTTTTCTTCATTTTTTACCAAGTATTTCATAATCCGTCTGCCCTTTTCTCAGGTAATGATGAGGGTGGATGAGCTCCGACGCCCGTTTAGGCGGAAGCAAGAAGAGGTAAATGACGCCAAACGGATGGCCATTGAAAACCTCAACTCTAATGAATATGCTAATTATATGTGTGATTTAGAGATTAAAGAAGTAGAGTTGAAACAGGAGGACATCCACTCTCATCATTACCTGGTAAAAACTAAAGGCTGCTAAGGCTAAACAAGGAGAACACAAAGCTCCGGGCAGACGTTGCCCGACTGCGGGTGGAGATCATCAATGTGCGAAACCAGGATGGAGATGAAATCGCCATGGAGCAGACCCGGCTGATGGAGGAAAACGAGCTGGACAATGCAGCCCTTCTGAAGATAGCCTTGGGACTCCTCCATCCGGATGTGGACTTTGAAGTCTACAAGTTTAGGTATGATTACGCCACTACGGTGTATGATGCCCAAGTGCTGGGAGAGGAAGCTCCGCCTTGCTTCAAGGAATGGGCTGCAGCGCTGGGATATGAAGCCTCAGATAACGAGGAGGCCGGAGCCGGTGGAGGACCAATCAGAAGCCCTCCTAGCCGGTTAGAACCAGCCTGATCAACAGCTTCCCCCTCAGCATTGAATTAGCCTTCCCAAATTCTGCGGCAGTATGTCAATTATCTTTCTTTTTTCGGCTTATAAGCCGAGTATGTTGTATTTTTACCAACTGTGGAGTGTGGTTAACAACTTATTTCTTTTGCTTCTTCACCGGATGTGAGTCCAATAAACAATTATTCTTGCCTTTGTGCAATTTTCAATATTTATATGAAGTATTCCGACTCTGTCGTTTGTTAATACATGTTTGTGTTTGAATTTTTCTAACGTATATTTTTTCAATTTGAATTTTGCGTATATACTGCAGTTCTTTAATATTTTTCCTAACTTAAAAAAGCATGCGGAAATTTACAATCCGGCTACTCTTGCCCCTGGACAGCTGTGTGGTTGGTTTCATTTCAAATTGATTGATTGGTTTGAAAACACTTGATACTTGGAGAAGTATGAGGTGTTTTTAGGCCAATCAATTACAATGGTGATTTCCCCAAACCGAGTGCAAAACCGGCCATTAAAACGGGTGCTTTGAGCCTCTTACCCAGACGGTAATATTCCGTCTGGGATTATTGCATAGCCATTACATATACTCTTTTTCCCCTATTGGGAGAGAGAGTGCAACTTTGGAATAAATAATCGAAGTAAAAACTTTAGCCGGTAACCGACTGATGCCTCAGGGCATCCTTTATTCGGAAACTTAATCGTTCTCGTAGATTATTCTGGTCAGACGGCTATGAGTTGTTCAATTCGGTCGTTCAATCTATGTCGTCTGCATAGGTACGTAGAGTAGACAAAGAGTCTGCTCTCTGCGACGATTGCACCCGCAGTGGTGTCGCCGGGCGCCATTGTCCATGTTGGGACATGCGGTATTATTAAATAAGCAACCATCCAGCCATTGGCCGTTGGTCATGTTTGAGACCGGTTGTATAGCCACTAAGCGTTTTTGTGCTTAGTTTTTTCAATCTGGCCATTGGCCGCGTGTTATTATAACATTGAATTTACACTAAGTATCAAACTTAGTTGGTTAAACAAATAGTCCATCTGAGTATTACCAAGGCGGGCAAGTAATTATAAAGACAACAAAACAATTTTGAAAACAAGGCTTAATTTCTCAGTATTAGACTCTTTGTTTACAAAAATTTACAATTCTCAGAAGTAGTACTTTTTTAAGTCATCTACATTCCAAGTTCTAGGTAGACGTCTGCGATCTGGGGTTTTTAGACGGTAGGTGCCATCCTTGACTTCTTCATAGATCCGGTAGGGGCCTTCCCAATTGGGGGTTAGCTTTCCAAACTCATTGGCCCTACCGGTTGCCTCCATTGTTCGTAACACAAAGTCGCCAACTTTCAAAGGGCGCTTGCGTACTTTCTTATTGTAGGCTCTCATCATTCTCAAACGGTATATCTCATGATGCAGGGCAGCATTGCCCCTGCGTTCCGGGAGGGAATCCAATGCCAGCCGCATGGCCACCTAATTTGCCTCTTCATCATAAAGCATGACTCTAAGAGTCGGCTCGTAATGTTCAATGGGCAAGACTCCTTCAACACCATACACCATGAGAAATGGGGTTTCACCGGTTGCCTCTTTAGCAGTTGTCCGGATGGCCCATAGGACATGAATCAGCTCTTCTGCCCATAAGCCACCGGCTCTTTCAATTTTCTTTTTTATGCCGTCTAAGATATGCTTGTTGAAGAATTCAACTTGGTCGTTTGCTTGGGGTCGGCCGACTGATGCAAAAAAATGTGAGTTCCCCTGATCTCCTAACCAAGTCTTAAGGTGAGGCGTTTCAAAATGAGGGCCATTATCAAACACCATAAACACAGGTACCCTAAACCAGGTGATGATGTTCTTCCAAATGAAAGATATGACATCCTTTGTCTTGATGTTCTTGACCGGCTCAACCTCTACCCATTTGGTGAAGTAATCCACAGCCACCAAAATATAACGCTTTCCGCCTGGTGCAGGCGTATAAGGACCCAAGATATCCATGCCCCACTTAGCAAACGGGACAGGGCTGTGGATTGCCGTCAGATCAGTAGCGGAAGGGTGAATAAGCTTGCCAAACCTCTAGCATTTGTCACACCTCTTCACCAACTCTTTAGAGTTTGCTTCAAGAGTAGGCCAAAAGTATTGCTGCCTGGCTCTGACGGCTAGGGACCTTCCGCCTATATGAGAGGCGTAGTATCCCACATGCAATTCTTCAAGAACTTCTTTACCCTTTTCTAGGGTAACACACTTCAATAGAGGTTTAAGGAAACCCGCCTAAAAAGCTCTCCATTTCTCATCTTGAAACTTGCTGCTCGCTTCTTCATAACGGCTGCCTCCTATGGTGATCAGGAAGCGTGCCGTCTGTTAAATATGTCGGGATGCCATCCGCCCAGGTAGATCTTCGGTCTAGGATTCCAATGGGCTCTTCATATATACTTCTCTTTTCCTGAACTTCCCAAAAGATTGACCGAGGCGTATCACAGCAGGCGGAGGAGAGGTTACTCCTCGAACTGCGCAGTTTTATGATATGATGGGCGTCTCTCATCATTTGCGTCCTCCGGCGCCATAGTTTATGCCTGTGTTTTTTTTTTTTTTTTTTGACTTTGTATAGAAATTTGCCTTTATTAGACTCATTTATTAGGCATATTTGTATATACATATCATTATGAGTTTATTTATTTAACATTTATTTTTATTTTTTTTCATTTTATGTGTATATTTATGTGTGAAAAGAATTGTGATAATTAATAATTTTGCGCAAAAATTCCGTCATTTTAATTATTGGTGGAAGGTACATGACTTTCTCCCCCAAAAAACAAAACGAAAAATAAAAATATTGGATTTACAAAAAAACTTCAAAATTAAGTCGAAATAAAATCCAAAAAATATAATTAATGTAATTGATAGGTTTAATTAAAAGGATATAAAAAGGATAAAAAGTCATTGTTCAAACTCGAATCAGCCAGAAAAATGCGGTTTTTGAAAAGCTTGTATGATAAGACACGTCAGCGCCACCTGACGCCACGCGTTTGGCGTTAGCGCCAGACGCTAATTTTTAGCGCTTGGCGCCAGGTTCTGGCTTTAGGCGCCAGAATCTGGCGTTAGGCGCTGATGAGCGCTGACTCCGAATCCTTTCCGGATCGAAACTGTGCCGATGTTATGTATAAATGGCCCCCTGGTCAGCTGATTTTGTTCATATTTTTAGCAGATTAAATATAGTCTTAGCTTTTGAAAATAAGTAATCATGTCTTTAATCACTAAGAGTTTTACCAACTTCACTCATGAATGGTGTCGGTCTCTAACTGCCAAGGAGAGAAAAGAATTAGACTTTTCTCATATAGGGTGTAGTTATGGTGTCAAGGGGGTAGATCTTGATATAGACCTCATTCACACCTCCTTAGAATATTGGGATATGGATACTCATTATTTTAGACTAGGGTGTGATGAAAGTAGCCCTTTGCCGGAGGAATTCGGTGCTATCTTAGGCTTCCCTGCATTAAATCTTGTAGTAATTCCTAGAATAAATGAATATTATTATAAGGATTTTGCGCGCTTCTTTAATTTAAAAGACAAAAATCTAACAAATATAGTAGATGGTAGCATAGTTAATTTGAAAGAATTTGCTCGCAATTATTTTGATAGACCTTATTCTGAGTCTTTTCATGTTTATAGAAGAAGGGCTTTTCTCTTTTGCATGCTTAACCAATACCTTCTCATTGATGGTAGAACTAATGAGGGTCAAGCAATTATATCAACTGTTTTGGAGCAAATTGAATCTAGGAGAAATTCAATGCGACTAATTGTTGGAGAGAATATGCTTAGTCTTAATGAATTGAAGAGAAATCCAAAAGCACTTTTTCGGGGCTCACCGATTTTATTACAGGTAGAAAAATAATATTTTTAATTACAAAAATCAAAAACATATTTTTGTAAAGTAATATTAATTTATTTGCATTGATTTTTTTTTTATAGATGTGGCTAATGGAGAGACTAGAATTAATTAGTCTTCCCGACAACGTTGAAAAATACACTCCAAATTGCTTTGTGAGAAGGAAAAAACGCTTCTCTAAGATGGGGCGCCATGAGTGGAAGAAGGTCTATGCCTCTTGCAACTTTGTCATCAAGTGTGTTATCCCTTGGTGGAGAATAAAGAAGATGGTTGGTGTCAATAAGCAACCCTTCTGCCGTCTTCCAAGCTTATCCAAGATAACTTTTTATTATCCCTACAGGGTAAAAAGACAGTACGACCTACTTTAAACAATTCCTTCTGGGGATCTTCATCGTCCCTATGAATTCCCTGTTTCTCAAGAAGTAGAAAAATTTGATGCTTATTGGAGTGCTAGTCCTTTATGGGAAGTGATTACCCAAAAGGTTCCTCCTTCCTTGCCCAATGATGTGAAGAGGTGGCTCCTCAAGAAACCTTCAAAGGACATGAAGAAAAATCAGAGTAAAACTGATGTGAAGAGTCGTCTAGGTGACAAAGTGATTCCTGTTAAGGAATGCTTGGGTAAAAAGGTTGAATTCAAAACACCTGCAATGCCTAAGAAGAAGAGCTCTACAAAGGATAAAGGGAAAAGAAAAGCTGAAACTTCAGAGAAGAAGGCTTGGTTAGAGAAGAAACATGGAGTCCTAGCTAAGGGAGAAACTATTTACTCCAAAATTGAATGTAGGTCCTCTAAAGGATGCCTACTAACTAAAGTTATGGATGATGAAGAGGATGCCGACAAAAATTGGAAGAGAGCAAAGAAAGAGAAAAAAGATTAAAGCATTGCTTAACTTTCAATTATTAGACTAAGCTTTAAATTTAAAGTTGACTTGTTGTATTTAAGCTTTATTTAAATTCCATCAATAATGTAATTTGTTAGTTTATTTTATTAATGAAATTTCAGATTTTTAATTAAATCATCTCCTTTAAATTTAATTTATTAAAGCAATGAAAACTGAAAATTTAATTTTCCAAAAAAAATTTTCGAGTACGGAAGTCGAAAATTTACCGAAAATCACCGAAATATTCCCATGTATTCCCAGAAAAATTGCACCGCTTTTTCACGACTGGCGCCAGCTGCAGCAGTCTGGCGACAGACGACAAACACTATCGTCTCGCTATAAAAGAAACTTTTTCTGTGACGCCGATGCTTCGTCGGATTTCTGTTGAATTTATCTTTATGTCTGGGATGCGAGGTTTGCAAAAAGTAAAGTGGCCGCACCCGTAAAGGGTTGCCTACGTATCTTTTCTTAAGGAATCAGGCCAAACGTAGCTCTCTTGAGTATCCTACTCAAGTATGGGTAGTACTTTTTAAGTTGGTCAAGATTTGTCATGTTCGAGAACTCATTTCCATCCATATTAGTTAATTTTACTGCACCTCCCGATAGGATTGTTTTGAGAATATAGGGTCCAGACTAATTAGGCTTACATTTACCCCTTGGGTCGAAAACATTCTTCCTTAATGCTTTTAACACCAAGTCTCCTACTTTGATGTTTCTTGTCTTGACCTTCTTATTAAAATTCCTAGCCATACGACTTTGATAGCATTGAGTATGATGTACAACTTATAGTCGTTTTTCATCAAGTAGAATTAGCTCCTCATATCTCGCCCTAGTCCATTCAACTTCATTGAGTTTGCTTTCTAATGCAATGCGAAGAGATGGTATCTCTAACTCCACAGGTTGTACGACATCCATTCCATAAACCAAGGGAAATGACGTATTCCCTGTTGGTGTGCAAATTGACATGCGATAACTCCACAGTGTGAAATGGAGTTTGTCAGGCCAATCTTTGTAATTTTCCGTCATTTTCTCGACGATAGTCTTTAGATTTTTGTTAGCCGCTTCAACTACTCTGTTTTCTTGAGGTCTATAATGAGAAGAATGATGGTGTTGAATGCCATATTTTTGTAATAATTCTTCACACTCAGCTTGAAAGTGAGTTCCATTGTCGCTTATCATTTCATATGGGACTCCATATCGAAAAATAATATTCCTTTCGATAAAGAGTGCTACATTTTTCGCAGTGAGTTTAGCATATGATTGTGCTTCGACCCACTTTGTGAAGTAATCAATGGCTACTAGGATATATTCATGGCCTCCTGTTCCCGGGGGAGTAATTTTTCCAATAATGTAAATTCCCCACGTAGAGAATGGCCGTGGTGAAGTGTAGGTGTAGAGTAGAGATGGAGGAACATGTTTTAAATTGGCATAAATTTGGTACTTAGGGCATCTTTTTACATTTTGATGACAATCTTTATTTATGGTAGTCCAATAGTATCCTTCTCGCATTATCTTTTGGATTAGCATTTTGCCATTTACGTGAGTTCCACAAATGCCTTCGTGGACTATCCTCATTCCTCTTTGAGCGTCCTTTTTTCCTACACATAAGAGAGCTCGACCTTTAGGTACCCTTTTAAGTAACTCGTTGTCTATGAGTACGTATTGGGAAGCCAAAAGTCTTAATTCTTGTTTTGCTCTTTTGTCAGCATGAGGAGGGTACTCTCCTTTGGTGACATAATTAAGTATATCTGTGTACCACGGTTCTTCTTCATCTTCATCTTGGATCACTTTATCATCTTCTATAGCTTGAATATAAGCCGGTTTATGCCTTTTTTCTATCGTTAGAGGCATTTGCTCGATTTCCGTAGGAATCCTAACCATTGAGGCTAGTCTTGCCAAGGCATCAACAAATTGTTTCCTCTCTAGGTAGATTCTTGTATTCTACCTTCTCTAACTGATTAGTGAGAGTTTCCAGATAAGTTTGGTAAGGGGATAGACTTTCGCTCCTTACTTTCCATCTCTTAGAAATCAGGTTGATGATTAATGAAGAGTCCCCGAATATTCGTAATTTCTTCACTCCCAATTCCAAATCTTTCAAGGCCTACCACGCATGCTTCGTATTCGGCAACATTGTTGGTAACGTCGAAATCTAGCTTTATGGAGATTAGAACATGCTCTTCTTTAGGTGATACTAGTAATACTCCAACGCCACATCCTTTTCTGTTTGAGGCTCCATCAAATTATAAGTTCCAAGTATCATCTTCTATGACCATCAAGTCTTCATTTGGATATTCATTATCGTGTATTGGCGTTGAATCTTCTATTGGAAAGTCCGCTAGAATATCTGAGACCACATATCCTTTGATAGCTTTTTGAGGCATGAATCTTACTTGAACTGGGCTAAGTTGACTATCCATCTTGATATGCGCCCATTTAGTGTAGATTTCTCGAATAAATACTTGAGTGGATCCATTCGGGTAACTACAAAGACTGTATGCACGAGCATGAAATGTCTTAACTTGGTTGTGGCCCACACCAATGCGAGGTATAATTTCTCAAGTGGTGTATAGCGTACTTCAAACTCGAGAATCTTTTTACTAAGATAGTAGATTTTATTTTCTTTACCTTCTACTTCTTGTGCAAGCATGGCTCCCATTGTTTCATTGGTGACTGTTAAGTACAACCTAAGAGGTATTCCTTACAGTGCTGGTGCTAATACGGGAGGATTTGCGAGATAGTCTTTGATTTTTTCAAAGGCTTTTTGACACTCATCATCCCACATTACCGGTACATTCTTTGTAAGCTTCTTGAATATTGGTTCACATAGTGTTGTCCATTTTGATATGAACCTGCTTATGTATTGCAACTGGCCAATAAATCCTCGAATTTGCTTCTCGGTTTTGGGCGGTGGCATTGACATGATTGCCTTGATCTTAGTTGGGTCTATCTCTATTCCTCTAGAGCTTATGACATAACCCAAAAGCTTTCCTGAGGTGACTCCAACAGCACACTTGGATGGGTTCAACCTCATGTTTTATTTTCTTAGCCTTTCGAAGAATTTTCTCAAGGCTACTTGATGGCCTGGGCGATCTTTTGACTTCAAAATCATATCGTCCACATATACTTCAACTTCTTTGTGAATCATGTCATGGAGCAAGGCAGTCGGTGCTCGTTGGTAAGTAGCACCCGCGTTTTTCAACCCGAATGGCATTACCGTGTAGTAGTAAGTACCCCATGTTGTTATGAAGGTTGTTTTCTCCATGTCGCCTTCTGCCATGAGAATTTGATTATATCCCGCGTATCCGTCCATGAATGAGAGAAGTGCATGATTCGCTGTATTATTTACCAAAATATCGATGTGTGGAAAAGGGAAGTCGTCCTTTGGACTTGCCTTATTTAGATCTCGATAGTTGACACACATTCTTACCCTTCCATCCTTTTTCAGAAATGGGATGACGTTGGCCACCCATTCGGGGTATTTGGATACCCTGATAAAACCTGCTGTTATTTATTTTTGAACATCTTCTTTTATTTTAAGAGCTACGTCGGGTTACATTCGACGCAAGTTTTGTTTTACAGGTTTCATTCCTGGAATTAGTGGTATAGTGTGTTAAGCTATTTCTCTATTAATACCTGGCATATCTTCATATGACCAAGCAAATACATCGATAAATTCTTTAAGTAGATTGATTAAATCGGTTCTTTCTTGTTCATCAAGTGTTAATCCAATTTTAACTTCTTGAATCATTTGAGATATCAACCGTCTCAGTTTCCTCAATTATCGGTGTTTTCTTTTCAAGTGTTTCCATTGCTTTAATAATTTCTTTGTCATTTTCATTGTTAGTTAAGCAATGCTCGTCATCTTGGGTTAAAGAAAAGCACGAGGAGTAAGAGGAAGAAGACATATTATTAAACTAAGAAATCATTAAATCGAAAAGAGATATGTCCTCGTGGACTTGATTGTTAACTATCCTAGGGGAAGAGATAGAAGAAGGGTACTACAACTAAAGACTTAGATGACTCCACAGGAAAAGACAAAGACTCAGACTAAGACGACTCTTTGAACATCGGTCCTTGCCCTGTTGTAATGGAGATTCTCCTTCAACTTGGAGTAGTCACCTTGATTGTCTTGCGCCATCCTTGTAGCGATCCTTCCGCATGAGTGATGAGCTTCGAGGGGTTAAAGCTTTCGCTTTGTAGGACCGTTTGGATGAGAGAGGTGTTATCCTTTATTTACTTCGGCTCATCTTTTTCTCGTCCAAATAGTAATCCTTTGACATTAAAGTCAAAGCAAGGGGGTGCTTTCTCCTTGAGGATAGGAGTTGGAATTTTGTCTAGAAAATAACAATCTAGGAAAATTTCGAATTCCGGCTACCTTATGCCATTTACAACAAAAGGTTCGGGGAATTTCGTGGCATGGATAGTCCTCTCCTTCTTTTACGAATTGTCCATTGAGAGTAAGAGGATACTGATCCATTGGGATTGCTTTCTTTCGGATGCGAGCGTTCCTACGCGCTTTTGACTTATCCTGGGCTCGCTTGAGATCTTCCCGAGTCGGTTCGAAACCAAGTCCAAAAGTGTCTAACTTAGGGAGGCCAGGTAATTCCAGAGATTTTTCTATTCCTTCCTTCTTTCCTAGAGTCATTCCAGGAAAATGCCCTTATTTCTTCAGAATAGTGTTCACTGTCATATTGGAGTGGGGGTCGTGGCAGAGAGGGGTCCTTTTATCCTCTTCTATTAAGGAGACCTCTTCATTAAATCCCCAAAAGTCTTCATCGTGCTCCACATTAATGATTGGATTTTCTATAGCTTTAATCCTCATGGGTGGAGAGATGAAGGGACGACCTTTAGGTCATGAAGCCAAGGGCGTCCCAACAATAAATTGAATGAGGCTTTTATATCTACCACTTGAAATGTAGTAGCGTGTTCTATCGCTCCCGCCGTTATATTCATGGTATTCTTAAAAAGAGCTTGACGACGAGTGTTATCATAAGCTCTTATTCCTTGTGCTGACGGGGTTAAGTCTTCATCCCTTATTCCTAGCATCCTCGCAGTTCTGAGTGGACAGAAATTAATTGCCGATCCATTGTCTACAAGAGTCATAGGAACGTTCATTCTCTTGCAAACTACTGTGAGGTTTAGTGCCTTATAATGTTTGTCACCTTCTAGGGGTAAATCCTTGTCAAAAAAGGTGATCAAGTTGATAGGACTAGGGAGATAACGCGTAAGGAAGTTAGCCAACCCCTCAAGAGTGGTTTTAGAATCTATCCCTACCTTATCTAAGGCATTAATCACTGTCAACCTATGTTCTCGAGATGTTGCTAGAAGCTTCCATACATTCATTTCAACCTTGGTTTTCTTGAACTGTTTGACAATATCATTGTCTTCTATAATAGGTATGGGAACTCACTACGTAGTTTGCATAGGTTGTGTTGAAATGGGAGGTTGCGTTCTCCCAGATCTTGTGAGGACGTCTATAGATGAATCTTCTTCATCCCAAAAATCGCTTATTGGATATATGAATTAAATTGTCCTAAACTTCATTGATACTAATATCTTCCTCTTGTGGAATTTGGACTATCTTTTTATCATCAATCATTTTCTAAATTAAATCTTTAAATTTAAAACAATTTTCAAGGGTACTGACAGTAGAACCTATCTGTCCTCTTTAGCGATTCAAATGGTCTCGGTTCGAGAGGTTTGATCTTGCCACTCTCGGAGAGAATTTTTAACATTTTAGCGTAGGGCATCCCAATTGGAGTATAAAGTTTATTACTATTCGTGGGTTTATCAATTACTTGTACAGAGAAGGGTTTCTTCTTCGTGGGTGGAACCTTGTCACACTTTTTCTGAAGCTCCTCTAATCGTTTCTTCTTGACTTCGAGAGCTTCACGTAGCAAGTTTGATACCTACCAAATGGACAATGTAAGCAATCGTACATCCTCTTTGCTTCCATGGCATCGAAAAAGATCTCTCCCTCTTCTTCGATAGCATGAATTTCCTCAATCGGTTTGATGAGAGATGAGGGATCAACCTAGTTTTCTTCATCAGAGATGACCAAGGAATGAGCGAGAGGTGCATTTACAATGTTATGCTTCTTACTAGCAGGAGGCAATGGCAGTTTGTTGTTATCGATTAAATCTTGGATAGCTTCCTTAACTTCCTTAAGCTTCCAACAATTTTCGGTAAGATGACCCCTACCTTGGTTATATTTGCAGTGTGCATTGGGGTTCTAGTTAGTTGTCCTCTTCTCGACCGGTGGGTCCCCAAATGGTCCAATAGGAGTTATAAGACCTTTTGCATTTAGTCGGTCAAATGCGGTGTCATAACTCATACCTATAGGAGTAAAGTTCCTCCTAAATGGTTTCTTTTGTCCTTGATTATTCATAGCAAGGACTTCACTTAAATTAAAGGTGCTAACATTGTTTGAGTGGGTGGTTTTGGAAGAAGAAGGATTGTCGTTCTTCTTGCCTTTCCAGCCACTGTTGGAGTTACTGTTAGCAGCATTCAGCTTAGCCAGGTCGTCTTCAATATTAATTCCAATGTCATAGACGGCCTTGAAGGTATGGAGATTATTCTATTATTTGAGATGCTTGGAGTACTTCTCTTGAAAGTTCTTGATGAACAACCTCACATATTCTTTATCGCTTGGTTCTTCAATCATCTTAGTAGAGGTTTATCTCCATTTGTTGAAGAAAGAAGTGAAACCTTCATTCTCTTTCTGCTTGAGAATTTCAAATTCCCTATAGTCAGTTTCAACTTGAATGTTGCACTTGTACCTATTAATGAAAGAGTTTACTATGGACTCCCAAGTAGAGGTTCATTCTTTCTCAAGAGAGAAGAACCATTGTTAGCAAACGGTTTCAAGAGATAGAGAAAACAAAGAGGGAAACAGTTTCTTGTCAATACCCTTAACGCTCATTATTGTTTCGAAAGCTCTTAGGTGAAAGTAAGGTTTGTCAGTCGCTTTGAATTTTGGGATGTTGTTGGCATTGAACTTCTGTAGAAGAAGATCCTTGTCCACTAAGACCCCTTGTGAGCTAATGCCTTAAAACTTGTAGTCACTAGACAACTTGCTCAGACTTTCTTGCATGAGGTCCATTTGTTGTTGCTTGACAGGATCATCGATTTTGAGGGTTAAAACCTTTAACGCCTCAGTCACAGTAATCAATTGGTTCCTGAGTTCATTAACTTCCTCTTGAGTTGCCATTATCTTCTTAGCTTTCCTTTTTCAAGTGATTGGTTTGTCGAAAAGTTGAACTTGTATAAAAAGGTTGTCTTTGATCAAACGCCCTTTCTTTCTTGACCACGCACTGTAAATGAAACCATTTTTTGTTTTAATAACTTGACTCAAGTTGAATTTGACTTTACGGGTTTTGAAAAAGAAAAAAGAAAAAATAGGGTGCATATTTTGGCAAAAATGAGGTGTATATTTTTGGGAATTAAGTATAGGGTTCAATCAAGTGGTTTAAATTGGAGGATTAATATCCGACTTACCCCCTAAGAAAAATGACAGAAAATACTCGTATACAAGACTCTCTTCGACATGGTCAAAGTGTGTATACATATTATTGTGTGCTTTACATGGTGAGTGCAAGTGACATGCTTTGACACTTGTGTAAGACCATGGGACTTAGTGCCTAGACTCGATTAATTACTTGACACGGTATTATCATCAGTAAAAATTAACCGCATTGATTAGCAAACTGTTCAATTAGACACAAGGTGATGACTCGAGCAATAAACCGAACTGTCGCCAAAATGACAGGACTGGCGGCTCTCTTTATAGTGTAGCGCCAGACGACAGGACTATCGCCAGGCGCTACACTCCACAGAGTGGCGCTGCAGTTTAAATCTCGGTGCCATTGCTAGAACGTCGATCTGGAACTGCTTTCGGTATTATTACTCTAAAGGGTATGCCTAAAGTTGTACTAAGTCAACTCTAATTAAATTATTAGACTTTAATTACTCAAATTAATTAATAAATCAATTAATTAGGCAAAGTTCTTTTGATCATTAATCAATTTATTTAGTCTTAACACAAGTCAAACAAACGGTTAGGAAAAACACATAGAGTATGCACAATAAATAATGCCTGAGTTTGCAACCTAACCATGTCCCTATGTAGGCACAACATGATGCAATGTGTTTGTAACCTAACCATGTCCCTAGTTCTCTAAAGTTCGGGATATGGGTTAGTCAAAGAGGTTCCATGGTTAATTGTCCGGATGCACCGCGCGGAAGCTTAACCGTGAAGAGTTGGCGCGAGTGGATGGGACACCGCGAATTTAGAAAAAATTCGCTTCCATGGTATGGTGAATTCAACATTCTCGGATGTACCCTTTGTTGCACAGAGCGTTCAATAGGGTAGATGGAGCATGAGTTCCCAGAGGGTTATGTCCATATGTAGAACACATATGGGTTTCAGAAAAGTGAGAAAAACTCAATCAGGAAGTAGGATCGAGCAAACAGTGCTAAAAACTGGTCAAAATTAGAACGCATATTTCAGGCTTGGTATTGGAAGAACTTGGCGCCAGCGAATAGAGGTCGGCGCCACAATTTGGCTTTAGCGCCTGGCAACAAAGACTGTCGCCTTGCGCTAGAGTCAAATAAGTGGCTTTAGACTTTGTTTTCTGACGCTAGTTCTTACATGCCTCAGCAGCTTTTTGTGCTCGATAAAATTTTCCAGTTTCGCGCAGCATTATTTCTATCCTAATTGTGAAAGATATTCCTCAAATTTCCTACGTGAAAAAATCCTATGTTTTAACTATACTGTTTGTGCATTATTTCTATGTTCTTTCGAATGAGATCTTTTTTTATGCATATGACTATAATGTTAATCCTAATTACGTACATGAAATACTTAGAACTTTTCGAGTCTAATCCACTCATTCTAAATCCTTGCCAAAATTGGGCAGAGCTTTGACTCTGAAGTTCATTGGGTGCTGCAGCAAGGTAGAAGAGCCACTACTAAAGGAAGGTTGCTGTTTATGTGTTTTGCAGAGACTATTCATTGCATTTGGGTACAGAGAAATACTTTGATGTTCACTGGAGATTACAAGCCTGCAGATATTGCTTTTAGGGATGTTATCTTTTCTGTATCTTGTAGATGCATTGACTCTGATAGAAAATATTTGTATGTTTAGGTTTTGTTGTTTGCTGGTACGGTGCAGTTGGCAGGCTTGTTTGCTACTGTTAGGTTTCTTCTGCTGTTTTTTTTTTTTTTTTGCAAAATGGCTGCTATTTTTGTTGTCTGGTCCTTGTTCCCAAAGCCCTTCCTATAAGGTAGCTGGAAGTATGAGTCCAGTTTATTCTAGGTCCTTCGTAGAACCCTTCCTAGAAGGTGTCTAGGGTTGGTCCTAGAACTGTTTTTTGTGGTGTGGCCTGTTTTTTCAGGTCTTGTGGAGTTATGGTGGTAGTTATAACTTAGCTTTTGTAAGTTGTAACTTTCTTTCTTTGGTAATAAAATCTTTATTTACCAAAAAAAAAAAAAAATCCTTGCCAAAATAAATTTTAGGAATTAAAATAGAAATCCTACCCTGCGGAGTAGCCAAAAACTGTGAGTGAATATTTCAAGCATTACCCATAGCTTGAACCCCACTGTGATCATACACTAAAGTATGGTGGCGTCCAAAGGGAAAGAAGATAGAGCAAAAGAGTCGCCAACAAGTTTTATGAACTTGTAAACTGTTCACGAGGTGAAGGTTACACCCGTTAACAATCCAGGAGATCGTCAACTCCAGTAGGTCTGTAACCATGACTTGTAGTTCGGGGATGAAGGTACAAATCCAACCTAAAAGAGATTGAACCTGCCCTAATAATAGGCCTCTACTTTATTCTGATCATATTAATGTGCGCTTTCTGACTAACATGCAATCAATAGGATTACCCTAAACCTGTTTAATCTATGTTTGTTGAATATTAATGCAGAAATAAACTATTTTTGGCGATCACTTGAATTATAATCATATTAACCCTACATAAGATTATTAATTATCTTATTAAGCGTGATTACAAGTACCAAATTCCCTTTAAACATGCATAAAAGGCGTGATCAAGCAATAACAACAAATATCAAGCAACATAATAATAATCATAAATCACAAAAATAATCATAATCATAAAAAATATCATAATAATCATAATCAAAATAATCATGTTAAAGCGTAATATTAATAGAAAGATAGTAGGCATGATACTAAGAAGATTAATAACAAACCCTAGCATGTCACTAAACAATAAAAATCAAAGCTTTAACCCTAACATGATACTAACATGAATATTAGGAAGAACATAGGAAGCATTGCATGAAACACAATTGTCATATTTGATATTAAAAATTATGGTTGTTACCCTAAACATGATACTAGGAAGATCAAAACTCCTTAACATGACACTGGGAATCATAATAATAACCTAAATATGATTTCTATATCATAATAACAATAAATCAATTAAAAGCACTCACTTGGATGCCTCGTACCCCTTTCTAATAAAAAAATACACGCGTTAGTAACTTCAAGAAGAATAATAATCAAGACAATTAAATTAAATAATTGAAAGAGAGACATTTGGGACCAAACCCTCAGAAATTAAAACCTATCACGTCTAGGGCGAAGGCAACTTTGAACTTGGCTTGGTGTTTCTTGGTCTTGTGAATGGGGAATTTTGTATGCAAAAGGCTAAAAAGAGAGAAGAAATCTTTAAAACTAGAGAGTTGATGAGAATTGATGATATTTTTATGATGAAAAACGAAGATTTTAGGAGGCTATTTATAGAGAAAATCAGTCGGACGGAAAGAAAAACAAATCAGAGTTTCGACGAGAAAAAAATAGGTTAGCTCCAGATGCTGGACATTAGCGCCAAGCGCTAAGGCTAGCGTCAGGCGCCAAGCATTAGCGCCAGACGCTAATCCCTGTCGTCAGGCGCTAATCATTAATTTCACGCGTTTTCTTATTTTTGATAAAATTTAGCCGTACAGAAGGGAAAAATTGTATTTTCCTCAAAAACACTCTTTTATTCCGATTAAAACTCCAAAAAGTCAACCGATGTCAATTTATCAATGCTAATTGAATTAGGAATGAAAAGAACTTTCTAGAAGAATCTAGAAGACTAAAATCAATTCTAATTGCATTAGGAATGATAAATCCAAATTAGGCCCTCCTCTAGATCATTGGGCCGCATATAAAGATCAAACCGGGCCCAGTTTAGTAATCTGGCCATAACTTCCTCATTATTCATCGGAATTGGGCTTATAATATATCGTTGGAAAGCTCTTTCCAAGCCCCATCCAACTATACCATTATTGGACCCTTTCCATGGACAAAACAAAACTTGATTGGCTGTTTTCTTAAAATAGGTTTTCAAAAACAGAGAGAAAGAAAACAATTAAAAACTATCCGCAACACTAGACTTTCCACACTTTCACTTCATTTTATTATGATTCGACGTGAAAGGTACTCATCACCGGGTTTGGTTTTGGGGAGACACAAATGGGTGTCTACACAAACCATCTCAAAATTACATATTTAGAAGTGATTGTGACTTAAAATGACATAAAAGAAGCTAATTTCTATGTTTTTGGGTCCAATTCATCAAAATAAAGCAATTTTTAGCCAAATTGGCTTCTGACATGCCTTTTTTCTTCAATTCTACACTTATAAACTTATTATTTCAAAAACCATCTCATAATTACATATTTATAAGTGATTGTGACTTGAAAAGGTATAAAATAAGCTAAGTTCTAAGTTTTTGGGTCCATTTCATCAAAATAAAGCCATTTGGAGCCGAAATGGCTTCTCACATGCCTATTTTCTTCATTTCTCTACTTATGAACTTATTATTTCTCAAACCATCTCATAATTACATATTTATATGTTAATGTGAGTTGAAATGACATAAAAGAAGCTAATTTCTATGTTTTTGGCTCCATTTCATCAAAATAAAGCCATATTGGGCAAAATGGCTTCTCACTTGCCTATTTTCTTCATATCTCAACTTATAAACTTATTCTTTCTCAAAACATCTCAAAATTACATATTTATAAGTGATTGTGACCTGAAATGATATAAAAGAAGCTAAGTTCTAAGTTTTTGGGTCCATTTCATCAAAATAAAGCCATTTTGAGTCGAAATGGCTTCTCACTTGCCTATTTTCTTCATTTCTAAACTTATTTACTTATTCTTTCTCAAACCATCTCATAACTACATATTTATAAGTGATTGTGAGTTAAAATTACATTAAAGAAGCTAATTTCTAAGTTTATGGGTCCATTTTATAAAAATAAAACCATTTTAAGCCATAATAACTTATAATATGCCTATTTTCTTTATTTCTCAACTTATAAACTTATTCTTTCTCAAACTATATCAGGTTTTGCATGGAAGCAAAAATTCAAAGAGAAAGAGGGTGGAGAAGCCTAAAAGCATTGATCAACCTAACAAGAAGCTAAGTGAACAACGATCCAAGAGTTAACAAGCGTTGACGTTGCACTCTTTAAAGGTTCACCCATGCAACCTACTCCACTTGTTGAAGACATTGTTCTTTAATCGCTCTCTGCTTGCATGACCTTTCTTCACAACCACGCTTTTAATTTGGTTGATCCCATAGAAGTTGCACTTCCTAAGGCAATGTTCCACTATGATGAGGATGCAGTTGCATGTATCAGCAAAGAAGATGTGAAGGAATTTCTACGTGGTGCAAAGCTTACCATTTCCCTCATTCAAATATTAATGAGGTACTTCAATGCCCACATAATCTACACTTTTTTCAAGTTATTCAAATTTATGGTGATTATCCTACATGTGATTAATTATTCAATGTTCATGCACGCAGAGCACTACAGGAGCACTTAACTGAAACTGATTCTCCTTGTAAAGTTGGGTGGTTATGCCCCGAGCACTTATCCACTACTAGAATCATAGGCAACCCCCATGACGTGTTGTACTATGTTAAACAGAGTATCAGGGAATTAGCACGTGCGGGAGACAAGTACATATTCGCCCCATGTTATAGAGAGTAAGTCTAACCATGTCAAATTCAATCGATTTAACCTCATTATATGTTGACTCCTAAATATTAATTTTCTTGTCTATTGTAAACTTATGTAGGGAGCATTAAAGCCTCATGGTTATTTGTAATTCCAATAACACAATTTATCACCTTGATTAAGCTCGATCATCGGAGAAGTGGCTAGTGAAGTCTGTTTTGGGTGTTTTTGTCCCTCGGGGAGTTACGTCACAAAAATTGGTCTGGCTGAGTTGTACCTGCACAAACAGCGGAGACTCCGGGTGGTAGAGCTCCGCCTCCAAAGATCAAGTTAAAAACTTGAAAGAGAATAAAGAGTACGAAAATTTAGGTTGGGATTTGCTTGGATTCCAAGCTCAGGTGTTTCTCAGATGAGAGAGAAATTATATGTAATAAATGATTGAATGTGTCCCCAAAATGGGGAAATATCTCCCTATTTATAGGGTCATTAGTAGGATTGCCCCTTTCTAGGTCACTTAACCTAGATTTTAGTGGGCTGCGCCGAATTACGGCGCTTCTTGGGATTTGGGCCTTTGAAGGCCGCCATTTCTGAAGCTTATTTTAAGGGGACACGTGTGAAGAGGCTATTGGGCCACTTGGGCCATCCTGACCTTGACACGTGGCCTTCTCTCATTGGTCCACATGTCTAGGGTAGTTTTACCCTAAACATTTGCCCCTCACAAGGGTCACATGAATGTCACGTGATGCCTCTGACACGTGTCTACCTAACAAAAGTGAACAATAATGACGGATAGTAAAATTTGAAATTCAAATGGGGATGCCCCCGTTTTCACCTTCTATAAATAGATTCTCTGCTTCCTTCTGCATCAAATATTTCCGGATTTCCGTGTGCTAACCTTGCAACACCCGGTCACCGTTTGTAGTAGTGTTCAAATTTTCCAGAGTTAAACAAAAGGTTACTGCCTGTAAAATTTTTAGTTTTTCTTTTCTAACTTGTATACATTCTTTTTTCCATCTGTATACATAGTCTTAGAAATAAAATGAGTTCTCAATCCACACACTCGGCACTGCCTAGGACACTCAGCCGGTCTCCCGGAACGGCTAAGTTTAGAGCAGGGGGTGCCTTTTCTGGACTGTCGGAACTGCTATGCTCATCTCCGAATTCCTCCCTCTTTGTGTCTGTGTAGGACACAATGGCCAAAGTCAAACAAATGCCCAGAAAGTCTAAGAGCCGGTGTAATGTGGAAGTGCCTACCGACGAAGTTATTCCGGATGGGGAATATGAGGATTTGGAGGGGAGAAGAAATTCTGATGAGGAGGCTCCCTCTTCTTTCGGGAGCTCGAGCGTACGCGAGATAGACGGTGAAGAGACCGCCTCCTCTAATGGATCCGGGGAAGGATCCGGCGGTGCTGAGGCTGCTGAAAAATCGTGAGCCGAGGCTTCTTGCTCCGATCAAGATAATTTCGCGGCTGACTATTAGCAGCCGGCGAAAGTTGCTGATAACCCAAACCATAAGAAAATTAGGATGCTTCCGGGTGACATAGCCTTGCTGAAGAGTGGCTTCAAGGCTTTTAAGGAAAAGCACCCCTTTGGAAAGGGGTGAGATATTATCGTCCCGCCTGGGGATGCAGTGATGGCCTGGGACAATAAAATAAAGAATGCAGAAAACTATTTTGTCTGCTACGAGGCGGTTAAAGAAGCCGGCCTCCGGTTCCCCCTCCACACTCGGATTAGGAAAATCCTAAAGGGATATGATCTGGGAGTCTGGGAGCTCACCCCAAACTCGTGGGTGAACATCTTAAGTTATATTGCCGCCTGCGAACTCTAAAATATTGCTCCCTGCTTCTCTGCCTTCACTCATATGCATTACTTGAGTAAGGCCCCAGGCAGTCATGGGGCATGGTACACTCTTTCCAACATGCCCTAGTACTTGATAAGATTGGACAAGGTGTCTAAGTGGTCTAGGTGGAAGGACAAGTTTTACTTAATCTCCTCACCAACCCTGAGACACAACCGGACACTGCGTCAGTACAATCAAGAATCGGTTCTACTAGGGCCCGGGAGAAAATAATGGAGCCGGGTTTCTTTGAAACCACTACTAAGCCCTTGGGGGATGGGACTCATATCATTGTTCTGAAAAACAGGATCCCCCACCCGGAATACTTCAAAGATGAATGCTTTATCTCCGCCTGTGGGTTAAGCCCCATGTTTCCCAAGGGTAGATCCACTTGCATCCTGCATTTCTGTAGTTTTTAGTTTGTGCTTCAAACTTTTTGATTTTTTCTAACTTTTATTTTCTCCTTGCAGCTGACGCCTTGAAAATGGTTGACCCAACCAAAACTCTGGCTAAATCAGCAGCGCTACTACGCAAGGAAAGCGCGCTCTCAAAGAAAGCAGCCGTTGAGGCCAAGAAAGGCGGGGTAAGACCGCCTGACTTTAGTTTTTTCTTTTACATTTCTTGCAAAGGTTTTTTGCCGGCTAGTAATATTTAACTCATAATTTGTAAGATACTGCTAAACACGTTCCACTCTCCATCTCCAAGCTTTTCAAAAGGCAAGAGAAGGATCTAGAAAAGACTGCGGCTACCAAGACCGCCAGGAAGAACCCCTCCCAGTCAACCTCTACTGCCAACCCGGATCGTCCCACGAACGGAGGCAAATCTCCTTTTGCCATGAATTTTTTGAGTGAAAGCTCAAAACGGTCGTAAACGATTGCGCCGGATGTCTCTACATCATCAAAGGGTGGCCAACCACCTAATGTTGCAGCCGGTGCGGCAACAACTGGGGAGGAGGGGACTCCTAAGCCCCGTCCGGAGACCTAAGGTAAGGACAAGATTGAAATACCTTGGCCACTTGACTTCATGAGAGTCAAGACTAACGTAGACCCCTAAGGGGGTTCAGTCAGCAGCCAGCAACGAATGAATGCCAACTATGCTGCATCCTTCTCACCAAGTACTTCGACTCCTTTTGGTGGATTTCTTACATCCGACGTGCCGGATCTTGTGGGGTTTGCCAAACAGATGGTGAGGACCCTCACCCGGTCGGAGAAAAATTTCATACCTGATCTGTGGGTAGTGGACTTCGACCGGATAATAGGCCAACTGGCTGAGGTAAAGAATCTTCAACTTAATTCTAATATTTTTTCTTCATTTTTTACCAAGTATTACATGATCCGTCTGCCCTTTTCTCAGGTAATGATGAGGGTGGATGAGCTCCGAGGCCCCTTTAGGCGGAAGCAAGAAGAGGTAAATGACGCCAAACGGATGGCCATTGAAAACCTCAACTCTACTGAATATGCTAATTATATGTGTGATTTAGAGATTAAAGCAGTAGAGTTGAAACAGGAGGAGCTTATCCGGAGCTTGACGGCTGCAAATGATGAAGCTACCAGCCGGGCCATAACCTTGATAAAAAACTAAAGGATGCTAAGGCTAAACAAGAAGAACACAAAGCTCCGGGCATACGTCGCCCGACTAGGGGTGGAGATCGTCAACATGCGGAACCAGGATGGAGATGAAATCGCCAAGGAGCAGACCCGGATGATGGAGGAAAACGAGTTGGACAATGTAGCCCGTCTGAAGATAGCCTTGGGACTCCTCTATCTGGATGTGGACTTTGAAGTCTAAAAGCTTAGGAATATTTACGCCACTGCGGTGTATGATGCCCAAGTGCTGGGAGAGGCAGCTCCGCCTTGCTTCAAGGAATGGGCTGCAGCGCTGGGATACGAAGCCTCAGATAACAAGGAGGTCCGAGCCGGTGGAGGACGAGTAAAATGAAGGTAGCCAACCTCGGGTGGCTGACGACCAATCAGAAGCCCTCCTAGCCGGTCAGAACCTGCCGGATCAACAACTTCCCCCTCAGCCTTGAATTAGCCTTCCCAAATTCTGCGGCAATATGTCAATTATCTTTCTTTTTTGGCTTGTAAGCCGAGTATGTTGTATTTTTACCAACTGTGGAGTGTGGTTAACAATTTGTTTCTTTTGCTTCTTCACCGAATGTGAGTCCGACTAACAATTATTCTGGCCTTTGCGCCATTTCAATATTTATATGAATTATTCCGACTCAGTCCTTTGTTAATACATGTTTGTGTTTGAATTTTTCTAACGTATATTTTTTCAATTTGAATTTTGCGTATATACTGCAATTCTTTAATATTTTACCTAAATTAAAAATGCATGCGGCAATTTGCAATCCGGCTACTCTTGCCCATTGACAGGTGTATGGTTGGTTTCATTTAAAATTGATTGATTGGCTAGAAAACACTTGATACTTGGAGAAGTACGAGGTGCTTTTAGGCCAATCAATCACACTGGTGATTGCCCCAAACCAAGTGCACAGCCGGCCAATAAAACGGGTAGTTCGAGCCTCTTACCCAGACGGTAATATTCCGTCTGGTATTATTGCATAGCCATTACATAAACTCTTTTTCCTTAATTGGGAGAGAGAGTGCAAATTTGGAATAAATAATCAAAGTAAAAAATTTAGCCGGTAACCGACTGATGCCTCAAGGCATCCGGTATTCGGAAACTTAATCGTTCTCGTAGATTATTCTGGTCAGACGGCTATGAGTTGACCAATTCGGTCGTTCAATCTTTTCCATCTGCATAGGTATGTAGAGCAGACAAAGAGTCTGCTCTCTGCGATGATTGCACTCGGAGGGGTGTCACCGGACGCCATTGTCCATGTTGGGACATGCGGTTTTATTAAATAAGCAACGATCCGGCCATTGGCCTTTGGTGATGTTTGAGACCGGTTGTATAGCCATGTGCTTAGTTTTTTCAATCTGGCCATTGGTCGCGTGTTATTATAACATTGAATTTACACTAAGTGTCAAACTTAGTTGGTTAAACAAATAGTCCGTGTGAGTTTACCAAGGCGGACAAGTAATTATAAAGACAACAAAACAATTTTGAAAATAAGGCCTGATTTCTCATTAATAGACTCTTTGTTTACAAAAATTTACAATTCTAAGAAGTAGTACTTTTTTAAGTTATCTACATTCCAAGTTCTAGGTAGACGTCTGCGATCTGGGGTTTCTAGACGGTAGGTGCCATCCTTGACTTCTTCATAGATCCGGTAGGGGCCTTCCCAATTGCGGGTTAGCTTTCAAGACTCTTGGCCCTACTGGTTGCCTCCATTGTTTGTAACACAAAGTAGCCAACTTTCAAAGAGCGCTTGCATAATTTCTTATTGTAGGCTCTCGTCATTCTCAGATGGTATATCTCATGACGCAGGGCAGCATTGCCCTGCGTTCCGGGAGGAAATCCAATGCCAGCCGCATAGCCTCCTAATTTGCCTCTTCATCATAAAGCATGACTCTAAGAGTCGACTTGTAATGTTCAATGGGCAAGACGCCTTCAGCACCGTACACCATGAGAAATGGGGTTTCACCGGTTGCCCCTTTAGCAGTTGTCCGGATGGCCCACAGGGCATGAATCAGCTCTTCTGCCCATAAGCCACCGGCTCTTTCAATTTTCTTTTTTATGTCGTCTTAGATATGCTTGTTGAAGAATTTAACTTGGTCGTTTGCTTGGGGTCGGCCGACTAATGCAAAACAATGTGAGGTCCCCTGATCTCCCAACCAAGACTTAAGGTGAGGCGTTTCAAACTGAGGGCCATTATCAAACACCATAGACACAGGTACCCTAAACTGGGTGATGATGTTCTTCCAAATGAAAGAAATGACATCCTTTGTCTTGATGTTCTTGACCGGCTCAGCCTCTACCCATTTGGTGAAGTAATCCACAGCCACCAAAATAAAACGCTTTCCGCCTCGTGCAGGCGTATAAGGACCCAAGATATCCATGCCCCATTTAGCAAACGGGACTGGGCTGTGGATTGCCGTCAGACCAGTAGCGGGGGGGGGGGGTGAATAAGCTTGCCAAACCTCTGGAATTTGTTACACCTCTTCACCAACTCTTTAGCGTTTGCTTCAAGAGTAGGCCAAAAGTATTGTTGCCTGGCTCTGACGGCTAGGGACCTTCCGCCTATATGAGAGGCGTAGTATCCCACATGCAATTCTTCAAGAACTTCTTTACCCTTTTCTAGGGTAACACACTTCAATAGAGGTTTAAGGAAACCCGCCTAAAAAGCTCTCCATTTCTCATCTCGGAACTTGCTGCTCGCTTCTTCATGACGGCTGCCTCCTGTGGTGATCAGAAAGCGTGTCGTCTGTTAAATATGTCGGGATGCCATCCGTCCAGGTAGATCTTCGGTCTAGGATTCCAATGGGCTCTTCATATATACTTCTCTTTTCCAGAACTTCCCAAAAGACTGACCGAGGCGTATCACAGCAAGAGGAAGATGCCAATTTGGACAATGCATCCGCCTGGTTGTTATCTAACCTGGGCACTTGATTCAGACGAAATTATTCAAGTGTGCCGACCTCTTCTTTAACTTCATTAAGATACTTGATCATAGTCGGATGAGTTGCCTCATATTTTCCCTCATACTAGCTTACGACCAACTGCGAATCAGAGTAGGCATATATTTTTGTTGCCCATGCTGCCTTACACATGCGGATTTCGGCAAGCAAGGCTTCAAATTTCGCCTCGTTATTTGAGACTTGAAACTTAAACCGTAGCGCATTTTCAAATCTTTCCCACTTAGGGGACTCATGTGTAATTCCTGCCACAGTCGTTCTTTGTCGAGTTCCTGTCTACATACACTTTCCAAACCTGATCAATGTTATCCGGAGGAACCGGTCGTGTCATTTCAACAATGAAGTCGGCAAATGCCTGACCCTTCACTGCCTTTCTAATTTCAAAAGTTATTTGAAGACTTTACATTTCAATAGCTTATTTAAGCATTCTTCTAGATGACTCCAAGGTAGACATTGGCCACTTAAGAGGCTGATCGGTGTAAATTACAACCGGATGTGCTAGAAAGTACGGCTTCAATTTCTTGAATGTCATTTATAGAGCAAGGCCAAAATTTTCAACCATGGGGTACCGGAGTTCAGCATTTTTTAGCACATGGCTAATTAAATAGACCGGGATCTGGATGTCGTCTCTCTCAGCAAGAAGAACAGCACTGAGGGCATGGTCCGAGATGGCTAGGTACATGTATAACGTCTCTTTCGGCAGAGGGCTAACAAGACTTGGAATAGAGTGCAAATGCTCTTTCAGCTTTTGAAAGGCCGCCTCGGCATCATCCCCCCATTCCAATCTGGTCTTCTCTCTGATTGCTTGGAAAAAGTTAAGGCATTTGTAACCTGACCGGCGGAGGAACCTCCCTAGTGCCGCTAGGCAACCGGTTAGTCTTTATACTTCCTTGACCGTGCGGGGTGACTTCATGTCAATTACCGCCTGTATCTTCTCGCGGTTAGCCTTTATCCCCCTTTGATCAATTAGGAATTTGAGAAACTTCCCATACTCAACACCAAAGACGCATTTCTTAGGGTTTAACATGACCTTATGCCTCCTGAGTGTGGTGAAGGTTTCTCGGAGATGAGCAAGGTGATTCGCCTGCTGGTTGGATTTGACTATCATGTCATCAATGTACGCCTCCACATTCCTCCCTATTTGGTTAATGAAGACCGTATTAATCATCCGTTGGAATGTACCTAGCGCATTTTTCATACCAAACGACATCACAACAAAACAGTATAACCCCTGATCACTGACGAAGGCCGTCTTCTCTTGATCTTTCTTCCACAGGGGTATCTGATGGAAGCCGGAGTAGGCATCCATAAAACTCATCAAGGCATGCCCGGCTGTTGAATTGACCAAACTGTCGATCTTTGGAAGGGGATAACTGTCTTTGGGACATGCCTTGTTGATATCTGCGTAATCAACACACATATGCCAGGTACCATTTGGCTTCTTTACAAGAACAACATTCGCCACCTAGTCGGGGAAATTGCCGCCTGACTTCTTTCCTCGCCGTGATTTCATTTCTTTTTACAGATGGGCTTCTTCTTTGGATCCGGCCTGACACCTGGCATCTCTTCCACTTCAAAGGCAAAAATATTTTTGAATTCTTTCAGCAATAAGTGCAGGTCTGCACCCAGCTTAGCATAAGCAGCCGTCCCAACCTTAACCGTACGCTCTGGATGGATGTTGTCCAGAGGTATACCAATATGTTCTCAAGCCGGTTGGGGACGGAGCTCATCTGACCGTTCCCCAATTAGTGATTGCTATTTTTTCTCTTTCTTCATCTCCACTAGCTGAGGAGCCTTTCTTTTCTTCCCGGCAGCTAATGGGGCTTGGGCGGCGTCCTCTACATTGTCGTGGTCTATTGGTTCCCGCCCTTGGCCGTCTGGAGCCACGGTATCCTTGACGGTTGAGAGGTAGCACTCATGGGCCGTCTTTTGATCCCCATTAGAGGAACCAACAGAGCCATTATCCCTCTCATACTTAATGAGCATGAGAGAAGGGATGATTACAACCTTAGCTTTGTTGAGGGTTGGATGGCCTAGGATAATGTTATAGGCGGTCAATTCCTCAACGACCAAGAACTTGACGATCAGGTGTCGTCCTTTTCCTTTTTCACCCAGCTGGATAGGTAAGTCAACCCTACCGACTAGGTAAACCATCCCACCTCCAAAGCCAACCAAGGGATGGGTAACCGGATGCATGCTGCAGGCATCGGAGGCTGATGATGTCAGACGAGCTGCCGGTATCAATAAGGATTCGACCAACCAGCTGATTGGTGACCTTACATTCAGTGACGACCGGATCGTCATGCGGACGACAGAGAGTGCCCTTATCCTTCTCAATGATCAGAACGTCTGGGAAGGAGGAGCTAGATGCCGCCTGATCATCATCATCATCATTGTCCATCTTTCGAAGATGGCTCTTGGTGCCCCGGATGATAGGGCCACAACAGGTGAACCCGCCTGCTATACTTAGACCGGCTCCTTATCAGTGTCCGAACTACTAGCAGGTTGGGGTGTCCTAGATGACTGCCTCGAGTTCTTCTTATTAGTCCCTTTGAACTTAGAAATGTAGGGATTTAACATCCCCTTGTCAGTCAGACGGTCCAACGCCCGTTAAAGGCTGAAGCAGTCGTTGGTGTCATGGCCAACTTCCTCATGGTATTGGCAGAATTTATTTTTGTTCCTTGATTAAATGGAACTTTTCATTGGATTTGGCTTCTCTAGAGACAGCTGGTCCTTGATCTCCATGAGGATGGAGTTGCAGTCCCTGTTAAACTCGTACCTAGGAACGTATGGTTTAAATTCTTTCTTTTTCTTCTAAGACGGCTGGTAAGAATCACTAACCACCTAGACTTCTTTTCTCTATTTGCTCTCAACTTTTTTCTTGGCAGGCTGGCTGTCTTTTTTCCTATCAGACAGGAAGTGCAATGACGATAAATAAAAACATCTTCGTGCTGGATTAAGTTGAAGAAAACTTGTGGATTACTGATTGAATTTCTTGCAAGAACATAAAAATAAGCTAGCCTAACCAAAAGAAAAGGCATTAAGGTCCAATCAACTAAGCCTATACATATGACACACATATCGTAAGGGGTAACCGTCATCTCACCCCATGGGAAATAAAAAGTGTTGGTGGAATCCCACCAAAACTCCAGCAACCCACAAAGGAAAGATGCCTACGCAGGTTGACTCAATAAATCCCGATGAGCCGCCAGCTAGGGGCTGATCCCCGAAAGCTCCACCACCTTCTTTACCACGTCGGGTAAACTCTCATAACGGCCCCTCAAGTCACCCAAGCCGTAAAAACGCATGTTTGCCCCTCAACTCTAATAAACATATGGAAATAATAAAGTTACAACTTATTTTTTTTTTAAAAAAAAGAGAGAAACAAAAATACGGAGACGTAAAAAACTAACTATGCCACGCCAACTCCGAATCAAGATGTGGTGGTCTGGGTCCCACTTAAGGAACCGAGGGTCCCAGTTGGGAGGAGCTTCCCAGAACACAGACGTCGATCAGCTGCGGCGCATCGTTCCCAAACCTTTTCACAAGGACTTGTCACCCTTTTTCGAGGGAAAACTGCCTCGTAAGGAAGGAATAAGAACTCCCAAGTCCTCCTCGGCATCGAAAAATGGAGGGGTATCCATTCAATAAATAGATAATGTTCCCTATTAGTTTATTTCCTAAAAACTAGGACTAAGCTAAATATGTTCTAGACCCCTTTTGGCAGCGTAACGGTTACCAAAAGTATAGAACACAAAATTCGAATGGTGGCTTTGGATTATTTTACCAAGTGGGTGGAAGCAGAGGCGGTCAAAGGCATCAAAACAAAAGATGTCATCTCCTTCATCTGGAAGAACATTATCACCCGGTTTGGGGTACCTATGTCTATGGTATTTGATAATGGAACTCAATTTGAGACGCCTCAACTCAAGACTTGGTTAGGAGATCAAGGGATCTCAAATTATTTTGCATCTGTCAACCGACCCCAAGCAAACGACCAGGCTGAAGCCTTCAAAAAACTCATCTCAGATGGCATTAAAAAAAAAATTGAAAGAGTCGGCGGTTTATGGGCTGAAGAATTGATTCATGTCCTATGGGCAATCCGGACCACTGCAAAGGGGGCAACAGACGAATCCCCATTTTTCATGGAATACGGTGCTGAAACCATCTTGCCCATCGAGCATTATGAGCCGACTCTTCGAGTTATGCTTTATAATGAAGAGGCAAATTGGGAGGCCATGCGCCTAGCATTGGACTTATTCCCAGAACGCAAGGGTAATGCCGCTCTGCGTTATGAGATTTACCGTCTGAGAATGACTCGTGCCTACAACAAGAAAGTGCACAAGCGTCCTTTGAAAATTGGGGACTTTGTGTTACGCAAAATGGAGGTAACCGGTAGGGCGAATGAGCTGGGAAAGCTGACTCCTAATTGGGAAGGCCCCTACCGGATCGATGGAGAAGTAAGAAATGGCACCTACCGCCTAGAGACCCCAGACGGTAGGCGAATACCTAGAACTTGGAATGTAGACAATCTTAAAAAGTACTAGTTCTAAGTGTTGTAATTATTTGTAAATGGAAAGCCTATCAATGAAAAGCTGCTTTTTGTTTCCAAATTATTTTATCTATTCCTATGCGCACATATGACTTATTGTATATGACGCCTGTTTTTATTACAGACAAACCCCTTCCTTTAACTAACAAAAAATTTTATTTGGATTTATCAAATGTGAGGCTAATGGCCGGATAATAAGCTAAACGTTTAAAGGTTTAGTGGCTATACAACCGTCTTTTAAAAAATTAGACACGAGGCCAATGGCCGGATGGTTACCTATTTTATAAATTTGCCTGCTCCAATGTGAAATATGGCGTCCGGCGACGCCCCTCCGTGTGTTATCGCCTTAGAGGGAACTCTATCGTTTTCTCTACAGTATACAGGCGACGACAATTGAACGCCCTACTTGGTCAACTCATAGCTACCTGACCATGGCAATCTAAAGATTGAACAAGTATGCGGTGCCCGGATGTTAGATACATCAATCGGTTGCCGATTGAAATTCTAGCTTAGATTACCTCGCGAAATTATACAAGTCCTCCCAGCAAGGACGTGCGGACATCGAGTATAATTAGATTATGGCCACCTACATAGTTGGCTAGTTTGAAAACTAGCCTAAGTAGGGTGAAACTCACTCGAGATGGGGTGAGCGCATAAGGCTTATAGAACCGCCTTCTTATGTGATAGAAAGTTAGCAGGCGGGCAATCGCAAACTTACTACCTCATGCAACTTACAATATTGGTAGCATGATCACCTATCTGGATCCGTTGAGAATAGGTAAGAAGAAAGGGCCGCCTGGAAAATACGAGACGCATGTAAAGGAAGACTCCCAGGTGGACCGCTTCTAACTTAACATTTAAGTTCACTCAACTTGTAATACTTGTTGTATGAACAACCATTCGACCATGGCAGAAAGGTCTAGTTACCACCTATAATGAAATCCGAATGCTCGAGTCCACGCTTGGCTTAGGGCAATCACCTTAGTGATTGATTGACTTGAAAATCAGTCAAACCCCCATCCGGCATCACACATTTTCAATCCAATCAACCTAACTTATAAACCCAAGCACACAGCCGGCTAGGGGCAAAACCATCCGGTATACCATTCGAATTCAATTCAAATTCAAACTTAAAAAATTATAACACAAGTGTTATAAACAAAACACAAACGTTAAAAACAAACCTATTGGCCAGATAATTCATCATAAAAAGCTGACCCCTTGGCCAGCAAAATTAAAATTTTTTAATTGTGAACCAGCAATACAGCCGGTGAAAGGAAAGAGAAATTGTTGGTTAACCCGACTCCTCTGTTGGTAAAGAAATAAGAGATACTCGGCACGCAGGCCGAAAATGTATTTGAAATGGCTATCCGGCCACAGAAACAACACTTAAATTAAATAGCTTCAGGAGAGGACTCGGCTTCATTTTCATCCGCCACTTCTTAATTGGCCGGATGATCTCCATCAACCTCCTTAACCTTGTCCTCATGCTGGCCCCCCTCGCCGCCATCAGCTCCCTAATCCGCCTCAGCATCTAGCTTCTCTGTGGCTTGCTCATAACGATACTCCCAGATGGAGTAGTCATCTTTGGGAAACAGAGCCTTCCACGCCATCTTCATTCGAGTGACGCAGTCGGCCTTATTATCCTCAATGAGCCGCCTTTTCTCTACTTCCACCCTGGCGGACCATTTGGAGGCGAGCTGCTTTTTCTTGGTTTGAAGTTTTTCATTCTGGCGTTTGAGACTATATGTCTCTTTGCCAGCATCTTGAAGCTCTTCAACCTTGTCTTTAGCCTCTTTCAGCTCGGCCTTAAGCTCAGTCACCTCCTTCTGAGCCGCCTCAAAATCTTTCTTCACTTGCAAATTGGCAGTCGCCTGTGAGTATAGGATATCTTGAGTCAACAACTCAGTCTTATTTATATCAAACATGGCTTTGTCCAGATTGGAAGCGACCCTTAAGTTGGTGGCTCTTACCTCTTTCTGCTTGTCGAAAAATGTTTTTTTAAGACCATTAACTCGCAGCATGGCCTGGATCCGGTAGAAAGAAAAATGGTTAGCATACTGTCGGCAAAGGCAAGAGTTAGAAATTATTTAAAAACTACCTCTACCAAATTTGCAAGGATAACATCAAAGTTAAGGGAGCCGACTCCTTTAATAGAGTCACGCTATTCAATAGAGGGCGGCGAGCATGTCCTTGGCAATCTGCTGTTGGGGTTTGGTGAGTCCAACTCACCGCGGAAACAAACCCAAAACCAAGACCGCACTCGTAATAAACAAAACCATAAACATAAATAAATTAATCGCAAGATTAAGACAAGATAATTACCTTTGGAGCGTGCTTCGCCCAAAAGGAAGGGGCTCTTACTTCGAAAGCTAGCCTCGAAAATACAACAACCTCCAACGAAAGTCCACCCACAACTCGACCACCGAAAACGGTCCAATGCCTTGGAGTTAGCAAGGCCCAAATAAAATCGAGTGATTAGTGAGTTCAAAGGTTTTCACATTGGTGATGCCTTTTTCAACTCTCACTCAAGTGATTTTCCCAATACCCCAAGAATACCCCAACTTGGGTATTTATAGGAAAAATAACATACTGAAAAGCTCTCCCATCAATGTGGGAGAATTTGATTTTTCCATTTTATTTTAAAGCTAAAATAAAATTAATAATCAAAATAATAATAAATCAACAAGTGGCAAGCTCATGGGAAAGGTTAGGAGAGGACCATTTGGAGGAGGGGGGACCAAACTTGCTCCGAATTCTCTCCCTCACCTTGTGCCACTTGGCAACTCCCACTTGGGCACCAAGGCACCCAAGTGGGCTTCCAATTTTGCTGCTGCTCTTCTCTCGGCCCAGCCATCCCCGCAACACAAATGCGGGCTGCTGCTCGCATTCTCTTGGCCAGCACCCATGCACTTGTGTGTGGGCTGCTGCTGCCGAGAGCTGCTACTAGCATGTCGCGCACCCAGTGCAGGCTGCTAGTTGTAGCATGCTAGCACGCCACGCACTAGGTGCGGGCTGCTAGCTCAGCTATACCCCCTAGCACTCTGTGTTTCAATGCTAGGGGTATTTTAGTCTTTTTTGATTTATCCTTATTTCATGTCTCGTCTTTTACCTTTTTAGACTCGACTTCCGACGTTTGTTTTCGACGCTCTAAGCTCAAATTCCCGACGTCTAAATATTAATTACTCGATTGACTTATTAATTAATTCATAATTAATTCGTCGCTTCGGTTAATTAGTTGCTTGGGTGTGACCCAAAGGGTTCAGTCAAGATTAAGTTGTAATGTTAATTATGCATTAATGTTAATGATCGGAAGCGGCCTCCACCTAGGCATTCCGATCACTTGACCTTACTGAATATATTAGCTTTCTAATAATTCTGAACCCACTAACGGAATAGTACACTTGTTCGAAGGACACCATTCCTTTCAATCTCCCACTTGTCCTTCCGGACAATTGCGCATTTAGTGTAAAGCCTTTTTCCTATGTCGCTTAATGTCTCTTCATTAACTATAAGGTATGATTGTTTTGTCATCCTTATTACGTCCAGAAGTGTTTCTCGATTCCGAGTTCGATTGTCAATAAACAGATGATTTCTAAAATCCATCCAAGCACGGCCATGCATTTTCGCAGTCTCGCTCTACAAAAGGCCTTGTATACAACAAAGACATCTTCCCTATTTAGTAGGGGGACATTTCCAGTCTTTTAATGTAGCTCTTCTTACTGAGAGGACCTAGCCGCCCGAGTGTTGCTGTTATAATCCCCTATTACGGTAGACGTTTGACAACATCAAAGCAGACTAGTACTCAAAAAAGAGAACTCACAATACTCATGGTCGAGGAAATAGGTTCCGATAGCCATAATGAGATACTTATGACAATTTTTAATCTCTTAAAGTATTCTCATAGGTCGATCTGTTATGGTTCTAAACCAATAACTGTGCAAATGATTTATGAAAATGATGTCCTCGTAGCACAAGAAACGATGCTATAAATCAGACTACACGCTAATCTCAATTGGTTATGAATCGTTCAACGTTTAAATGACCTCGATTAGGGATAATTTTCGATTATAATATTCAACGTTCACTTAATAGGTGTTTCCTTACCAAGACTTGTCTTGATACCCTATTTTGAATATTCCAAGAATTGAATGGACTCATTATTTAATTGTAAACAACAGTTAAATAGCAAACACAGTGATAAAAATTGCATGAAATTTTGAATTACTCAAAAACATGAATGGTTCAGCTTATGATAAATGGTTTTTCCGAATGTTTTAAGGGTATCACTCTTTATAAAACATCTATAGAAATCACACCCATATCTAATATGCTTGATTTCTTTCATGCAATTGTGAATGTTGTCGTTCACTTATTGCATAGGTTTAGTTATAACTACTATGCTAATCTCAGCATCTTCATTACTGATCACTTTCATAATAAGATGATAAAATTTGAGAGTGTCATGGATTATATGTGATTTAGGATTTATTGTCAAAGTGATGGCTCCCACTCATTTTCATGATTGAGACCTTCAACTTGACAACCTACAATCATTAACGTTTAGCAACGAACTTTCCACAGAACATCTTTTTTATTATCGCCATTAAGGCAATAATATTCTCAACATATATTTTAGTAGAATTCCTGATGATGCTTTGCTTGGGTTTCATTCCAAACGGCTCGCAATGATTTGGGATACCCTAATCACTTGTGATCATGGAAATTTTCCTTAAATTCCTGCACATTACACATGGATCCACGTCCATGTTACCATTCTCAAGTGACAAGGGAATAAACGCGTCGTCAATTGTCTATCCCTAGATCAAATACAATTTATACAACCTAAACAAACCTAATACGGGTATAAGGCAAGCATAGGGGTCGAACCACAGAGAACGGTAAACACCACCAAATGTTATCGACAATTAAGCTAGTCCGGAATAGGAGATAAATAAACTAAAGTCTAAAAATGCTAAAACAAGAAATAAAACATTAAGGCACCAAGGAAAATGGGTAGGTGAAGTTGACGCTTGACCATACAATAACAAAGTAGCATATCAATGGTAAACTAAACATGCATGAATACCGAAGTAAAGGGTCCAATCTAGCTGCCTTCTAGGGTCAATTGGCTTCTCCTAACATAGCCTCTATGTTTCCACATTAGAACCATATACTAGGAGGTACTATTAAATAACAATCGATAGTAATGAATCTCAACTAAGTCAACTTCCGTTACTTGTTAGTAAAGACTCATCTTTGATCAACTAACAATGTGCACTTGCAAGAAACACCAAATAATATCAATCATGCAAAGACTTTAATCACCATTAACATAACCCCAACATTAAAAGCATGAACAATTAGCAACTACACCATCCCCACACCCTTGGCTAGATGACTACTCAGAAATCATGTTGAAAACAATATCAATCATCAAATCAATAAGCATCAACATGATTAATAAGCAAAGAAGAAAAATAAAAGCAAACAAACAAAATCAAGAACAATGGTAAAGAGAAAGAGTAAGAAATTGCTCATTAATTGAAGATGAAGGTCTACAAAGGATTGAACAAGCTCCTTCTTCAAAATCCAAGTTCATTAATGAAGAAAACCTCACTTTCTCTCTCTACCAATGAAGACTAACCCTAACCTAACCTAAAACTCATTAGAGAGAAGAATAAATGATTATTGAATGGTCTTCTAATTACCCCAAAATTGAGTATTTATACTAAGCTAATAAAACTAGGGAAAATAGAAAAATAAAAGAAGGAAATAAAATAAAGAAAGAAAAGGAAATAAAAAGAAAATAAAAGAGAAAAGAAAACAAAAGAGAAAAGAAATAAGAAAAGGAAAAGGAAAAAAAATAAAAATAAAAGAAAAAGAAAAATAAAACCAGAATCCCCAAAACATCAGCTACCCTGATTCCTCTTTTCTTCCAAATTCATGGCTGCTCTATCATCATCAACCATCAGCAAGCAATCATCTTAATCACCACCGCTCATCATCATTGAAAATCGGCATCAAGCAAACACCACCGTTCGATCTTCATTAAAAGCCATGTGCATAGCTCGTGAAGCGGTTCGGTCGAACCATGGGTTGGTGCGGCCGAACTACGGGGTTGGTTCGGTCGAACCATGGGTATGTTCGACCACTCCTTTTCGAATAACAAAACCCCCAAAGTCTCTGACTCGAAGTTCGGCCGAACATCTCAATGGGTTTGCTCGAACTTGATTGATTTTCAATTTGTTCAGATTTTTTCTGTAATTGATGCTGGTGGGCGATTTGTTGCTTAATTGGTGGTTGTTTTGTTGTTGTTGTGGCTGGTGGTTTGCGGGGTGAAGTAGGGGCTGTTGCGTGGTAATTGCGGTTAATTGCGGGTTGGTGGTGGTTGATTGGTGGCAGCAGGGGAGTTCTGATTGGTGGTGTTGGTGTTGTGAGGGTGATTGGAATTGATTGTTGATGGTGGTTGTTGTTGCTGATTGGTGGTGGGTACGGAGGTGATTGAGGGAGGCAGCAGCAATGAGGGGTGTTGTGGTGCTTGCGGGGTTGCTGGCTGGTTGTGTGTGGTGTTTGGTTGTGGTCGTGTGAGGTGGTGTATTGGTTGCGGCAGCTGTGAGGGGTGTGGCTGGTCGAGGGAGCTGCTGTGATGTGTGGTGGCGCTGCTGTGGTGTGGTCAGGTTGTGTTGCTGTTGGTGTTGGTTGAGGGAGGCATCAGGGGAAAGGTTGGTGTGGTGGAGGTTAAGAAAGAGATGGGGTGAAGAATAGGAGGCAGCATCTAAAGGCAACACAACACAGTTTGCTTGGCTCAAAATTTGTGCCTCGAACCTCGGACTTCGAACTTGATTTGAACATGGAAATCGAGCGTCAACCCGAAAACACCTACAACCAAAAACCAAACATGAGGGAGAAATGGGACAAAGAATAAAATAAAATAAAATGAAAATAAACAAAGGACGAAATAAAACAAAACCACGACAAATAAAATAAAATAAATAAAATAGAAATAAATAAAATAAAATAGAAAATAAAAGACATAAAACTAAACTAATAAAAATAAAACAAAAACAATACAAGCAAATAAAGTAAAATAAAATACGACAATAAACTAAAGCTAATAAAATAAAGAAAATAAACTAAAACGCTCCAAAAGTACCAAATAAACAAGAAACTTTATTAAAGAGAAAACAAGAGAAAGAAAGGGAAAATAAGATAAAATAAACACGAAAATGACTCTAAAACTACTCCCTAAGAGTGACATAAATGTCACTCATCATCAAGCCACGACTCATTTTAAGCTCGTGCTTATAAACGGCTTCCTTGTTAAGTATCTAATCATTTTTAAGGCCTGTGCTTGCAACATCAATTCTCAAATTGTATTTGTTTCCACAAGTCAAGAACTCATCCGGTTACTTTGGATGTTCTTGTCCATAATCTAACGATCTATTACATAGATTTAGGTTGATTGGTACTACATACATACTTCATATGCTCTAAGTAAGTAAGTCGTGCAACGATTCATTATCACAACGTACATGATGAATTAAATTGCAGAGTAATTCACAATCTTATTCCATCAATTTGCCATTTTAGCTCATTCAATTTCACTGAGTCTTTGCTAAATTGTTTGCTATATGATATGGTTGAAAGTCTCTATTAGATTCTTTCATGTTTGACTTAGTATTTAGCCTAGCTTATACTTTGTTCAAACATTTACTTAGTTTTATACATATGAGTCGAAAGTCTTTCAAAGTCCATCAATTCATGTTGAACATGGTAAACTCCTTTACACGTTCAAACATTTTATCAAGTCTATACAATAGAATTTCATACCTAATACGTACTAAGTATCGTCTTTTGTTTTGTCCATTGTCAAAAATACTTTCAAATCTAAGCATTTAACATTTGATAGTTATTTCACAACAGAGTTCGTAGACTTCTTATTGGACCTTTATATAATTTACTTTTGCTCCCACTAAACTTCCTATTCATAAGAATTTCTATGTTTCTCCATGAGTCAATCCTCTTATTAACTTCATGAGAAAACATGTTCCAATTCCTATATACAATGCTTCCTTTAATCCCACGACGGATTCCTTAAGCTTGCTTTTAAATCTAGCATTTATTTAGATTTTCAAAACCCTTGGACTATTTTCATAGTCACTTCAAAAATCCTATTTTAGGAAGGCGGTTTTTGGTATCTATTTTGTCATATTTCATATGAGCAATTTTGCTAAAACAATCACGAAAAGACTTTAGCATTCCGATTGGTGAATAAGTTTTTAATAAAATCAACTCCGTGAATTTAATTTTATCCTTTTCAACCAATCTAGTTATGTATGCATATACATTTCCACATTTGTTAGTTTTCTACTTGAAAACTTATTTGCAATCGATGGGTCTTTCACTCTTTATGCAAATTAATCAAAATTCAAACATGATTTTCAAACATGGAGTCTATCTCAAATTTTTATGGCCTCTAACCATTATTCGGAATTTGGAGTTGTCATAGCTATCTTACAAGACATTATTCATTTACTATCTAATAGTAAATAGTATGCTTGTAAGTCTTAGGTTTATTTCTAACTTAATAGAAATTTAAAGGATTCAATCCAAGCCTTTGGTGAATTATATACGTATACGGGGCAATTGCATCAACCACTGAGTTTCAAGGCGCGTCCAAAGCCCTTTTATTATGTTGATCTTCCTCTAATATTTCTGATGTTTTGTGAGTAATGAATTCTCTTTTAAGGCACTTGTAAAGTCCTTTTGAGTATTCTTGATCAGATCAAGCATTCTCACGAATTCCTTTTAAGGTCTTATGAGATTCTCAGTTCTTGTTTGTTGCTAAGCTCGATTGTCATCGAGTTCATTTTCCTCCCACTTGTCATTTTGGAAATGTGTTACTTTCCAGAAAGACACCACTTAGAGCAACAAACACTATGTTCTCAATTAGGTTGTGGAGGTAATGCCCGTGGTCTCACTTGATTGCTTACAAAGAGACATGTATATTTTCTTTGGGTAAAAGTTTGTTGTAAGACAAACTGTTAACTCCCACTTGAGCTATCTTAGCCTTTAATAAACCATTAAGCTCCCACTTAACCACCTAGCTCTTGCTAAGCCAGTGAGCTCCCACTAAGTCACTTAGCTCCCACTAAGCCAATGAAGTCCCACTGTGGCTAAGAGTTTTAGACATATACTTGAAAAGAAATTTTGAAGTTAATTCTGTCTATAACTAAATATGGCGTCCTTTTTTAGCTTCGACATTTTGTTTAGTGTAACATTAGTCCTTCGTGCAAATCTTAAGAACTTTATAGGAAAGGATGTGATCCATCATTGTATGAGTCATTTTTAAATGGCATCGAGGTCTCCGTGAAGACACACTATGTTCTTTGTGGATTTATTTATGAAAATTTCAATTTCATAACTTTGAGATGGTCACGCTTGGCTCAAGCAAACATCGCTCGATCTAATCTAGACGTTTTGATATCTTGCCAAGTCGATTATGTACTTCACTGAACACTTGAACTATTCAAGGTCAAGTTTGTTCACATTTGATGAATATAGCCATATTCTTTCAATTTTTTTGTGAAACGTTGAAGTAAATGAATCCTCTTTAGCTTTCGGAGTCAATTGTCTATACCAAGAACAATAGCTCTTTACTTTTTCAGTTTCAACAAGTAATACTTGCTTGTCAAATTGATTCCGAATCGATCAACTATTAAGAGCCTATATAATAGAGCCTTTAGTATGTTCTTGTCGATGTGACATTTCTAAAGATGTTTGGAACGCAAATCAAGCCCTTGACTTTAACTTAATGAGTTTATCATGTTAGGGAAATGTTTGTTTATAATCAAGCATTCTTGACTCAACTCTTGGATAACCATGCAATTCATATAAATTCGCAACTATTGATTTTTCTTTGAATGTGAGTCTTTCTATGTGTAAACGGATCAATTGCTAATTATGGAACATAATAATAACCATTACGTGTTCCAGCCTTTTGCTTAAAAGGTCTTTAAACAAAGCATACGACCTTACAACTTATGTAGCTCTCCTTGCTTCATTCTAAACTTGTAGTTCGATAACTTATCTTAACTTCAATATTTTGAGGTCACTTTACTTTAAGAACCATTTCTTTAAGTGCCTTGACTCAAGCAGTATCCAATAATTGTGAAGATAACGAATTGTTAAGTTAACTACAATAACATGAACTCATGGGTTGAAATGGAATCTTATTCCTTTTCTTCGTTCCATGTTTCCTATATTTCTTATTGTACAATATCTCATAACCTTACTTTAATAACCATTTCTTTAAGTGCCTTGACTTTTACACTTTGTTGGGCATAATCACCTAGTGCGTTGTAAAATAAAGTTCCATCTTTTCCTTTAATTCACGCATGAATTACTACATCAATGAGTCCTACTCATCTATGTATTAAGCTGTAGACACCCATTTGTTTCTCCCCAAAACCAAACCCGGTGATGAGTACCTTTCACGTCGAACCATAATCGAATGAAGCGAAAGTGTGAAAAGTCTAGTGTTGCGGAAAGTTTTAATTTATTTTCTCTTCTCTCTGTTTTTCGAAAACTTATTTTAAGAAAACAGCCACTCCAGTTTGGTTGGTCCATGATATGAGTCCAATAGTAGTGTAGTTGGATGGGGCTTAATAAGAGCTTTCCAAAGATATATTATAAGCTCAATTCCGAAGAATATTGAGGAAGTTATGGCCAATTTACTAAACTGGGCCCGGTTTGAGCTTTATTTGCGGCCCAATGATCTAGGGAAGGGCCTAATATGATTTATCATTCCTAATGCAATTAGGAATGGTTTTAGTCTTCTAGATTCTTCTAGAAGGTTTTTTTTATTCCTAATTCAATTAGCATTGATAAATTGACTTTTGTTGACTTTTTAGAGTTTTAATTAAAATCAAGGAGCATTTTTGAGGAAAAGATACGATTTTATCCTCCACTACGGCAAATTTATCTGATTTTCGAAAATGCGTCAAAAATAGGATTGGCGCCTGACTCCAGGCATTGGCGCCTGGAGCCAGGCTTGGCGCCTGGCGCTAGTGTTGGCGCCTGGCGCCAGTTAGCCAGCGTTGGCGCCAGCTCTGTTTCAGTTGCGCCAGGACTCTGTTATGTTAATTTATCATTTTGGCTGATTTTCTCTATAAATAACGTATTAAAAACTCCATTTTCATTCACCAATTCTCATCAACAATCAGTTTTAATTAATATTCACCTATAATCAGTTTTTATTCGCTAATTCTCATTAAGATTTCCTTAATGAATTCATCTTTCTTTCTTTCTCTCTTTATCTCTTTTTAAACTTGCTTTCAAATACCAAATTCCGCATTCGCAAGATCTAGAAACACCTAGCCATATTCGAAGTTGCCTTCGCCCTAGACGTGAAAGGTTTAATTTCTGAGGGTTTGGTCCCAAATCTCTCTTTCAATTATTTAATTTAATTGTTTGTTTATTATTTTCCTTGAAGTTACTAACGCGTGTATTTTGTTATTAGAAAGAGGTACGAGGCATCAAAGTAAGTACTTTTAATGGTTTTCATTGATTTATTGATGTAGAAATCATGTTTATATTGTTATTATGATATTCCTAGTATCATGTCTAGGGTAATTTTAATATTAAATATGATTGTTATGATGCCTCCTATGTTCTTCCTAATATTTATGATTGTTAGTATCATATTAGGGCTAAAGATTTGATTTTTATTGCTTAGTGACATGCTAGGGTTTGTTATTAATGTTGTTAGTATCATGCCTAAGATCTTGCTTTTATAATTCTTTAACATGATTTATGATTATTTTTATAATTGTTTTTATTATGATTATAATTTTATTATCATGATTATTGTTATAATTATTATTAATATGATGATTATTTTAATTATAATTTGTTATAATAATTGTTCATTATTATTTATTGTTTGATCACACCTTTTTTGCATGTTTAAAGGGAATTTGATACTTGTAATCACGCTTAATAAGATAATTAATAATCTTGTTTACGATTAATGTGATTATGATTTCAAGTGATCGCCAATAATTGTTTTATTTGTGCAATAATATTCAACCAACATAGATTAAAAAGGTTTAGGGTTAATCCTATTTATTGCATGTTAGTAAGAAAGCGCACATGAATACGATCAGAATAAAGTAGAGGCCTATTATTAGGGAAGGTTCAATCTCTTTTAGTTTGGATTTGTACCTTCATCCCCGAACCCTTATTTGGTTCTAGACCTTATGGAGTTGATGATCTCTTGGATCGTTAAGGGGTGTAACCTTCACCTTGTGAACGGTTTACAACTTCCTAAAACTTGTTGGCGACTCTTTTGCTCTATCTTCTTCCCTTTAGATGCCACCGTACTTTAGTGTATGATTACAGTGGGGTTCAAGCTAGGGGTAATGCTTGAAAATATTCCCTACAATTTTTGGCGACTCCACTGGGGAGGATTTCTATTTTAATTCCTGAATTTGTTTCGGCAATGATTTAGAATGAGTGGATGAGACTCGAAACGTTCTAAGTATTTCATGTGCGCAATTTTGATTAACATTATCGTCATATGCATAAAAAAGATCTCATTGGAAAGACCATCCGTAATGAGTTAAAAACATAGGATTATACACGTAGGAAATTTGAGAAATATCTTTCACAACTAGGACCGAAATAATACCGCGCGAAACTGGAAAATTTTATCGAGCACATACAGCTGCTGAGGCATGTGGGAAGTAGCACCAGAGGCCAGAGCTTGGCGCCAGACTTTTAGCCGTAGCACTAGACGCCAGCATTGGCACCAGGCGCTACAGTTAAAAACTGGCGCCAGTCTCTGTTTGCTGGCGCCAACTTCCCCCAATGCCGAGCCAGAAATATGCGTTCTAATTTCGACCGGTTTTTCGTATTGTTTGCTCGATCCTACTTCCTGATTGAATTTTTTCTCACTTTTCTGAAACCCTTATGTGTTCTACATATGGAAATAACCCTCTGGGAATTCATGCTCCATCTACCCGATTGAACGCTCTGTGCAACAAAGGGTACATCCGAGAATGTTGAATTCACCAAACCATGGAAGCGAGTTTTTTTCTAAAACTCGCGGTGTCCCATTCACGGTTAGGCTTCCGCGCGGTGCATCGGGACAATTAACCATGGACCCTCTATTGACTAAACCATATCCCAAACTTTAGAGAACTAGAGCCATGGTTAGGTTGCGAACTCATTGCATCATATTTTGCCTACTTCACTAATTGTGCATTAATTGTTGTGCATATATTTTATGTTTCTCTTAACCGTTTGTTTACCTTGTGTTGAAATTAAATAAATTAATGACTTAAAGAACTTTTCCTAATTAATTAATTAATTTGAGTCAATAAAGTTAAATATTTTAATCGGAATTGACCTAGTACGACTTTAGGCATACCTAGTTGATTAATAACACCGAAAACAGTCCCAGACTGAAGCTCCAATATTGGAGCCAAAGTCTGAGCTGTAGCGCCAAACTGTGGAGCGTGGCGCATGGCGACAGCTCTGTCGTCTGGCGCCAAGCTACACAGTGTGACGCCAGTTTTGTCGTTTGGCCGACAGTTCGGATTATTGGTCGAGTCATCACCTAAAGTCTAATTAACCAGTTTGCTAATTAATTCAGTTAATTTTTGTTGTCAATAGCACCATGTCGAGTCATCAATTGAGTCTAGTCACATAGTCTAGCCACATGGTAATGACACGAGTCTTAACATGTCACCTACACTCACTAGTCTTGGCACTCACTTTGAGTATACGTCACTATGACCATGTCTTAGGTTCATGCATGAGTCGGTATTTCCGTCATTTTAGTTAGGGGGTACATTCTATTCATAATTCTTCATATCCCTCCACCTAAATCTTCTTCACATTCTATTCCTTTTTTCTTCACTTCCTCCATCCATTGCATGATGAATAGAGTTTGAGTCAAATAATTAACAACGAATATCCCCAAATTCCTTTTCCATAGCACTTGGTCGAGGAGAGAAGGGCGATTAATCAAGGACAATCTCTTTATTCAAGTTTCACTTTTTGATAAACCAATTCGTCAAAAGAGGAAGGCTAAAAAGATAATGGCAACTCAAGAAGAAGTCAATGAGCTTAGGAACCAACTGGTTACCGTGACTGAGACATTGAGGCTACTCACACTCAAGGTCGATGATCTCGTGAAGCAACAACAAATGAACCTCATGCAAGGAAGTTTAAGCAAACTATCTAGTGACTATAAATTTCAGGGCATGAGTTCACAAGGGGTCTCGCTGGATAAGGAACTTCTTCCACATAATTTCAACGCCACTGACATCCCTAAATTCAAGGCAACAGATAACCCTTACTTCCATCTAAAAGCTTTCGAAACTATAATGAACATTAAGGGTATCGATAAGAAGGTTTTCCCCTCTCTGTTCCCACTATATCTTGAAACCGTTTGCCAACAATGGTTCTTCTCCCTTGACAAGGAGAAAACCTCTCCCTGGGAATCGATAGTAAATGCTTTCGTTGATAGGTACAAGTGCAATATTCTAGTTGAAACCGATCATAAATAACTTGAGATTTTAAAACAAAAAGAAAACAAAGGGTTCACGTCTTTCTTCAACAAATGGAGGGAAACTTCCGCTAATATGGTCAAGGCTCCCACTGAAAAAGAATCTGTGACGATGTTTATCAAGAATCTCCAAGGGAAGTATTCAAGGCACTTAAAGTACCAACACAATTTAAATACTTTCAAAGCTCTCTATAATATGGGCATTGAAATTAAAGATGACCTTCTGAAATATAATAGTGCGAGAGGAAAGAAGAACGACCATCCTTCTTCTTCCTCTCCTATTAATGAAGTACATGCCACAAACGCCTCTAAACCACAAATCCAAAGATAAAAAAGAGTGTTCACTCCACTTGGTATGAGTTATGAAACAGCTTTCCAGAAGTTACACCACAAAGGACTAGTCATGCCCATAGGGCCCATCAAAGATCCAGTTCCAGAAGCCAGGCCACCTAAGTGGGACCCTAATAAGCACTGCAAATATCACCAAGGAAAGGGTCACGACACTGAGGAGTGTCGGAAACTCAAAGAAGCTATTCAAGATCTGATCGATAACAATGAAACTTCTGAGATTCTAGCCATCGAAGATGACCAAGCATCCTTCGATCCATCACTTCTTATCACACCTGTAGGAGAGCCCATGATCGAGAAAGCTTATATGACCTCTCTCGATGAAGTGGCCATGATTGAGGAGGATGAAAATCTTTTCTTAGATAATACCAAGGAAGATTCGTCAAGTCTAAAAGAGGACGTTCGAAAATTACAAGATGTTGTTCCCATGCTCTTTAATGTTGTAAAAGGATTAGCAAATCGGGTAATGGCCATCGAACAAAATTCTCGCCTAGATTTTAATGAAGAACTCAACCCTCCTAAACCACTAGCAAAACGAACCATTGAAGAATACACACCAATACGAATGACTTACAATGAAGCTTTTGACTGTCTTCACGATCAAGGTCAAGACCCTCCACCTAAAAAACGTTTTCCTAATTGGGACCCAAATTCCTGTTGTCAATACCATAGAGGTCGGGGTAAAACTATTGAAAAGTGCCTCGCCCTCAAGGATCGTGTTCAAGACTTCATTGATTTAAATCTCCTTCATGTTCCTCCGCGCGAAAAGAAGGTCAAGATTAGTAACAATAGTAACAGTGGATGTAAGGGGAAAAAGAACGACTATCCTTCTTCTTCCGAAAACACCTACTCTAGTAATAGTGTTGGTACTTTCGACCTTAGTGAGATCCTAGCCATGGGTAATCGAAAGCAACCAAAAAGGGAATTTACCCCTATTGGAATTAGCTACGATGATGCTTTCGATCGACTCCATGCCAAGGGAATCATTACTCCCATTGGACCTATTCAAGATCCCCTACTTAAGAAGAGATTGCCTAGTTGGAATCCAAACAAACACTACAAGTACCACCAAGGTAGGGGTCATGCTACTGAGAGCTGTTGGAAGCTAAAGGAGGCTATCCAACATTTGATTGATAATAACAAGTTTCCCATGCCTCCAGTTAACAAGAAGAGCGAGTGATGATAAAGCAAACAACACAAGAGGCGAGATTCAACGACAAGATATCGTGACCTCTTTTTTCTATTTCTTTTTTTTATTTTTTCCTTTCCCCAATAAGTCTAGCATAGGCACCTTTTTCTTTTCCCTTAGATGAATTTTGTAGATTTTTTTTCCTTTAATAAAATGAGCATTTATTCTCTTACATATGATCATCACATTGCATTGCATAAAAAAATTAAAAAATAAAATAAATAATAAAATAAAATAAAAAAAATCCGTGTCAAACTGAGCACAAGGTATACCGATGATTTGAGGCACCCCTTGTAGCCACATCATATCTCCTTTCACCTTTCAAATTTACAATCCTTTCTTCATAAACCACTTTAAGCCTCGTGTAACGATAGACCCCTCATTTTTTCAACCTACATCTACCTAACCTTGGGATGGGATGGTGTATAACTTATGCAATTCTAAAAAGCTTGAGAGATTTCAAAACATCAAAATAAATAGCAAAAAATAAGCAAAAAAATATATAAAGTGTACAAAAGGGCAAGTGTTCCAATGTCTTTGATATGAAAATATCTTCGATAAGAACATGTCTCAGATTGCGTCTCTTATCGAGTGCTCGGTACCGTTCCTGAGAAACATGAATTCCATGTGAGTGATAGACCGCATGATCGGGATTGCCCATACTTGCAAAAATAAAATAATTGCTAAAGCAAAAGAAAGAGCTAAAAAAAGTGTAGAAACTCAAGCATAAAAATACAAAGATTCAAAAGCGAGGATGCACACCTTAGGGGCTTATCGAGGGTCTTGAGCCTTTATCCCCTTCTTCTTCAGCCTTTAGCCTAACCACGTTACAACCCTTCAAAAGACCTTTTTGAGGTATATACACACTCGTGTGAGGTTCGGCTAGAGCTACGTTAAGCCTGATTCCTAACGGATACGTAGACAACCTCACATCGAGGTGCGGCCGTAATAAACATGCATTCATATTCACAATCATACACTTACTCAATGATCATATCAAGGGATCTTCTATGCTCATCCCTTTTCACTTAGAGCTAGACTTGGGGGCTAGATAACTATATCATTAGCTTACCTAGCCTAAGAGTCACCACCATTTGACTATTTTCAATTTATCTTTCCACACACTTAGCTCTTGTGGCCTAGCTATAGTGTCACTATGACACACCGCACAGATACATGACCAAATATATTTCCCTTAGGAACCCTTTGTCATGAAATCTTAACGCTGAAGCATGATTCGTCAAAATCACTCGTAATTGTCATTGCATCACGAAGTATGAAGTGCTTAGCCATGCCTAAGTTTCCCAAATACTTTCATCATTGAGTCAACAATTGAAATAGCCTAGGAGGATTAATCCTTTTTCCTTGAGATATAGTATCAAATGACATTTGACTAAGCTCATTCAACATGCATTCGAAAGCTTCTTTCTTTTTCACGTCTTTCTTTTTCGGGAGAAAGTCGGTACCCTCCACAAAAATGACAAAAAATTTTTGCTTTTTGCATTTTCGAGTCGCACGATCACATTACAATGTACACACGAGTCATGTTCACATTAAGTCATGTTGAGTCAACACTATGCACACATGTGTCATTACACTTTGAGCGAGTCAACCTCGAATCAGTCAATCATATCGAGTCAAGTTTATACGATACCTTGAGTCGTGTCAAGTCGATGAGTCAAGCAACATTAAACCTTAGGTCAACTCTAAGATAATTTAAAGCCTTAGGTCAACCCTAAGATGATTGAAGAGATTGGCAAAGTTCTATAGTCAAAAATAAATACAGGTGCAGCATAATAGGGAGGACCCTACTCCAATTCTTGGCGCCAGAGATATTTCAGCAGCGACAGAGATCGAAGCCTCTCAGAAAGGTGATTTCGACCTCATACAGCAATTTCGGGTTCCTTGGTACGCCAGTTAGCCCCTATAAGCAATTTGACATGATTAAGTAGTCAGTTTGATTACAATCACAATAAGTGGTCGACCTGATGAAAGATCGTCTCACTTAGCTTAAAGCGCCTAAGAATTGGCTCATCAAGGAACACCGACATACTGGTTTTAGCGGAAGCAAAGTTCAGGCGAGCTTTAGAGATCGACAAACGTTGGTCTTCGGAAATTTTTCTTCAGAATATTATCGCAACAAACATTAAATCATCGAAGCTCTTTTCTTCAGAGACGCGTGAACATCTCCATCAAAGCACTTTGCTCCGGAGACGCGTGGGCATATTATTCAAAGCTCTTTTTTTCAGAGACGCGTGGACATTTATTTCAAGCTCTTTGCTCCAGAGACGCTTGGGCATATTATTCAAGCTCTTTTGTTCAGTGACGCGTGAACATCTCCATCAAAGCTCTTTGCTCCAGAGACACGTGGGCATATTATTCAAGCTCTTTTGTTCAGAGACGCGTGAACATTTCCATCAAGCTCTTTTGCTCCAGAGACGCATGGGCATATCATTCAAAAGCTCTTTTGTTCAGAGACGCGTGGACATATCATCAAAGATCTCTTATTTTCAAGCTCTTTCACTTAGAGACGCGTGGGCATCCTATTATCAAGCTCTTCGTTCAGAGACGCGTGGACACATCATTCAGAAGATCATATAAAAAAGAAGCTCTTTGTTCAAAGGCCCGTGAACATATCCAAAAAAGAAAAGAAGCTCTTTGTTCAAAGGCGCGTGAACATATCAAAAAGAAGCTCTTTGTTCAGAGACGAGTGAACATCAAAACAGCAAGGTGGCGTTCCCTAGATTGTGGAGAGTTGTCACAAACAACTGAGGATTGTTTCAAGAGAAATAATCTTTGATAGTATTCCCTCGGACATGGAATATTATCAAAGCGGAGGAGGATCGTTTCAGGCGAAGCAATCTTCTAATTTGGAAGCAGTTACAGGCGTAGCGGTTTTCAAGCGGGATGGCATTCTCTAGCTTACAGGAGGTCATCAAAACAATCGGTTACTTTCAGAGACGTGTGCTCGACGGTGCAAGATACGCGTTTCTTAACTCTTTTATCTGTTTAACTAACACTAGTTTGAAGGTATTAGCATTATGATAGGACCATAAAAGTATATTATTTTTATATATTAAACTCTTGATTTTATATTGGCATTTGATAATTTAAGAGTATAATAAGTAATTTTCTATCCTATACACGAGTTACTACTGATTAGGGGATTTTTATCCACCAATCACCGCCTGACAAGTGGACCAACCAGGTTCAGCCACGTGTCCTTCACGTAGGCCAATAGGAGCCTGCCACGTGTCAATCGCAGATTCGTCCTCTACGGACCAATTGAGGCACGACACGTGTCCTTCCCTTGACACATGGGAAAATCAGCCAACAAGGCCCAATCCTGTTTAGAGGCCCAGTCAGCCCTAGGTTTACCCTAAACCTAGAGAGTGGCACGCTTCCCGAGGTTATAAATACCCCCCTTAATCCTCATTAAGAGGGGGAACACGGAAAAACACACGGATTACGCATTAAACACTCTCACCTAGAGAGACCAAACCACTTTAATTTCCGCATTAATTACTCCTTAATCAGGTACTAACTTGACCGTTGGAGGCGGAGCTCGCACCACCAGGAGTCTCCGTTGTTTTGCAGGTACAGGCGTCCGGTTCCAGTCTCGGTATTGTAACTCTCCCGCAAGACATCAGAAAACCCCGAAACATTTTGGCGCCGTCTGTGGGGAGAGTACTTCTGAGATGGCATCCACGTTTGTACCGACTTTTGAAGAGAGGCGTCCCCTAGACGACCCTCAATTCCAGTCGGACCATGATACTGAAAATGAACTTGAAGTTGAAGCTCACACAGCTCCAGACGGGACCCTAAGGGCCCGACGTACCCGTCAGACCGAAAGGAGGGAACGGGAACATTTTCAAACTGAAAGCGAGCCAGCAGGCGCACCGCCTGTTCGGCAGCAGGCGACTGATGGGTCTGCTCCCATCACAAGAAACGAACTCATGACCTTCATGAGGGACTTCAAGGGAGAGATTCAAGAGTTGCTAAATAAGAAGCCTGCACTGGCCAAGGGACAGTCGGCTACGAAACCTTCCACTTCCGGCAAGAGGAAGCCGGTTCAAGGGCGAGAGGGAACTCCTCATCCTAAATCCAGGAAGTGGGAGCCGCCTGCCCTTGATCTCACAAAATACCGTTTTCCTACTCCAGGAAAGAGGAAACCTGTTCGTCACATTCAGGCGGACGGGTCGAAGAAAACATACACAGACGCTCGTCTGCTGTTAGAGCAGAAGAAGAGTGACCGACTGTTGGAGTCGGCCTCTACTTCAGATTTCCAAGAAAGTCTGCGAAATACCTCGATGAGGCATACCCAGTAGTATCAAGAGAGCCAGTCAGGCGGCACCTCCCATCAGTCCGGCTTTCATAGCGACCAGGCGGTACCAAACTTACCGTTTGTACCACAACAACAGTATTTTATGCAGCCACCTCCGTTTGGTGGACAGGCAGCTAAAAATGTCCAGCCTTTGGACTGGCAGCTACGGTTGCTTAGACTTGGTGAACAGCCGTCGGCCTTCTCCAAGGATATTACTGAAGCCGCTCAGCCGGCAAAAGTGAAAAATGTGTTAGTAGGCGCCTATGACGGCACTACTAACCAAGAAGATCATCTGATGGCATTCTCCAACCTAATGTACCTTCAAGGGTTGGATGATCCCACCTGGTGCAAGTGTTTTCCAGCGACTCTCAAAGGAATCGCACAGCAATGGTTCGGCAACCTGCCGACTGGTTGTGTAAACAACTTCAGAACGCTTGCTTACTTGTTCACCTCCAACTTCGCCATGAATATCCCTGCAAAGAAGACGACCCTTGATTTGGGAACAATTCAGCAGGGTGAGTAGGAGGGGCTTCGATCTTATATCAGGCGGTTTAACCTGATGAGGATACAGATTCAAGGGTTACCGGATGAGGTGGCCTATACTGACTTTTTCAGGGGTCTCAAAGACGGGTCGACCTTCAAATTCGATCTGGTTTGAAAGAGGGTGGCGACTCTTCAGGAGGCCTTGATTGAAGCAGAAGCCTACATACAGGCGACTGATCTTTGTAGTACAGTAAAACAGTCGGACGGAAAAAAGTTCGACAAAAGAGAAGGACGACAGATACAGTCGTCAAAGGCAGATCATAAGAAGAGAAAAGAGGTCTGGGCGGCTGATTCCTCTAAACAGCCGGCCTAGAAGAAGAAAAAAGAATTCAAACCATACTCTCCAAAGTATGCGTTTAACAAGGATAGCCAAGCTATCCTAAAAGCGATAAAGGGACGGATCTCTATTGAGAAGCCGGTCCCCATGAAGGGTTTTGCAAGCAACCGGAACCAAGACAAATTTTGTGATTATCATGAAGATGTTGGTCATCACACCAACGAATGCATCAGTCTCATGCGGTATCTGGACCGCCTGGCTGAGCAAGGTGATCTTGACTCTTTTGTCAAGAAATCCACGGGGAACACCTCCTCGAAAAAACAGTCGGCCAAAAAGAATCAACAGGCCGACAGCTCTGATACAGATGATGCAGTCTTCTACACTATTGCAGGCGGCTTCGCAGGAGGAGGTCCCACTATTAGGGGCAACAAAGACAATATCAGGCGGCTAGATGTAAGTGCCGTTCACCCAGAACGGCCCTCCAAATATTCATTTCCTGAGATTGTCATTACTGAAGAAGATCTAGGAGGGGTCAGCGGGCCGCATGACGATCCTATCGTTATTGAATGTAAAGTGGCCAACCAAAGAGTTGGCCGAATCCTCATAGATACCGGAAGCTCCTCAGATCTCATCAGTAGCAAATGTCTGTCAAAATTGAAATACAAGACTGATTGCATACATCCGGCCTCCCACCCTTTAGTAGGGTTTGGAGGGGGAGTCGTCCACCCTGTAGGACGAGTAGATTTACCCATCCGCCTGGGCAAAAAAGGGGAAGGACGACACATGGTAGTCCGATTCCTGGTGGTAGAAGAACTCTCGGCCTACAACATGATTCTGGGACGACCAACCCTGAATAATTCCAAGGCTGTAATAATCCCATCTCTTATGTTACTCAAGTTTGAGAGGGATAATGGAACAGTCGGATCCCTGAGGGGAGATCAGAGGATGGCCCGAGAGTGCTATCTCTCGGACGTCAAGCCCACTTTTATGGCCGCTGGGTCCAGTGGAGGAAAGATAGACCTTGACAATGTCAAGGAGAGTGCGCCTGTTCCAGAAGCAGGCGGCAAGAAAAGAAAGGCATCCCAGATGGGGGCCGCAAGAAAAGATAAAAAATAGCAATCATTGGCAGAGGAGCGGTCGGAGGAATTCCGCCCTCAGCCGGCTGGTGAGCATGCGGACCTGATCTTAGATGTCTCGCGTCCTGACAGAACAGTTAAAGTTGGGACGACTGCTCTAGGGGTCCTAGGTGACGACTTCCATAATTTGTTGAAAGAATACAAGGACATCTTTGCATTCGAAGTCCATGAAATGCTAGGCATTAGTTCTGAGCTGGCGGTACATAAACTGGCTGTGGATCCAAAAAAGAAGCCGGTAAGGCAGAAGAAGCGGAACCATGGCGAAGAAAGAAGTCAGGCGGCAGCCGCCGAAGTTAAAAAATTACTTGATGCAGGATTCATTCGGCAATGTTTCTTCCCAGACTGGGTTGCAAATGTTGTGCTTGTTAAAAAGTCGAATGGTACCTGGCGAATGTGTGTAGACTACACGGAACTAAACAAGGCGTGCCCAAAAGACAGTTACCCTCTGCCTAAAATTGACAACCTGGTCGACTCAACAGCCGGCCATGCTTTGATGAGTTTTATGGACGCCTACTCTGGTTTCCATCAAATCCCTTTATGGAAGAAAGATCAGGAGAAGACGGCCTTCGTCACGGATCAAGGGTTATACTGTTACACTGTCATGCCGTTTGGTCTTAAGAATGCCCCGGCCACTTTCCAACGAATGATAAACAATGTGTTCTTTGATCAAATTGGGAGGAATGTCGAGGCATATATTGATGATATGATTGTCAAGTCTAAACTTCAGAAAGATCATCTGTCGGACCTCCGAGAAACTTTCGCCACACTCAGGCGGCACCATGTCATGCTCAATCCCAAGAAATGTGTCTTTGGAGTTGAGTCTGGGAAATTTTTCGGATTTCTCAATAATCAGAGAGGAATAGAGGCGAACCCTGAGAAGGTGCAGGCGGTCATCGACATGCAGTCGCCTCGTACCATCCGAGAGGTCCAGAAGTTAACAGGTTGTCTGGCGGCCTTGGGAAGATTTCTAAGTCAATCAGGCGACAAATGCCTGTACTTTTTCCAGGCAATTAAGAAAAAGGCAAGGTTTGAATGGGGGCCGGATGCTGAGGCGGCCTTCCAAAAATTAAAAGTTCATTTGCATTCCTTGCCGAGGCTGGTCAGCCCTTTGCCCAAAGAAGTACTCTATATGTACCTGGCCGTCTCTGATCATGCGTTAAGCGTTGTTCTTCTTGCTGAAAGAAACGGTTGTCAGCTCCCGGTCTACTTTGTCAGCCATGTGTTGAAAAATGCCGAGTTAAGGTATCCCTTAGTGGAGAAATTTGGTCTGGCACTTTTCATGGCTGTTAAGAAGTTAAAGCCCTACTTTTTGGCGCATGCAGTCGTCGTGTATACAGACCAACCTATCAAGCGGTCACTGACTGTCATGGAGTCGTCAGGCCGAATGATCAAATGGGCCATAGAAATACAGAGCCTCGAAGTCACCTTCGAGCCTACAAAAGCAGTGAAGGGGCAAGCCTTTGCTGACTTTATTGTTGAGATGACTCGTCCTACTGACTCTCAAGTTCCAGACCAAGTCTGGAAGGTATATGTGGATGGCAGCTCTACTTCAAATGGTTGTGGAGCAGGCGTCATATGTCAATCTCCAGAAGGCGACATGTACGAGTATGCCCTACGCTTCAGCTTTCAGGCTTCAAACAATGAGGCAGAATATGAAGCTTTATTAGCCGGAATCCGCATGTGCAAGGCGGCAGGGGCAAGGAAAATAGACGCCTGTTCCGATTCACAATTGATAGTGAGTCAGTACAATGGCGAATATGAAGCAACCCATCCGGCCATGATCAAGTATTTACAGGCTGTCCGACAAGCAGTCGGCACCCTTGAGGATTTCCATCTGACCCAAGTGCCGAGATCAGAAAATAACCAGGCGGATGCACTTTCAAAATTAGCATCATCCGCCTCCTGTGATACTCCTCGAACCGTTTTTTGGGAAGTAGTGGAGAAGAGAAGCATTGAGGACCCTATTGTAATCCTAGACAGAAGCTCATCCTGGATGGATCCAATCAGGGCATATCTGGCAAATAGTACCCTGCCGGATGATCATCAACAGGCGGCAATGCTGAAAAAACGAGCCTCCAATTTTGAAATAATAAAGGGAGAACTTCACAAAATGGGGTACCTCCAACCCTTCTTAAAATGTGTTACTCCAGAAAAGGGGCGAGAGATACTAGATGATCTTCACTCTGGTTACTGTGCTTCCCATATAGGTGGTAGGACGCTTGTTCAACGGGCAAGGCGGCAGGGCTACTTTTGGCCTACTTTAGAGGCAGATGCGATGGAGATGGTGAAAAAATGTGACAAGTGTCAAAGGTTTGGCAAACTAATTCACCGTCCGGCTACTGACCTCACCACCATTCATAGCCCCCTACCGTTTGCTAAGTGGGGCATGGATATTCTGGGTCCATATACGCCTGCTAAAGGCGGAAGAAGGTACATACTTGTTGCCGTCGACTACTTCACTAAATGGGTAGAGGCGGAGGCTGTTAAGGGAATCAAGACGAAGGATGTAATTTCATTCATTTGGAGAAATGTCATCACTCGGTTCGGGGTTCCCATGTCTATGGTTTTTGATAATGGTCCCCAATTTGAGACGCCTGTTCTCAAAAGCTGGTTGGGTGACCAAGGAGTTGCACACTGCTTTGCATCTGTCGGCCGTCCACAAGCAAACGGCCAGGTAGTAGCCTTTAATAAAATCATCTCAGACGGTCTAAAGAAAAATATTGAACGAGCAGGCGGCCTATGGGCGGATGAACTACCACATGTTCTCTGGGCCATTAGGACGACTGAAATAGGGGCGACTGGAGAAACTCCATTCCTCCTAACTTATGGTGCGGAAGCTGTTCTTCCAATAGAACACTACGAGCCGACTCTTCGAGTAATGCTATATGACAAAGAGGCAAACTGGGAAGCCATGCGCCTGGCATTAGACTCACTTCCTGAAAAGAGGGGCAATGATGTCTTGCGCCATGAGATCTACCGCCTGAGAATGACTCGATCATACAACAGAAAAGTGCACAGGCGTCCACTCAAAGTGGGGGACTTTGTACTTAGAAAAATGGAAGCTGTTGGTAGGGCTAACGAGTCTGGCAAGCTAACTCCCAACTGGGAAGGTCCCTACCGAATCTATGAAGAGGTTAGAGACGGTACCTACCGTCTGGAAACACCAGACGGCCAACCGTTGCCTCGAACTTGGAACGTAGATAATCTTAAGAAATATTTCTTTTGAAAAATGTAAAGTCAAGGACTACTTGAATAAAGCTTGCATACTTAATATTCAATTTTGTATTGAGGGGCATGCCAACTGACAAACAGTCGGCTACTCTCCATGTTTAAATCTTCATTCTTATTTTAAGAGGGGCATGCCAACTGACAAACAGTCGGCTACTCTCTATGTTTAATTTAAGAGGGGCACGCCGCTTGTTTCACTCAACCGGCTACCCTCACATAATACAGTTCACCAAGAACTATCAAAAACACATGATCAGACCAGGCATCAAGCCAACTGATCAAATTATAAAAATTCAATTCGACCTGTCCCAACATTATAGCAGGCGTCCGACGGCATCCATCCGGATGAAATTCGTCGCAGAGAGCAGCTCCCTTTTGGGTGGAACAATGTTCTTTAAAACCATTACACGGCACCTATACGACTGTCTAAACATGACAACCACGTAGCCGTTTCCCGGACCAGGATATCTCACTTAAACTGACTAATCATGTCAAGCAAGTGTTCGCAATAACCATCCGGGTCAACCGACCGACTGAAATACTTGGGATAAGAACAGTTGGTATTTTATGAGTTAATAGCCAACAAACATTGGCGAATAAAGGGGAACAACCGGTACCCACCGCTTGATACCTCTACTACTCATCACTCGGCGACTAGGTAAGAGCCATATTTACTTAGTCACCCCTTAAAAATTTTAGTATGAAAGTAAAAAATTCATACAACACCTATTCACACTGATTATGATAGGAAACAGTCGTCCTAGACTGCCTATAGCTTAAAAAACACAAGGAAACCTTTTCCTACTTAGTTAATTTTACAAATGACAGGACCGCCTGCCTAAAGGTAATCTAGTCTTTTAAACGAATCGAATACCGATTGAATAAATGGCCGACTGATCGCCTAGCTTGGAAACAGACAACCAGTCGTCCAGGGGCATAGGCGGCGTGACTAACCATCCGTACCTGTCTACAATCGGCCATGCAAAACAGTCGGTATAGTGTACAATTCATTACCAAATATTCAATACTTAGACAAATTTGAAGCAAAACAAAAATTCATTAAAAAGAAGTCAAAATATTCAGAACCCCGGCCCCCTGGCCGGGTAAATACAAGCAAACGGCACGCAGGCCGTGAAAGAAGACATAAAAGCTTAAGAAGGGGGCAAATCTTCAACATTAGCAGCTTCCACCTGGTCAGCACTCTTCTTGCTGGACTCGGCTCCAGCTGCATCCTTCTTCGATGCCTTGCCCCCAAGCGGCACAAGCGCCACTATCGGCTTCTCCCCCTCCAAGGCCTCCTCAAACGCCTCGTCCTCAGCAGCCGCCAGGATCTCTTGATTATATGTATCAAAACACTGGCGGTACATTTTTTCCCATGAGGCAAAGTCGGCACTTGGGAAGAGGCGGCTCCAGGTCATGCGCTGGATCTGAGAAGAGTCTTCCATCATCTTTCGGACGAGCTCTTTCTTCTCTTGCTCGGCCTTCTCCGAGAGCTCCTTAGTGAGACTCTTCTCATGGGTCACCAGGCGTTCCTTTACGTTAGCCAAGGATTTCTCCAAGGCTTCGTATGAGAGCATCTTTTGGCGGAGAGGTTTAAGCTCGGCCTTGAGGTTGGTGACGGCCGCCTCCAGCTCGCTGTTCCTCTTCTGGGCCGCCTCTAACTGAGCCCGGACAGCGGCGGTAGCCTGCGCCTGATAATAAAGAATATCAATTGTGAGAACTTCATTTTGGGCAATTTCAAACATTGCCTTATCACAGTCAGAGGCGGCCATAGCTTTAGCAGCCTTTACCTCTTTGTTCTTCCGATCAAGCGGCTTGCGAAGGCCGTTCACTCGGAGCAGGGTCTAAGTAAAGAGAAAACAGGCGTCAGTTTCCAAGCAAAAAAGATAACAGGCGTCCTGGAATTCAAATACTCAAAAAATGCTAAGTATACCTCAGCAAGGACCCCTGCAATCCCATCTAGGTCAAGGGTGCCGACACCCCTGACCGCCTCCCTTTCAGATGGAGGAACTGCCTTGATCATCGACTTGGCTACCTCGACCAAGTCAGGCTCCTGAGGGCCGGCTGCATCAAGCATAAAAAAGAAGATCAGACCTAGTCAGGAAGGAAACAAGTCAAAAATTTACAAGGACAATTCCATACTTCTAGGCGGCCCCGCTGGAGCTTTAGAAGGAGTGGCCGTCTGTTTCTCAGCCGCCACCTGTTTCCTGGAAGAACCAGGAGAGCTTGCAACAGTCGTCCTCCGGGCCTTGGAGTCCGGCTGTTGTGAGGAAGAAGCTCTTGGAGTGCCCGACTGAAAAAAAAAAAAAAAAAAAAAAAAAAAAAAAAAAAAAAAGAGTTAGTATGTGCATAAGACAACTCCAAAAAGAGGAAGAGGTTCGAAGCCCACCAAGGGTGCCCCCTTGTTGGGGGAGTCGGTAGAAGACTGCTGCATGATAGAGGCCCGCAACATGGCCGCCGCAGTCTTGGATGCTGTGATTTTACTCATGGCGTCAGCTGCAAAAAACAAACAGCAAAATTAGTAAAAGTCCCAAGTAAACAAAGCGTGGAAAAAAAAGAGTATTCGACAGGCCGGCTACCTCTAGAGCACCGACTGCTGAGGCCACAGGCGGCCAAAAAGTACTCGTCATAGAGCCACTTGAAGCTCGGGACGCAGTGAAGGGGTACTTGCTCTCGTACCCCTGAAGCAGAGTTCACCCTAGACTCTACTTTGAAGAGTCCTTTGTCTAGGATCTCTTTTTTAGCCTTTGGGGGTACAGGCGGCATGCTTCGGCCGCCTGCAAGGAGAGGCGGATTCCTATTCCACCTGTTAAAGCGTTTGTTCAGCTCTATGTCTGAACTCTCAATAAAAAGGAAGGTGTTCCGCCAATCCTTCCACTTGTTCGCCTTACCTCTCGTCATGAGGTAGCCCCTGTGGCTCGTCAATTGATACCAGCCGGTACCGCCCGACTTAGGGGTCTGGCTGAGGTAGTTCATGTGGGCGAAAGCCTCAAAGCTTGGCTCCACCCCGTGCAGTTCGCACCCGGCCACATAGCCGAGTACGTTGACCCAAGAGTTGGGGGCTAACTGCCATAACCCCAAATCATACCCATCCAAAATCCGCTGAACAGCTGGATGTAATGGGAAGCGCAGTCCAGCCTTGATGGCCGCCACATAGCAGCCAAAACAGGCGCCATCGTAGCTGGTACCAGCCGGCCAGACGATTGTGTCCTCTAGATCCGGCACGAACATTAAAAATCTGGGGCCCATTTTGTGGTTAGCGATAAAGCTCTCCACTTTGTCTTGCATGGCCGTGATCCGGCCCCGGGGTACCGTGCAGTAGTAGGGGATGTTTTCCTCTCGGTAAGAGGCGGATGGCTCCGCCCAATTATCACCCTTCTCAACTGCATGAGAAAGCCTCGCCTCTTGTAGGCGGCTGTTTCTTTCTTCTGTTCCTGGAGAAGCGTGGCCAGAAGAACTGGACTCGGACTCGTCCTCTGACGAGTCCGAAGAGGACGACTCCTTCCCTCTCCTAGAGGGGCCCGCCTCCTCTCCCTTAGAGGGAGCAGGAGAAAATGTAGACATTTCCACTGTAAAATGGGAAGGGACCACCTTGACCCCTCCCTCAGAACTGTCGGCTTGACAGCCGCTTTGCTTCACTTCTACATCTGGCGCCTGGTCAGATGTTTCACTAATTGGCACCCTTTGGGAGGAGCCGTCTGAGTTTGAGATCCTAGCAGTCTTTTTTGTTCTGGCCATCACGTTCTGCATAGACACAGATACAGTCGGACTTTGTATAAAGGGCAAAGATGGGTCCAAAAAAGGGCAGGCGGCACTCCTAGTCCTAGATTCAGCCGTCCCCGGTGACCGGCTGATCACTAACTTAGGTCGTGTCGTGTGCTTCCATGGTGCCATTTCAAAAAAATAATAATAAAGAAAAAATTAAGAGTAGGAGAACCGACGATTACCTGAACGAGTGACGATTGATGAAATTCTGAAATCCTTTGCAAACGGCTTGTCAGAACAGGCGGTAGGCAGAAAAAGTCCAAAGTGTCAGAGCAAGTTCAGGGGTCCGAATGTTCTCTCACAAAGTTCTCAAATGTGAAAATGACCGAAGTCAGCACTCCCTTATATAGGCAAAGTGAGAAGGCGAAGGGTCACTTCCAAATTCAAAATTTGGGCGGGAAAATCTCTCGGCCATTTGCAAGGTGACACCTGTAGCAGGCCGTCGCCTGTCACCATGCGACACCTGTCACAGGCGACACGTGACCAGTCACGTGCCACCTGTGAGGGGAAAATGATTAGGGGATTTTTATCCACCAATCACCGCCTGACAAGTGGACCAACCAGGTTCAGCCACGTGTCCTTCACGTAGGCCAATAGGAGCCTGCCACGTGTCAATCGCAGATTCGTCCTCTACGGACCAATTGAGGCACGACACGTGTCCTTCCCTTGACACATGGGAAAATCAGCCAACAAGGCCCAATCCTGTTTAGAGGCCCAGTCAGCCCTAGGTTTACCCTAAACCTAGAGAGTGGCACGCTTCCCGAGGTTATAAATACCCCCCTTAATCCTCATTAAGAGGGGGAACACGGAAAAACACACGGATTACGCATTAAACACTCTCACCTAGAAAGACCAAACCACTTTAATTTCCGCATTAATTACTCCTTAATCAGGTACTAACTTGACCGTTGGAGGCGGAGCTCCCACCACCAGGAGTCTCCGTTGTTTTGCAGGTACAGGCGTCCGGTTCCAGTCTCGGTATTGTAACTCTCCCGCAGGACATCAGAAAACCCCGAAACAACTACTATTTTATTTATTCGTTTGCATGAAAGAAAATATCGGCATCAAATTGCATTCTATGCCACTTTGATTAAGAGAAGAAAAATTTACAAGCCAGTTGACTCTCAAATATTTTAAGCCCAATATTGTTTTATTGTGTAGGCTTTTTCATTTGGGCCTTGAATGAAAATATCTTCCTACTTAGCTGAGTGAAGAAAAGAGGCAGCTCAAGAACATTTCTCCTTACTCTAAAGCATAGAGTTTTTCACCGACTTTCACGGAGAACAAACCGTCAAACAAGATGATAAAGATGAAATTGGATAATTATTGAAGAGAAATACTCGGAGCAACGGAGATGAATCAAAGGCTAGTTCCTTATCTTTCGGTTAGGGAAGTTTTTGAGTGTTATCAGATCCGTAATTTTTGGGAGCAAAATTGAGGGAATATAATCTGAATTTCGGCGGAGAGTTGCGAGATCCAACAGTGAACAGAGGTGGTAGACGAGTGAACAGAGGTGGCTTGGTTCTGTGCATGGTTACTCTGATCATCTACTGGAAGCTTTTGGTATTTTATATATTTTGTTTACATTCAATTGTCAGCTACTTGTTTTTACTTTGGATTAGCAGTAGAAGTTTTGTTTAGAAAATGGAAATAATAAAGTTAGTGCTTCCTTAATTTGTTCTTGAATGCGTCAGTTACTCCTGGGAATTATACTTTGATTGCTTAATATAATTTCTAGTAGTCTATTTCTATTTTGCTTTGTTAACTAGTTTGACTATGAATTCTATATGTTCTAGTATGATAACCTAAATATTTGTTATGTTAGGCTAATTCTTCTTAGGGTAGGGATATATATTATGCATTGGATTATTTTGTTGTGAGAATAGAGATGTTATAATTCTTGGGTATTATGTTTATTTCTTGATTGGGTTGATAATCTGTTTTATTAGTATGAATTACCAGATTATATTTTAGACCGGCCATCTTTAGTATAATTTGCTAGTTTAAATGCTAGAATATTAATCTATGATACGTAATTGTCCGGTTAGTACTCCTTAGTAGCACTTAGGTGTTTAATAGGTGACTGAAACTTGTCCGATGCCTATGATTATCAGCTCTTTAAGTTGCACGAATCCGAGCTTGTGAGATTTGTGGCTTAAGTTAGCTACTTCCTAGTTATTAATGCTGCTAATTAATCGAGTCTAGAGAGCTTGTTCTAGATTGTTAGTTAGTTAGACAATACTCCAAGAGCATGTTTGGTTTATTTGCAATTAAGGGAAGTGTTGAATGTTTGTTTGTGTTCATCGGCTAACATTGAGATAAGAACATAATTTTTATAATTCGATGATCAACAAATACTCCAATGCTATAATATGTCTCCCGATCCCTGTTTTATTATTATTGATTTTTATCATATTTCAATTTTAGTAGTCTTTCTTTCGTACTTTATTTGTTAGATCGTAGTACTATTTCTTCAGAACAGGGGTTTCTAACTTACACAAGTTATAATTTGATAAACCAATTCTCTGTGGGATCGACCCTAGCTTACCCTACTACATTTTAGGAGGTTGGAGTTAGGTTTTTTTTTGGTAGACACGCGACAGTCGTATCAAATTTTGGCGCCGTTGCCGGGGAATTGGCGTTTTATTTTATTATTTCTTGTGTTTTTCTAACTGTTCTTACTAACTTGTCACCTAGTTCCTTGTTCTTGTATGTGTGACAGAAATTTGAAACATCCAAGATTGAGAAATTTTGCGGCAAGGAACCAGGGACTTATAATTCATCCTTTTTCTACTCTTCCTGTAGCTAAAAGGACTCGTGCTCATATACTGGAGCAAGCTCGTCATATTCCGTTACCTCACAGTGAAAGTTCATATTCGGACGAGGAGGGTGATCCAAATTTGAGATGGGTGATCAAACACTAAAGCAGCTTGCAGCTCCAACGTTTGATCCAAATTTATTGTGCATAGTAGACGATGAGGCAGAAATTGAGATCAAGCCGGGGTTGATTAGAGCTCTTCCCACATTTTCAGGTTTCCGTAATACTAACTCCTTGGGTTCAGTTCACATGAATGAGGCTAGCAAATTTTTGAAGGAATTTCACATAGCATGTGCGGGGATGAAACCGGCTGGTGTCACCCTCGACCATCTCAAGTTGAAGGCTTTTCCTTTTGCCTTGTCTGATGCTGCCAAGGAGTGGTTATTTGAAGTACCTGCTGGAACCATCACAACATGGGATCAAATGCTAAAAGTATTCGCAGAAAGATATTTTCCGGCATCTTTGATAGCCAATATCAAGAAAGAAATATGTGGAATTCGACAGGACGATGCAGAGACACTTCATGAGTACTGGGAACGTTTCAAGAAACTATGTGATAGTTGCCCAAACCATGAGATCAGCGAGCAATTATTAATACAGTACTTTTACGAAGGACTCAGGGAGACAGACAGGAATCTAGTTGATGCAGCAAGTGGTGGAGCACTGGTTGACAAAACACCCGCAGAGGCAAAGAAACTGATTGCAAACATGGCTGCAAACTCTCAGTATCGAGGAGGTCGAAATATCACGTCCACCTCTATACGTCAAGTTAATGAAGTGGTGAGTTCTAACCTCGAGCAACAAGGAGCTAAACTCACTTCCTTAGTGGAGCGAGTAATGATCAAAAAAGGGAAAGAAAAAGTATGTGGCCTTTGTTCAATGGTAGGACACCCAACTGATATGTGTCCTACTCTGCAAGAAGAAGAAGTGAATTCGATTGGTGGTGGTCAGGGGCAGCAAAGACGTTATGATCCATTCTCTCAGACTTATAATCCGGGGTGGAGAGATCATCCAAACCTGAGATATGGTAATGCTCAGCAGCAGGCAGGCAACTCTAACCTCAGACCACCAGCTTTCCAGCAACAGCAAGCTTCTAATCCTCCACCTGGGTTTCATCAGCAACCACAATATCAGCCGCGACCTCAAAATCAACAAGTTTCCCAGCCACAATCTGGTAGCATGTCTTTGGAAGATATTGTGAAGGCAATGACTGACAACACTTTGCATTTTCAGCAAGAGACAAGAAGTGGTCTAAAGAACTTGGAGAACCAAGTTTCTCAGTTAGCTAACATAGTGGGAAAGCTCCAAGCTCAGAACTCTAACAAGCTTCCGATCAGCCAGAGAGAAATCCAAAGGAGAATGCGAGTGCAATCTCCCTTAGAAGTGGCAAGCAATTAGAGGTTCCAGCGAAAAAGACTGAAAGGCTGGCAGCACACCAAGAGGAACAAGAGACTATTGTTCTAGAGCAAGATAAGCAGCCCACTAAGGTAAGAGATGTTGTTTCTCCTAATACTGATCAGTTTAATTCTTCTACTCCATTTCCTAGCAGGTTATCATCTAAGAATAAGAAGAGAGAGCAAGAAAAGGAGAAAGAGACCCTGGACATTTTTCGCAAGGTTGAGGTAAACATACCTTTACTGGAAGCTATAAGACAAGTGCCGCGGTATGCAAAGTTTTTGAAGGAGTTATGCACTAACAAGAGGAGATTGAGTGGAGATGAAAAAGTCAGTGTAAGTGAGAATGTGTCTGCTGTTTGACAGGGGAAAGTTCCTCCAAAGTACAAGGATCCAGGTATTTTTACTATACCATGTAAAATAGGTAACACGAGATACGATAAATGCATGCTAGATTTAGGAGCTTCTATTAATGTGATGCCTTTATATATCTATAAAGCTCTGAACTTAGGACCTTTGAAAGACACTCGAGTGATTATTCAGCTTGCTGACCGTTCTAATACATACCCTGTAGGAGTAGTTGAGGATGTTTTAGTGCAAGTGAATGAACTAGTATTTCCTGCTGATTTTTATGTTTTAGATATGCCAAATGATGAATCCCCTAGTGTAGCACCTATCTTATTAGGAAGACCTTTTCTGAAAACATCTAGAACTAAAATTGATGTTCACAGTGGGGTGTTGACCATGGAATTTGATGGGGAGGTTATCCGGTTTAATTTATTTGATGCCATGAGATATCCCTCTGATTGTGAATCTGTTTCTAGTATAGATGTCATTGATGCACTAACTGAGCAGGTATTCTTTCTCTCTGGTCATGATGGGTTAGATGTTGTTTTGACTGCGCCTATGGAAAAAGGAAAGTATACTGACTTGCAAGAACATTTTGAGCTTAAGGGGGAAGTTAAGGAAGCTTTTTCCTCTCTAGAATACTTCCTGATAAGCAATTAAGGTATGAAAATCGGTTTATGCAGTTACCTGTCACTTTTAACAGATTGTTACCTTCTATTGTACAGGCCCCTGAAGTGGAACTAAAGCCACTGCCAGACCATCTCAAGTATGCATTTTTGGGAGAAAATGACACTTTGCCAGTCATAATCGCGAGTAATCTAACTCCGAATCAAGAGCAAAAGCTGGTGCAAGTTCTGAAGGAACATAAAACAGCTCTAGGGTGGACAGTTGCTGATATAAAAGGAATTAGCCCCTCTATGTGTCAGTATAGAATCTTATTAGAAGAGGGAGCTAAACCCGTGAGACAAGTGCAGCGACGACTTAATCCACCTATGATGGAAGTGGTGAAGAAAGAAGTAATGAAGCTTCTTGAAGTAGGGGTGATATACCCTATATCAGATAGCCCTTGGGTCAGTCCCTTGCAAGTGGTCCCAAAAAATTCAGGAGTCACAGTGGTGGAAAACGATAAGGGAGAAATGGTTCCCACCCGAGTACAAAATGGGTGGAGAGTTTGTGTAGATAACAGAAAATCCAATTCTTTGACTCAAAAAGATCATTTTCCCTTACCATTTATTGATCAAATGGTAGAACGTCTTGCTGGTCATGCTTATTACTGTTTTCTTGACGGTTTTTCAGGTTATGTGCAGGTCCCTATAACTCCGGAGGATCAAGAAAAAACGACGTTCACATGCCCGTACGGCACGTTTGCGTATCGTCGTATGCCATTTAGACTGTGCAATGCTCAAGCGACTTTTCAGAGATGTATGGTAAGCATCTTTTCAGATTACCTTGAAAATTTCATAGAAGTTTTCATGGATGATTTCACTATACATGGAGATTCTTTTGATAGATGCTTAGAACACCTCACTTTGGTCCTTAAACGTTGTCTTGAAACTAACCTTGTGCTTAATTCTGAAAAATGTCATTTCATTATTCAACAAGGTATAGTTTTAGGCCATATTGTGTCGTCTGAAGGAATAAAAGTTGATGAAGCTAAAATAGATCTTATTTCTTCTCTGCCTTACCCCACCTCTGTGCGGGAAGTTCGATCTTTTCTTGGCCATGCAGGGTTCTATCGCAGGTTTATCGAAGGATTCTCGAAGATTGCGCAACCACTATGCAACCTACTCCAAAAGGATGTGGAGTTCCACTTTGATGAGGCCTGTAAGCAGGCATTTGACAAGCTGAAAGACAAGTTGGTCACTGCCCCTGTTCTACAACCTCCTAAATGGGAGCTCCCATTCGAGCTGATGTGCGACGCTTCTAACTATGCTGTAGGGGCAGTGCTAGGCCAGCGAGTTGGAAAAGTTCCCCATGCCATCTACTACGCCCCAAGGACTTTGGATGCAGCTCAAGCTAATTATACTACAACTGAGAAAGAACTTTTAGTTGTAGTTTATGCTTTAGACAAATTCAGGTCTTATTTACTGGGTACCAAAATTATTGTGTTTACTGATCATGCAGCGCTGAAATATTTATGGTCAAAGGATGTATCCAAACCTAGGCTAATACGTTGGATTTTATTGCTTCAACAATTTAATGTTGAAATAAAAGATAAAAAAGGTTCTAACAATAGTGTTGCTGATCACTTGAACAAGTTAGTTATTGAAGCTGATGAAGGTCACGCCCCAATCAATGAAGAGTTCCCCAATGAGCAACTTCATGCCTTGAACTCAGGAACTCCGTGGTATGCTGATTTGGTGAATTTTCTAGCATCTGGGAAGTTTCCAGCCAGCTACACCAAGGCACAAAAGGACCGGATGCGTAGTATAGCAAAATACTACATATGGGATGACCCATACCTCTGGAAATACTGTATACTGTGCTGATCAACTAATCAGAAGGTGCGTACCCGATTCTGAAATTCTGTCTACACTAACTTTCTGCCATTCTTATGCATGTGGGGGACATTTGGGACCAAAGAGAACCGCACGCAAGGTTTTAGAGAGTGGATTCTACTGGCCATCCATATTTAAAGATGCATATGAAATATGTAAGGCATGTGATAGTTGTCAGAGAACAGGTACACTAGGTCCTAGGAATGAAATACCCCAAACTCCTATCTTAATATGTGAAATCTTCGACGTTTGGGGTATGGATTTTATGGGTCCCTTCCCCTCTTCTTTCGGTTTTCAATATATTTTGCTTGCTGTCGATTATGTCTCGAAATGGGTGGAAGCTATAGCCACCCGTACTGATGATTCTAAAGTTGTTGCAGAATTTTTGAAATCAAATATTTTTGCTAGATACGGATTCCCAAGAGCCATCATCAATGACAAGGGGACACACTTTTGCAATAAGACAATAGGAGCTCTCTTGAAGAAGTATAATGTGTTTCATCGAGTGTCCACTGCATATCACCCACAAACAAATGGACAGGCAGAAGTCTCCAATCGAGAAATCAAGTCCATTCTAGAGAAGACTGTGAATCCAAACAGGAAAGATTGGAGTCTCCGCCTCAACGATGCTCTGTGGGCGTACAGAACAGCGTATAAAACTCCGATCGGGATGTCTCCTTACAGGCTTGTGTTTGGTAAACCTTGCCATCTGCCAGTAGAATTGGAACACAAAGCCTTTTGGGCCGTGAAACAATGCAATATGGAAATGGATGCAGCGGGGGAGCACAGGAAACTTCAATTGCAAGAACTTGAGGAAATCCGAAATGATGCTTTCGAGAATGCGAGAATTTACAAGGAGAAGACCAAGGCATTCCATGATGAGCGCATAACACGAAAGACATTTACAGTGGGCAGAAAGTTCTTTTGTACCATTCTCGGCTCAAACTATTTCCTGGTAAACTCCGTTCTCGATGGGTGGGACCATTCGTTGTCACAAAGGTGTATGAGCATGGTGCAGTGGAGATTCGCAGTGAAGATACGGGGAAGGAGTTCAAGGTGAACGGCCATCGACTCAAGCCGTACTATTAGGGTCATCAGGTCCAAAACGTTGAAGTGATGGAGCTAGAAGTTCCAAATTATGACAACTAGCATGCTGAAAAGGCGTCGAGCTAACGACGATAAATAAAGCGCTATTGGGTGGCAGCCCAAATTTATTTTGTTTGTTTTTGTCATTTTATTTTTAAGTTTATATTTCTGTTTTCTTTCTTAAAAAAAAAAAAAAAAAAAAAAAAAAGAGAGATCGATTGCTTTTTCTTATTTTTAAGCCCCTTATAAGATTCAGGAAACTAATTATGCTTTTATTTGGTGTCCGTTGTTGCACGACAGTGAGATTGGCTGGAACAATCAACTGCTGGTGGAGTCACAGCTAACCTGAAACAAAACCGGCCATATTCGATAGTGTTTACAGCAAGTTATGAGCAGGCCCAAGCTTGGGGGATGCCAACAGGGAGCTACACAGTCCATGTTCACAATTTGCCAACTGCACCCAGTGAGCTCGTTTCCTTCTCTCTGTCTATTTCTCCTCTTTATTCATCATGTTCTTATATTCTTTAAGTCACACATTGAGGGCAATGTGTGAATAAAGCTTGGGGGGAGTGCATTCAGTTCTATTTCTTGGTTTTGAGTCTGACAGTTTATTTTTGGACAGTGCTTGGCATATATGATTCCATATCCACTCTACAATGCTTAACTTTGGCTTATAGACTTGTATGTATGCAGACTAATTTCTTTAAACAGTCGCCAGCCTGATGGAAGTCAATATTGTGGTGTTGTAATAAGAAAGAAATGATTTAGACATTAAGGTATTTGCACCCCATAAGCCAAGAAGCTTAGCAATGACATGATCCATTAAAAATCCCGATTTGATAATTATTAGCCTATTTTTCTGATTACACTTATGAGTCATTGTCTGAAATTTGAAATTTGCCACTCTAAGATTAGTAGAGCATATGCAGTGTGAAGAAGATTATGGTTGTTATATTGATTTGATCCGTTGTTTTATTCAAAAAGTTTCATATTGAAGGCTCTATGTACCAATGTATGGGTTTAAAAAAAAAAAAAAAAAAAAAATATTTCGTTCATTTATGTACGTGTGGTGTTTAATTTATGTATCGTAGTTGAGTAACTCGAGTTAGTAAATCCATAGGGGTTTCTTCAAACCTAGTGCCTTGGGCCAACTGGACCGGGAGTCATTGGTTGAAAGCTCGTTACATGGGTTGCTTGACAGATACATGGCATTAAGAGTCATGAAACATTAATAAAAACAAAAAAAAATAAAAAAAAATAATATAAAATTGTGGGATTTATTTCAGTATACATGATGATAATTGCTGCTCTACGATTCTTACTCTACCATCACACTCATATATACTCTTCAAACCTCACTTTACCTTGGCCCATTTCATCCTTAATTTGTGTCCTAATGATCTTTTGAGTTATTCTGCTACTCTGTTGATGGAAACTAGGCTATGATTATTTAAGAGTTGGTATTTTGGTTCATAAATTCTTGAAATTTATTTTCCACCTGCATATATACTTGACTTGAAGCTGTCATTGAGCAAAGTAGAGTGAGTGGAACATGTCAGGTTACAAATTGTTATATCAAGAGTCTAGCTCCTTAGTAATTTTATGTCTTTGCTTGAGGGCAAGCAAAATTATAAGCTTGGGGGAGTTTGATGGGACCATAAAAGTATATTATTTATATATATTAAACTCTTGATTTTATATTGGCATTTGATAATTTAAGAGTATAATAAGTAATTTTCTATCCTATACATGAGTTACTACTATTTTATTTATTCGTTTGCAGGAAAGAAAATATCGGCATCAAATTGCATTCTACGCCACTTTGATTAAGAGAAGCAAAATTTACAAGCCAGTTGACTCTCAAATATTTCAAGCCCAATATTGTTTTATTGTGTAGGCTTTTACATTTGGGCCTTGAATGAAAATATCTTCCTACTTAGCTGAGTGAAGAAAAGAGGCAGCTCAAGAACATTTCTCCTTACTCTAAAGCATAGAGTTTTTCACCGACTTTCACGGAGAACAAACCGTCAAACAAGATGATAAAGATGAAATTGGATAATTATTGGAGCGAAATACTCGGAGCAACGGAGATGAATCAAAGGCTAGATCCTTATCTTTTGGTTAGGGAAGTTTTTGAGTGTTATCAGATCCGTAATTTTGGGGAGCAAAATTGAGGGAATATAATCTGAATTTCGGCGGAGAGTTGCGAGATCCAATAGTGACCAGAGGTGGTAGACGAGTGAACAGAGGTGGCTTGGTTTTGTGCATGGTTACTCTGATCATCTACTGGAAGCTTTTGGTATTTTATATATTTTGTTTACATTCAATTGTCAGCTACTTGTTTTTACTTTGGATTAGCAGTAGAAGTTTTGTTTAGAAAATAGAAATAATAAAGTTAGTGCTTCCTTAATTTGTTCTTGAATGCGTCAGTTACTCCTGGGAATTATACTTTGATTTCTTAATATAATTTCTAGTAGTCTATTTCTATTTTGCTTTGTTAACTAGTTTGACTATGATTTCTATATGTTCTAGTATGATAACCTCAATATTTGTTATGTTAGGCTAATTCTTCTTAGGGTAGGGATATATATTATGCATTGGATTATTTTGTTGTGAGAATAGAGATGTTATAATTCTTGGGTATTATGTTTATTTCTTGATTGGGTTGATAATCTGTTTTATTAGTATGAATTACCAGATTATATTTCAGACCGGCCGTCATTAGTATAATTTGCTAGTTTAAATGCTAGAATATTAACCTATGATACGTAATTGTCCTGTTAGTACTCCGTAGTAGCACTTAGGTGTTTAATAGGTGACTGAAACTTGTCCGATGCCTATGATTATCAGCTCTTTAAGTTGCACGAATCCGAGCTTGTGAGATTTGTGGCTTAAGTTAGCTACTTCCTAGTTATTAATGCTTCTAATTAATCGAGTCTAGAGAGCTTGTTCTAGATTGTTAGTTAGTTAGACAATACTCCAAGAGCATGTTTGGTTTATTTGCAATTAAGGGAAGTGTTGAATGTTTGTTTGTGTTCATCGGCTAACATTGAGATAAGAACATAATTTTTATAATTCGATGATCAACAAATACTCCAATGCTATAATATTTCTCCCGATCCCTGTTTTATTATTATTGATTTTTATCATATTTCAATTTTAGTAGTCTTTCTTTCGTACTTTATTTGTCCCATAGTTCATAGTAGTTTATTTATTAGATCGTAGTACTATTTCTTCAGAACAGGGGTTTCTAACTTACACAAGTTATAATTTAATAAACCAATTCTCTGTGGGATCGACCCTAGCTTACCCTACTACATTTTAGGAGGTTGGAGTGAGGTTTATTTTTGGTAGACACGCGACAGTCGTATCACATTACAAGAGTGATTTAGGATTGCAGAGCGTTCTGAATCATTCTCCGTCCCTATCGCTACTTTGACTTTTGTTTTCGAAACTTGCGTTTCTCCATACTCTGTCAAAGTGGGGGCTACTGTAGACACCCATTTGTGTCTCCACTATACCAAACCCGATGATGAGTACCTTTCACGTCGAATCATAATCTAATGAAGCGAAAGTGTGGAATGTCTAGTGTTGCGGAAAGTTTTAATTTCTTTTCTCTTCTCTCTGTTTTTTGAAAACTTATTTTAAGAAAACAGCCAATCTTGTTTGGTTGGTCCATGATACGGGTCTAATAGTAGTGTAGTTGGATGGGGCTTGACATGAGATTTCCAACGATATATTATAAGCCCAATTCCAATGAATATTGAGGAAGTTATGGCCAATTTACTAAACTGGGCCCGATTTGAGCTTTAATTGCGGCCTAATGATTTAGGGGAGGGCCTAATATAATTTATCATTCCTAATGCAATTAGGAATGGTTTTAGTCTTCTAGATTCTTCTAGAAGGTTCTTTTCAATCCTAATTCTATTACCATTGATAAATTGACTTTTGTTGACTTTTCAATGTTTTAATTAAAATCAAAGAGTATTTTTGAGGAAAATATACGATTTTATCCTCCAATAAGGAAAATTTATCTAATTTTCGAAAATGCGTCAAAAACAGGCTTGGCGCCTGTTTAGGGTAAAAATACCCTAGACACGTGGACCAATGAGAGGAAGCCATGTGTCAAGCTCAGGATGGCCCACGTGGCTTAAACATCCTCTTGACACTTGACGCCCTCAGATACACTTCTGAAATGGCGGCCTTCAAGGGCCCAAATCCCTAGAAGCGCCGTTTTACGGTGCAGTCCACTAAAATTTAGGTTAAGTGACATAGTTAGGGGCACGCTCTCCAAGGACCCTATAAATAGGGTGATATTTCCCCATTTCAGAGACAGATTGAATCATTTATTACACCTGCATTCTCTCACATCAGAGAAAGACCTGAGCTTTGAATCCGAGCAGATACCCACCTAAATTTCCGCACCTTTTTTTCTCTCCCTTCAAGTTTCTAACTTGTGCGTCGGAGGCGGAGCACCACCTAACCGGTGTCTCCGTTTGTTTTGCAGGTACAGCTCACGCCGGATCAGTCTTCGTGTTGTAACTCTCCCAAGGGACAAAAACACCCAAAACATTTGGCGCCTTGTGTGGGGAGAGTACCTCGAAGATGGTTCAAGAGTCTGTACCACCCCCTAACCGTCTGGGTGATGACCCAGAAGTCTTTACAGACCAGGAGGATGAAGATCCCCAGGTCAAAACCTTTACAGCAGATAACGGCTCTCTCAGAATCAAGCGCATCCGGCCTAGAGAGACTCTGGAGCGGGGTACCTCCCAGGCGGGTGCAAGTCGACCCCCTGGGCAGCCGGAATGGGAAACCCATACGGCCACAGGATCAGCACCTGTCACCCGAGATGAACTCATGAGGTTCTTGACAATTTTCAAGGGTGAAGTTAAAGAGCTGATCACCTAGAGCCGGGCTAGCCTAAGTAGAGGTCAGTCGGCCAAGAAGGTTCCTCTAGACAAGGGGAATTCAGTCAAAGATCGGCAGCCAACTCCTCATCCAAAGGAGAAGGCAGCCACCATTGATTGGTCCAAGATTCTTCTTCCTAAGAGGAATACCAATAACACCCGCCGGACTCAACAGCCGGTGGGAAGTAAAAAATCATCTCTTAATGCCCGGGAGATTATCAACCGGAAAAGAAATCAACAGTTGTCTGAATCGGCTTCTACATCGAATTTTCCAGACAGCTTTAACAATACCTCTGCGAGGAATACACCTTCCTTGCATGAGAGTCAGACAGGCGGTAATACCGTCCACTCTGTCCCTCAAATGATTGGGGCTGCTCCATATGTACCTTCTCATGTCTGTGGTCAGTACCCTCCTTACTATATGCAGCCGGCTCTCTTCGGTGGTCAGGAGGCATATCACAATGTCCAGCCACTGGACTGGCAGCTTCGTCTGCTCCGCCTGGGTGAACAACCTTCCGCATTCACCTGGGAGATAACCGAGGCGGCCCAGCCGGCCAAGGTTAAGAATTTATTGGTTGGTACTTATGATGGTACCACCAATCCGGAAGACCACCTTTTGGCTTACACCAACCTCATGTATCCGCAGGGGTTGGATGATGTCACTTGGTGTCGTTGCTTCCCGGCTACATTAAGGGCATTTCCCAACAATGGTTTGGTAATCTGCCAGCCGGGTGCATCAATAGTTTTAGGAAGCTTGCCTTCCTATTTGCTTCCAACTTCTCAATGAACATCCCTGCTAAGAAAACAAGCTTGGACTTGAGCACCATTAAGCAGGGGGAAAGAGAAGGGTTGCGCTTCTATGTCAGGCGGTTCAATCTGATTAGAATTCAGATCCAAGGACTGTCTGATGAGGTAGCTTTTACAGACTTTTTCAAAGGTCTGAGAGACGGGTCGACTTTTAAGTTCGACCTAGTTAGAAAATGGGCTTTCACCTTACAGGCGGCTCTAAGGGAGGCGGAAAGCTACATTCAAGCTACTGACCTCTGCTCGCCTGGTAACCAGTCGGACTCCAAGAAGTCCGCCAACCAGAAAGACAACCGGCCTGCCCAGCCGACCAAAAAGAAAGAGGAAAGCAAGAAGAGAAAAGAAATCTGGGCGGTTAGTGATTCTGACCAGCCGACCCAAATGAAGAAAGAGTTTAAACCGTACGTCCCCAAGTACGAGTTTAACAAGGACATCAATTCCATCCTCATGGAAATTAAGGACCGGCTGTCCCTAGAGAAGCCGAATCCAATGAAAAGTTCCTTTCAATCAAGGAACAAAAATAAATTCTGTCAATACCATGAGGAAGTTGGCCATGACACCAACGACTGCTTCAGCCTTCAACGAGCGTTGGACCGTCTGGCTTACAAGGGAATGTTGAAGTCCTACATTTCTAAGTCCCCAGCCGGGGCAAAGAAGACGAATCAGGGTCAGTCCTCCAAGACTTCCACCCAGCCTGCTAGTAGCTCGGATACCGACAAGGAGCCGGTCTACACAATAGCAGGCGAGTTCTCATGTGGTGGCCCTACCATCCGAGGCACCAAGAGCCATCTTCGAAAGATGGACAAAGATGATGGACAAAGATGATGATGGGCAAGCGTCTGCAAGCTCCTCCTTCCTGGATGTTCTGATCACCGAGAAGGATAGCGGCAGTGTTCGCCGCCCACATGATGACCCAGTCGTCATTGAAGGTTGCCAATCAACTGGTTGGACGGATCCTTATTGACACCGGCAGCTGATCAGACATCATCAGTCTCCGGTCCTTGCAGAAGCTGAAATACAATGCCAGTAGCTTGCGTCCGGTTACCCACCCCTTAGTTGGCTTTGGGGGTGGAATGGTTTACCCAATCGGAAGGGTTGATTTACCCATCCGGCTGGGTGAGAAATGAAAAGGGCGACACCTGGTCGTCAAGTTTTTGGTCGTTGAGGAGTTGACCACCTACAACATTATCTTGGGCCGGCCAACCCTCAACGAATCCAAGGCTGTAATCATCCCTTCCCTCATGCTCATTAAGTATGAGAGGGATGACGGCTCTATTGGTTCCTTGAATGGGGATCAGAAGACGGCCCGGGAGTGTTATCTCTCAGCCGTCAAAGATACCGTGGCCCAAGACGGCCAGGAACCAATAGACCTTGACAATGTCAAGGATGCTGATCCAGTACCAGCCCCATTAGCAGCCGGGAAGAAAATAAAGGCACCTATGTTGGTGGAGGTGAAGAAAGAGAAAAAATAGCAATCACTGACCGGCGAACGGTCCGATGAGCTCCGTCCCCAACCGGCTGGTGAACATATTGATATACCTCTGGACGACAGTGGTCCGGAGCGTACTTTGAAGGTTGGGACGGTTGCTTTTGCAAAGTTGGGTGCAAACTTGCTCCTTCTGCTGAAAGAATTCAAAGACATTTTTGCCTTTGAAGTGGAGGAGATGCCAGGCGTCAGCCCGGAACTTTTTGTCCACAAACTCGCCATGGACCCTAAAAAGAATCCCATCCGGCAAAAGAAAAGAAATCACGGCGAGGAGAGAAGTCAGGCGGCTGCTGCTGAAGTTAAAAAGATGTAGGATGCTGGGTTCATTCGGCCATGTAATTTCCCCGACTGGGTGGCGAATGTTGTGCTTGTAAGGAAGTCGAATGGTACCTGGCGTATGTGTGTTGATTACACAGATCTCAACAAGGCATGTCCTAAGGACAGTTATCCGCTTCCTAAGATCAATAGCCTGGTCGATTCGACAGCCGGGCATGCCTTGATCAGCTTTATGGATGCCTATTCCGGCTTCCATCAAATACCCCTGTGGAAGAAATATCAAGAAAAGATGGCCTTCATCACTGATCAGGGGCTATTCTATTACATTGTCATGCCGTTTGGCTTGAAAAATGCGCCGGCTACGTTCCAACGGATGATTAATACGGTCTTTATTAATCAAATTGGGAGGAATGTAGAGGCGTACATTGATGACATGATAGTCAAATCCAAGCAGCAGGCAGATCACCTTGCTAATCTCCGAGAAACCTTCACCACACTCAGGCGGCATAAGGTTATGTTCAATCCTAAGAAATGCGTCTTTGGTGTTGAGTCTGGGAAGTTTCTCGGATTCCTGATTGATCAAAGGGGGATAGAGGCTAACCCTGAGAAGATACAGGCGGTGATTGACATGAAGTCACCCCGCACTGTCAAGGAAGCACAGAGACTAACCGGTTGCCTGGCCGCCTTGGGGAGATTCCTCAGCCGATCAGGTGACAAATGCCTTTACTTCTTCCAAGCAATTAGGAAGAAGACCAGTTTGAATGGGGGGATGATGCTGAGGCGGCTTTTCAACGGTTGAAAGAACACATGCACTCTTTGCCAAGGCTTGTTAGCCCACTGGCTAGAGAGGTGTTATACATGTACCTAGCCATCTCGGATCATGCCCTTAGCGCCGTTCTCCTTGCTGAGAGAGACGGTGGTCAGCTTTCGGTCTATTTTATTAGTCATGTTCTAAAAAATGCTGAGCTCCGGTACCCCATGGTAGAAAAATTTGGCCTTGCCCTATATATGGCTTTTAAGAAATTGAAACCTTATTTTCTGGCTCATACGGTGGTAATCTACACCGACCAGCCACTCAAGCGGCCAATGTCTACTTTGGAGTCATCCGGCAGAATGTTGAAATGGGCTAAAGAAATGCAAAGTCTTGAAATCACTTTTGAACCTAGAAAGGCAGTGAAAGGTCAGGCGTTTGCCGACTTCATTGTTGAAATGACTCGACCGGTGCAACCGGATAATATTGAACAGGTTTGGAAAGAGTATGTAGATGGAAGCTCAACGAAGAACGGCTGCGATGCAGGAATTATATATGAGTCCCCTGAGGGGGACAAATTTGAATATGCACTGCGGTTTAAGTTTCAAGCCTCAAACAACGAGGCGGAGTATGAAGCCCCGCTAGCCGGAATCCGCATGGTTAAGGCAGCAGGGGCAACTAAAATTGACGCCTATTCTGACTCTCAACTGGTCGTCAGCCAATATGAGGGAACATATGAGGCAATTCATCCGGCTATGATCAAATATCTTCAGGTAGTCAAAGAAGAGGCTGGGGAACTTGAAGAATTCTGTCAGAATCAAGTGCCTAGGTCAGATAACAACCAGGCGGATGCGTTGTCCAAATTGGCTTCATCTGCCTGCTGTGATACTCCTCGGTCGGTCTTTTAGAAAGTTCTTGAAAAGAGAAGCATACATGAAGAGCCCATTGGAATCTTAGACAGAAGCTCTACCTGGATGGATGGCATCCGGGAATATTTAGCAGACGACAAGCTTCCTAATTCACCACAGGAGGCAGCCTTCATGAAAAAGCGAGCAGCATCACCTGGTTTTGGGTACCTATGTCTATGGTGTTTGTTAATGGTCCTTAGTTTGAGACCCCCCAGCATCACCTGGTTTTGGGTACCTATGTCTATGGGTAGAAGCTGAGCTGGTTAAGAACATCAAGACAAAGGATGTCATCTCTTTCATCTGGAATAACATCATCACCTGGTTTTGGGTACCTATGTCTATGGTGTTTGTTAATGGTCCTCAGTTTGAGACCCCCCAGCTCAAGAATTGGTTGGGAGATCAGGGTATCTTACACCGTTTTGCATCAGTCGGCCGACCCTAAGCAAACGGCCAGGTTGAAGCCTTCAACAAACTCATCTTAGACGACATAAAAAAGAAAATTGAAAGAGCCGGTGATTTATGGGCAGAAGAGTTAATTCATGTCCCATGGGCCATCCGGACTACTGCTAAAGGGGCAACCGGTGAAACGCCATTTCTCATGGTTTACGGTGCTGAAGCCATCTTGCCTATCGAACATTACGAGCCGACTCTCAGAGTCATGCTATATGATGAAGAGGCAAATTGGGAGGCCATGCGGCTGGCATTGGACTCCCTCCCGGAACACAGGGGCAACGCTGCCCTGCGCCATGAGATATACCGCCTGAGAATGACCAGAGCTTATAACAAAAAAGTGCACAAGCGTCCTCTAAAAGTGGATGACTTTATGTTACGAAAAATGGAGGCAACCGGTAGGGCTAATGAGGCTGGGAAGCTAACCCCTAACTGGGAAGGCCACTATCGGATTAATGAAGAAGTCAGGAATGGCACCTATCGTCTGGAAACCCCAAACGGTCGTCGCTTGCCTAGAACTTGGAATGTAGATAATCTGAAAAAGTACTACTTCTGAGAATGTATATTTTTTTGTAAACAGTAAGTCAATTAATGAAAATTCAGGCTTTGTTTGTAGATTTATTTTGCCATTATTATTGTTCGTCCGCCTGGGAAATTCTCAGACGGACCCTGAGTTTAATTACCTAAGTTTGACACTTAGTTTAGTTGAACATTTTAATCGCTTATCCGTCTGGGTAATACTCAGACGGATTAATTCGTTCAACCAACTAAGTTCACGTTAAAAATTAAAAAAATAAAAAAATAAAAAAAAAAAAACTTGGCACAAAAACGCCTAGTGGCTATACAACCGGTCTCAAAGAAGACCAAAGGCCAATATGGCCGGATGGTTGCTTATTTTACAAAACCGCCTGTCCCAACAAGACCAAAGGCGTCTGGCGACACCCCTCCGAGTGCAATCGTCGCAGAGAATAGACTATTCGTCGGTTCTATGTACCAAGGCAGAGAAAAACCAAAGTGGTCAGCTCATAGCCATCTGACCAGAATAACCTAAAGAACAATTAAGTTACCGAAAACCGGATGCCCTGAGGCATCAGTCGGTCATCGGCTGAAGTTCTTACTTAGGTTATTTATTCCAAAGTTGCACTCACTCCCCCTATTGGGGTAAAAGATTGTGTAATGGCTACGCGTTAACCCCAGACGGAATACAACCGCCTGGGTATGAAGCTCAAAGCACCCGTTTTAATGGCCGGCTGTGCACTTGGTTTGGGGCAATCACCATTGTGATTGATTGGCCTAAAAACACTCCATACTTCTCCTAGTATCAAGTGTTTTCAAGCCAATCAATCAATTTTAAATAAAACAAACCACAGAGCCGTCTAGGGGCAAGAGCACCCGGATTGCAAACTGCCGTATACTTTTTTAAGTTGGGAAAAATATTAAAGAATTGCAAACATACGCAAAATTCAAATCGAAAATTCGAAACACAAACAGGTATAAACAACCGACTACGTCGGAATACTTCATTAATATTTAAAATGGCTCAAAGGCCATAAGTTGTGTTAACCGGAGTTACATCCGGTGAGGAGAAAAAATAAATTGTTAACCCAACCCCACGGTTGGTAAAAGTACAACATAACACGGCATACAAGCCGGTAAAGAAACAGTGATGGCATACTTTTGCAGAAGTAAGGAAGGCCCGCCTAAGGCTGAGGTGGTTGATGCTGCTCCGGCTGAGTTTGGCTGATTTGGCCCTCGTTATGCTCATCTGCCGGCTCCTCAGTATTAGAGACATCATATCCCTGCTCAGCAGCCCAATCCTTGAAGTGAGGCGGGGAAGCATCAGCCAGTAGCTGGGCATTATACACCTCAGTGGCGTAATCATACCTAAGCTTATAGACCTCAAAGTCTATTCCTGGGTAAAGGAGGTACCAAATGATCTTCAGCTTGGCCAAGTTGTCCCGCTCATTCTCCTCAGACAGCGGTTTTTGCTCTTGGGCAAGCTCGTCCGACTGCTTCTTTCGCAGATTGACAAGCTCAATCCCCAGGCGGGTAACGTCTTCTCGGAGCTGGGCGTTCTCCTTGTCAGCATCTTCTAATGCCTTATGATCTGATTTGGCATCCTTCAACTTCTTATCAAGGTCATTAGCCCGGCTGTTAGCTTCGTCATTTGCAGCTGTCAAATTCCGGATCAGCTCCTCCTATTTTAACTCTACTGCTTTAATCTTTAAATTACAAATATAATCAGAATATTTAGCAGAGTTGAGGTTTTCAAGGACCCTCCGTTTGGCGTCATTTACATCTTCTTGTTTCCGCCTGAAGGGGCCCCGGAGGCTATCCACTCTCAGCATTGTCTAGGACAAGAACAGCCGGCTTATGAGTTACTTAGCAAAATTAAAGATAAAAGATGTCAAGGTTGTGGGATTCACTACCTCAGCCAGTTGGCCCATTATCCGGTCGAACTCCACGACCTGCAGATCAGGTATTGAGTTCTTCTCAGACCGGATGAGGGTCCTCACCATCTGTTTTGCAAAACCCGCAAGATCCGGCTGGTGAGAAGTCAGATCTGCATCAAAATTAATACTCTGTGAGATAGAGGCAACGTAGTCGGAATTCATCCGTTGCCGGCTGCAGACCGACCCTTTAGAAGGATCAACCTTGGTCTTGACTCTCATAAAATCAAGTGGCCAAGGTATTTCAATTTTTCCCTTACCTTGGGCTTCCGGATGGTTCTCCGGATTCTGCTCCTCCCCAGGCGTTGCCCACACCGCCTGCAACATTAGGTGGCTTGCCACCCTTCGATACCGTAGAGCATCCGGCATTTTCTGCTGCGAGCGTTCTGAGCTTTTGCTCAGTTTTTTCAGCACAGCAGGAGGTTTGCCCCCGGTCGTTGGACGATCGGATTGGGCAGATGATTGTGTCTGGGAGGAGGAGGGCCCTTCATGGAGGCTTTAGCAGCCGGAGTCTTCTCCACATCGTCTCCTTGCCTTTTGAGCAGCTTGGAGAAAGATCGTGGGATCTTCTTGACGGACTCCTAAGAAATAAACAAAGGGTAAGTATACCCAACCGGCAAAATTGTAAAAGAAAAGGAAATACGCAAACACATTAAGTCAGGCGGTCTTATACCGCCTTTCTTGGAATCTTTAGCCTCGACGGCTGCCTTCCTGGCAAGTGCCGCCTCTTTGCGCAGCAGCGCCGCGGACTTAGCCGGTGTCTTCGCCTGGTCTACCATTCTCAAGGCTTCGTGTGCAAGAGCAAGAATTTATGGTTAGAATAAATTATGGCAAGTTTGCAATTAAAGTAAAATAACAATCTTTCAGGATGAGAAATATTGTACATCGTGGAAACATGGTACTTAGCCCGTAGGCGGACAAGAAGCACTCGTCCTTGAAGAAGTCCGGATGGGGAATCCAGTTTTTGGGTACAATGAGGTGAGTCCTATCCCCCATGGGCTCAGTTGTTGTTTCAAAGAATCCCGACTCCATTATTTGCTACCGGGCCTTAGTAGATAGCGCCGGGAGAGGGCATTTACGTCCCAGAAGAGCCTGTTCAGTATTGTACCGGCACAGTGTCCGGTTGTGTCTTAGGGTGGGGGAAGAAACCAAATAAAACTTGTCCTTCCACCCGGACCATTTAGACACTTTGTCCAAAGTCATCAAGTATTGGGGCAAGGTAGTCAGAGTATACCATGCCCCACGGTCGCCTGGGGCCTTACTCAAGTAGTGCATATGAGCGAAGGCGGAAAAACTAGGGTTTATATTTTGAAACTCGCAGGCAGCGATGTAACTGAGAATATTCACCCACGAGTTAGGGGTAAGCTGTCAAACCCCTACATCGTACCCCTTAAGAATTTTCCTGATTTCGGGGTGTAGGGGGAACCGGAGGCCGGCTTCGATAACCGCCTCGTAGCAGATGAAGTAGTCGTCTGCATGGTCAATGTCATCACCCCAGGCCATTACGGCGTCAGCCGGAGGAACGATAATCTCCCAACCCCTTCCAAAGGGGTGCTTTTCCTTGAAGGCCCTGAATTCGCTATTGAGGAGGGCGATGTTACCCGGCAGCATCCGGGTCCTTTTAGGGTTGGGGTTGTCGGCGACCTTGGGCGGCAACTGATAGTCAGCCGCAAAATTGTCCTGGTCAGAGCCGAAAGATTCGGCCCTTGACCCTTGGCCGGCCTCAGCAACACCGGCTTCATTAGAGGAGGCGGCTCCCTCGCCGTCTACCTCTCACACCCTAAAGCTCCCGAAAGTAGAGGGAACTTCTTCGTCAGATCCGCTTTCCTCCCAATCCCTCTGTTCCCCGTCCGGGAAAACCTCATTGGCTGACACTCTCATAGTGCGCCGGCTCTTAGACCGTCTGGCCGTCTGTTTTGTTCTGGCCATTGTGTCCTGCACAGACACAGAGAGGGAGGAATTCGGGGATGAGCATATTGGTTCTGACAGTCCAGAAGAGGCACCCCCTATTCTAGACTCAGTCGTTCCGGGGGATCGGCTAAGTGTCCTAGGCAGTGCCAAGTGAGTGGATTGGGAACTCATTTATATTCTCTAAAAAGCTAGGTATACAGGCGGAGAAAAAATGGTATACAAATTGAAAGGGAGGAAAGCTAAAATGGTACAGGCGGTTACCTCGCTTTTTCTCTGGAAAACTCTGAAAACCGCTACAGCCGGTAAACTGGGTGTTGAACTGCTAGCACTCGGAAGTTTGAAATTGATGTGACGTAGACGGAAGCAGAGAACTTCTCTCTAGAATCTCTCTTTTTCTCTCTCTAAAAATTCAAATGTGAACGTAAAGTGAGAAAGGGGGGGTAACTTTCTATTTATAGAAAGTGAAAGCGGAGGAAAATCATTGATTTGAAATTCAAAACTTTACCCGTTACTGTTCACCTAAGAAAGGTGGACACGTGTCACAGGCCCCGTGTGATATGCACGTGCAACCTGTGAGGGGCAAATGTTTAGGGTAAAAATACCCTAGACACGTGGACCAATCAGAGGAAGCCACGTGTCAAGCTCAGGATGGCCTACGTGGCTTAAACATCCTCTTGACACTTGGCGCCCTTAGATACACTTCTGAAATGGCGGCCTTCAAGGGCCCAAATCCTTAGAAGCGCCGTTTTACGGCGCAGTCCACTAAAAGTTAGGTCAAGTGACCTAGATAGGGGCACGCTCTCCAAGGACCCTATAAATAGGGAGATATTTCCCCATTTCGGGGACAGATTGAATCATTTATTACACCTGCATTCTCTAACATCAGAGAAAGACCTGAGCTTGGAATTCAAGCTGATACCCACCTAAATTTCCGCACCTTTTTTTTCTCTCCCTTCAAGTTTCTAACTTGTGCGTCGGAGGCAGAGCACCACCCAATCGGTGTCTCCGTTTGTTTTACAGGTACAGCTCACGCCGGATCAGTCTTCGTGTCCAAGGGACAAAAACACCCAAAACACCGCCTGACTCCAGGAATTGGCGCCTAGAGCCAAGCCTAGCGCCTGGCGCTAGTGTTGGTGCCTGGCGCCTGGCGCTAGTGTTGGTACCTGGCGCCAGTTAGCCAGCGTTGGCGCCAGCTCTATTGCAGTTGCGCCAGGACTCTGTTCTGTTAATTTATCTTTTTGGCTGATTTTCTCTATAAATAACGTATTAAAAACTCCGTTTTCATTCACAATTCTCATCAACAATCAGTTTTAATTAATATTCACCTACAATCAGTTTTCATTCGCTAATTCTCATCAAGATTTCCTTAATCAATTCATCTTTCTTTCTTTCTCTCTTTCTCTCTTTCTAAACTTGCTTTCAAATACAAAATTCCGCATTCGCAAGATCTAGAAATACCTATCCATATTCGAAGTTGCCTTCGCCCTAGACGTGAAAGGTTTAATTTCTGAGGGTTTGGTCCCAAATCTCTCTTTCAATTATTTAATTTAATTGTTTGTTTATTACTTTCCTTAAAGTTACTAACGCGTGTATTTTGTTATTAGAAAGAGGTACGAGGCATCAAAGTAAGTACTTTTAATGGTTTTCATTGATTTATTGATGTAGAAATCATGTTTATATTGTTATTATGATATTCCTAATATCATGTCTAGGGTAATTTTAATATTAAATATGATTGTTACGATGCCTCCGATGTTCTTCCTAATATTTATGATTGTTAGTATCATGTTAGGGCTAAAGATTTGATTTTTATTGCTTAGTGACATGCTAGGGTTTGTTATTAATCTTGTTAGTATCATGCCTAGGATCTTGCTTTTATTATGCTTTAACATGATTTATGATTATTTTTATAATTGTTTTTATTATGATTATAATGTTATTGTCATGATTATTATTATAATTATTATTAATATCATGATTATTTTAATTATAATTTATTATAATAATTGTTCATTATTATTTATTATGTTGCTTGATATTTATTATTTATTGCTTGATCACACCTTTTTTGCATGTTTAAAGGGAATTTGATACATGTAATCACGCTTAATAAGATAATTAATAATCTTGTTTAAGGTTAATGTGATTATGATTTCAAGTGATCGCCAATAATAGTTTTATTTGTGCATTAATATTCAACCAACATAGATTAAAAAGGTTTAGGGTTAACCCTATTGATTGCATGTTAGTCAGAAAGCGCACATGAATACGATCAGAATAAAGTAAAGGCCTATTATTAGGGCAGGTTCAATCTCTTTTAGGTTGGATTTGTACCTTCATCCCCGAACCCTTAATTGGTTCTAGACCTTATGGAGTTGACGATCTCTTGGATCGTTAAGGGGTGTAACCTTCACCCTGTGAACGGTTTACAAGTTCCTAAAACTTGTTGGCGACTCTTTTTCTCTATCTTCTTCCCTTTGGATGCCACCGTACTTTAGTGTATGATCACAGTGGGGTTCAAGCTAGGGGTAATGCTTGAAAATATTCCCTACATAAGCGAAAATATATGTTGGTTGTCAATATTGACAATTTGAGTTTGTAACTCAACACTTCATGTTTTATTAAAACTAACTAGTATTTTGAATACATGATGTCCAACCGTCCTTATGGACTTTGTTATAAAAGTCATTTATGAGAATTGTATTTTAGAAATGCTTTACTTTTCTTTGAGAACCATTCTCAAAGATTTCCTTTACCAATCATGGAAAGCAATACAATTTGATTTGGAATTCTACAAATATAAGTGCAAATTATAACCATTTATCAAGTGAATAACAAAATAAGTTTGAAAATTAAAAGGTATTCATGCAAATTTTCAATCTTATTTAACATCTTATCCACGAAGTAAAATTGTCCCCATTTGGCGAGAATAAGTCGATTCCAAGATCCAAAGAAACAAAGAGTGGTTAAGCATGCTTTGGCTTGTCTTAACACTCAATCTCCTAAGGTAAGCAACGCTTTGTTAGCGGCTCCAATCCACTCTTGGTTGAATAAATCGTCGCATCTAATGCTCTCTCAACAATTTATTCACTTTGCCACGACATGCTAGAGCTACATCACTCATAACGTTGAGTACAACCAAAACCAACTTGCATACCCGGTATGCCTTACGTTCCTTGGAGAAGTAGTGATGCCTCACTTTGGCGTAGCCCACCACTACCCTCGTTCGGTTGGTAAGTGTTGTTTTGGAATGGCAAGTTTTACTCAATATTTAGGGACCTAGGGTTTCTATGTTGGTTGATTTAAGTGAACTTCATTAATCATCACAACATTAGAAATCCTAAACATGCATCTAACATATAATTCATATACATAAACACACACATATATATATATCGAAAAACATAAATAAAGATGCATTTGGCAACTAGCATGACCCCTTGAGATCTTCAAATCTTCAAAAGGTCTTCATTTGCAACTTCATTGATTCGTCTTCCAAGAACCTCCATCTTCAAGACTTGACCATAATTAAATACAACTACTAGTATCTACGATTAGGACTAATCTAAATATTAAGGTACAAAAATACTCAACGGTAAGCATACCGTATTTAGATTTACAAAAATACATCACGGATCGCAGTCCGTATTTTCTATCCTAATCGGGCCCCACTAGTTGCCATTTCATAAAACCAGAGAGAGAATATACATTCCAATCATCCATTCACTATTTGTGAATGGCCCATGAATTTTACAACGATAAACAAGTAACAATGCATAAACACGCGAGAACTAGTAACTAATCTAGGTGGTTAATCCACTTAACACGCCTAATAAAAACTAGTCAAAGTTGTTTTAACCGGTTATGTAAATAAGCGCAATTAATATTTGAAACTCCCACTTAATTAAGCCAGTAAAACCCAAAAGTTATCAAAATAAATTTTTCCAATGCCGCTCAAAACCAGAGGCCTAGCCTCCAAAATTTATTAAAATAATTAAAACTAAATTAGATTAATAAAATAATTTAAATGACAATTTAAGCAAAATTTACGTAGTCCAAAATGTCTAAGTTCCTAGCACTAAGACATGGAGTGCTCACATCCCGCACAAGCGTTTGATGCTCAATCAACGTGGGAGTGGGCCTGATGTCGCTAAGCGTTACACCGCCCACATCAGCGAACTTTCACACATCAATAACGTGGCCCTTGATGGCCATGTTGTACGAACTCATTGCACTACATTGCTTCGCAAGCAACATCTACGCATACTCCCCTTTACACGACATATGCACCAAGCCCAAGCACACCATGCTCGTGGGCGCTACAGCAGCCCATACACGGCGCACCACAGCACTCACGCACGCACCATCAAGGCAGCGTGCTGCTACTGTTATGCTGCTGCTATGCGGTCGTGCGCACCTAGCCACGGCTTGGCTGCACGCACCCTCAAGGCAGCCCCTTGGCAGCCACATGCGGGCTGCTATGCAGCCCGGCTAGCCAAGGGTGCTTATGCCTTGATTTGCTTGCCATAGCCACTGGACTTTGATTCCAAAATTTTCCGTGACATTATAATTAATTCTAAATTAATTTTAGAACTAATTTATTGAGCAAAATGAAAAATTTAAACAAGTCTAACTTAAAAAAAATTTCAAAGTGCATCTAACCAAAATAATTCCCAAGAACCATTCTTTAATTAAATTGGTTTAACTTGGTGCAACAAAAATAAGAGGGCAATTACTCACTATTAATTTAATTAGTTTAAATTAATCTTGAGTTTTTTATAAAATAAGAGGGAGTTGGAAAAATGAACATAAGTTCAATAAATATTCCAACTTTAATACTTGTGAATCCTTGAAAAATTATATCTTCCAATGTGAAGATAAACAATTTTCTATCACAATGTTTCAAACTTTATGATTCCGATCAACTAAAAAATGATTAATTAAATCAACAAAGTTAACAAAAATTCATGGAATTTAGTAACATAGTTTCAATCACTTAACATAATTAAAGATTGAATCTTTAGTACTTGGAAGCCTCAAAGAATAATAATTTCACACTTAATGCAATTAGTTTGCAATTATGTGAAATATAAAACCAAGCTTTCAAACACAAATTACCACCAAGTAATCAGGCCTAAAGAGGTTTAAAATTGCATATAAAATATGTATTGAACCAATTACATAACCACCATAAATATGCAATTAATTTTCAAGGTTAGAAAGACTAAAAAAATTTCGTCAAAAGGAAAAATCCCTCGAAAAGTGCATTTCTGGTCGTTTTTTTTGGCTAAAAACCGAGCCTTGAAGGGTAAAAAAATTTCCAGAACGCCTTTTCCACCCAAAATTCACTTTTTTTGGGTCAAAATCCGAGTTCGGGGCTGATGACAGCTTTAATACAAGGTTAAAATAAATAAAACGAGCTACTATTCTAACTAGAGACTTAAAACCAGAAAAATTAAGCCATAAAAACACCTTGAAAAATATATTGATTTTAAAAATAAACAAGCGAGGCTCTAATACAGCTGTTGGGGTTTGGTGAGTCCAACTCACCGCAGAAACAAACCCAAAACCAATACCGCACTCGCAATAAATAAAACCATAAACATAAATAAATTAAACGCAAGATTAAGACAAGATAATTACCTTTGGAGCGTGCTTCGCCCAAACAGAAGGGGCTCTTACTTCGAGAGCTAGCCTCGAAAAAACGACGGCCTCCAACGATAGTCCACCCACAACTCGACCACCGATAACAGTCCAATGCCTTAGAGTTAGCAAGGCCCAACCAAAACCCGAATGAATAGTGAGTTCAAGGGTTTTCACAATGGTGATGCCTTTTTCAACTCTCACTCAAGTGATTTTCCCAATACCCTAACTTGGGTATTTATAGGAAAAATAAGAGAGTGAAAAGCTCTCCCATTAATGTGGGAGAATTTGACTTTTCTATTTTATTTTAAAGCTAAAATAAAATTAATAATCAAACTAATAATAAATCAACAAGTGGCAAGCTCATGTAAGAGGTTAGGTAAAGACCATTTGGAGGAGGGGGGGACCAAACTTGCTCCCCACTCTCTCCCTCATCTTGCGCCACTTGGCAACTCCCACTCGGGCACCAAGGCACCCAAGTGGGCTTCCAATTTTGTTGTTGCCCTTCTCTCGGCCCAGCCATCCCCGTAACACAAATGCGGGCTGCTGCTCGCTTTCTCTCTGCCAGCACCGATGCACTTGCGTGCGGGCTGCTGCTGCTAGCATGTCGCGCACCTAGTGCACGCTGCTACCTACAGTATGCTAGCACGCCACGTACTAGGTGCGGGCTGCTAGCTCGGCTATACCCCCTAGCACTCGGTGTTCCGATGCGAGGGGTACTTTTGTCTTTGTTGATTTATTATTATTTCATGTCTCGTCTTTTCCCATTTTTCAACTCAACTTCCGACGTACGGTTTTGACGCTCTAAGTTGTAATTCCCGACGTCTAAATATTAATTACTCGGTTGACATATTAATTAATTCATAATTAATTCGTCGCTTTGGTTCGTTAGTTGCTTGGGTGTGACCCGAAGGGTTCAGTCAAGATTAAGATGTAATATTAATTATGCATTAATATTACTTATCGGAAGTGGCCTCCACCCAGGCATTCCGATCACTTGACCTTACTAAATATTTTAGATTTCTAATAATTTTGAACCCACTAACGGAATAGTACACTTGTTCGAAGGACACCATTCCTTTCATCCGCTTAACATCCTACGCCTGTGAAGCATCTGCACAATCAATACTTGGTGAGAGGCTGGCATAGATCCGGCCAAAAGATCGACTGGTTTTAGACTAGGTTGACGAATGACTGTAAGTCTTAACCCTACAAGGGTAGGGTAATTGATCAAAGGCGGAGGTACCTGGGATGATGACCAGATGCTGAGCATTCTTGTCCCTCCGCCTGCTTGAATGGCCGCCTGGAGAGTCGGTGGCCCCAGTTGGAGTTTCGGCCTTTGCCTTAGACTCCTCCGCCCTTTTCAAGGCAGCCATTACATCCGGCGACTTGCCGCCTATAGAGGGGTGGGACTCAGATTGGCTGGTCGACGGCTTGTGAGAAACCGTATTTCTCCTTTTAGTAGGAGTCGTGCCCTCATCCGGAGTCTGCTTTGGGAGTCTAGTCCCAAGTGTTGGAAGCACAGGCGGCTTCACCGAACCTTCCTGAAAGAATTAACTTCGAAATAAGAAAGTTTGAAAAAAAAACCAACGACAAGAGGACGGATCTAGAAAAGCTTACATGCTCAATCTGTTCTCTCTTGAAAACTTGGTTTTTATGCTTCATTATTTGGCGGTAAGCAGAGGCGCCGCCTCATGATTTCTTGCTTGGATCAAGCTGAGACATGGCTTCTTCTCCAAAAGGCCGAATGAAATATTAAAAAAAAAACAATGAATAATGAAACGTTTGTCATGAAAAGACTCAGGCGGCTGCCCACCTCTTCCTTTCTCAGTGCTAAGGCCACAGGCGGCCAAAAAGAAAGGATCAGCTAGCCAACTGAATTCTGGAATTAAGCTTTTAGGGTTAATCTCTTTCTCGGTTCCCCCCTTAATCGTTTTCACATCAACTTTAAAAAGACCAGGCGTCAAAATCTGGTCCCAGCCTTTATCAGACACAGGCGGGAGAATAGCTTTTTGACCAAGGAGATAGGAATTTTGGTTCCAGGAGCTATACTTTCGGTTCTAGATGGTATTAGGGGAGGAGATAATGTAAAACTTGTTTCTCCAATCCTTCCACTTGTTTTCTTTCCCCAAAGTCATCATGTAACCCTTGTTACATGACAAGGTGAACCATCCGGGGCCGGCTGATGCAGGAGCTTTGCTAAGGTAATGCATATGGCCAAAGGCCTCAAAGCTAGGCTCAACATTTTGCATCCTACAGGCGGCTAAGAATCCTAGGATGTTAACCTAAGAATTGGGTGCTAGATGTCATATCCCCAGGCGGTACCCATCAAGGATCCGTTCAATTGCCGGATCCAGCGGATACCTAAGGATCGCTTGTATGGTGGCCGCATAGCACCCAAAGCACCTATCCCCATAGCTCTTGTCAAGCGGCCAGAAGTCTGAATCATCAAGAGCCGGAACGTTAATCCTATAGCCGGCACCCATGAAATAGGTGTCGCGACAGTCATCCAAGTTTTTCCGCATGAGTCTCTAGGTAGATGCGAATATATGGGTGAAGTAAGGAGTAAATTTTTCTTAAAGAGAGGAAGAGGTTTCTTCCAGGCCTCGCTCTATAAAGTCGACCTTTTTCTCAAAGCTTTCTTCAGCATTCACAGGCGGCTTTCCCTTACTCCCAAGGCCGCCTAAGTCAGCATCCGACTGGGACGAATCCTCTACAGAGCGGAATGCCTCTTCGCTGGAAGCATTTTTTGAATCACTCAGAATCGAGTCAGTCGGCGTCATTGGGACGCCAGATGGGTGATAGGAAACCTTGCTTCTGGGCACCTCGATAGGGCCCTCGTCCTCTTCATCACTAGGCGGTCGGGCTGTCCTTTTTGTTCTAGCCATAGTGTCCTTCATAGACATTGACGGATTTTTTGGCGAGCGCAATTCAGGACAAGCGGCACCCCTAGTTCTAGATTCAGCCGTCCCAGGTGACCGGCTGACAGCTACCCTAGGTCGTGCCGTATGTGTTTGTGATACCATTTTTAAAAAAGAATAGAAACAAACACAGGCGAACTGAAAAGAAATTGAAAAAAGAGAAGGCAGTTACTTGAAGAGGTAGCGTTGAAGTTGAAAAAGCCGACAGGGTCAGGCGGTAAACAGCAAGCGACAGACGGAAAGGTTGTTCTCAAAGAAAAGTCGAAACTCTCTCATATTCTCTCAAGAACTTTTTCGTAAATGAGCGAAAATGAGAGAGGCAAAGTTTCTATTTAAAGAGGGGTAACTTCAAGGGCATCCTGGTAAATTCCCTAAAAGGTATCAGTAATTACTGTTCTACCGCTGCATGAGTGACACGTGTCACGGATGCCACTTGGCTTTCCATGTAACATATGTGAGGGGCAAATGCTTTAGGTAAAATTACCCCTCCACGTGGCCCAATAGGAATGGGACACGTGTCCATCATATATTGGCCTAAATCGGGCCACTTACGAAGTGACACGTGGAATCCACTATCATCAAGAGGACTAACGGTTTTTAAAGGCCCAATTACCAAAAAGCCGTCAAAAGGACGGGCAGCCCACCTAATCTAGGTTAAATAACCTAGACAAGGGCACCTTTATCCAGAATGACCCTATAAATAGGGAGATTTCCCCCATTTGTGGGACAAATTGAATTTATTACACAATTAATGACATTCTCTTACATAAGAGAAATCTCCATTCTGAGAATCCGAGAAAGATCTCACCTTTATTTCCGCACTTTTTACTCTCTCCTACACGTTCTAACTTGATCGTCGGAGGCGGAGCTCCAACCACCCGGATTCTCCGTTATTTTGCAGGTACAGGCGCTCACCAACCAGTCTTTGAGTCGTAGCTCTCCCGAGGGACAAAAACACCCAAAACAGATGGCGTTATCATACATCGTAAAATTTTAAAGCGTTACGAGACTGCGTAAAAATGTATTGCATAGGTGTTGCGTAAAATTTCACCTCTTTCCATCTTAACAAGATCTACCTCTTGTAACTAAAGGGTAGAATTACTTTAATTTACTTTAGGCGTTAGCTCACGAGTCGACAGGCGCGCCGAACCATTCGAGAACATACACTTCTTGATTTGAAGCAAATACGGTAGTTAGTGAGCTTACTAGCTTACCGGACAGTTATGGTGTCGTCTACCTCTGTATAAAGAGCGGCGTACGATGTCTCATCTATGTAAGCACGTGCCCCTAGTCCTGAGACACGTGTACTCATCTTGTGGACAAAACTGCTGAGAGAGTTGCCGATTTTCTTCTCTCTCACTTGATTTGGATATATGACTCTAGTCCCGAGACATGTATTTTTATCTTGTGGACACCGAGTATTGAGTTTTGACAAGAGAATTGTCGAGAACTTTATTAAGTCTGCCAAAGCTGAAACATTTGGGCTACGAAAGCCAAAACACTCTTTTATCATCTTTTCAAATTTGTTAAAATTAGACTAAAGTTTCAATGATATATCGAAGGACTTTAGACCAACGGTGATATGATTGGGAGGACATCACCCCCTTTTAATCCTTTTTAAACCTATTTCTTCTCATGACATGACATCACCCAAAACACTTTTACTTGTAAAGTGTTCTACGATTGCAAAAGATTAATCTAGATTCTTTAGCGCTTTAAGACTAGAAAGTACTCTTTTCTGGCCTTAACAACTATTTGTCCCAAGCATTTAGTGAACCAAAGACTGTTTCGACATCCTTAAACATTTTTGAAATATTCTGTATTCTCTGAGAACTAACCAGAAAAAGTCTCGGATTTATTTCCTTAGCTACTTTGATCAATGTTTGTCTTACACTTGATCAAAGTGGGGGCTAACTGTAGATATCTACTTTTGGCCTCCTGTCCCGACAAGAAGTGCAACGACGATAAATAAAACCATCTTCGTGTTAGATTAAAGCGAAGAAAACTTGTGGATTACTGATTGAATTACAAGTACATAAAAATAAGCTAGCCTAACCAAAAAGCAAAAGCATTAAGGTCCAATCAACTAAGCCCAATCATAATTAGGCTTAAACCCGAGTTTAAACCCTAATAATGACAGATTTAGAGGTGCCTTGGTTAAAATTAATGCTGCAGCAGATAAATCCGTTCGCATCTCAAAGAGTTGCGTTGGTCTGGCGCGTGCAACTCATAAGGTTGCGTGAAACCTCTAGTGATGCGCTTGCGGAAGATTCAGAATTTTATAAAAATATGAAATCGAATCTTACCATAATACTACGCGCAAGACAATCTATAGCAGCGTAACTAAATCACTTGCGCTGGTCAGTCACGCGCAACCCTTTCAGAAGCGCGCGACACCTGGTGCGGCAAAATACTCAAAACCCAAATCGTATCCCTTCCCTATAAATAGGAGCTTGATACAAGGCTCAAACACACTGAAATTAACCTAAAACGCTGGCAGAAATCTTGTGAACTTGTGTTCAACCAAACCCTCTTGTCCAAAACACTCACCCCTTTTAATCTTTGTTACTACAGTGGAGATTCCCAATTAAGAAGGAGTGCATAAGTGTTCTAAGTGAAGATCTAGCAAAAAGAAGTGGTAAAGTCCCGAGCACTTAGATCAATCACCTTTAGTTTTATTGTTTAAAATAACTTTAATCAATTAATCAGTGTTGTTTGATAACCTTAAACAGATTTCTAATTAATCAATTTCACATAGTATCTTTCGTTAAATAAGAATAGAATTGAATAATTTATTGTTAAGTGATCACTTAAGCCAAGACGAATCTTGTTTTTTTATTTTTCTCACGAACTTGAATTAAATAAAGAATAACGACTTTGCAATATAATTCCAACGTGAACAATGTGTATAAATAAAATCAACCAACTTAGTTTATGTATCACGTTGCATATATTGTTTGGTAATGAAATGGTGAAAAAGGAAGAGCTAGTAGAGGCCATAACTAGGGATAGAATAGTGATTCCTCCCTTAAAGGAACGTTATTATAGTACCCTCCCTCCCGAACTCATGTCTTGTTTATTATGTAGACCAATTTGGACATGGGTAAATTTACGATTCGTGTTAATTATCCCTTGAACTCTACTTGGGAGAAAGGCATGAACGAGGTTTATGAGTTTTTCTAAAACTCATTGGCGACTCCTACTTTTTTCTTACAAAAAAGCGTGATGAGAGTATCATTTCTAATTCAAGGTTTCCCAAACAGTCAGGAATTCAATTCCTAATACACCCTAAAAAGTGTAAAGTCCTACGCTTTTAAAGGACCATGGGCATGTAAGGAGAAGGATCCCCTACGATGGAAACACCCTCTTTACACATATAATAGTTGAAAAGATGGTCAAAAGGAGATGTGTGAATAGTGTAAAAAGTCAAACCCTTGCGAATAATTTGGGACAGATGGAGTATAACACCTAAAAATAATAATTAAAAAAAAAAAAAAAAAAAAACAGAGGGAGTTAACACGACCAAACTAAATATTTTTGTAATACTCGGCAATGTCACCTATTACTTCAATTCATTTTTGAAATTGTACAAATTTGTTTAGTTATTATTTTTCCAAATAATTTAAATTCCTTTTAAAATGAGTAATTATGTTTCTCATACATCTCATTGCATCAATCTTGTACTCATTTAGCATGTTTGCATGTAACAACTAACAAGAAGAGAAAAAAGGACTGAAATAAATTCACGGCGACGTGTATGCATCTAAGTGTCTAACGTTGGCTATAAAAATAGATAGGAATCATAATTTTTTTCATGTAACGCATTCACTAAAAGCAAAAAGACTTGCGTGGACCTGGTCCACAATAATATTATTGTGGACCCGAGATTTATACACAGACAACTGACATTATATTGAACATATTGACCCTTATTTTGAACATAGTAACCTTATTTTCAACATAGTAACCTTTATTAAAACTTGTATAGAGTTTAATGTTATTGTGAATTTAAAATACGACGTTATGAGTCTTATGACCCTAATATTAACATAGAGGCCTTTATTATTCACATTGACGAGTATATAAAATATTTTATCAAAAAGATTAACCTCTTATAGTCTATATATTACCAAAATGAATTTTATTTCAACATAGTGACATTTTTTATTATTATGGAAACTTTTTTTATATTAATAAAACAACCATAGTTTCTCTAATGTTAGTGGTCCACAATAAATTCGTGTGAACCAGGTCCATTTAAGAATTTGTACACTAAAAGTTGCTAATATGTTCAGGTCTAAAAAAAAAATTGCTAATATGTTGACTTAATAATTATGATAATTCAAAATTTCCAAATATAATTACAACAGTTACAACTAAGAGGTATGTTTCACAACGGCAACCTCGTGATTAATTCTTTCCTTTTATATCCAAATGCTTTTATTTCACATCACATTACTCACCCACTATAATACTTCTCTCTTAAGATTTTTTTATCACATTTTATTGTCTTTCTTCTTCTTTTTCCTTTGAGTGCTTAATTAGTAATCACTATTATTCTTCTTCTTCTTGCTCTTTTTTTTAAAAAAAAATAATAAAAATAAATTAAAATTAGTAATGGGATTCCATAAATTTATGTTCTTGATTTTTGTGTTGTTAATGATATGGATTAATTCATCCCAAGGGTACAAATTTTCTGTTTGGTGGAAAAGATGGATGGGTGCTAAATCCATGTAAAAGTTATAATCATTGGGCTGAAAGAAATAGGTTTCAAGTGAACGATACCTTATGTAAGTCTTATGTTAACATTTTTTGTTTTTGTTTATTTATTTTTATGTATGTAATTAAGGGTGACATGGGAGTATCTCATTATACACGTTAATACATAATGTTTCCAATAATTTTGAAATTGGAATGAAGGTTTATAATTCATACTATATATCGAAAAATCATATGATTTATTTGGTATGAATTTGCATTTAAGAGTGTCCATGCATTTCCATATATAGTATAATTAAGTTGTGAAAATTTAGTGATACAATTTGAATGATTAGGAATTTAAATTGTATGCAATGTATTTAGCCAAACTAAGCTGTAAAATTTTAGTTAGGGTATAGATGAATAGAAACAATTTTGCATGATTATGTATAAGATGTTGGTTGGAAAATTTAACTGTTTTTGATGATTTTGATTCATTGCATATCTTGTTATCATGTACTACGTATGTCTTTTGTTTTATAAAAAAATTCAACATGTATGTATTGATTAACATAGGGTAAAAAAAATCTTAGAGCTTCAGGTGGTTAAGTTTAATTTGTTAACATATTATGAAAATGAAGCTTGTTAGGCAATAATATTATTTTTTAAAAAAGTAGTGGGCTAGTATAGATATATTTTTTTTATTTATTTATTTATTTATTTTTTTTTACTACGGGTTAGTATAGGTTATATAAAATTAGGGGACGTGAGAGAGGAACAATAATAAATAAAAAGTACGGGTGGTGGGAATCATGTAGGAGAGAGATATAAAATACTACCTCTGCTTCGCATTACTTGTAACAAAGGAGTATTATTTGTGAGATATAAAATATTCGTTTGTTGCGAGTATTATGAAGTAGAGGTAGTAGTATATTTCTATTTAATGTACTGTTGCATTTTGTTTTTGTTTTTTTAAAGGTGTTGCACTAACAATAAAAAACAAATAGAATACATGGAAATACAAACTTTTAAAAAAATCGGGTGTACAATAACTATTGTACATCCATTGTAAAGATAACCTAAAGTGATTAAAAGTTACCCCTGAAATGAATAAAAGTTACCCCAATATGGGTTAAAGTAACCCAATTCAAATAAAAATTATCTACGTTTTATTAGTAAAGAATCACATTTTAAATGACTAAAAATCAATTATTAGTGATTGAATATAATTTAATTACCTTTATAAAACTTTTCTTGTTGTTGATTTATATAAAAATGGTACTTATGTTTAAAGTTACCCAAAAAAAGACAAAAAGTTACCTTAAAATTAGCTAAAAGTTACCGTTATACTGCTCGATGTACACTAATATTAGTGTAAACCGGATGTATGCAATAGTTTTTGGTATATATTTATGTGGAAACTATTATAATTTTCTTTCCAAAAACAAATATAAAAAAATTTACAATTTAAATTAAATTACAATTAAATTTTTACTATTACATTACTTTAAATTTATTACCTTAAAACAGAAGTTTTTCACATTAGATCTAGGAAAATAAATTCAATAATTTTTACTTTTCAAATGTATTACATTCTAGCATATTCAAGAAAGTCATAGAAGATTAAAGACAATATGATTGTTTTATTAATAAAAAAAAAAGTCACTATATTAAAACAATGGTTATTATGTTGAAATAAAAATTAGTGTGACATTATAAAAGCTATAAGAGGTAAATTTTTTTTAATGAAATTTTTAATATAAGGATTAATATGAATAATAAAGATCACTATGTTAAAACTAGGTCACTATTCAATATAGTGTCATACTTTACGTTCATAATAACATTAAAAATAAGGTTACCATATTAAAATTAGGGGTCACTATTTTGAATATAATGTCAGTTACGTGTGTATAAATCTTAGGTCTAAAATAATATTATTGTGGACCAGGTCCACGCAAGATTTTTTGATATTTAAAATGATATTTTTATATAAAATAGGAAATTTTGATAATTACCACCATCTATTGTTGTCAAAATTTAAAATACCACCTCAATTTTTTAATTTTTTTATTTTTATTTTTATTTTTCGAATTTTACCACCTAGTTTTTTCCAAAAGTTTTTAAAAGGTTTTTTTGTAAATTACCACCCTAAAATTTAATATGTGTTGAGATAACCACCCATTTTTGTTGAAATTAAAAAGAACCACCCATATTTTACAAAACTGTAGGTTTTACCACCCTTACCTATATTCCGGTCAGTTTTCCGAGCATGTGCCCCACAATTTCATTATGAAGGACCCTAATTTTCAATTCAAGTTAAATTGAATGAATCAAACAACGATTACATTATTAAATTCCTAATAAAACACAAACCAAACAAAAAATACCGTATAACTTGAATTCTACTTCATTAAAGCATTGCAAAATAACTAAAAAAATAAAAATTAAGTGCGATCTTCAATTACCTTGTTGTACAAATTGGTGTAAAAAAAATTTAAGTACGTTCTTTAAAGGATTCGCTTGTCAATTTGCAAAACTTGGAGTAAAAATTAGTAGAATTTGTGAAAAAATGTAGAATTTTAAGTTTGGTAGTAGTTTGTGAAACAAGGGACGAAATAAATCGAGAACAACTTTTATAAAAATAAAAAAAGCCGTTATGTGGGGCCAATGCTCGAAAAACAGGTCCGAGTATAGGTCGGGTGGTAAAACCTACATTTTTTGTATAATATGGGTGGTTATTTTTAATTTTTACAAAAATGGGTGGTTATTTCAATACATGGTACATTCTGGGGTGGTAATTTAAAAAAAATCCCCTGTTCTTCTTCTCCCCTCTTTCAATTTCATCTTTGAAATTTGATGCCATTTACAAAAATTTGCGCAAATTAGGTTATAATTAATACAATCTAACTTAAAACGAAGTGAATTGATTAGATTAATTAGGGTTGGGGTAATTACTTTGGTGGTTTTGCTAAATTGGACAAATTAGGGTTATTGAAGTTAAAATTGAATGAATAATTGGACAATTAAACAAGTAATTATCACGAAAACACAATTAAACACGCATTTGGGGCGAAAACACTAACATTGTAGTGGTGATTAATCATTTCGATGATCATGTTCATATGCAGCAAAAAAAACAAAAACAATTACAGCCTAATGAAAAGGAGAGAGAGTGAAAAATTATTATTGAATGTTAGGGTTTGACAATAAATTTGGGTGGGTGTTGAAAAGGATAGAGATGAAATTGAAAGAGTGAACTTGAGGAACAGGGGAAATCGAGGGAAGATAGAGGGAAAGAGAGGGAAAACGAATTTGTGGGTCCCACAATTACGTCATCTCATAAAGTGATGGGATTTTAAAAAATTTTGAAAAAAAATAGGTAGTAAAATTCAAAAAAAAAATAAAAAAAAAAACCTTCAGGTAGTATTTTCAATTTTGGCAACAATAGATGGTGGTAATTATCAAAATTTCCTACAAAATATATCCTAGGAGGTAATATTTTGTATGGTATATTCTGTATAAACATTTAATAGTTTATTATTACTAATTAATTTTGATTGCAGTTTTCAAGTTGAAGAGCGAAAATGACTCAGTTCTTGTAGTTACAAGAGATAACTACAACCAATGCAACGTGAAAAAGCCAATATAAACGTTAACTGAAGGGAAATCAGAGTATATTTTTGGAAGATCAGGGCCACAATACTTCATTAGTAGCAGTGAAGATCATTGTATGAAAGGGCAAAAACTTTTCATTGTGGTCCTTGCTGTTAGGCCTAAGAAGCCTAGTCCTGCACCAGCTTCAGCTCCAACAATCTCGCCCCCTTCCGTTTCCCCTGCGCCATCAGGTTCGACCCCAGCTCTGTCTTCAAAAGCCCCTTCGCCGAGCCCGTCGGATGCTGATGCTCCTTCTAACGGTCCCAACAAATCGTTTGATGTGGGTTTCACTGCTTTCAGAATCAATTGGCTACTTAGTTTTGCTGTTGGAGTTGGTGTGTTTATGTTTTGTTTTGGATGGGTGGTTTAGTTATTTGCTTTGGTTAAACTAAGAAGACCTCTTAATACTATTATTTGTGGAGTAATAAATTGAAATGGTTTTTTATCAAATACTTAATTGAGTTCTATGTAACTCGGATGCTTCATTTCACCTCACGTATCTGTGTCGGGCCCAGTGATGTATTCAGGTATTCCAAACTGTAGGTTTGGAATCTTAAAAAAAACGATGATCATATATCAATTAAATATTCAATACATTAGTTCAAAATTTCCATTACAAATGCATGGATTACGCAATTTTTTTTTAAAAAAAAACTACAAAAGCATTCTTCGAGTTTTCATACTTTAAAAGCGTGCTGATACATTACTACTTCTACAAATCTATAATTCTATTGCAAATATATAATATTACACATAAAACAAAAATCCCAAGTTCCCAATAAATACAAATTTGACAATGTAAACTTCTTCTAATTATCAATTAAAAGACCAAGTAAAAATTTAAAATTCTAAGTTTCTACAATTCAATTTGTCAAACAATTCAAGCATTCAACATTATATCAAGACCAATTAAACAATTTATTAATTAATCTAATTTTCACTAATTTAAAAAAAATTAAACAAACAAATAAAAATTTAAGAATTAAGAGGAGTAGAGGAATTAGAAGACTCATAAACTTACGAAGAATGGAATAACTCGAAAAAAAATGACAATGTAAACTTCTTCTAATTATCACTTAAAAGACCAAGTAAAAATTTAAAAAAATTCTAAGTTTCTACAATTCAATTTGTCAAACAATTCAAGTATTCAACATTATATCAAAACCAATTAAACAATTCAGTAATTAATCTAATTATCAATAATTCTAAAAAAATAAACAAACAAATAAAGATTTAAGAATTAAGAGCAGTAGAGGAATTAGAGGACTCACAAACTAACTAAGAACGGAAGAACTCGAAGAAAAAAACAAAAAGAACTCGAAAAAACAAAAAATGTGGGCAGCTGGAATCAAACCCAAGACCTAAGAGTAGCCTTGCTCCTCTAACAATCGCTCCCTTATCAACACGCCAAACTTACACAACTGATTATTTACCTCACAAAAATTTTTTTTAACCCTTAATTTTTCCTTTTTTTTGAAAAAAATTAAAACATATATGTCTTTTTCAAAAAAAATCCGTGGGCTCAATGAACCCTTTGAACCCCCCTAGATCCGCCCCTGGTTGGACCTTCGAGACTCGCACAGAGGTATGACACCCAAACACTTCACTTTTAGTTCAAAATCATGGAATATTTTCACAAAATATCCAAGTTAGACGCATGGACACGTACCCATGTCGGACATGAAGTAACACAGATATGGTATATATATATATATATATATATATATATATATATATATATATATATATATATATATATATATATATATATATATATATATATATATATATATATATACCTTTTCCTCTATTTTTTAATTGCAACATTTTTCTTTAATAAAAAAAAATAAAAAATTGCACCATTTTTCTTATTTGAAATTTGCTTATTAATAACACAATTTATTTATTTGGTACATTCAGTATTCAGATATTCACACATAAAATATGCAAAGAAACCCATGTTCACGTGTGTTAGTAACCATTATTACCCTACATTTTCCCAATCCCTGTCATTTTTTTGTATCTCATTGGTAGGGGTGAGAATAATAGGATACCTTGTTAAATTTTATGGAACCAGAACCGACTTCTGTTGCAACAGGTCCCTCAAAATAAGAACTGAAATTGGAACATGTTGAACAGGTTCCTAAAAAAAGGAAACCGAAACCAGATTTTGCAGTACCCGGTTTCGATTCAGGGTACTTACCTTTGATTGTTATTATATTACTTACCTTTTGTAAAAAAAAAAAAAATAAAAAAAAAAATAAATAAATTGGAGGGTCATAAATTTACAATTTGCAAATACAACAATCCAAAAATAGTTGTTTACCAAATTTAATACATATAGTTATCATATCTATTTTTATTTACATTTAGTTAAAATTGGGCTTTAATTGATATAGCATTTGAGATTAAGTAATACTTTTATTAGGATACAAGGTACCCTACAGGTTTCAGATCTAAAAAATCTAAATCCTGAATTAGAACCTGTTGCAACATGTTCTCTATTTTATTACCTAGAATCGAAACCGCTTTTACATATTGCGGTTCCTATTAGATTCAGGTTCTGATTCCAATTCAGGGCACCCTAAATTTTTTGATGCAAATCCCAACTCATTGGTAAATTTGACAATCCTCACCTCTTTCTCTCTTTTTCTTAAATTTTTTGAACATAATTAGGTGACGATTGAAAAAAAAAGATGGAATTATAATTTAATAATATTCATAGTTTTTATTTTATAACATAACATTTAAGGTCTCTACTTCAATTTGCTATGTGGTGTTATTTTCATGTATCTTTATTAATATAGCTAGCTTTTAGGCTTGGGAGTTGCCCCTAAATATATTTTCATTTATTTACTGTTTACTTTAAAAAGAATTGTTTCGGGATTTTTTTGAAATCCCTCATGATACTGGTCGCGCTCTCCGGACGAATAGACTCAGACACCTGCAAATTAACGAATATCCCGTTTACCAGATTGTTCGCCTCTAACGATCAAGTTAGTTACTGGAAACGGGATAACTAGAGAGAGAAAGTAGAGAGAAGTTGGAGCTCTTTATGCTCTTTTTGATGTTATGTCCCAATCCACCCCTACCATCATACATTATTTGGGTATTTATAGGGGTGGAAAATTGTGCCCCTTTAGGGTTAGTGACCTAGGAAATACGATCTTGAGCCTCCTGATGTAAGGAGGCGTTCACTCTCTTCTTCAAGTGCTCTTTTGCTTGGCAAGTGTCAACTTCACATAGGGACACGTGTTGTCTCTTATTTTAAGCCACTTGTCTCTATGGGAATGGACCACATAATAGGGGTTTTTTTACCTTAAAAATTTTCCCCTCGACGGGGTGACTTGTTCTTTACGGCCGCCTCCTCTGATATTACTCGTCCAGGTATGTTCGAGAACTTAGGCGTTTTGAGCATTTGAAGGTGTTGTAGAGGTCGGACAGGGTCGTCCGTCCACCTTATTGGGCTGGATGCCTTGTACGATTCACCTGACATCTTTATGGGGTGGGCCGACTGGCCTTTTGACGAGCAACCAACTTTTCTCCATTATTTTTAGAAAATGGTTCAAACTTTCAAGGCAAGTGTTAAATTTGACAAATAGTTATGATATCCGTTCGAATTCCGTCTTAAATGACGTGACACCCCTTCAATATTCCGTCTTGAATGACGGGGCGGTTTTTTAACTGTTTGACTTCTAGGTTAAACTTTTTAAAAGTTAACCGTTTGGTATTCTTTAGGCAGGAACAACAATTTTACCGTTCTGCTCTCATGAATTTTACCTATAAATAGCAAGAATTTTACCTCATTTCCTTACTTTGGATTTTTAACTTTCTAGAGAGAAGTCAGAGCTTCTAGAGAGAGAAAGTTACTTTTTTTTTAGATCTTCAAGAGCTAAGCCACCGTACATAGTGGCGAATCTAGGATTTTACGGGTGTTGGATCACCGTCTCCCATCGACCGCATACAAATCAATAATTATTACATTAATATTTTAAAAGCTAATTAAAAAAAGTCAGTACAAAAATATTACATATTTTGTGGGAGAGGAGGAGGATTTGTGTTGGACAATGACAAATAACCAATGAAATTACCAAAAGATTTCAAACGATGAGCTGTAACAAGTTACCTAGTGAGAACTAAGAAGGTAGGATTTGAGGGATAAAGTTAATAAAAAATAATAAATTCAAGAAGTTGCTTAGTAAGAATTAAGAAGGTAAAAAGAGAAGGAAAAAAAAAACCAAAAAAGCTGATAAGGTAGGATTTGAGCCTTTGTGGGGTGAAGCTAATTAATTAATAAAATAAATAAATAACATATTTTTTTTAAAAAAAGAAAATGCTGCCCATGGGTATTGAACCCATGTTCATTGCCTAGAATTTTTATGCCTTAACCACTAGACTAGTGAGCAACATATGACTAATTACTACAATGCTTATTATTTTAACCTTTTTTGTTGGGTCACGTGACCCACCATGCAAAGGGTGGGTCCGCCACTGGCCGTACGTTCGAGTTTTTCGGTTAACATCTATCCAAGAACTTCAAAGTCTTGAAGCTTCCTACTCGGACGAAGGTAACCGAATACTTTCTTTTTCTTTGTTGATTTTTATATACTTGTTTAATTGTTTTGAACACCCTGGCTCAACACTCGGCCTCGTCTATTTCTCCTAATGAGGTCGTCTGTTCACTTGTGAATGAGGAATCTAGAGTGGATGGGGACGAGTCCTCGTCTTTAAGATACGAGATAAGTCCTCTTCGAACCTCAAGTTTGGTGGCCACCTCAGATGACCCGAAATTCATTCGCCGGGGCTTCAATGTTTATGAAGCTGCTATGGAGGTCGGCCTCCGCTTTTCTCTTCATCCATTCGTCTAGGAGCTACTAGATGAATATGAGATTGCCTTGATCCAGTTGACACCGAACAGCTAGGCCAATATTTTTGGGTACTAGGTGACTTGCCTTAGGATGAGCTTCACCCCTAAATTTCCAGTCTTCTGCACCATGCACAACATGGTGAAGGTGAATTTTGATGCGGACGGGTGGTTCATTTTGAACAATCGGCTGGAGTACATGGTGGTTCTTCACAAGCCGTCTAAATGGAGTGGTTGGAAGCACAGATTCTACCTTGTCCAGACTAGGGACCGAGAGTTTAACAGAAAAATGAACAACTTCAACTCTTTCCCGGTTCAGCTTGGACAAGGGGGATCGATCACCGTCCGACCTCTCCTCCCATCCATCCGGGTCAAGAGAGAGTTTTGAGGGGGACGCTGAGTGCCCATTATTCCCAAGTGGATTCCCCTAGTAATTGACAAGCTAAAGTCGTAATCACCCAATAAAAAATAATTCATAAATCTTTTAACAAATGTAGATAGGGAAGTAGGGTCAAATCCACAGGGAAGCTGGTCTTTCTATTCCTAATTAATTAAAGCAATCAAAATTATGAAGTAACAATCTAATAATATGGATATAAAACTAAACTACGGAGATTAAGAGTAAAGAGAAAACAATGAATAAAGGCCTGGGGCATATGTTCACCAATAAATAACATTCTAGGGTAAAACATAATAATCAATCATCAATGCATAAATTAATCAGATCATAAAGGGTTTTCGCTACGTATTACAATCACTGAATTAATCTACCAGTATTAAATCTCATCTCTCGAATCTCGACTTAACCATTTATAAATTAACCTGCCTATTGAAATTAGACCTAAACATCAATTCTCTTCTCTCGAATCTCGAATCAATATTGTCAAACTCATGAATAAAAGACCGGGCCTAATGTAGTCATAGAGAGCATTAAATCAATCAATAGGAAATTAATCTAGCATTGATAATCAACAACAATAAATTACCCCTTCATATTATTTATGGATCCCCACAAACCCTAGAAATAAAACTACTCACACATAATTAAATGTAAACTAATCAAAGCAATAAAATAAGACATGATGAAAGAATTAAAATAAATAACTGAGATTAAAGTAGAAGAAATCGTTACCAAAGTAATCTGGAATTAAGAGTAGAGTTAAGAACAAGTATTAGAGAGAAAAACTAATCTAAAAGCTAAGTAGAGAGAGAAAATCTAAGAAAAGAATAAAGAAAGAGTAAAAAAAAGATCCTCAACTTGCTTTACGGAAAAGTATTTATATTAAGCAAGAATCTTAAACTAAAACAAACTTAAACGACGATTAAACTTCCTAATAATGACACGTGCCCGATCGGGCGAGGCACCACCCGATCGGGCGCGCCTTTTTACTCATCAGGTACGTCTCTCGCGCCCGACCGGGCGCGAGTTCAAGCGTCAGCTTTGCTTCCCCCGCCCGGCCGGGCGCGCCTTTGGGCGGGAACTCCTTTGGCCGGGCGACACTCTTGGGCTACTCTTTGGACTTCGATTGGGCACCAATTCTTCGGGCCAATCCGAATTTCCTCTTCGGGTCTTGAATACTCAGTCCAAATGCCCCGGTATCATATATACCGAGCCCTTAATCACCGGTTCAATGGCTCTAACCGGCCCTGGGCTATAAAGGATGGTCATGCATCTCCAATGCTCGTAGATACTCCATAATATCTCGGGAAAATGCTCTAAAAGTGAAAATCCCAACAAAAGTCAACCAAATCTACGAAAACACTAGAAAACACCAATTAGTAATAAAAATGGCTCTAAAGGGCCAAAAACACTACTAATTATGACCAAGGGATGGGGGTAAAATAATATATAAAATGAACATATCAAACTCCCCCAAGATAAACCTTTGATTGTCCCTAAGCAAAGATCTCATCAATGAATAAATAAATATGCTTCACCCCAAAAAGTAAAAATCCAGCATAAACAATTCAAGGTAAATCTAATAAACATGCTTCAACATCAACCAATATCATCCATCCAATTACTCTTCCTCCTTAACAATTGTCAAATAAAGCAAGCCACAAGAGCATATAGATTTCAAGACTAGTGCTCACATACTCAACTCTGATTTATGTGGCGAGTAAAAGATGTACTCGATCTCTCTCCAACCAACCCCTTTATGTGAACAATGCCCTCCCAACTCACACTCTCGTGTGTATAAAAAGATGTACACTCAACCTACTGTAGACACCTAAAAATGTCTCCCCAAAACCAAGCCCGATGATAAATAACCTTTCACCGCCGCCATTGGTCGGGTTTAGTATTTAATCCCGAGAGTGCTTAAAAAACCGTATTTTATTAAATTCATATTTTTTGAAAGGTTCATGGATCAGTCTTGGTGTTTGGTAAAAGCATAGTTTTAATTTAATAATTAATTTTAAGCCCAAACCTTTTTATTTTATTATTATTTTTAGCCCAAATATTTTATTTATTTTTATTTATTATTTTCTTATTTTTAGCCCGAATAATAAAAGTCAGAAAAAAGCCCGAAATTATCAATCGGCACTTAAAAAGCCGAAAGAAATTAGGGTTAAAAATGAATTTAGACGGAAAAGTGGACTGGAACTGACCGTGTCACGGTCAAGCTTGACCGTGTCACGGGAACTCTTCCCGTCTGACGGTGGGACTTCCCGTGACACGGGAGGTCTGCCGTGACACGGGGAGTTCCGTGTCCTTTCCGCGTAAACCCTTAACGCGTTTTCCGTTCCGTTTTCTGAAAATTTCCCGCGTCACTCCAAAACTGACCGTGTCACGGGAACTTGTACCGTGTGACGGTACAGCCTAACCGTGTCACGGTACAGCCTGACCGTGTCACGGGATACCTTTTTAGGGTTTTTATCATTTTAGGGTTCCGTGTGCTCCCTCGTCACATTTCCTTATAAATACCCCCTCATTTCTGATGAACGGGGCAACCAGAATTCGATTATTCTTATTTTTCTCTCTTCTATGCTCTCAACCTAAACACTAGCCTACCCTTTTCACTTCAAAAATTCCTTCCTCAAGCACTCAAAGGAGTCCATATTTTACTCGAGGTTCTGTCCTTAAGCCAAGGCGTGAAAGGTAGAATCGTTTGAGGGTTTGGCCCCAAAAATCAAACTTGTTTTCATTTAATTTAACTTAATTGTTGTTTTATTATTTCCTTGAAGTTACTAACTCGTTTATTATTTTGTAGTTGCAAACAAACAGATTCAAAGTAAGGATCGTGCTCTTTCTACTGTTATTATTTTTCTAACGATTTTTTATGTTGTTGGAATTATGATCAAATTGGTTCTTTTTATATTCATATTGATTCTATTATTATTTTGATCACCATCTTACATGTTTAAAGGGAATATGTAATTGAAAATCACGCCTAATAAGATAATTTGGACAACCGGTTTAGGTTCCTTTTTAATCTTATTATTAATTCAAGTGATCACCAAATTTTTAGAATTATGTGTGCATTAATTTTAAACCAATTTAGTTAAATAATAGTTTGGAGCAAATTGAATTATTGTTTGTATGCCTTTGAGATTGCAGGAATGCTTTTCAATATAAGAATCGAGTAGAGGCCAATACGGGCGAATGTGACTCCATGACTCACTTCGTACCATCATCCCCGATCCTCCTTTCGTGGTTCCGAACCATATGGAGTTAGTAATCTCATGGATTATGAATGGGGTGTAACCTTCACGGGTCAATCGTTGCCTTCGTTGTCCCTTTATCGTGGTTGCCTTCTTATGATCCGTGAACGGTTTACAAGTTCCTAAAAAACTTGTTGGCGGCTCCCTACTTTATTTGTCCCTAATCGTATATGTCAATTCCCACTTCCTATGAGTGCCAAGCATATTCACACATGCTTTTAACGTAGGCGCACTTCGAGCGATGCCTACAATTTGGCGACTCCACTGGGGAGGATTCTTATTTATTTATCGATTTGAGTGATCGGTATTTAATTAAGATGAGTGGATGAGACTTGAAAGATTCTTGAAAAAATATTCCTGTGATTAATTTGGCATTTTTGCATCTGCATAGACGTTTTGACGTCGCTTTCAGGTCTGTCCCGTAGGAAAAATTGGATAACTCGGTTGCGCGCAAAAGCAAACAGGGCACCAGTCAGATTTTCTGACTGCCGTGTCACGGCAGAGTCTGCCGTGTCACGGTATAGTGTACCGTCTGACGGTATACTGTACCGTGACACGGGAATTACTGTCGTGTCACGGCAGTCCTAAAATCTGTCCGGTGACCTATTTTCTTTTCCCACAATCGACTTCCTTCGATTTTTCTGAAAAAAACGTATGTGTTCTACATGCGTCTTAGCCCCGGGGAATTTAAGCTCTATCAATCCAAAAACGCTCATGGCAATAAGGGTTCATCCGAGTCATTAAATTCACCCAAACCATGGAGTCGAGTTCGATTTCATCACGAACTCGCGGAGCCGCCCGTTGGCATACACCCTCAAGGGAGGCTGCCTTGCTAACGCGTCCAAACTCTTAACCATGGTACCCTTTTGACACCCAATGCTTGACCAATAGTTGAACATAGATCTTGACTTTAGGTTGCGAACTTTTTTTACATCATCGTGCCTAAATGCTATGTGTTTGTTCGGTGCTAACCCTAATGTGTTTGCTCTTTTTGTTTGACCCATGACCGAGGGTTTTTATTCTCACATAGTAATTAGTACGGATTTAAAATCGTTTAAAATCTAAAAAAAAAAAAAAAAAAAAAAAAAAAAAAAAATCACAAAACTGACCTGGAACTGCGCACCGTGTCACGGCATAGTCTGCCGTGTCACGGTGAACAGTGCCGTGGCACGGCAGAATCTACCGTCTGACGGTAGGCTTAACCGTGTCACGCCAGTCTGCACCGTGACACGGTGCCCAGGAAAGTATCCCGTCAGTCTTTTTTCTCGATTTTTGTGTCCAGTATTGAGTCGCGTCTAGCTATACGGTCAAAACGCGCGTCTATAACCTCACCTAATTACTCACATATTTTGTCCACACACATTTTTTTTTTAGTTATACACCACTTTTTTGACCGTATTTTAGGGAAAGTCTTGTTTTTATGTTTTTTTTTAAAAGTCGGATGGTTTCCTCCCTTTTAAAAAATAAACAAGCAACGTTTCAAAATTATTTATTCATTTTTTTTAAAAAAAAAAAAAAAAAAAAAAAAAAAAAAAAAAAAAAAAAAAAAAAAATTTGACCGTGACACGGGAATTTCTCCCGTCTGACGGGAGAAGTGTCCCGTGCCACGTCACCCATTTTCAAAAAAAAAAAAAAAAAAAAAAAAAAAAAAAAAAAAAAAAAAAAAATTTGACCGTGACACGGGAATTTCTCCCGTCTGACGGGAGAAGTGTCCCGTGCCACGTCACCCATTTTCAAAAAAAAAAAAAAAAAAAAAAAAAAAAAAAAAAAAAAAAAAAAATTTGACCGTGACACGGGGAATTTATCCCGTCTGACCGGAGAAGTTTCCCGTGCCACGTCACCCCTTTTCCAAAAAAAAAAAAAAAAAAGAAAGCGTCAGTTTAGTCTTCCGTGTCAATTCAGGGCACCCTAAATTTTTTGATGCAAATCCCAACTCATTGGTAAATTTGACAATCCTCACCTCTTTCTCTCTTTTTCTTAAATTTTTTGAACATAATTAGGTGACGATTGAAAAAAAAAGATGGAATTATAATTTAATAATATTCATAGTTTTTATTTTATAACATAACATTTAAGGTCTCTACTTCAATTTGCTATGTGGTGTTATTTTCATGTATCTTTATTAATATAGCTAGCTTTTAGGCTTGGGAGTTGCCCCTAAATATATTTTCATTTATTTACTGTTTACTTTAAAAAGAATTGTTTCGGGATTTTTTTGAAATCCCTCATGATACTGGTCGCGCTCTCCGGACGAATAGACTCAGACACCTGCAAATTAACGAATATCCCGTTTACCAGATTGTTCGCCTCTAACGATCAAGTTAGTTACTGGAAACGGGATAACTAGAGAGAGAAAGTAGAGAGAAGTTGGAGCTCTTTATGCTCTTTTTGATGTTATGTCCCAATCCACCCCTACCATCATACATTATTTGGGTATTTATAGGGGTGGAAAATTGTGCCCCTTTAGGGTTAGTGACCTAGGAAATACGATCTTGAGCCTCCTGATGTAAGGAGGCGTTCACTCTCTTCTTCAAGTGCTCTTTTGCTTGGCAAGTGTCAACTTCACATAGGGACACGTGTTGTCTCTTATTTTAAGCCACTTGTCTCTATGGGAATGGACCACATAATAGGGGTTTTTTTACCTTAAAAATTTTCCCCTCGACGGGGTGACTTGTTCTTTACGGCCGCCTCCTCTGATATTACTCGTCCAGGTATGTTCGAGAACTTAGGCGTTTTGAGCATTTGAAGGTGTTGTAGAGGTCGGACAGGGTCGTCCGTCCACCTTATTGGGCTGGATGCCTTGTACGATTCACCTGACATCTTTATGGGGTGGGCCGACTGGCCTTTTAACGAGCAACCAACTTTTCTCCATTATTTTTAGAAAATGGTTCAAACTTTCAAGGCAAGTGTTAAATTTGACAAATAGTTATGATATCCGTTCGAATTCCGTCTTAAATGACGTGACACCCCTTCAATATTCCGTCTTGAATGACGGGGCGGTTTTTTAACTGTTTGACTTCTAGGTTAAACTTTTTAAAAGTTAACCGTTTGGTATTCTTTAGGCAGGAACAACAATTTTACCGTTCTGCTCTCATGAATTTTACCTATAAATAGCAAGAATTTTACCTCATTTCCTTACTTTGGATTTTTAACTTTCTAGAGAGAAGTCAGAGCTTCTAGAGAGAGAAAGTTACTTTTTTTTTAGATCTTCAAGAGCTAAGCCACCGTACATAGTGGCGAATCTAGGATTTTACGGGTGTTGGATCACCGTCTCCCATCGACCGCATACAAATCAATAATTATTACATTAATATTTTAAAAGCTAATTAAAAAAAGTCAGTACAAAAATATTACATATTTTGTGGGAGAGGAGGAGGATTTGTGTTGGACAATGACAAATAACCAATGAAATTACCAAAAGATTTCAAACGATGAGCTGTAACAAGTTACCTAGTGAGAACTAAGAAGGTAGGATTTGAGGGATAAAGTTAATAAAAAATAATAAATTCAAGAAGTTGCTTAGTAAGAATTAAGAAGGTAAAAAGAGAAGGAAAAAAAAAACCAAAAAAGCTGATAAGGTAGGATTTGAGCCTTTGTGGGGTGAAGCTAATTAATTAATAAAATAAATAAATAACATATTTTTTTTAAAAAAAGAAAATGCTGCCCATGGGTATTGAACCCATGTTCATTGCCTAGAATTTTTATGCCTTAACCACTAGACTAGTGAGCAACATATGACTAATTACTACAATGCTTATTATTTTAACCTTTTTTGTTGGGTCACGTGACCCACCATGCAAAGGGTGGGTCCGCCACTGGCCGTACGTTCGAGTTTTTCGGTTAACATCTATCCAAGAACTTCAAAGTCTTGAAGCTTCCTACTCGGACGAAGGTAACCGAATACTTTCTTTTTCTTTGTTGATTTTTATATACTTGTTTAATTGTTTTGAACACCCTGGCTCAACACTCGGCCTCGTCTATTTCTCCTCATGAGGTCGTCTGTTCACTTGTGAATGAGGAATCTAGAGTGGATGGGGACGAGTCCTCGTCTTTAAGATACGAGATAAGTCCTCTTCGAACCTCAAGTTTGGTGGCCACCTCAGATGACCCGAAATTCATTCGCCGGGGCTTCAATGTTTATGAAGCTGCTATGGAGGTCGGCCTCCGCTTTTCTCTTCATCCATTCGTCTAGGAGCTACTAGATGAATATGAGATTGCCTTGATCCAGTTGACACCGAACAGCTAGGCCAATATTTTTGGGTACTAGGTGACTTGCCTTAGGATGAGCTTCACCCCTAAATTTCCAGTCTTCTGCACCATGCACAACATGGTGAAGGTGAATTTTGATGCGGACGGGTGGTTCATTTTGAACAATCGGCTGGAGTACATGGTGGTTCTTCACAAGCCGTCTAAATGGAGTGGTTGGAAGCACAGATTCTACCTTGTCCAGACTAGGGACCGAGAGTTTAACAGAAAAATGAACAACTTCAACTCTTTCCCGGTTCAGCTTGGACAAGGGGGATCGATCACCGTCCGACCTCTCCTCCCATCCATCCGGGTCAAGAGAGAGTTTTGAGGGGGACGCTGAGTGCCCATTATTCCCAAGTGGATTCCCCTAGTAATTGACAAGCTAAAGTCGTAATCACCCAATAAAAAATAATTCATAAATCTTTTAACAAATGTAGATAGGGAAGTAGGGTCAAATCCACAGGGAAGCTGGTCTTTCTATTCCTAATTAATTAAAGCAATCAAAATTATGAAGTAACAATCTAATAATATGGATATAAAACTAAACTACGGAGATTAAGAGTAAAGAGAAAACAATGAATAAAGGCCTGGGGCATATGTTCACCAATAAATAACATTCTAGGGTAAAACATAATAATCAATCATCAATGCATAAATTAATCAGATCATAAAGGGTTTTCGCTACGTATTACAATCACTGAATTAATCTACCAGTATTAAATCTCATCTCTCGAATCTCGACTTAACCATTTATAAATTAACCTGCCTATTGAAATTAGACCTAAACATCAATTCTCTTCTCTCGAATCTCGAATCAATATTGTCAAACTCATGAATAAAAGACCGGGCCTAATGTAGTCATAGAGAGCATTAAATCAATCAATAGGAAATTAATCTAGCATTGATAATCAACAACAATAAATTACCCCTTCATATTATTTATGGATCCCCACAAACCCTAGAAATAAAACTACTCACACATAATTAAATGTAAACTAATCAAAGCAATAAAATAAGACATGATGAAAGAATTAAAATAAATAACTGAGATTAAAGTAGAAGAAATCGTTACCAAAGTAATCTGGAATTAAGAGTAGAGTTAAGAACAAGTATTAGAGAGAAAAACTAATCTAAAAGCTAAGTAGAGAGAGAAAATCTAAGAAAAGAATAAAGAAAGAGTAAAAAAAAGATCCTCAACTTGCTTTACGGAAAAGTATTTATATTAAGCAAGAATCTTAAACTAAAACAAACTTAAACGACGATTAAACTTCCTAATAATGACACGTGCCCGATCGGGCGAGGCACCACCCGATCGGGCGCGCCTTTTTACTCATCAGGTACGTCTCTCGCGCCCGACCGGGCGCGAGTTCAAGCGTCAGCTTTGCTTCCCCCGCCCGGCCGGGCGCGCCTTTGGGCGGGAACTCCTTTGGCCGGGCGACACTCTTGGGCTACTCTTTGGACTTCGATTGGGCACCAATTCTTCGGGCCAATCCGAATTTCCTCTTCGGGTCTTGAATACTCAGTCCAAATGCCCCGGTATCATATATACCGAGCCCTTAATCACCGGTTCAATGGCTCTAACCGGCCCTGGGCTATAAAGGATGGTCATGCATCTCCAATGCTCGTAGATACTCCATAATATCTCGGGAAAATGCTCTAAAAGTGAAAATCCCAACAAAAGTCAACCAAATCTACGAAAACACTAGAAAACACCAATTAGTAATAAAAATGGCTCTAAAGGGCCAAAAACACTACTAATTATGACCAAGGGATGGGGGTAAAATAATATATAAAATGAACATATCAAACTCCCCCAAGATAAACCTTTGATTGTCCCTAAGCAAAGATCTCATCAATGAATAAATAAATATGCTTCACCCCAAAAAGTAAAAATCCAGCATAAACAATTCAAGGTAAATCTAATAAACATGCTTCAACATCAACCAATATCATCCATCCAATTACTCTTCCTCCTTAACAATTGTCAAATAAAGCAAGCCACAAGAGCATATAGATTTCAAGACTAGTGCTCACATACTCAACTCTGATTTATGTGGCGAGTAAAAGATGTACTCGATCTCTCTCCAACCAACCCCTTTATGTGAACAATGCCCTCCCAACTCACACTCTCGTGTGTATAAAAAGATGTACACTCAACCTACTGTAGACACCTAAAAATGTCTCCCCAAAACCAAGCCCGATGATAAATAACCTTTCACCGCCGCCATTGGTCGGGTTTAGTATTTAATCCCGAGAGTGCTTAAAAAACCGTATTTTATTAAATTCATATTTTTTGAAAGGTTCATGGATCAGTCTTGGTGTTTGGTAAAAGCATAGTTTTAATTTAATAATTAATTTTAAGCCCAAACCTTTTTATTTTATTATTATTTTTAGCCCAAATATTTTATTTATTTTTATTTATTATTTTCTTATTTTTAGCCCGAATAATAAAAGTCAGAAAAAAGCCCGAAATTATCAATCGGCACTTAAAAAGCCGAAAGAAATTAGGGTTAAAAATGAATTTAGACGGAAAAGTGGACTGGAACTGACCGTGTCACGGTCAAGCTTGACCGTGTCACGGGAACTCTTCCCGTCTGACGGTGGGACTTCCCGTGACACGGGAGGTCTGCCGTGACACGGGGAGTTCCGTGTCCTTTCCGCGTAAACCCTTAACGCGTTTTCCGTTCCGTTTTCTGAAAATTTCCCGCGTCACTCCAAAACTGACCGTGTCACGGGAACTTGTACCGTGTGACGGTACAGCCTAACCGTGTCACGGTACAGCCTGACCGTGTCACGGGATACCTTTTTAGGGTTTTTATCATTTTAGGGTTCCGTGTGCTCCCTCGTCACATTTCCTTATAAATACCCCCTCATTTCTGATGAACGGGGCAACCAGAATTCGATTATTCTTATTTTTCTCTCTTCTATGCTCTCAACCTAAACACTAGCCTACCCTTTTCACTTCAAAAATTCCTTCCTCAAGCACTCAAAGGAGTCCATATTTTACTCGAGGTTCTGTCCTTAAGCCAAGGCGTGAAAGGTAGAATCGTTTGAGGGTTTGGCCCCAAAAATCAAACTTGTTTTCATTTAATTTAACTTAATTGTTGTTTTATTATTTCCTTGAAGTTACTAACTCGTTTATTATTTTGTAGTTGCAAACAAACAGATTCAAAGTAAGGATCGTGCTCTTTCTACTGTTATTATTTTTCTAACGATTTTTTATGTTGTTGGAATTATGATCAAATTGGTTCTTTTTATATTCATATTGATTCTATTATTATTTTGATCACCATCTTACATGTTTAAAGGGAATATGTAATTGAAAATCACGCCTAATAAGATAATTTGGACAACCGGTTTAGGTTCCTTTTTAATCTTATTATTAATTCAAGTGATCACCAAATTTTTAGAATTATGTGTGCATTAATTTTAAACCAATTTAGTTAAATAATAGTTTGGAGCAAATTGAATTATTGTTTGTATGCCTTTGAGATTGCAGGAATGCTTTTCAATATAAGAATCGAGTAGAGGCCAATACGGGCGAATGTGACTCCATGACTCACTTCGTACCATCATCCCCGATCCTCCTTTCGTGGTTCCGAACCATATGGAGTTAGTAATCTCATGGATTATGAATGGGGTGTAACCTTCACGGGTCAATCGTTGCCTTCGTTGTCCCTTTATCGTGGTTGCCTTCTTATGATCCGTGAACGGTTTACAAGTTCCTAAAAAACTTGTTGGCGGCTCCCTACTTTATTTGTCCCTAATCGTATATGTCAATTCCCACTTCCTATGAGTGCCAAGCATATTCACACATGCTTTTAACGTAGGCGCACTTCGAGCGACGCCTACAATTTGGCGACTCCACTGGGAGGATTCTTATTTATTTATCGATTTGAGTGATCGGTATTTAATTAAGATGAGTGGATGAGACTTGAAAGATTCTTGAAAAAATATTCCTGTGATTAATTTGGCATTTTTGCATCTGCATAGACGTTTTGACGTCGCTTTCAGGTCTGTCCCGTAGGAAAAATTGGATAACTCGGTTGCGCGCAAAAGCAAACAGGGCACCAGTCAGATTTTCTGACTGCCGTGTCACGGCAGAGTCTGCCGTGTCACGGTATAGTGTACCGTCTGACGGTATACTGTACCGTGACACGGGAATTACTGCCGTGTCACGGCAGTCCTAAAATCTGTCCGGTGACCTATTTTCTTTTCCCACAATCGACTTCCTTCGATTTTTCTGAAAAAAACGTATGTGTTCTACATGCGTCTTAGCCCCGGGGAATTTAAGCTCTATCAATCCAAAAACGCTCATGGCAATAAGGGTTCATCCGAGTCATTAAATTCACCCAAACCATGGAGTCGAGTTCGATTTCATCACGAACTCGCGGAGCCGCCCGTTGGCATACACCCTCAAGGGAGGCTGCCTTGCTAACGCGTCCAAACTCTTAACCATGGTACCCTTTTGACACCCAATGCTTGACCAATAGTTGAACATAGATCTTGACTTTAGGTTGCGAACTTTTTTTACATCATCGTGCCTAAATGATATGTGTTTGTTCGGTGCTAACCCTAATGTGTTTGCTCTTTTTGTTTGACCCATGACCGAGGGTTTTTATTCTCACATAGTAATTAGTACGGATTTAAAATCGTTTAAAATCTAAAAAAAAAAAAAAAAAAAAAAAAAAAAAAAATCACAAAACTGACCTGGAACTGCGCACCGTGTCACGGCATAGTCTGCCGTGTCACGGTGAACAGTGCCGTGGCACGGCAGAATCTACCGTCTGACGGTAGGCTTAACCGTGTCACGCCAGTCTGCACCGTGACACGGTGCCCAGGAAAGTATCCCGTCAGTCTTTTTTCTCGATTTTTGTGTCCAGTATTGAGTCGCGTCTAGCTATACGGTCAAAACGCGCGTCTATAACCTCACCTAATTACTCACATATTTTGTCCACACACATTTTTTTTTTAGTTATACACCACTTTTTTGACCGTATTTTAGGGAAAGTCTTGTTTTTATGTTTTTTTTTAAAAGTCGGATGGTTTCCTCCCTTTTAAAAAATAAACAAGCAACGTTTCAAAATTATTTATTCATTTTTTTTTTTTAAAAAAAAAAAAAAAAAAAAAAAAAAAAAAAAAAAAAAAAATTTGACCGTGACACGGGAATTTCTCCCGTCTGACGGGAGAAGTGTCCCGTGCCACGTCACCCATTTTCAAAAAAAAAAAAAAAAAAAAAAAAAAAAAAAAAAAAAAAAAAAAAAAAATTTGACCGTGACACGGGGAATTTATCCCGTCTGACCGGAGAAGTTTCCCGTGCCACGTCACCCCTTTTCCAAAAAAAAAAAAAAAAAAGAAAGCGTCAGTTTAGTCTTCCGTGTTAATTTGGTCCTCGCGTCAGTCATTTTGGTTATTGTTCACATGTCTAGCCATACGATCATACCACGAGTCTTATAACATCACTTGATCACTCACGAGTCAAATATAGTCCACACACTTTCTTTATGTTCCGACTCGAGTCGTGCACCAGGTCGTTTATGATCGTATATTAGGTTCATGCACCCTTTTTCGTCATAATAAAAAAAATGAGTGGAGTTTTCTCACCTGTTTTCAAATGTCTATTTTTTCCTTCCTTTCCTATCTTGAGCAATGAGTCAAACAATTAAGTGAATTGTTTTATTTCACAGTACTTGTTCAAGGAACAGAGATAGATCAATACGGTTCGAGCCATTATCGCAACAATCTCTCAGATCTAATAGGCGTTCAAAGAGAACTTTGTCATCTCCGTTACTCATCACCTTTCAATGGCCACTAAAGAGGACATTGAGAACATCAACAAATCCATTGAGGCACTGTCTTCCATGATGCAAACCCTTACCACTAGGGTCACTACCATGGAACAAAACAAGGTCACTGTTTCCACTCTTGACAAACTGAAGGAACAAATGAGTAAGATTTCTGAGGATTTCACTTATGTGGAACGGCCTCCCACTCCTTTGAATGTGAAGGACAGACTCCCTGAAAAGTTCTCCACTGCTGATATTCCAAAGTTCAAGCCTACTGACAATCCAATATTCCATTTGAAGGCGTTCTCTGCAACCATGGCTCTTAAGGGATTGGACGTAACACTCTTCCCTACGGTGTTCCCTCTCTCCTTAGAACATGCTTGCCAACAATGGTTCTATTCCCTAGATGCCAAGCGTACTGCGACTTGGAAAAATGTCACCGACAGTTTCATGAATCGTTACAAGTGTAACATTCAAACTAAAACCTCTGAACGTGAACTCTCCATTCTCAAACAGAAAGAGAATGAAGGCTTCACCGCTTACCTGAACAGGTGGAGGGAAATAGCTTCACTCTTGGTAGATCCCCCCAAAGAAAGAGAGATGGTTCGCCTCTTTATTCAAAATCTGACTCATAAATATAGGGAACATCTCAAATTTCTTCCACTGAACACTTTCGAAGCTGTATATGACATCGGCATCAATATCGAGGATGAGCTAATAAAGACTACTGGTAGTAACAATAATAACACTTGGAAAAACAAGAAGAACGACCATCCTTCTTCTTCGTCTTCTAAGCACGAAAATACTACCAACAATATAAGCCAAGTTGATCTCAACGAAGTGTTAGCTCTTGATACTCCATTGCCCAAAAGAATTTACACTCCTTTAGGAATGAGTTATGATGCGGCCTTTGATCGCCTTTACAGTTAAGGCCTGATCACACCTATTGGGCCATTTCCAGAGCCAAAACCTTAAGAAAGGAGCGCCAAATGGAATCCCAATGCCTATTGCAAGGAAGGGGCCACACTACGGAGCAATGTTGGAATTTGAAGGACGTCATTCAAGACTTGATGAATGCAAATAAACTTCCTGTCCCTCCAGGCGGCAAGAAGTAATGAATACAAAGCACACAGATCCTTTATGCAAGATTTCATGTTTTTTTTATTCTTTTGTTTCAACCCTCTCCCCCAATAAGTCTAGCATAGGTTCCCATTATCCATGTGTACTGTCTATGTGTCATATTTCTTATCTTTTCCATCAATGAGCATTCCTTTCCTTTGCAATCGATCATCGACTTCATTTGCAAAATAAAAATAATAAAATAAAAATAAATCAATTGCCGAACTAAACACAAGGTACACCAATGATTTGAGGCACCTTTGCAACCCATTCATTCCCCATTAACCATCCAATTACATATCCATTTTTTTCATCAACCACTTTGAGCCTCGTCTAACGTTTGGCCTTCATTTCTTCAACCCTCATTCACTTAACCCTGGGATTGGAAGATGTGTAATTGTATAACATTCATAAAGCAAGAAAAAAAAAAAAAGTAGCAAAGCAAAAATAAAACAACGTCTAAAGGCAAGTGTTCCAATGTCTTTGATATGAACATGTCTCAAATTGCGTCTCTCATCGAGTGCTCGGTACCGTGCCTGAGAAACATGAATGCCAAGTGAGTGATGGACCGCATGATCTGAGATTGCCTACATTGATTCACAAGAATAAAAAAAAAAAGAAGAAAAACATATATATTGAAAATAAACTTGCAAAATTCAAAATTTTCAAATTCAAAATTACACATCTTGGGGATTCTCTCGGGTCTTGAGCCTTTTATCCCTTTCTTCCTTAAACCATCAACTTAGCCACATTACAACCCTTGAAAGACCTCTTTGAGGTGTACTTACACTTGTGCAAAGTTCGGTTAGAGCTACGTTCGGCCTGATTCCTAACGGATACGTAGGCAACCTCACATCGAGGTGCGGCCACATTCATATTCATATCCATGCATGATCGAGTCAAAGAATATCCAATGCTTATCCCTACCCATTTAGAGCTAGACTTGGGGGCTTGAACCCAAATCACATTAGCTTACCCAGCCTGAAAAGTCATCATCTTTAACTCTTCTCACATCTCTTTCCATCGCCATAACCCTTGCAGCCAGCCTTAGTATCACAATTCACACACTTCACTCACACATCCATATCAATCATCCTTCCCTTTAAGAGTCCTTTATCATGAAATCTTGTTTCAACACTATGCATGCTTCAAGATAACATTCAGTAGAAGAAACATTGTATACTTGTTTAGCTTCCTGACCTGAGCAATGTTCATTGTTTTGCATAATGTGCTAAGGAATATTTATACATCAATGATTTTTAATCATACAAAGCATATCGTGCTTAGCTCCTTGACCTAAGCAACGTTCATTATGCAATAATCCCTGTACGTGCTTAGCTTCCAGACCTAAGTGACGTTCAAAATCGCTTCTTTACACCATATATGATGCTTAGCTCCATGACTTAAGTTCATTCATCTATCGTGTCACATGATGTAATTGTCCTTAGCCTCCTGGCCTAAGAACATGCATCATGCATACATTATTTTCTGGACAAGCAATTCAATCCATACGATTTATTTCGTCTTGCTCAAGGAGGAATTTCAAAACTTCTTTCCTTTTTCATTATTTTATTTTGGGGAAGTTCAAAAACTTTTTCCAAGTTTTCATCGAAAGGAAGTTCGAAAATAAAAGTTCAGTTTTCACATCTTTCTTTTTCAGGAGAAAGTCGGTACCCTCCACTCATGACAAAAATTGACGGAAAATTTTTGCATCTTCGTTTGCTTGTGTCTGCACACACACATATACACACACACACACACACTCACAAGTCATACACATGTCATGTCAAACTTGGTCAAGTTAGTGGTCAAGTCAATCACAGTGTATACAGTCCAATGGCAAATTTATTTTTGCAGGTCTTTTCTACAGCCCACGTCCGGGGACAAGCGGACCAACTACAGCCCACGTCCGGGGACAAGCGGACCAACTACAGCCCACGTCTGGGGACAAGCGGACCATCTACAGCCCACGTCTGGGGACAAGCGGACCATCTACGGCCCACGTCCGGGGACAAGCGGACCGCCATCATTTCATGACGCAAGGTTCTCGATACACAGAGACTTGCAATCTCATCATCTTTCGACTTTCCTCAAGCATGGAAAGGCTCTATCGGTGGAATTCTTCAAGCATAGAATGACACCATATTCTTCAGTCGGCTTTCCTCAGGCATGGAAAGTATCATCAGTGGATTTTTCTTCAAGTATAGAAAACCACAAAATTCCTTTGTCGGCTTTCCTCAAGTATGGAAGGCATTAGCGGTGGATTTCTTCAAGCATAGAATGACACCAAATTTGTTCGTCGACTTTCCTCAGGCATGGAAAGTATTATCCGGTAGCTTTCTTCAGGCTTAGAAAGGTACCAAACTCTTCAGTCGGCTTTCCTCAAGCATGGAAAGCGTTTCAATCAATGTCACTCGGTAGATTCCTTCAAGCATAGGAAAATACCAAACTCGTTTGTCACCGACACACTGGTGCCAGATATGTGTTCTATCCCTTTACTCTTTTATCTGTGGGATTAACATTTTTTCTGCAGGTATCGGCGTATATAGATTGATTTAGGATCGCAGAACGTCTTAAATCATTCTCCGTCCCTATCGACTACTTTGACTATCGTTTTCGAAACTGACGTTTCTACAAACTCAGTCAAAGTGGGGGCTTCTGTAGACACCTAAAAATGTCTCCCCAAAACCAAGCCCGATGATAAATAACCTTTCACCGCCGCCATTGGTCGGGTTTAGTATTTAATCCCGAGAGTGCTTAAAAAACCGTATTTTATTAAATTCATATTTTTTGAAAGGTTCATGGATCAGTCTTGGTGTTTGGTAAAAGCATAGTTTTAATTTAATAATTAATTTTAAGCCCAAACCTTTTTATTTTATTATTATTTTTAGCCCAAATATTTTATTTATTTTTATTTATTATTTTCTTATTTTTAGCCCGAATAATAAAAGTCAGAAAAAAGCCCGAAATTATCAATCGGCACTTAAAAAGCCGAAAGAAATTAGGGTTAAAAATGAATTTAGACGGAAAAGTGGACTGGAACTGACCGTGTCACGGTCAAGCTTGACCGTGTCACGGGAACTCTTCCCGTCTGACGGTGGGACTTCCCGTGACACGGGAGGTCTGCCGTGACACGGGGAGTTCCGTGTCCTTTCCGCGTAAACCCTTAACGCGTTTTCCGTTCCGTTTTCTGAAAATTTCCCGCGTCACTCCAAAACTGACCGTGTCACGGGAACTTGTACCGTGTGACGGTACAGCCTAACCGTGTCACGGTACAGCCTGACCGTGTCACGGGATACCTTTTTAGGGTTTTTATCATTTTAGGGTTCCGTGTGCTCCCTCGTCACATTTCCTTATAAATACCCCCTCATTTCTGATGAACGGGGCAACCAGAATTCGATTATTCTTATTTTTCTCTCTTCTATGCTCTCAACCTAAACACTAGCCTACCCTTTTCACTTCAAAAATTCCTTCCTCAAGCACTCAAAGGAGTCCATATTTTACTCGAGGTTCTGTCCTTAAGCCAAGGCGTGAAAGGTAGAATCGTTTGAGGGTTTGGCCCCAAAAATCAAACTTGTTTTCATTTAATTTAACTTAATTGTTGTTTTATTATTTCCTTGAAGTTACTAACTCGTTTATTATTTTGTAGTTGCAAACAAACAGATTCAAAGTAAGGATCGTGCTCTTTCTACTGTTATTATTTTTCTAACGATTTTTTATGTTGTTGGAATTATGATCAAATTGGTTCTTTTTATATTCATATTGATTCTATTATTATTTTGATCACCATCTTACATGTTTAAAGGGAATATGTAATTGAAAATCACGCCTAATAAGATAATTTGGACAACCGGTTTAGGTTCCTTTTTAATCTTATTATTAATTCAAGTGATCACCAAATTTTTAGAATTATGTGTGCATTAATTTTAAACCAATTTAGTTAAATAATAGTTTGGAGCAAATTGAATTATTGTTTGTATGCCTTTGAGATTGCAGGAATGCTTTTCAATATAAGAATCGAGTAGAGGCCAATACGGGCGAATGTGACTCCATGACTCACTTCGTACCATCATCCCCGATCCTCCTTTCGTGGTTCCGAACCATATGGAGTTAGTAATCTCATGGATTATGAATGGGGTGTAACCTTCACGGGTCAATCGTTGCCTTCGTTGTCCCTTTATCGTGGTTGCCTTCTTATGATCCGTGAACGGTTTACAAGTTCCTAAAAAACTTGTTGGCGGCTCCCTACTTTATTTGTCCCTAATCGTATATGTCAATTCCCACTTCCTATGAGTGCCAAGCATATTCACACATGCTTTTAACGTAGGCGCACTTCGAGCGACGCCTACACCTACTAGTCGACTCGAAATATGTCAAATTATAACTTGCATCGATAAACAACACTTTCACATTCATACAACACTATGCACAATGGTCGGAAGGTCTTTAAAGCATGTAATGCAAGGCTAGGGTAAAGGTAGGAATCATTTGGGAATAAGTGAGAGAAAAGCTATGCTTAAGGGAGCAAATTCTAATAAAACCCATGATCAAAATAAATAATGATCAACATCTCCAACATAACCAAATCCAACAAGAATCCACCAAAAATAACTCCAAACATAAACAACAATCCCGACACTTACAAATTTCACTCACAAAAATATAACAATAAACAAACTTTATTTTCCAAACTAAATTTTTCATTGAAACTCAAAGAATTTTTTCTTTCTTTTAATTAACCTCCAACTAGAACATTTGAACATTGAATATTTTTTTCTTTTGCTCTGTTTTTTTTTTCTTTTGAAGTTCACTTATTTTTTCACTTTTTTTTCTTTGAACTTCTTTTTTTTCATATCATCATACTTTATTTTTTCTCAAGAAAATTCAACTTTCAAACTCATCAAAAATAACTATGATCAAGAACAAAATAACTTCTCAAAACCCACCCAAATTGTGCAAATAATAAGCACACTACAAACTCCCTTGCCTCACTCACTAATAGCTCCCCCAAGCCAAACTTGGGACTAGTAACCAATAGGGAAAAATAGGCTTGCAATGTGGCTAATAAACAACAAAAAGTCTAGGCAACAACATGGGTAGCAAGAAGGGAACAAATGTATCTACAATCATCTGGAGGCTACCTAAAAGAACAAATGCCTTCGTCCTCCACAATGTGCATAATAATGAATCATATAAACATTACTAATAGTTGCAATCTAATACTCAAATTCATTGACATTCGAGGAACTATCACACATTCCTAACCAAATCAACTAGTCAAGCACTATATTCACAAGCATTTGGACAAAATTGACGCATGTTAAGACATCTAAGCAATCAAACTTCAAATAATAATCAACAAATCCACAATGATACTCATCATATACCAAGAATAAAAACAATATTTTCCAAGTATGGGGCACAGGGAAGCATGATTTATAATTCATTGGAACATATTTTGGATTTTTTTTATTTTTCAATTTTTTTATTTTTTTTTGTATTTTTCATATACGAAAGCAATAAAACTAACCTAGAAAGCAATAAATCTAAACTAAGAAAACACACCAAAAACAAAAGAAAAGAGAAAAAGAAAGATACCAAACCCAAGATCTCCCCCAAGCCATAATCAGACAATGTCCTCATTGGCTTGGGAACTAGCCCAGCATGGCTAGTCCTCTCATCCTCATCCATGGAGCCGAATCCTCCACCTCCGCTTCCACCTGCACCATCCACACCAGAAGAGCTACCACCAAAATAATCAGCGTGAAAACACCCCCCCCCCCCCGCCGGTCCCCCGAAAGGAATGTCCTGGTCGTACCCATGGAAGGAAGAATAATTAGTATAAATACCATGGGCAGTAGGATCCCTATCGTATCCCTGGGGTGGAGGCTGAAACCAGTCAGGGTAAATGGCATCGTCGGGAATGTTGCCCAAACGAGCATAATCATCATACATAGGGTATAGAGCTCTACCCTGGTTCCTCTCAAGGTACCCTAACCTATGGTCAAATGAGCCTACCATCCTCCTAAGGTATGTGTGGGAATGGTCAATATGGCCTAAAGCCTGACCTATACTATGAAATTCCCAAACTGGGTCCGAGTCAACATGGGGGACAAAGTGAGACATGCGAGGTGAAGAACGCACTACCTCGGGCTCAAGCTGGGGTGGTGAACTGGTGGTGGTACTGGTGGTGCTTTCCCCCTAGCATGGGCAACTAATAGGTCGTACATGTAGGACGCTTGTCTGGGGGGAAAGGCGGTCAGGTCAAGACTAGGTAGGGAAAAATAGGAAATGGCTGTTTGTAGGGAATGTTTCAAGCATTATCCCAAACTTAATCCCCACTATGATCATACACTAAAGTACGGTGGCGTCCAAAGGGAAGGAAGATAGAGCGAAAGAGTCCCCAACAAGTTTTAGGAACTTGTAAACCATTCACGAGGTGAAGGCTACACCCCTTAACGATCCAGGAGATTGTCAACTCCAATAGGTCTGGAACCATGACTGGTAGTTCGGGGATGAAGGTACAAATCCAACCTAAAAGAGATTGAACCTGCCCTAATAATAGGCCTCTACTTTAGTCTTCTCGTATTCCTGTGCGCTTTCTGACTAACATGCAATCGATAGGTTCATCCTAAACCTGTTTATCTATGTTGGTTGAATATTAATGCACAAATAAATCTATTATTGGCGATCACTTGAATTTATAATCAAACTAACCCTAACAAGATTATTATTATCTTATTCAGCGTGATTACAAGTACAAATTCCCTTTAAACATGCATTAAAGGCGTGGTCAAGCAATAACAATATATATATTAAGCAATATAATAAAATAACAATCAAAATAATGATTATAATCATTAATCATAATCAAAATCATATTTATCATAATCATGTTAAAGCATAATATTAATAGCAAGATCCTAGGCATGATACTAACAAGATTAATAACCAACCCTAGCATGTCACTAAACAATAAAAATCAAATATTTAGCCCTAACATGATACTAACATGATATTAGGAAAGAATATAGGAAGGGTACTTTTAATCATACTTGACATTAGGAATTTTTAGTTGTTACCCTAAACATGATACTAGAAAGATTAAAACGCCCTAACATGATATTAGGAATCAAAATAACAACCTAAACATGATTTCTATACCATAATATTAATAAAAAAATTAAAGCACTTACTTGGATGCCTCGTACCTCTTTCTAATACCAAAATACACGCGTTAGTAACTTCAAGGAAAACAATAAAATAAACAATTAAATTAAATAATTGAAAGAAAGAATAAGAAAGTTTAGACTAGATTTGGGACCAAACCCTTAGAAATATCAAACTTTTCACGTCTGAGGCAAAGAGAACTTCGAATTTGGCTAGGTGTTTCTTGATCTTGTGAATGCGGAATTTTGTATAGAAAATTAGAGAGAAATGAATTCTTAAAAACAAGAGAGAATAAGAAAATTAATTGTTAATGGAAATTGATGATTTTTAATGATGAAAAATGGAGTTTTTAGGAGGCTAATTATAGAGAAAATTAGCCAAATAGATAGAAAAACAAATCTGAGTTTCGACGAGGATAAAACAGATTAGCGCTAGGCACTAAGGCTAGCGCCAAGCGCCAAGCGCCAAGCATTAGCGCCAGACGCTAATTATGATTTTCACGCGTTTTCTTAATTCAGATAAAATTTAGCCGTACAGAAGGGCAAAATCGTATTTTCCTTAAAAACACTCTTTTATTCTGATTAAAACTCTAAAAAGTCAACCAAAATCAATTTATTAATGTTAATTGAATTATGAATGAAAAAAAACCTTCTAGAAGAATCTATAAGACTAAAATCAATTTTAATTACATTAGGAATGATAAATAAATATAAGGCCCTCATCTAGATCATTTGGCCGCACATAAGTATCAAACCGGGCCCATTTTAGTAATTTGACCATAACTTCCTCATTATTCATCGGAATTGGGCTTATAATATATCGTTGGAAAGCTCTTTTCAAGCCCTATCCAACTACACCATTATTGGACTCTTGATATGGACCAAACAAAACTGGATTGACTGTTTTCTTAAAATAGGTTTTCAAAAATAGAGAGAAGAGAAAATAAATTAAAACTACCTTCAACACTAGACTTTCCACACTTTCACTTCATTCGATTATGAGTCGACGCGAAAGGTACTCATCACCGGGCTTGGTTTTAGGGAGACACAAATGGGTGTCTACAGAAACCCACACTTTGACTGAGTTTGGAGAAACGCAAGTTTCGAAAACAAAAGTCAAAGTATCGATAGGGACAGAGAATGACTCTGAACGTTTTGCAATTCTAAACCATTCTTGTAACGCCGATACCTGCAAACTAGCGTTAGTTAAACAGATAAAAGAGTTAAGAAACGCATATCTTGCTCCGTTGAGCACACGTCTCTAAAAGTAACCGATTTATTGCTGTATTGTTGTATTTTTTACGACTTCCTGCAAGCTAGAGAATGCCGCCTTAAGACAGCTACGCTTGTAACTGCCTCCATTTCTGCCATGATATACTTATACAAGCTAGAGAACCCCATCAAAGATTGCTTCGTTTAAAACGACCTTCTAGCACTTTGTGACCATCTTCCGTAAGCCAGGGAACACGATCGAAGACAACTTCTCTTGAAATCACCTTCAGTTGTTTGTGACAACTCTCCGCAAGTTAGGGAACGCTGCCGAAGATATCCTCGCCTGATGCTATCCTCATTTGTTGCGATAAAATTCCGAGGAAAATTACCGAAGACCCACGCTTGAACTTTGCTTCCGCTATGCCAGTACATCGGCGCTTTTGCTGCTTTTGAACCTGTTTGTCGGTGTCTTCTGCTGAATTTTGAACGAGTACGTCGGTGCTTTGTGATGAGCCAATGCTTAGGGGCTTTAAGCTAAGTGAGACGATCATTCATTAGGTCGATCACTTTATGCAATTGTAATCAAGTCGATTACTAAATCATGTCAAATTGCTTAGAGGGGCTAATTGGCGTACCAAGGAACCCAAAATGTTGTAAGAGATTGAAACAACCGCACTGAGTGGCTGAACATTCTGTCGCCGCTGAAATATTACTGGCGGCACATATATGGCTCTTACGCAAGGCGCTGGCACTAGCGCCAGTTAGCCCCATATCGTCTGGCGCCAAGGCCTGTCGCTTGGCGCTAGAGTCGGGATTTCCATATATACCCCTTTCTTCTTCATTTTCGCTGCTGCTGTTCATTTTTGCTCGAGAAATCGCTGCGAACTTCAATTCACTTGTTCTTGCTCGTTTCACAACCAAATTCGCTCAAATTTGTTGCAAATCGAAGCAGATTTCATCCATTTTCCCGATATATGTATGTTTTCTCCAAACTCACTCCGGTTTTAATGAATTTCGCACATGTTTGTTCACAAAGTTCTTGAAAAATCAAAACTTGAATTGCTTAATACACTTTGTTTGTCAAATTTTATTCCATGAAATTGTTTGTTTGTGTTCATATATTGTCTTGGGAGTAATTTGAGACTTATTTGACTCAATTTGGTGAAGAAACGAACAAATCACCATCGTTGGACCTCTTAAGGTCGGGAAGACAATGTGGCCTGTTCTTAATGTTTTTGCTAGAAATTCTTGTCCAATTTGTCACAATAATTACCATAGTAACGCAAGAAATTGTTCTCTATTTTAGTACTACGTACTCTGTTCTTTACAAACATAGTATCATGCGGCTAGGAGAACCTTAGATACTATAGAACCTTAATTTATGATGATTTTGCACAATGTAGCATGGCTAGACAGCAAGGTTCAGGTTCACGGTCCCGAGACGCACGACAGGAGCATGAGCTCGTAGAGGATGACGCCGACCCGTCCACTTCTCTCGGTCCCCTCCCTGAGTGGGATGAGCGAACCTTGTACTTCTCCCCCGTCCACCATATTTCTAGGAGGGTGCAACGGGGATCACGGTTGGTAGGACGCGCTACCATGGCTTAGGCTGCGACACCTTGGGCGACCTGTACAAGATGTACATCGGTATTGACGGAGAGGTGAGACTTCTCTGGGAGTCTTGCGGGTTGACTACGCTGTTTGAGACCTCGGAGGCCATGATTGCCTCTAGCAGGGGTCAGCACGTGGCTCGTGCTCTGGGTGGAGTTCTTTTGGGACACCACCAACACCTTCCACTTCCCCTGGGTGAGATAATGGTCAACCCGACCGACTTCAGTCATATTACAGGACTGGAGTTTAGTTGTGTTGCACTGCCGTTCGACAACGAGATCATCGTCTATTCTCCTGAGGTTGAGGAGCTGTTGGGTTCGACTGCTGTTCGGGCTCGTTCTGAGGTAGAGTTGACTCAGTTCAGCGCCAAGGGGATTCGTTTTTCGACTCTAGCGGCGGCTTCGAGGATGATGCGACCACCCGAGAGCAGCGCGTGCATATCTTTGTGCTTATCTTGCCGTTAGGGACGTTTTCTACTGACAAGGGTAGTAGAGTACTGCTTTACTACCTACCTGCGGTCCGTGATCTACACTTGATCGGGACTTATGACTTGGCCAGCTTGGCCTATGCTGACTTCGTTCGAGCGTTACGAGACTCGTGTCGACACCGGTCCGTCACGGGGACCGTCGATCTGTCCGGCTTTTGGAGAGTCGTAGAGGTATACTTTATCTCCCATAAAGTTTAGCTCTAAGCTTTGATTTAGCATTTGCTGATACTTTTTTCCTTTTGTAGATCTGAATCTACGTGTAATTTCCCTCAGTTGCGCTGCCGAGACCGTTGCCGCGCAGGTTTCTAGTGAGTGCCTCTTTGGGAGGCCACCGCGCTGAGATGTCTACTGCTTATGTCCAGGATCATATCATATCGGTATGGTTCTTTGCATAGTTTAACACTTTTGTATTACCTTTGGTAGATTCTTATTTGATAGGCGTTCTTTGTAGGAGCCTGACGTGTAGTACCGGCCGTGGATCGGCTTGGTTGTCCCTGGATTAGCTGCGCAGTATATCGCAGAGCATCGCAGAGCATCGCTATTTCTTAGGGACATATGGATCAGTCACATATCTTGGAGAGAGGGTTGCTATTAAGCACTCCTCAAATACTTTCGTCGTTCTTACTCCTCCGCTATGTCACATGTTCAATGGCGTGAGGTTAGTGAGCATGTCAGAGAGAGATGGTACCCCTTGGCGATCTTATACGATCCCTGGCGGTGCTATGAGGAGGAGCTACTTCTGTTTTTAGCTCCAGTCCATGTACTGGCTGAGGAGGTGGCGGTATGATTTTCATCTTTTACCTTCCGTAGCCCCTAAGTAATGTTTTACTAACTTTGATTTGCTTTTGTCAGGCTGGACCTACTGATTTCGTGCCACCTCATGTGTCCATCCATTATCAGGGGACATACAAGCCGATCGAGGAGATGATTCCTCCGGCTCATGAGGGTGAGCATTTCGTGGAGCGGTCGATCCCTCGTCACCAGACTCGGGTAACCTTTTTTTATTGGCAATTTTTGTCCATATATGTTATGCATTATTGATGACTTTATTTCCTTGAAAGTTCTCGCGCGAGGTGGTCAAGGCGATGGCATGGTGCATAGATTCATTCCGGAGCCAGCTTGTTCGGATGAGGAATGTGGCTACATGTCGTCGCGACGACGCCGTTCAGGAGGTAGTTTTCCTTCTTATTTTTGCATTACTGCTTCTATTTTAATTGTTTCTGACTTAGTTTATTCTTGCAGGGTCAGCCCATTCCTTCTCGTACCCGGACGAGACCTGAGGTGCGGAGAAAGCCGACGAGGTCTAGCTCGAGACGCCGCCGTACTAGTTCTGGCGGTCGGGGTGGTTGTTCAGAGGCTGCCCGGACCGATGCGTTGGAGGGCTTAGGCTCTTCATCTGAGGGCGTACACACTGCGCCGGAAGGCCAGGGTGAGGCTACCTCAGCTCTTAGAGATGGTGGGATGTACGAGGTCGGCTCGTCATCGCAGCAGCCTCCGCAGCCTCAGCCTCAGGTTGATTTTGGGTGGACGGGTCCTGAGCTGAGTTTTCCACCTCCTGAGGAGACTGGAGCTGGAGCTAGTGGAGAGATTACTCCTCGTACTGCGCAGTTTTATGACATGATGGGCGTACATCCTCTGGCGCCGTAGTTTATCCTGTGCTTTTTTTTAAATTTTGATTTTGTATAGAACTTTGCCTTTATTAGACTTTCTCCCCCAAAAAGAAAAAATGAAAAAATAAAAATAAAAATATTGGATTTACAAAAACTTAAAAATTAAGTCTAAATAAAATACAAAAAATAATATTATTAAAATGATTGATATATTAATTAAGAAAATAGGGTAAAATAGAATAAGAAAAAGGTTATAAAAAGAATAAAAGATCGTAAAGTCATTGTTCAGACTCGAATCAGACCAAAAAACGCGGTTATTGGAATGCTCGTATGATAAGACAAGTTAGTGCCATCTGGCGCCATGCGTTTTGGGTTAGCGCTAGACATTAACTCTTAGCGTTTTGCGTCAGGCGTCAGGGTCTGGCGTTTGGCGCTGATGAACGCTGACTCCGAATCCTTTCCAGATTGAAACTGTGCCGATTTTGTGCATAAATAGCCCCCTGCCCAGCCAATTTTCTTCATAATTTCAGTAGATTAAATATAACTTTAGCTTTGAAAAAATAATAATCAGTCTTTAGTCTCTAAAATTTTTACCAACTTCTCTCATGAATGGTGTCGGTCTCTAATTGCTAATGACGGAAAAGAGTTAGACTTTTTTCATATGGGGGGTATTTATGGTTTCAAGGGGGTAGATCTTGATGTAGACTTTATTCATACCTCCTTAGAATATTGGGATGCGGATACTCATTGTTTTAGATTAGGGTGTGATGAAATTGGCCCTTTGCCGGAAGAATTCGGTACTATCTTAGGCTTCCCTGCATTAGATATTGCAGTAATCCCTAGAATAAATGAATATTATTATAAGGATTTTGAGCGCTTCTTTAATTTAAAAGACAAAGATCTAACAAATATAGTAGATGGTAGCATAGTTAATTTGAAAGAATTTGCTCGCCATTATTTTGATAGACCTTATTCTGAGTCTTTTCATGTATATAGAAGAAGGGCTTTTCTATTTTTCATGCTTAATCAATATCTTCTCACTAGTGGTAGAACTAATGAGGGTCAAGCAATTATATCAACTGTTTTGGAGCAGATTGAATATGGGAGAAATCCAATGCCATTAATAGTTGGAGAGACTATGCATAGTCTTGATGAATTGAAAAGAAATCCAAAAGCACCTTTACGGGGCTCTCCAATTTTATTACAGGTAGAAAAAAAATATTTTTAATTTTTGAAATCAAAAACATATTTTTGTATAGTAATACTAATTTATTTGCATTGAATTTTCTTACAGATGTGGCTAATGGAAAGACTAGAATTAATTAGTTCTCCAGACAACGTTAAAAAGTACACTCCAAATTGCTTTGTGAGAAGGAAGAAATGCTTCTCTAAGATGGGGCGCCATGAATGGATGAAGGTCTTTGCCTCTTGCAACTTTGCCATCAAGTGGGTCATCCCTTTGTGGAAAATAGAAAAGATGGTTGGTATCAACAAGCAACCCTTCTGTCGTCTTCCAAGCTTGTCTAGGATGACTTTTTATTATCCCTACAGGGTAAAAAGACAGTACGGCGTACTTTAAACAATTCCTTCCGGGGATCTTCGTCGTCCCTATGAATTTCCTGTCTCTCAAAAAGTAGACAAATTTGATGCTTATTGAAGCTCTAGAACTTTTTGGGAAGTGATTACCCAAAAGGTTCCTCCTTCCTTGCCCAATGATGTGAAGAAGTGGCTTATGAAGAAACCTTCAAAGGACATGAAGAAAAATCAGAGTAAAACTGATGTGAAGAGTCGTCTAGGTGACAAAGTGATTCCCGTTAAGGAACGCTTGGGTGAAAAAGTTGAGTTCAAACCACCTACAATGCCTAGGAAGAAAAGAAGGATAAAGGGAAGAGAAAAGCTGACACTTCAGAGAAGAAGGCTTGGGTAGAGAAGAAACATGGGGTCCTAACTAAGGGAGAAACTATTTACTCCAAAATTGAATGTAGGTCCTCTAAAGGATGTCTACTACCTAAATTTATGGATGATGAAGAAGATACAGACAAAAATTGGAAGAGAGCAAAGAATGAGAAAAATGATTAAAGCATTGCTTAAATTTCAATTATTAGACTTAATTTTAAAGTTAATTTATTTAAGATTTATTTAAATTCCATCAATAATATAATTGCTAGTTTATTTTATTAATGAAATTGCAGCTTTTTTAATAAAATCACCTCCTTTAAATTTAATTTATTAAATCAATGAAAACTGAAAAATTAATTTTCGAGAACTTTTTTTTTTAGTACGGAAGTCGAAAATTTTCCGAAAATCACCGAAATATTCCCAAGTGCTCCCATAAAAATGGCGCCGCTTCTTCAGGACTGGCGGCAGCTGCGGCAGTCTGGCGTCAGACGACAGACACTGTCGTCTGGCGCTATAGTTAATCGACTGGCGACGGAATTGTTTCTGTGACGCCGATGCTTCGTCGAATTTCTGTCGAATTTATTTTTAAGTGTGGGATGCGAGGTTTGAAAAAAGTAATGTGGCCGCACTTATAAAGGGTTGCCTACGTATCCTTTCTTAAGGAATCATGTTAAACGTAGCTCTCTTGAGTATCCTACTCAAATTATTATGGGTATTACTTTTTAAGTTGGTCAAGATTTGTCAAGTTAGAGAACTCATTGCCATCCATATCAGTTAATTTTGCCGCACCTCCTGATAGGATTGTTTTGACAATATAGGGTCCAGACCAATTAGGCCTAACTTTTCCCCTTGGATCTTAAACATTCTTCCTTAATGCTTTTAACACCAAGTCTCCTATTTTGATGTTTCTTGTCTTGACCTTTTTATTAAAATGCCTAGCCATACGAGTTTAATAGCATTGCGTATGATTAGAGCTGTTAATTCGGGTAAATGGGTCGGTTTTGAGTCGGGTTAGTGTGGGTCGGGTCATCTCGGGTCGGGTCAGTATGGGTTAATGTCGAGACCTATGCGGGTCGGGTTTGGGTTGGGTCATGCTTGAGTCGGGTCACGTTGGGTCATACATATTATCGGGTTTGGGTCGGGTTTAGGTCGGGTCAATAATAGGTCGGGTTACATTCGGGTCGGGTGAAAAACAGGTCGGGTTACATTCGGGTTTTTACGGGTTTAAAAGAGTTACGGTCTTGTTCGGGATCGAGTCGGGTTCGGTTCAAGTTAATTATTTACGGGTTATAATCAGGTCGGGTCATTATCGGGTTCGAGTCGGGTTTAGTTCAAGTCAATAATTTGCGGGTTATAATCAAATCGGGTCATTCTCGGGTTAGAGTCGGGTTCGGTTCAAGTCAATAATTTTTTTTTTAAAGCTCCAAATCAAACTGCATAATTTAAAACATTTAAAAAAATATTAAAATAAACAAGTGAATACTAAAATTTGAAAAAAAGGATCAATAAAAGGATTATAAGTAGTTATATGGAAGTTTATTTTGAAGATAAATTTAGGAAAAAAAAAACATTTGGCTGATTTAATTAGGCAAAATCATTATCACCGATTCACCTCACTCACCTCATATAGCCTCAAATACGTTTAAATTCGGGTAAGTAATAGGTCGAGTTTAAATTCGGGCCGGGTCAATAACAAGTCGGGTTGAATTTGCGTCGGGTCAATAACAAGTCAAGGTGATTTTGGGTCGGGTTTGTAACAGGTCGGGTTTAAATTCGAGTTTGGTTAGGAACGGGTCAGGTTGACCTCGGGTCGGGTTAGTAACAGGTCGGGTTGAATTCGGGTTTTGACGGGTTGAATCGAGTTTGGGTCATTCTCGGGTTCGAGTCGGGTTCGGTTCAGGTCAATAATTTACGGGTCACATTCGAGTCGGGTCCTCTCTAGGTCCGGTCATGGTCAGGTTTGGGTCTCAAATACTCGGGTTAACTCGGGTCTAGGGTTGGTTTCAGGTCGGGTTAGGTCGGGTTCGGGTCATCATTTTTTCGGGTTCAAAAGGGTTAGGGTTAGGGTCGGGTTAGGGTCGGTATTTCGGGTCGGGTCAGTTTTTGACAGCTCTACGTATGATGTAGAGCTTCTAGTCGTTTTTCATCAAGTAGGATTAGCTCCTTATATCTCGCCCAAGTCCATTCAACTTCATCAAGTTTTCTTTCTAATGCAATGCGTAGAGATGGTATCTCTAGCTCTACAAGTTTTACGACATCCATTCCATAAACCAAGGAAAATGGTGTATTTCTTGTTGAGGTGCGAATTGACGTGCGATAACCCCACAATGCAAAGTGGAGTTTGTCAGGCCAATCCTTGTAATTTTCTGTCACTTTCTTGATGATAGTCTTTAAATTTTTATTAGCCGCTTCGACTGCTTCGTTTGCCTGAGGTCTATAAGGAGAAGAATGATGATGTTGGATGCCATATTTTTGTATCAATTCTTCACACTCAGCTTGAAAGCGAGTTCCATTGTCACTTATCATTTCATATGGGACTCCGTATCGAAAAATAATATTTCTTTCGATAAAGAGTGCTACATGTTTTGTAGTGAGTTTAGCGTATGATTGTGCTTTGACCCACTTTGTGAAGTAATCAATGAAAGGAATGGTGTCCTTAGAACAAGTGTATTATTCTGATAGCGGGTTCAGAATTATGAGAAAGCTAATATATTTAGCAAGGTCAAGTGATCGGAATGCCTGGGTGGAGGCCGCTTCCGATCAGTAATATTAATATAATTAATATTACAGCTTAATCTTGACTGAACCCTTCGGGCCACACCCAAGCAAAATATACGAACTGACTCGACGAAATAATTCAGAACAAATTAATTCGTCGCCCGAGTGTTAAACATTTAGACGTCGGAAATTCGAGCTTGGAGCGTCGAAACCGAGCGTCGGAGAATCTCAAATGTCGAGCCAAAATTTAGGATTTGGCGAGATGGGAAAATGCATCAAGTAACAAGTAAAATCCTAGCCACGCAAAAGGCTAGGAATGCATGCCCAATAGGAGCATGCCACGTGGCAGCACAGGTGGCAGCACACATGGCAAAACACCATGTGGCAGCACACGTGGTAGCACGCGTGGCCGCCACGTTGGCAGCCGCCACATTGGCAGCCACCTAGTGGCAGCCACCAAGTGGCAGCGTGCCATGTTGCATTGCCATGGTGGCGGCGCGCCACGGTGGCGACACATGTGGCAATGGCCGTGGACCCGGGTTGATGGGTCATGGACACGGGCCAAAATTAAGTGGGCCAACCGAACCCTACTTGGGGCTTAAGGTTGGGTGACACATGGTTAGTTCACATTGCATGTGAAATGCCTTGGGGACCAAGTGAGAAAGTGGTCCACACCTAACCATGTGACACTTGTTACTTGTTCCTTTGTTTATTAAACTAAGGGTTTGTGAAAAGTTCCACATTGAAAGATGAGTAAAATTCACAAGGCATACTTCCTTATAAATAGTCATGACATGGCTTGAGAATTCTTTGCTTGAGTGGGAGTTAGAAAGAGCATTCCATATTTTTGGGAAAACTCTTAAACTCTAATAACAATCGGGTTTTGGTCGGACCTTGCTAACCCCAAGGTAGCGGACCTTAAAGTTGTGTTCGCCTTTTTGTGGGTGGATACCGTCGGAGGCGCGGCGCTTGACGTGCTCGTAGCTTTCAAGTAAGAGCCCCGGTTTTTGGGCGAAACTCGCTTCGAGGGTAAGATTCGTTATCTTTTCTTTGTGATTATTTATTTATGCTTTATGATTTTAATTATTGCGAGTGGTTCCTCGGGTCGGGGTTGTTTCCGCGGTGAGTCGGACTCACCAAACCCCAACAGCGGTATCAGAGCCCCGCTCGTTTATTTTTATAATCATGTTTTTCAAGGTTTATTTCTGCTTAATTTTCTGGTTTAAGTTGCTAATTAGATTAGTAGCTCGGTTTTATTTATTTTAATCCCGTTTTTAATGTCGATTTTGGCCCAGAACCCAGATTTTCGCCCAAGACTAGTGAATTTTGGGTGGAAAACGTGTTTTGGAAAGGTTTTTATCCCCAAGGGACCTGTGATTTTAGCCAAATTCTAACCAGAAATGCCTTTTTCGAGGGGTTTTTCGTTGTTGACGAAAAATTTGAAGTCTTTTCTAACCTTGAAATTAATGGCGTAAATTGTTGATTATATGGTTGATTATTTGCATTATTTTCTGCATTTTTATGTCCCCTTAAAGCACACATACTTGGTAGTATTCGATGCTTAAAGGTTGATTTATTTTCATATAATTGCAAACTAATTGCTTTTTAGTGTGAAAGTGTTATTTTTGAGGCTTCCTAAGTGTTAAAGATTCAATCTTTATTTATGATAAGTGATTGAAACTTTAAAAACCACTAAATTCCATGTTATTTTGTGTTAAACTTTGATGTTTTAATCATTTTGAGTTGATTGGAAACATAAAGTTTCGATTTTTGTGATAGAAATTTGGTTATCTTCATGTTGGAAGATATAATTTTCAAGGATTCACAAAATTTAGATGTTGGAATTTTCATTATGAACATTAAAGTTCATATTTTTCAAACTTCCCTTTACTTTGTCAAATTCTCAAGTTTAATTTAAATTTATTAAATTGAAAGTGAGAAATTGCCTCAATTTTATGTTGCACCAAGCTAAACCAATTTAAATAAGAATGGTTCCTGGAATTATTTTGGTCATTTGCACTTTGAAAATTTTATTAAGTTAGACTTGTTTAAAATTTTATTTTGCTCTCTAAATTAGTTCTAAATTTAATTTAGAATTAATTATTGTTGTCTCGCGAAAAAGGATCAAATCCCGAGGCCGTGGCACGCAAAGCGAGGCAATGCATCACCTTGGCGAGCCGGGCTGCATAGCAGTCCATATGTGGTTGCCAAGGTGGCAGCGCCGCCTTGCTTGCGGCCACACGCGCGGAAGCAGCCACGCGCGGCTGTGCCGTGGCAGCAGCTCGCGGCCGTGTGCCGTGGGTCGTGTGTTCGTTTTTGGCATGTGCGTATTCTTGGTGCGGTGAGGTGACTAGACGTAGTAAGGCTTGATGTTAATTTTTTTGCCGTTTTACTTATTTTAATTAATTTTGTTTATTTTAATTAAAATATTGGGAGGCTAGGCCTCGGTTTTGAGCGGCATTGGCAAAATATTATTTTGACAAGTTTGAGTGCTACCGACTTAATTAATTTTATTAATTAAGGAAATGCGGAATTTAGTGGGAGCTTCAATTATTAATGACGTCAATTACATAATCGGTTAAACAACTTTGACTAGTTTTAATTAGGCGTGTTAATCGGATTAACCACCTAGATTAGTTACTAGTGCGCGCATTGTTTAAATGCATTTTACTTTGTTTTAAATTTGTAAATTGCATGGGCCATTTACAAATAGTGAATGGATGAATGGTATATATATATTATCTCTCACAGGTTTTATGAAATGGCAACTAGTGGGACCCGACTAGGATAGAAAATACGAACTACGTGCCGTTATGTATTTTTGTAAATCTAAATACGGTCTCTGCACCGTTAAGTATTTTTGTACTTTAATATTTAGATTATTCCTAGTTGTAGACACTAGTTTTTGCATAGTTTGGTTAAGTCTTGAAGACGGCGTATCTTGGAAGACAAAGCCTTGAATTGCAAATGAAGACCTTTTGAAGATATGAAGATTTCAAGGGGTCATGCTAGTTGCCAATATGCATCTATAATTTCGCTCTATATTTTATGCTTATATATATATGTGTGTGAATTATTCGTTAGATGCATGTTTATGTTTTCTTGATGCTGCGATGATAGTTAAGTTCACTTAAATCAACCAACATAGAAATCCTTGGTCCCTAATAATATCGAGTCAAACTTGGCTTTCCAAAACAACACTTACTAACCGGACTATGGTGATGGTAGGCTACGCCAAAGCGAGGTGCCATCACTTCTCCAAGGGGCATAAGGCACATCGGGTGTGCACGTTGGTTTTGGTTTAACTCATCGGTATGAGTGAGGAGTCCTCACATACCGTGGCAAAAGAGATACATCATCAAAGATGCATTAGATGAGACGATTGTCTAACCAAGAGTGGCTTAGAGCCATTAGCAAGGAAATGCTTACCCTAGAAGATTGAGTGTTTAAGACAAGCCAAAGCATGCTTAATCACTCCTTGTTTCTTCGGATCTTGGAATCGCCTTATTTTCGCCAAATAGGGACAATTATTATGCGTAAATAAGACGTTTAATAAGATTGAAGTTTGCATGAATGCTATTAAATTTCAAACTTATTATGTTCTTGATAAATGGTTATACTTAGCACTTATATTTATAGTATTCTAAATCAAATAATATTGTTTCCATGATTGGTAAAGGAAATACTTGAGAATAGATCTCAAAGACAGGAAAAGCATTTCTAAAATACAATTCTCATAAATGACTTTTATAACTAAGTCCGAAAGGACGGTTGGACATCATGTATTCAAAATAATAGGTAGTTTTGATAAAACATGAGGAATTGAGTTGCAATCTCAAGATTGACAACTAACGTATCCTTTCGCATCATACATAATTGAGTAGGACTCATTGATGTAGTAATTCGAGTAAGAATTAATGGAAAAGATGGAACTTTGTTTTACGGCGCACTAGGTGCTTGATTATGCCTAACAAAGTATAAGAGTCAAGGTACTTAAATAAATGATTATTAAAGTAAGATTATGAGATATTGTATGATAAGAAATATAGGAAAGAAGGAACGAAGAAAAGGAACTAGATTTCATTTCAACTCATGAGTTCATATTATTGTAGTTAACTTAGCAATTCGTTATCTTCACAAGTATCGGATACTGCTTGAGTGTTCCACTATGATAGTGACCTCAAACTATTGAAGTTAAGCTAAGTTATTGACTTACAAGCTTAGAATGAAGCAAGAAGAGCTACATCAGTTGTAAGGTCGTATGTTTTGTTTAAAGACCTTTTAAAGCCAAAGGCTAGAACAAGTAATGGTTATTATGTCCCATAATCAGCAATTGATCCGTTTACACACGGAAAGACTCACATTCAAAGTAATGAGCAATAGTTGCGAGATTTATTTGAATGGCATGGTTATCCAAGCATTGAGTCAAGAATGCCTGATTATAAACAAACATTTCCCTAAACATGATAAACTCACTAAGTTCAAGTCATGGGCTTGATTTGCATTCCGAACATATTTAGCAATGTCACATCGACAAGAACGTACTCAAAGGCTCTATTAGATAGACTCTTGATAGTTGCTCGATTTGGAATCGTTCTAAGACAAGCAAGTCTTACTTGTTGAAACCGACAAAACAGAGAGCTATTGTTCTTGGTATATACAGTTGACTCCGAAGGCTAAAGAGGATTCAATTACTTCAACGTCTCACAAAGAATTTGAAAGGATATGGCTATATTCATCAAATGTGAACAAACTTGACTTGAGTAGCTCAAGAGTTCAGTGAAGTACAGAATCGACTTGGCAAGATATCAAAACGTCTAGATTAGATCGAGCGATGTTTGCTTGAGCCAAGCGTGACTATCTCAAAGTTATGAACGGAAATTTTCATAAATAACTCAACAAAGAACATAGTGTGTCTTCATGGAGACCTCGGTGTCATTTGAAAATGACTCGAACAATGATGGTTCACAACCCTTCCTATAAAGTTCTTAAAGATTTGCACAAATGACTAATGTTACACTAAAAAATGTGTCGAAGCTAAGAAAGGACGCCATATTTAGTTATGGATAGAAATAACTTCTAAAAGTCTTTTCAATATATGTCTAAGACTCTTAGTCTCAGTGGGAGTTCACTAGCTCACTGGAAGCAAAGTGGCTCAGTGAGAGCTAGGTGACTCAGTGGGAGTTGAATGGCTTAATAAAGACTAAGATAGCTCAAGTAGGAGCTAACTGTTTGTTTCACAACGAACTTTTACCCAAAGACAATATACATGTCTCTTTGTAAGCATTAAAGTGAGGCTACGGGTATTACCTCCACATCCTAATTGAGAACAAAAAATTGTTTGTTGCTCTAAGTAGTGTCTTTCTAGAAAGTAACACGTTTCCAAAACGACAAGTGGGAGACAAATGAACTCGATGACCATCGAACTTAGCAACAAACTAGAACTGAGAATCTCGGAAGACCTTAAAGGACTTCATGAGAATGCTTGATCAAGAATACTCAAAAGGACTTTACAAGTGCCTTAAAAGAGAATTCATTACTCACAAAACATTAAAAATGTTGGAGTAAGATCAATAATAAAAGGGCTTTGAAAGCGCCTTAAAACTCAGTGTTTGATGCAATTGCCCCGTATAGGTATAGAATTCACCAAAGGCTTGGATTGAATCCTATAAATTTTCTATTAAGTTAGAAACAAACCTAAGACTTACAAGCATACTATTTACTATTAGATAGTAAAAATGTCTTGTAAGATAGCTACGACAAATCCAAATTCCGAATAATGGTTAAAGACCATGAAAATCCGAAATAGACTCCATGTTTGAAAATCATGTTTGAAACTTGATTAATTTGCATGAAAGGTGAAAGACCCATCGATTGTAAATAAGTTTTCAAGGAGAAAACTAACAAATGTGGAAATGTATATGCATACATAGCTAGATTGGTTGTAAAGGATATAATTAATATCAAGGAGTTGATTTTAATAAAATCCCATTCACCAATCGGAATGCTCAAGTCTTTTCGTGATTGATCTAGCAAAATTGCACACATGAAATATGGCAAAGTAGATACAAAAACCGCCTACCCCAAATAGGATTTTGGAAGTGACTATGGAATAGTCTAAGGGTTTTGAAAATCTAAATAATGCTAGATTTGAAAGCAAGCACATAGAATCCGTCATAGGATTAAAGGAAGCATTGCATGAAGGAATTGGAACGTGTTTTCTCATAAAGTTAATAAGAGGATTGACTTATGGAGAAACATAGAAATTCTGATGAACAAGAAGTTTAGTGGGCACAAAAGTAATGGTCCAACAAGAAGTTTACGAACTCTATTGTGAAACAACCATCAAATGCTAAATGTTTAGATTTGAAAGTATTTTCGACAATGGACCGAGCTAAAGACGATACTTAGTACATGTTGGGAATTAAGTTCTATGGTATAGACTTAATTAAATGTTTAAATGAGTAAGAGAAATTACCATGTTAAACGTGAAGGACTTTGAAAGGCTTTCGACCCATATGTATGAAGCTAAGTAAATGTTTGACCTATGTATAAGCTAGGCTAAGTACTAAGTCAAACGAGAAAGACTCTAGTAGGAGACTTTCAACCACATCATATAGCGAACAATTTGGCAAGACTCAGTATAACTGTATGAGCTAAATGTTACATGGATGGAATAAAATTGAGAATAATTCTAGAATTAAATCCATCATGTAAAGCTATGATATGGAATCGTCAGATGACTTAAATGCTTAGAGCATGTGAATTACGTATATAATACCAGTCGACATTAATCTAAGTATTAGATCATTAGATTATAGTCAAGAACATCCAAAGAACTTAGATAAGTAGTTGGATGAGTTCTTGACGCATGGAAACAAATATAATTTGAGTTTTGATGTTGCAAGCACAAACCTTAACAAGGATTAGATCCTTAGCAAGGAAGCCATTTATAAGCACGAGGCAAGAAGTGTCGTGGCTTGAGAATGGTAACATGGATGTGCATCCATGTATAATGTGCGGAAATTTAAGGAAAATTTCCATGTTCACAAGTGATTAGGGTATCCCAAATCGTTGTGAGTCGCATGGAGTGAAACCCAAGAAAGGCATTATCAGGGAGTCTACTAAAATATATGTTGAGAATATTGTTGCCTTAAAGGCAATAATAAGGAAAGATGTTAAATGGAAAAGTTCGTTGTTGAACGTTGATGATTGTAGGTTGTCAAGTAGAAGGTCTCGAATCATAAAAATGAGTGGGAGCCATTGCTTGAACAATAAATCCTGAATCACATGTAATCCATTAACACTCTCAAAATTTTATCATCTTATTATGGAAATGGTGGATAATGAAGATGCTAAGGTTTGCAAAGTAATTATAACTAAACCTATGCAATAAGTGAACGACAACATTCATAATTGCATGAAAGAAATCAAGCATATCAAATATGTGTGTGATTTTTATGAATGTTTTATGAAGAGTACTACTCTTAAAACATTTGGGAAAAACCATTTATCATAAGATGAAACATTGTGAAGTTTCATAGTGGAATAAAATATTTCTAAATATTCCACAAAACTATTTAATTGTGGTTTAGAATTAAATAATGAGTCCATTCGATTTTAATAAATATTCAAAATAGGGTATCAAGTCAATGGCTTGAATAAAGAAACACCTATTAAGTGAACATTGAATATTTTAATCGAAAATTATCCCTAATCAAGGTCATATTTTGTGGACGATTGATGACCATCAGAGATTAGTGTGTAGTATGATTTGTAGCACCGTTTCTTGTGCTATGAGGATATAAATCATTTGCACAGGTATTGGTTTAGAACCATACTGGATCGACCTATGAGGATACTTTAAGAGATTTAAAAATCGTCATAAGTATTTTCTCATTATTACTATCGGAACTCTTTTCCTTTGACCATGAGTAGTGGGAGATATCTTGTTTGAGTACTGGTCCGCTTTGTTATCCGCCAAACGTCTGCCGTAACTGGGGATTATAAAGACAGATATCAGGCGGGTGAGTCCTCTTAGTAAGAGAAGCTACATTACAAGACTGGAAATGTCCCCCTACTAACAATAGGGAACATGTCTTGTTGTTTACAAGGCCTCTCGAAGAGCGAGACTTTGAAAAATGCATGGCCGTGCTCAGATGGATTTTAGAAATCATCTGCTTATTGACAGTCAAACTCGGATTTTGAGAAACACTTTTGGACGTAACAGAGATGACTAGTAATCTTACTCTGTAGTTCATCAAGAGACATGAAGAGACATAGGATAAGGGCTATACACTAAATGCACACTTGTCCGGAAGGACAAGTGGTAGATTGAAAGGAATGGTGTCCTTCGAACAAGTGTATTATTCTGATAGCGGGTTCAGAATTATTAGAAAGCCAATATATTCAGCAAGGTCAAATGATCGGAATGCCTGGGTGGAGGCCGCTTCCGATCAGTAATATTAATATAATTAATATTACAGCTTAATCCTGACTGAACCCTTCGGGTCACACCCAAGCAAAATATACGAACTAACTCGACGAATTAATTCGGAAGAAATTAATTCGTCGCCCGAGTGTTAAACATTTAGACGTCGAAAATTCGAGCTTAGAGCGTCGAAACCGAGCGTTGGAAAATCTCAAATGTCGAGCCAAAATTTAGGATTTGGCGATACGGAAAAATGCATCAAGTAACAAGTAAAATCCTAGCCACGCAAAAGGCTAGGAATGCATGCCCAATAGGTAGCACACATGGCAAAACGCCATGTGGCAGCACACGTGGCCGCCACGTTGGCAGCCGCCACATTGGCAGGCACCTAGTGGCAGCCACCAAGTGGCAGCGTGCCACGTTTGTAGCGTGCCACGTGGCAGTGCCATGGTGGCGGCGCGCCATGGTGGCGACACATGTGGCAATGGCCTTTGACCCGGGTTGATGGGTCATGGACACGGGCCAAAATAAAATGGGCCAACCGAACCCAACTTGGGGCTCAAGGTTGGGTGACACATGGTTAGTTCACATTGCATGTGAAATGCCTTGGGGACCAAGTGAGAAAGTGGTCCACACCTAGCCATGTGACACTTGTTACTTGTTTCTTTGTTTATTTAACTAAGGGTTGAATTCACCAATCTTTCCATGTGGGATCTTTTTGTGAAAAGTCCCACATTGAAAGATGAGTGAAATTCACAAGGCATACTTCCTTATAAATAGTCATGGCATGGCTTGAGAATTCTTTGCTTGAGTGGGAGTTAGAAAGAGCATTCCATATTTTTGGGAAAACTCTTAAACTCCAATAACACTCGGGTTTTGGTCGGACCTTGCTAACCCTAAGGTAGAGGACCTTAAAGTTGTGTTCGCCTTTTTGTGGGTGGATACCGTCGGAGGAGCGGCGCTTGACGTGCTCGTAGCTTTCAAGTAAGAGCCCTGGTTTTTGGGCGAAGCTCGCTTTGAGGGTAAGATTCGTTATCTTTTCTTTGTGATTATTTATTTATGCTTTTTGATTTTAATTATTGCGAGTGGTTCCTCAGGTTGGGGTTGTTTCCCCGGTGAGTCGGACTCACCAAACCCCAACAATCAATTGCTACTAGAATATATTTGTGACCTCCCGTTCCTGGGGGAGTGATTTTACCAATAATGTCAATTCCCCATGTAGAGAATGGCCATGGCGAAGTGTAGGTGTAGAGTAGGGATGGAGGAACATGTTGTAGGTTGGCGTAGATTTGGCACTTAGGGAATCTTTTTACGTATTGATGAAAATCCCTATTCATGGTAGTCCAATAGTATCCTTCTCACATTATCTTTTGGACTAGCATTTTGCCGTTCACGTGAGTTCCACAAATGCCTTCGTGGACTATCCTCATTGCTCTTTGAGCATCCTTTTTTTCTACACATAAGAGAGCTCTACCCTTAGGTACCCTTTTGTGTAATTCGTTGTCTATGAGTACGTTTTGGGAAGCCAAGAGTCTTAATGCTCGTTTTCTCTTTTGTCAGCATGGGGGGGGGGGTATTCTCCTTTGGTGACATAGTTAAGTATATCCGTAGGAATCCTAACCATTGAGGCTAGCCTTGCTAAGGCATCAGCAAATTGATTTCTCTTTAAAGGCATTTGCTCGATTTCCGTAGGAATCCTAACCATTGAGGCTAGCCTTGCTAAGGCATCAGTAAATTGATTTTTTTCTCTAGGTAAATACGTGTATTCAACCTTCTCTAACTGATTAGTGAGGGTTACTAAATAAGTTTGGTAGGGGGCTAGACTTTCGCTCCTTACTTTCCATCTCTTAGAGATCTGGTTGATGATCAATTAAGAGTCTCCGAATATTCGTAATTTTTTCACTCCCAATGCCAAAGCCGTTTCAAGGCCTACCACGCGTGCTTCGTATTCAGCAACGTTGTTGGTAACGTCGAAATCAAGCTTTATGAAGATTGGAACATGCTCTTCTTTAGGTGATACTAGTAATACTCCAACGCCACATCCCTTTTGGTTTGAGGCTCAATTGAAGTATAAGGTCCAAGTATCATCCTCCGTGACCATAAAGTCTTCGTCTGGAAATTCATTGTCGTGTATTGGCGTCGAATCTTCTATTGGAAAGTCCTCTAGAAAATCTGAAACCACATATCCTTTGATAGCTTTTTAAGGCATGAATCTTACATCGAATTGGGCTAAGTTAACTGTCCATCTTGATATACGCCCATTAAGTGTAGACTTCTCGAATAAATAATTGAGTGGATCCAATCGGGAAACTACAAAGATTGTATGCACGAGCATGTAATGTCTTAACTTGGTTATGGCTCACACCAATGCGAGGCATAATTTCTGAAGTGGTGTATAGCGTACTTCATACTCGAGCATCTTTTTGCTTAGATAGTAGATTGCATTTTCTTTGCCTTCTACTTCTTGTGCGAGCATGGCTCCCATTGTTTCTTTGGTGACTATTAAGTACAACCTAAGAGGTATTCCTGGAAGTGCTGGTGCCAATACGGGAGGATTTGCGAGATAGGCTTTGATCTTTTCAAAGGCTTTTTGACACTCGTCATCCCATATTACTGGTACATTCTTTGTCAGCTTTTTTAATATTGGTTCACATATTGTTGTCAATTTTGATATGAACCTGCTTATGTATTGCAACCGGCCAATAAATCCTCGAATTTGTTTCTCTATTTTGGGCGGTGGCATTGACATGATTGCCTTGATCTTGGTTGGGTCTATCTCTATTCCTCTAGAGCTTATGACATAACCCAAAATCTTTGTTGAGATGAATCCAAAAGCACACTTGGATGGATTCAACCTCATGTTGTATTTTCTTAACCTTTCGAAGAATTTTCTCAAGGCTATTTGATGGCCTGGGCGATCTTTTGACTTTACAATCATATCGTCCACATATACTTCAACTTCTTTGTGCATCATGTCATGGAGCAAGGCAGTTGCTGCTCGTCGGTAAGTAGCACCCGCGTTATTCATCCCGAATGGCATTACCATGGAGCAGTAATTACCCCATGGTGTTATGAAGGTTGTTTTCTCCATGTCTTCTTCTGCCATGTGAATTTGATTGTATCCCGCGTATCTGAAAGGAATGGTGTCCTTCAAACAAGTGTATTATTCTGATAGCAGGTTAAGAATTATTAGAAGCTAATATATTCATCAAGGTCAAGTGATCAGAATGCCTGGGTGGAGGCCGCTTCCGATCAGTAATATTAATAATTAATATTACAGCTTAATCTTGACTAAACCCTTCGGGTCACACCTTAGAAAATACACGAACCAACTCGACGAATTAATTCGGAAGAAAATAATTCGTCGCCTGAGTATTAAATATTTAGATGTCGGAAATTCGAGCTTAGAGCGTCGAAACCAAGCGTCGGAAGTCAAGTAAAAATAATAAAAGACGAGACTCGAAATTAATAAATCAACAAGACCAAAATATCCCTAGCATCGGAATGCCCCGAGCAAATCGAGTGCTAGGGGCATTTGATATAGCATGGTGGCTAGCATGCGCACCAAGCCGAGCCTAGGCTGGCTGGTGCGTGCTAGCGCACCAATGCTAGCTTTGCTTGGCCAACGTGCGCAAGGTGCAAGGCACTCAGCTAGCAGCCCGCATCATTGATGCACGGCTTGCTGGCCGAGTGCGCCAAGAAGCCCGCACAAGCAAGTGCTGGGCGTGCTAGGCCTGCTGCGCCAAGCAGACCGCACAAGCAAGTGCTGGGCGTGCTAGGTCAGCAGCGTCAAGCAGCCCGCACAAGCAAGTGTTGGGCGTGTTAGGAAAGCAACGCCAAGAAGCCCGCACAAGTAGTGTTGGGCGTGCTGGGCCAGCAGCGCCAAGCAGCCCGCACGCTTGTGCTGGGCCTGCTGGCAGCCGCACATGGCAGCCCACCTTGGGTTGCCTTGGTGCCCAAGTGTGGTGCCATGTGGAGCATTGTGAGGGGTAACTTGATGCATGAGGTGGCGGTTTTTGGAGAAGGAGTGGGGAACAAGTTTAGTCCCCCCCTCCAAATGGTTATCACCTAGCCTTTCTCATGAGCTTGCCACTTGTTGATTTATTACTAGTTTGATTATTTATTTTATTTTAGCTTTAAAATAAAATGGAAAAATCAAATTCTCCCACATTGATGGGAGAGCTTTTTCACTCTCTTGTTTTCCCCATAAATACCCAAGTTGGGGTATTGGGAAAATCACTTGAGTGAGAGTTGAAAAAGGCATCACCATTGTGAAAACCTTTGAACTCATTTAATCACTCGGGTTTTGGTCAGACCTTGCTAACCCCAAGGTAGCAGACCTAAAAAGTCGGTGTTCATCCTTTGTGGGTGGATACCGTTGGAGGCTCTCGTGTGAGCGGGGCTAAAGCTTTCAAGTAAGAGCCCGTCTTTGAGGGCGAAGCACGCGTCAAAGGTAAATTACGATTCTACCCTTTTATGTTTATTTGTTATGCTTTATGTTTTTGCTTTATTGTTTTATTAATTGCGAGTGGTTCTTTGGGTCAGGGTTGTTTCCGCGTTAAGTTGGACTTACCAAACCCCAACAGCAGTATCGGAGCCACGCTCGTTTATTTTTAGAATCATAATATTATTTCAAGGTGATTTTTATGGCTTATTTTTCTTTTTTAAGTTGCTAATTAGATTAGTAGCTCGTATTATCTATTTTAACTCGTATTTAAGCTACCTTCAGCCCCGAACCCAGATTTCGACTCAAAAATAGTGAATTTTGGGTAGAAAATATGTTCTGGAAATGGTTAAATCTTTAGCCAAAAAACGACCAGAAATGCTATTTTCGAGGGGTTTTTCGTTTTTACGAAAAGTTTTATGTCTTTATAACCTTAAAAATTAATTGCATATTTATGGTGGTTATGTAATTGGTTCAATACATATTTTATATGCAATTTTAAACCTCTTTAAGCATGGTTACTTTGTAGTAATTTCTGCTTGAATGCTTGGTTTTATTTTTCACATAATTGCAAACTAATTGCATTAAGTGTGAAATTGTTGTTCTTTGAGGCTTCCAAGTATTAAAGATTCAATCTTTAATTATGTTAATTGATTGAAACTTTATATTACTAAATTCCATGAATTTTTGTTAAACTTTATTGATTTAATCACTTTTTAGTTGATTGGAATCATAAAGTTTGAAACTTTGTGATAGAAAAATTGTTTATCTTTATATTGGAAGATATAATTTTACAAGGATTCACAAGTATTAAAATTGGAATCATTATTGAGTTTATGTTAATTTTTCCAACTTTCTCTTATTTTGTCAAAACTCAAAGTTAATTTAAATTAAATAAATTAATAGTGAGTGTTTTCCCTATTATTTTTATTGCACCAAGTTAAACCAATTTAATTAAAGAATGGTTCTTGGAAATTATTTTTGTTGCCTGCACTTTAAAAAATTTTATTTGAGTTAGACTTATTTAAATTTTAATTTTGCTCATTAAAATTAGTTCTAAAATTAATTTAGAATTAATTTCAAAAGTCACGCAAAAATCTTTTTTTTGGGATCAAATCCCGAGGCTAATGGCATGCAAAACAAGGCATGAACACCCTTGGCTAGCCGGGCTACATAGCAGCCCGCATGTGGCTGCCAAGGGGGCTGCCATGCCCTGTGCGTGCAGCCATTGTGAAGCTGGTCCATGCGGCCGCAAGCAGCAGCAGCACGAGCATGTAGCACGCTGCCATGTGCGTGCGTGCATGTGTGCTGTGTTGCGTGCACTTGGGCTGCTGTGGCCAGTGATGCGGGGCACGAGCACATGGTGCATCGTTTAAACTTGGTGCATGTATTATGTAATTAGGGGTATGCGTAGACGTTGCTCGTGAAGCAATGTTGTGCAATGAATTCGTTCAACATGGCTATCGAGGGCCACGTTTTTTATGTGTGAAAGTTCGCTGATGTGGCCGGTGTAACGCTTAGCGACATCGGGCCCACTCCCACGTTCATTGAGCATCTAACGGTTGTGCGAAATGTGAGCACTCCGTGTCTTAGTGCTAGGCACTTAGACACTTTGGACTAAGTAATTTGGCTTAAAAATTGTCGTTTTAATTATTTTATTAAAATAATTTGTTCAATTATTTTAATAAATTTTTGGAGGCTAGGCCTCGGTTTTTAGCGCCATTGGTAAAATATATATTTTGACAAATTTTTTTGAGTTATCGGTTAGTTACTAGTTCACACGTGTTTTATTTGCATTGCTACTTGTTTACCGTTGTAAAATGCATGGGCCATTCACAAATAGTGAATGGATGAATGGAATGGATGAATGGAATGTATATTCTCTCACAGGTTTTATGAAATGGCAACTTGTGGGGCCCGATTAGGATAGAAAATACGGACTGCGATCCATGATGTAATTTTGTTAATCTAAATACGGTCTTCGTATCGTTGAGTATTTTTGTACCTTAATATTTAGATTAGTCCTAATCGTAGATACTAGTAGTTGCATTTAATTATGGTCAAATCTTGATGATGGAGTTTCTTGGAAGACGTAGCCATGAAGTTTCAAATGAAGACCTTTTGAAGATTTAAAGATCTCAAGGGGTCATGCTAGTTGCCAAATGCATCTATACTTATGTTTTTCAATATATATATATATGTTTTATATGTAAGATGCATGTTTAGGATTTCAAAAGTTGTGATGCTTAATTAAGTTCACTTAAACAACTAACATAGAAACCCTATATCCCTAAATATTGAGTAAAAACTTGCCATTCCAAAACAACACTTACCGGCCAAACGAGGGTAGTGATGGGCTATGCCAAAGCAAGGCATCACTACCTCTCCTAGGAAGTAAGGCATACCGGGTATGCAATTTGGTTTTGGTTGTACTCAACGATATGAGTGATGGAGTCCTAACATGTCGTGGAAAAGTGAATAAATTGTTAAGAGAGCATTAGATGCGACGATTTATTCAACCAAGAGTGGCTTGGAGCCATTAGAAAAGCGTTGCTTACCTTAAGAGATTGAGTGTTAAGACAAGCCAAAGCATTCTTAACCACTCTTTGTTTCTTCGGATCTTGGAATCGACATATTCTCACCAAACTAGGGACAACTTTAAATGTGTGAATAAGCCGTTTTAAATATAAGTTTGATTAAAATGCATGAATTTAATCTTATTTAAATTTCTTGAATGGTTTTTCATTAAAATTCTTTCAATTTTAGAATCATGTCTTCAAATAACTCAAACAACCAATTCTCGTTACGCTCAATTCTCGACAAGGAGAAGTTGAGTGGGCCAAAGTTTTTTGATTGGCAGAGGAACTTGCAAATTGTTCTCATGCAAGAGCAAAAGGAATATTTCCTTGATAAGGAAATGCCCGAGGCTCCCAATGAGGAGGTGACTCAAGCTGCCCTAAATCGATGGCAAAGTGCCAATCGAGATGTCAAATGCATTATGTTGGCCACAATGTCTCCAGAGCTTCAAAAGAATTTCTTTGAGAAGGAGACAGCTTTTGAGATCATTTCTGAATTGTATAATATGTTTCAAGAGTTGGCCCGAACCGAAAGGTTTGAAACCCACAGGCAGATCCTTGAGAGCAAGCTCAAGAAAGGAGAGCCAGTCAGCCCACATGTACTCAAAATGATAGGATTGTTTGAGAACATGGGAAGTCTTGATGCAGGGTATTCAACCAAGATGGCAGTTAACATCATTCTCCACTCACTGCACAAAGGCTATGATCAGTTCAAGATGAACGTTAACATGCACAGCATGGAGAAAACCTTCACCGAGCTTCATGGTATGTTAAAGCAAGCAGAGGAAACGCTCAAGGATGAGGGGAAGCATGATATGCTCATGATAAAAAAGGGCAAGCCGTTCAAATTCTAAGGCAAAAAGAAGAAAGGCTTTAAGGGGAAGGGCAAGAAGAAAACCTTTCCGCCTAAGCCTAAAGCTACCAAGGATAATAAAGAGAGGAAGAAGTAGCATCTTCTAAATCTGATTCCGAATGCTTCTATTGTAAGAAGAAGGGACATTGGAAGAGAGATTGTCTAAAGTTCAAGGAAGATAAGAAGAACGAAACCGTTGCTTCTGAATCAGGTATATTCGTTATATACTTTAACTTCACTAGCTTAGCATCATGGGTATTAGATACCGGATGTGGCTCACACCTTTGTTCCAATTCTTAAGGACTAAGGAAAGCTAGAAGGCTAAAGAAGGGAGAGGTTGAACTCCAGGTCGGCAATGGAGCCAAAAATAGTGTCGTATTCGTAAGAACTCTCAGTTTGTCTTTTCCCACCGGGCTTGTTTTGAAACTAGATAAGGTTTATTATGTTCCCAACATTACCAAAAACATCATTTCAATTTCGGCGTTGGACGGCAAGGATTTTGAATTTTGTTCCAATTCTTAAGGACTAAGGAAAGCTAGAAGGCTAAAGAAGGGAGAGGTTGAACTCTAGGTCGGCAATGGAGCCAAAAATAGTGTCGTATCCGTAGGAACTCTCAGTTTGTCTTTCCCCACCGGGATTGTTTTGGAACTAGATAAGGTTTATTATGTTCCCAACATTACCAAAAACATCATTTCAATTTCAGCGTTGGACGGCAAGGATTTTGAATTTTGAGTAAAAGACAATGAATGTTCGTTTTATCTCGATAATTTTTTATATGGTATTGCACATTGTGAAAATGGTCTTTATGTGCTTGATCAGGACAAACAAGTTTATAATGTGAATAATAATACCAAAAGAGCTAAGACCATGGAGTCAAACCAAACTTACTTAGGGCATTGTCGTCTTGGCCACATTAACATCAAACGCATCAAGAGACTTCTACAAGAAGGTGTTCTTGACTCATTCGATTTAGAATCATTTAAGAATTGCGAGGGATGTTTATTAGGCAAGATGACTAAACAAACATTCTCCAAGCTAGGAGAAAGGGTAGGAGACTTATTAGGTCTAATACACACTAATGTGTGTGGACCAATGAGCTCAACCACAAGAAATGGACACTGATATTTTATCACTTTCACAGATGACTATAGTAGATATGGTAATGTTTACCTAATGTCACATAAATCTGAATCATTTGAAAAGTTCAAAGAATTTCAGAGTGAAGTTGAAAATCAGCTTGGCGAGAAAATCAAAGCCCTTCGGTCGGATCGAGGTGGTGAATACTTGAGCCAAGAATTCGATGACCATCTGAAAGAAAAAGGTATACTTTCAGAAGTGACACCTTCGGGAACTCCTCAATGGAACGGAGTATCCGAAAGGAGGAATCGAACCTTGTTGGACATGGTACGATCAACAATGGGTCTTAGTGATCTTCCTATCTCTTTCTGGGGACACACACTTCTTACTACGGCACTGACACTGAACCGTGCACCAGCAAAAGCTGTAGAAAGGACTCCATATGAATTATGGACAAAGAAACCCCCTAGGTTGTCTTTTCTAAAGATATGGGGATGCGAAGCATATGTCAAGAAATTGATTTTTTGACAAACTTCATTCCAAATATGACAAGGTTTACTTTGTGGGCTACCCAAAAGAAACCAAAGGGTATTACTTCTATAACAAATCGGAGAACAAAGTGTTTGTTGCTCGCGATGGTGTCTTTTTGGAGGAGGAACACCTTTCCAAAATGACCAGTGGGAGGAAAATCAAACTCGACAAAGTTCTTGAGGATGAGCAACAAAATTGGAATGACAGTCAGAGTGCTCAAACAGCATCTGTTGATGCAGGTCAAAATGATCAAAATGTGCAAAGTCAAACCGACAATGCAAATGCTCAATCCATTACCCTACGTAGGTCTCAGAGGCCGAGATCTCAACCTAATAGATATCTTGGTTTAGTGTTAATCGAGATACCAGAGGACATCCTAATTATGGATGGAGATGAACCGGCAACCTACAAGCAAGTGATGGCAAGCACCAACTCTGCTAATTGGCATGAGGCCATAAGATGTGAAATGGATTCCATGTTTTAAAATCAAATCTGGGACTTGGTTGACTTACCCGAAGGTTATACACCTATCAGATGCAAATGGATTTTCAAGATGAAAACCGACAAAGATGGAAATGTATTCATTTACAAAGCTAGATTGGTGGCAAAAGGTTATAGACAAGTTCAAGGTATTTATTACGATGAAACTTTTTCACCTGTCGCAATGCTTAAATCCGTTCGGATCCTCCTAGCGATTGCTGCATATCATAACTATCAAAAAATTGCTGATGGACGTCAAAACCGCCTTCTTAATTGGTATTTTGGAAGAAATTGTGTACATGACACAGCCTGAAGGTTTTGTCGACCAAAACAATGCTGGGAAAGTTTTTAAGCTTAAGAAGTCCATTTATGGAATAAAGCAAGCTAGCAGAAGTTGGAATCTGCGATACGATGAAGCCATTGGTAAGTTTGGTTTTATAAAAAATCCAGATGAATATTGTGTTTACAAGAAGGTCAGTGGGAGTGACATCGCCTTCTTAGTCTTTTATGTCGATGACATATTGCTCATTGGAAACCGCATTTTATTGTTAGAGTCTGTAAAGGCCTGTCTTGGAAAATGTTTCTCAATAAAAGACTTAGGAGAGGCTCAGTAAATACTAAGCATCAAGATCTATAGAGATAGATCAAAAATGATGATTGGATTGAGTCAAAGTACTTATATTGATAAGGTACTTGCTCGATTTGGCATGGAAGGGGCCAAAAGAGGTCACCTGCGAATGTCACATGGCATAACCCTAAGCAAGAAGCAGTGTCCACATACACCTGATGAGCGGGAAAGAATGAATCTAATTCCTTATGCTTCGCTTATTGGATCAATCATGTATGCCATGATATGTACTAGGCAAGATGTATCGTATGCCTTGAGTGCTACGAGCCGTTACCAATAAGATCCAGGAAAGGCCCATTGGACTGCGGCCAAGAATATCCTAAAAAATCTTAAAAGGAACAAGGATAAATTCCTGCTATACGGTGGTTCAGAAGAATTAGTTGTTGAAGGTTATACCGACGCAAGCTTTCAGACAGAGACGATTTCAAATCGCAATCTGGATATGTGTTCTATATGAAGGGAGGAGCGTTCATTTAGAAAAGTGTCAAGAAGAGTACAACTGCAGATTCTACAACTAAAGCCAAGTAATTAGCAGCTGCTGAAGCGGCTAAGGAGGTTGTTTGGATTCGTAAGTGCATTGGTGAACTTGATGTTGTACCCTCCATAAAGGGTCCAATAGCTCTCTATTGTGATAACAATGGAGCTATTCCTCAGGCCAGAGAGCCAAGGAAACATCAGAAGGTCAAATATTTCAAACGGCGGTTTCACATGATTTGAGAATGGAAATCAGAAGGTGAAATCAGAATTTGCAAAGTTGGAACAGATGAAAACGTAGCCGATCCACTTACTAAACCTTTGCCTCAAGTGAAGCACAACAAGTACGTAGAGGCAATGTGAATCAGGCATGTAGGAGACTGGCTTTGATTTCCTTGTTTAGTGTTTTAGTTAAATTTTGAACTCTTAATGTAAGACACTAAGAAAAATCATTCAAGTTTTGGAGTAATATAAATTTCATGCAATATTTTATTACTCCGTTTGCTATTTAATTGTGGTTTAGGATTAAATAATGAGTCCATTCGATTCTTGAAATATTCAAAATAGGTATCAAGACCAGTCTTGATAAGAAAACACCTATTAAGTGAACATTGAATATTATAATCGAAAATTGTCCCTAATCGAGGTCATTTAAATGATGGACGATTAATGACCGATTGAGATTAGTGTATAGTTTGGTTTATATCACTGTTCTACGAGGACATGATTGTCATAAACCATTTGCACAAGTATTGGTTTAGAATCATACTGGATCGACTTTTGAGAATACTTTAAGAGAATACAAATCGTCATAAGTGTACTTCTCATTATGGCTATCGGAACCTATTTCCTTGACCATGAGTATTGTGAGTTCTGTTGTTTGAGTACTAGTCAGTTTTGATGTTGTGAAATGTCTGCCGTAATAGGAGATTATAACGGCAACACTCGGGCGGCTAGGTACTCTCAGTAAGAGGAGCTACATTACAAGACTGGGAATGTCCCCCTACTAAAATAGGGAAGATGTCTTTGTTGTATACAAGGCCTCTCGTAGAGCGAGACTGTAAAATGCATGGCCGTGCTCGGATGGAATTTTTAAATTATCTGTTTATTGACAGTCGGACTTGGAATCCAGAAACACTTCTGGACGTAATAAGGATGACATAATAATCTTACCTTATAGTTCATGAAGAGACATTAAGCGACATAGGAAAAAAGTTGTACACAAAATGCGCACTTGTCCGGAAGGACAAGTGGGAGATTGAAAGGAATGGTGTCCTTCTAACAAGTGTATTATTCTGATAGCGGGTTCAGAATTATTTGAAAGGTAATATATTCCCCAAGGTCAAGTGATCGGCATGCCTGGGTGGAGGCCGCTTCCGATCAGTAATATTAATGTATAATTAATATTACAGCTTAATCTTGACTAAACCCTTCGGGTCACACCCTAGCAAATATACTAACTGACTCGACAAATTAATTCGAAAGAAATTAATTCGTCGCCTGAGTATTAAATATTTAGACGTCGGAAATTCGAGCTTAGAGCGTCAAAACCGAGCGTCAGAAGTCAAGTCAAAATAATAAAAGACGAGACACGAAAATAATAAATCCACAAGACCAAAATACCCATAGTATTGGAACGCCCCGAGAAAACCGAGTGCTAGGGGCATTTAGTATAGCATGGTGGCTAGCATGGGCACCAAGCCGAGCCTAAGCTGGCTGGTGCGCGCTAGCACACCAATCCTAGCTTTGCTGGGCCAACGCGCACAAGGTGCAAGGCACTCAGCTAGCAGCCCGCATTATTAATGCACGGCTTGTTGGCCGAGTGCGCCAAGCATCCCGCACAAGCAAGTGCTGGGCGTGCTAGGCCTGTTGCGCCAAGCAGCCTGTACAAGTAAGTGCTGGGCGTGCTAGGCCAGCAGTGCCAAGCAGCCCGCACAAGCAAGTGCTGGGCGTGCAAGGCAAGTAGCGCCAAGCAGCCCGCACAAGCAGTGATGGGCATGCTGGGCCAGCAGCGCCAAGCAGCCCGCACGCTTGTGCTGGGCCTGCTAGCAGCCGCACACTACATCCCACCTTGGGTTGCCTTGGTGCCCAAGTGTGGTGCCATGTGGAGCATTGTGAGGGGTAGCTTGATGCATGAGGTTGCGGTTTTTGGAGAGGGAGTGGGGAGCAAGTTTGGTCCCCCCTCCTCCAAATTTTTATCACCTAGCCTCTCTCATGAGCTTGCCACTTTTGATTTATTACTAGTTTGATTATTTATTTTATTTTAGCTTAAAAATAAAATGGAAAAATCAAATAATCCCATATTGATGGTTGAGCTTTTTCACTCTCTTGTTTTCCCTATAAATACCCAAGTTGGGGTATTGGGAAAATCACTTGAGTGAGAGTTGAAAAAGGCATCACCATTGTGAAAACCGTTGAACTCATTTAATCATTCGGGTTTTGGTCGGACCTTTATAACCCCAAGGTAGCGGACCTAAAAATTAAGTGTTCTTCCTTTGTGGGTGGATACCGTTGGAGGCTCTCGTGTGATCGGGGCTAAAGCTTTCAAGTAAGAGCCCGTCTTTGGGGGCGAAGCACGCGTCAAAGGTAAATTACAATTCTACCCTTTTATGTTTATTTGTTATGCTTTATGTTTTTGCTTTATGGTTTTATTAATTGCGAGTGGTTCTTTGGGTCGGGGTTGTTTCCACGGTAAGTTGGACTTACCAAACCCCAACAATATCCATCCATGAACGAAAGAAGTGTATGATTCCCTGTATTATCTACCAGAATATTGATGTGTGGTAAAGGGAGGTCGTCCTTTGGACTTGCCTTATTTAGATCTCGATAGTCGACACACATTCGTACCCTTCCATTCTTTTTCGATACTGGGACGACATTGGCGACCCATTCGGGGTATTTGGATACCTTGATAAAACTTGCAGTTATTTGTTTTTGAACTTCTTCTTTTTTTTTAAGAGCTACGTCGGGTTTCATTCGATGAAACGTTTTTTTTACAGGTTTCATTCCTGGAATTAGTGGTATGGTGTTTTGAGCTATTTCTCTATTGATGCCTGGCATATCTTCATATGACCAAGCAAATACATTGATGAATTCTTTAAGTAGATTGATTAAATCGGTTCTTTCTTGTTCATTAAGTGTTAATCCAAATTTAACTTCTCTTTTATTGGTTGAATCATTTGATATATCAACCGTCTCTGTTTCCTTAATTATCGGTGTTTTCTTTTCAAGTGTTTCCGTTGCTTTAATAAGTTCTTTGTCATTTTCATTGTTAGTTAAGCAATGCTCGTAATCTTGGGTTAAAGAAAAGCACGATGAGTAAGAGGAAGAAGACATATTATTAAATTCTGAAATCAATACATCGAAGAGAGATATGTCCTTAGGGACTTGATTGCTAAATATACTAGGGGAAGAGATAGAAGAAGGGGGTGCTACAACTAAAGACTTAGATGACTCTATAGGAAAAGACTCTGACTCCGACTCTGACTCAGGTGACTCTTCAAACATCAGTCCTTGCCCTGTCGTAATGGAGATTCTCCTTCCGCTTGGAGTAGTCACCTTGACTGTGTTGCACCACCCTTGTAGTGATCCTTCCCCTGGAGTGATGAGCCTTGAGGTATCAAAGCTTTCGCTTTGTAGGACCATTTGGATGAGCGAGGAGTTATCCTTTATTTACGTCGGCTCATCTTTTTCTCGCCCGAATAGTAATCTCATGACATTAAAGTCAAATCATAGGGGTGCTTTCTCCTTGATAAGAGTTGGGATTTCATCTAGAAAATAGCAATCTAGGAAATTTTCGAATCTCGGTGATGCCATTTACGACAAAAGGTTCGGGAAATTTGTAGCATGGATAGTCCTCTCCTTCTTTTATGAATTGTCCATTGAGGGTAAAAGGATACCGATCCATGGGGATTGCTTTCTTTTGGATGCGAGCGTTCATACGTGCCTTTGACTTTTCCTGGGCTCACTTGAGATCTTCCCGAGTCGGTTCAAAACCAAGTCCAAAAGTGTCTAATTTAGGGAGGCTAGGTGATTCCAACGATTTTGCTATTCCTTTCTTCTTTCCTAGGGTCATCCCAGGAAAATGTCCTTGTTTCTTCATAATAGCGTTCACTATCACATTGGAGTGGGGGTCGTGGAAGAGAGGGGTCCTTTCATCCTCCTCAAATAAGGAGACCTCTTCATTAAATCCCCACAAATCTTCATCATCTTCATCGTGTTCCACATTAATTATTGGATTTTCTATGGCTTTAATCCTCATGGGTGAAGCATCGATCGTAATGGGAATTCCTCCAACTATGGCCTTTACCTGTTGGTGGAGAGATGAAGGGACGACCTTTAGGTCATGAAGCCAAGGGCGTCCCAACAATAAATTGAATGAAGCCTTTATATCTACTACTTGAAATGTAGTAGCATGTTCTATTACTCCCGTCGTTATATTCATAGTAATCTTGCCAAGAGCTTGACTATGAGTGTTGTCATAAGCTCTTATTCCTTGTGTTGACGGGGTTAGGTCTTCATCCCTTATGCCTAGCATCCTCGCAGTTCTGAGTGGACAGACATTAATGGCCGATCCATTTTCTACAAGAGTCATAGGGAAGTTCATTCTCTTGCAAACTACTGTGAGGTTTAATGCCTTATAATGCTTGTCACCTTATGGAGGTAAATCCTTGTCGGGGGAAAAGGTGATCAATTTGATAGGAATAGGGAGATCACTCGTAAGGAAGTTAGCCAACCCTTCAGGAGTGGTGTCAGAGTCTATCCCTATCACTGCCAAACTATTGTTACTAGAAGCTTCCATACATTCATTTCAACCTTAGTTTTCTTGAACTGTTTGACAATATCATTGTCTTCTATAATAGGTATGGGAACTTGCTGCGTAGTTGGTATAGGTTGTGTCGAAATAGGAGGTTGCATTCTCCCGGATCTTGTGAGGACATCTATAGATGAATCTTCTTCAACCCAGAAGTCATCCATGGCATGTGACACTGAAGGTGGAGGTCCTTCCATGTCTTTTAAGTAGACATATTCTTCATCACTGTCCCAAATTCCATTAATGCTTATGTTTTTCTCTTGTGGAATTTGGACTAACTTTTTGTCATCAATCATTTTCTGAATTAAATCTTTAAATTTAAAACAGTTTTCAATAGTGTGACCCCCTGATTGATGGTATTGACAGTAGAACCTATATGTTCTTTTTAGTGATTCAAATGGTCTCGGTTTGAGAGGTTTGACCTTACCACTCTTGGAGAGCATATTAAAAATTTTAGCATATGAAATACCAATTGGAGTATAGAGTCTATTACTCTTCCTGAGTTTGTTAATTACTTGTAGAGAGAAGGGTTTCTTCTTCGTGGATAAGACCTTCTCACATTTTTTCTGAAGCTCTTCTATTTGTATCTTCGCAACTTCGAGAGCTTCACGCAGCAAGTTTGATCCCTCTAACATGGACAATGTAAGCAATTGTATATCCTCTTTACTTGCTAGTTCAGGAAAGTCATCCATGGCATCGAAAAAGATCTCCTCCTCTTCTTCAATAACATGGATTTCTTTAATAGGTTTGATGAGAGATGAGGGATCAACCTCGTTTTCCTCATCAGAGATAGTCAAGGAGTGAGCGAGAGGTGCATTATCAATGCTCGGCTTCTTACTGGCAAGAGGCAATGGCAGTTTGTTGTTATCGATTAAATCTTAGATAGCTTCCTTAAGCTTCCAACAATTTTCGGTAAGATGGCCCCTACCTTGGTGATGTTTACAATGTGCATTCGGGTTCCAACATAAGATACCGCCTCCACGGGATCTTTTACAAGAGCTTGTGGCTTGTTAGAATAATTTTGAACCACATCAACACTAAAACACTTCTCCTATGTCATTACGATTAAAAATAATTTTATCGTCCCCTACTGATAGTGTCAATTTGCCACATCTCACATCTATAATTGCCCCTGCCGTGTTAAGGAATGGTCTACCCAAAATAATTGGGGTTTGCAAATCTTCAGCCATATCAAGAACAACAGAATCAACAGGTATATAAAATTTACCTACTCTAACAAGAACATCCTCTAAAACACCTAGGGGGTATTTAAAAGAATGATCGGCAATTTGTAGAGTAATATTAGTAGCTTTTAATTTACCCATATTTAGCTTGGAACATACAGACAATGGCATAACACTAACACTAGCACCCAAATCACATAATACATTATCAATCATTAGATTGCCAATATGACAAGGGATAGAAAAACTACCCGGATCTTTCAGTTTAGGCGAAGATTTATTTTGAAATACTGCACTACATTCTACAGTAAAAGCTATTGTCTCTACCTCACTAATAGACCTTTTTCTTTTCAATATTTCCTTCATGAATTTTGCATATGCAGGAATTTGTGTAATTAATTCAGTGAATGGAATTGTTACCTGCAAATCTTTAACCATCTCCAAAAACTTACCAAACTGCTTATCCAAATTTGTTTTCAAGTGACGATTGGGGAACGGAAGTTTGATAACTGGATTTGGAGCATTACTGCTCTTATCTGTAGCTGCTACCTTCACTGGAGTCGAACCCTTCAATGTAAAATCAGATATATTAGTATCACTCTTTAGCCCTGCAGGGCTATTAGCTACATTGTCAGGTTTAATGGAATCAAGATTAGCATTATTTAATAAAAGAGGTTCATCATCTCTAGGAATAGGGGGGCCCTTCATAGTGTGAACCACTCCTTAGGGCTCCCTGTTGACGGGCTTGTAGAGTAGCATAAATTTGCGCAATTCGATTATCTACAATTTTATTATGTGCTAGGATCGAATCAATTTGGGCATCTCTACTCTCCATGTGCTTCTGCATATTAGCCAGCATCGCTCTTATTTCTACCAGAGCAGGGTCGCAAGATGAGAAGGGTTGTTGTGGTTGGTTCTTCTGGCCAGCATTGGGGTGGTTATATTTCTACTAAGTTTATTGTGGCGCCTGTAATTCTTGTGGAGGTGGTGGATTTTGAACATTGGTGCTCCGGTAGGAAAGGTACGAATGATTCCGGTACCCAGGATTGTAGGTGTTGGAGTATGGGTTATTCTGCCTATAAGCTTGAAAGACATTGACTTGCTCCACGGAACTCCTGCAATCTTGCTCCTAATTACCTAAAATTCAACAATTTTCACAGAAAGCCTCATTAGCATTATTATTAATTGCAGAAACATTAGCTACATTTTCATTACTAAGATTATCTAGTTTCTGGCAAATAAAGGTTCATTGAGCTTGTAAAAAGGATACAGAGTCTACACTATGCTTCCCCTTGTTAGCAAAGCCTCTCATTGTAAAAGGGTTGGATCAACTGCCATTGTGCCAAATTATGGTGGGGCATTCTCTTTGTAGATCCTTGAACCTCTCCCAAGCCTCATATAAAGTTTCATCGGCCTCTTGGGCAAAGTTCTGAATAGCACTCCGTAATACAGTTGTTCTCTCTACAGGATAATATTTGTTGTACAAATTCAAAACAAGAGTTTCCCTGTTAGTTATACCAAGTGCAGTTCTATTTAATCCATAAAACCATAATTTGGATTTTTCACTTAAAGAGAAAGGAAAAAGAATCTCCTTGATTTGGTCTTGTGTGACCCTACTGATGATATTACAGTACTGATAGTAGTCTGCAATATGAAGATTTGGGTCTTCACCCTTAGCTCCACTAAATTGCTTCCTTTCTATCATCGTTATAAATTGGGGTTTAATCTCAAACTGTACCCCATCAAGATCTAGAGTGGGAGTAAGGTGCGGAAAATATGTAAGCTTTGGCTGTGAATAATCACTGAGCTTCTTAGGTACCGCCATCTCTGATTCTTGATCTGAAGATACCTCTGAATCGCTAGAATCAGTTGGAGGGTCTCGGTGATTATTATTATCTCCAGAACCCGCCAGAATTTGCCTGTAAAAATTCTTTTTTCTATGGAAGGATTGTTCGATCTCCGGATCGAATGGGATGTAACCTGATTAGGATCACCTGGGCATAAACAAAGAACTAAAATCAAATATGAGACTTGTCTAAAAAAACTAACGTTCTCTTAGACAAAAAGAAATAACCTAGACTACAAAAATAATCATAAATAAAAATAAAACCGTTTCCTCGGCAACGGCGCCAAATTTTGACAGGCTAAAGTCGTAATCACCCAATTAAAAATAATTCCTAAATCCTCTAACTAATGCAGATTGGGAAGTAGGGTCGAATCCATAGGAAAACTGGTCTTTCTATTCCTAATTAATTAAAGCAATCTAAATTATCAAGTAACAATTTAATAATATGGATATAAAACTAAACAACGGAGATTAAGAGTAAAGAGAAAACAATAAATAAAGGCCTGGGGCATAGGTTCACCAATAAATAACATTCCAAGGTAAAACATGATAATCAATCATCAATGCATAAATTAATCATATCGTAAAGAGGTTTCGCTACTTATTACAATCACAGAATTAATCTACCGGTATTAAATCTCATGTCTGGAATCTTGACTTAACCATTTATAAATTAACCTGCCTATTGAAACTAGACCTAAACATCAATTCTCATCCCTCGAATCTCGAATCAATATTGTCAAACTCATGCATAAAAGATCAGGCCTAATATAGTCACAAAGCATTAAATCAATCAATAGGAAATTAATCTAGCATTGATAATCAACAACAATAACTTACCCCTTCATATTATTTATGGATCCCCACAAAATCTAGAAATAAAACTATTCACGCATAATTAAACCTAAACTAATCAAAGCAATAACATAAGACATGATGAAAGAATTAAAATAAATAACCGAGATTGAAGTAGAAGAAATCGCTACCAAAGTAATATGGAATTAAGAGTAGAGTTAAGAACAAAGTATGAGAGAGAAAAACTAATCTAAAAGCTAATTAGAGGGAGAAAATCTAAGCAAAGAATAAAGAAAGAGTAAAAAAAATCCGTAACTTGCTTAACGGAAAAGTATTTATATTAAGCAATATTCCTAAACTAAAACAAACTTAAACGACGATTAATCTTCCTAATAATAACATGCGCCCAATAAGGCGAGGCACCGCCCGATCGGGCACGCCTTTTTACTCATCAGGTACGTCTCTCACGCCCGGCCGGGTGCGAGTTCGACGCCAGCTTTGATTCCCCCGCCTGTCCAGGCCAATCCGGATTTCCTTTGGACTTCGATTGCGCTCCAATTCTTCGGGCCAATCCGGATTTCCTCTTCGGATCTTGAATACTCAGTCCAAATGCCCCATTATCACATATGCGGCAAAGCCAACGAATGTAGCACCGAACTTCCGCTAGGGTAGGGTTGGGGCCCATACCCCGCGCTCAAAAGAGTTTCAAGTTTGGGTTCAACCATAGGTGAGCCCTTAATCACCATTTCGATGGCTCTAACCTGCCCTGGGCGATGAAGGATGGTCGTGCATCTCGAATGCTCGCAGATACTCGATAATATCTCCGGAAAATGCTCCAAAAGTGCAAATCCCTACAAAAGTCAACCAAATCTACAAAAACACTAAAAACACAAATAAGTAATAAAAATGGCTCTAAAGAGCACAAAACACTACTAATTATGACCAAGGGAAGGGGGTAAAATAATATATAAAATAAACGTATCAGTAATCTGGCTAAGGGATCCCTTGTTCATGTCCTCATTCAGCCTGCTCTAAAATTACACTCCAAGTGGATTTTCGTGATATGCATACTTGACTATATTTACATTGGACAATTTTCTATCTCTCAACTCTTTATTCTTGTCAGAACAAGCCATGTCTTAGCTTAACCCGACACAGAAGGGAGAGTTCGACATGAACTAGTTCAGCATGGAGCGCTATCGGATCTTGAGTCAGTAGTATCAGGCGGCAAAGGAGGTACGAACACATTCATACTTCACCCCCTTAAGTTGTACAAACATTTTTTTTCGTCCAATCTGTCGTTCTTTGAACGGGGTTCCTTTTATTATGACTCGGACGATTCAAGTATTTTCCTAACTAGCCGAGTGGATTTACGTTGGATTGTGTTTCCCTTCAAATCTACTCGGACGGGGGGAGTTGCGTGCATTTGTCGAGTGAATATACTTTGAAGGTTCATTCCCTCTGCTTCTACTCGAACAGGATAACCTAACTAGATGTTTTTTTTTGTGTTTTTCAACCAGCTACCTCTAAGCAGGCGAGGAAGCGGTCGACATCCGCATCAAAGGACGAGGGGTCATCCAAGTCTCATAAGATCTTAGTGTCCTAGACCCCCTTAGGGATTCAGGCGGCCAGGGCAAGGTCACGGGTTACGCTAGAGCAACCTAAAGGAGAGCAACCCTAGCACCTGACACCTAGTGGGGACTCAAAGTCCTCGGAGCCATAACTGTCCAAGGTGGCCCGAGACGAGCCTGTCCAAAAGGACGAAGAAGGACACTACTAGAAAAAAGGCCATTTTCGACGGAACCATTCCGACGGACATGAAAATTCGTTGGAAAGTACGAAATTTCCGATGGATTTTATTTCCATTGAAAATTCGTCGGAAATTTCTAACGGACTTTTAATCCCTCGAATATGTTAAATTTTCCGATGGATATTAAATCTGTCGAAAATTTCTGATCAAAATTAATTCTTTCGGAAGTTTTCGACGAAATTTAGTTTGAAAAACCTAAAACCCTAATTAAAACGACGCCCCTCCCCCCTTTCATTTCACATTTCTCTCTCCTCGGCCTCTCTTCTGCTTATTTCTCTCATATTCTCTTTCTCTTTCCTCTCCTCCTCCCCTTTCTCTTCTCACGCCCCTTCTCTTCTTCTCTTCTCTGATTTTTCCTCATGCTCATCTCCTCTCCTCTCTTCTAATTGTGGGTTAAAGTCGTTCATAGTGATGCTTTTAAATATATTAATGTTTTTAAGGTTAAATTCGACCATAGAAATGATAGATCTAGGGTTTTCATGGTTGAATTCGACCTTATTACAACAATGTACAAGGTGAAATTCGAAGCTTTTTAATGTTTAAGGTACGGTTTAATGTTTTTATTTTATGTTTTTGATGTTTTTATTTAATTTTTGGGATGTGGATCTAAGTTTAGGTTCAGTGGTGGTGGTCTTTCGTATTGACGGTTTTAGATGGGTGGGTTTGACTATGGGTTCGGTAAGGGTTTGGGTGTTTTGGGTGGGTAGATTAGGATTTGGTGGGTTCCATTCAGGGTTTAGCTTAGGTAGGTATTGGTTTAGGTTCGGTGGTGGTGGTCTTTCGTGTTTTGGGTGATTAAGTGGGTGGGTTTGAGTTTGGGTTTGGTCAGGGTTTAGGTGTTTAAGTAAAAGGTATGGTGTCCTTCGAACAAGTGTATTTTTAGAAATTATTAGAAAGCTAATTATTTAATGAGGTCAAGTGATCAAAATTCCAAGGTGGAGGCCGCTTCCGATCAGTACTATTAATGTGTAATTAATATTACAACTTAATCTTGACCGAACCCTTCACGTCATACTTAAGCAACAAACAAACCGACACGACGAGTTAATTCCAAAGGAATTAATGAATTGCTCGAGTAATAAATTTTTACACGTAAGAAATCGAGCTAGGATCGTTGAAACCAAGCATAAGAAGTAGAGTCAAAATAATAAAAGACGAGACGGTAAAATCACTAATTTGTCAACAATTTACCAAAATACCCATAGCATCGGAATGCCCCGAGATACCAAAGCCTAGAGGCATTTGTTATAGCCAAAGGTGGTGTAGACATATACTTTTGGCCTCCTGTCCCGACAGGAAGCGCAATGAAGATAAATAAAGTCTTCTTCGTGTTGGATCAAAGTGAAGAATACTCATGGATAACCGGTTAAGCCACAAAACACAAAAGACTAGCCCAAATTAAAGAAAATAGCCAAAACAAAGGTCCAATAAACCAAACCCGATCATAATAAGGCTTAAGCCCGTTCTTAAACCCTAATAATGACGGATTTAGGAGCGCCTAGGTTGAAACTTAGTGTTGTCGCAGAAAAAGCCGCGCGCAACTCACAAAGTCGCGCTGGGCTGCCGCGCGCAATTATTTCAGTTGCGCGCGACCCCAGCGTAACTTCCAGAGTTGCGCTGCAGAAGATTTGTAATTATTCAGAAATTGTACGAAAAATATAAAATCTAATCTTACCATAAAGCCGCGCGCAAGACCAATAGTTGCGCTGCACATAGCAGCGCAACTCTATAACTTGCGCTGGGATATAGTTTTGCGTCTTAGTAACTTGCGCGCACCCACTGGACGAGTCAGTTTTGATTTCTTAATAAAAATTGACTCGTCTTAACAATATCTTCATTGAAGAATTGTTAAGAGCGATGTTATCCGTTTAAGTATATTTTGCGTCTTTTTTTATTTTTCCCTTTTAAGAGCAAGCGTATCGATTTACTTATCCTTTCGTACTTCTTTAGGGCCGGTTTTTAAGCTTGCGAAAGAGGACTCCCGGGCACTCGCATTCTACGCTTACCACCTAAAGATCAACCCCTTTTAAACCACTTCCATTCGACAACTAATCCTAGTCCAACGACAATGACAACTGTCGAAGAACTTCAACAAGAGATTCTTCGTATGAGAGAGGAAAAGGCTCAAGAGGACGAGGAGAGGAGAATTAAGAAGATGAAAAATGATAAAAAGAAAAAAGTTGAAGCATTAGCCTTACAAGAAAAGATGGAGCAATTATCCATCAAAGAAAAGTTGTTAGAGAAGTTAGTTCTTCGTTCTACAATGGGGAACAAGTACTTTGACACAGAAAATTTTGCTCCTCCCCCAAGACTTGCTTTACCAGAAAAGTTCGCAGCTACGAACTTGCCAATATTTAAGGTTACCAATAATCCACAAAATCATTTAATGTGTTTTACTGGCACTATGGCACTAAAGGGAGTTGATCCTAAGCTTTATGCTTTGACTTTCCTTTTATCACTAGACCCTACCACGAGAGAGTGGTATTATGGGCTAGATAAAAAATTAAAAGCAACATGGGAAGATGTAGTTTCAGCTTTCATCACCCAATACGAGAGTAACGTAGAGTTCAAGTTAACTTTATGTGAGCTCGAGATGCTTAAGCAAGGCGACGATGAAGGTTTACTTGATTTCTTTGGTAGATGGCGAGAAAAGGCGGCCCACCTTGCCCAATGGCCTCCTGAACTCGAGTTAGTACAAAAATTCATTGACAATTGTCATGAAAAGTAAAACAAACATCTACGTTACCTTGGTCTAGACACTTTTAAAAGGTCTATTTTGTGGCTACTAGGATTGAAGATGATCTTGCTAAGAAAAAAGCAAACAAACCTCATTATCATCATTAATCTAAGAACAACTACAAGAAGTGGAATGATAATGCATCATCCTTTATTGACGTATTTGCGACTTCCACGCAATACAATAACACGAATCGATATGATGACCATAGGAAAAGATGGACAAAAGAGAGAAAATTTACACCATTTCCTGTAAGCTATAAAGAATTGATAGAAAAACTAAATGAAAAAGGCTTACTTGCCCCAACAGGGCCAACACTACCCACTCCACCAGAAAAGAGGTTTCCTTAATGGAATGGTAGTGCTTATTGTGCTTATCATAGAGGCGTTGGATACAATACTAAATGTTGCTACGTTTTAAAACACAAAATACAAGATTTAGTAGACGATGGGAGAATTCCCACGCCTAAACCTAACAATAATGCATCCTCCTTAGGGGTGTTTCACATCAATAAAGACCATATGGAAAGTGTACATTCAATCCTTTGGACTATATCACTCCCATAGGAGAACCTCTATCCACAATACTCATAGGGGCAACTAATGAAGTATGTGGACTATGGGACGACGACTTTCAAGACTTATATGTCTCTAAGTATGCCGCCGTCCCACCTCCATCTTGTTTGCAAAATGAAACAAATGAAATTCTTAATTGAGATAATTTCTTGGGAAAATTGCAAGACTTATTGAATCTCTCCTTGGATGAACAATAGCATCAAGCACAACTCATGGAGCATCTTGAAATGGAGGGACATCTAAAGCCTCTAGAAGAAAGTTGGTTTATGAGTCCTATGACTAACCCAAATGAGATAGATCATTTAACTCGTTCTGGGCGAGTCTACAAGGCACCACCACCAAATGGATCTTTGACCACACAAAATCAAACTCAAGGTCAAACACAAAATACAATACCACCTCCACTTGAGGTGGAGGATCCATTTGTCAAACAACTTCGCCAATCCAAGGCGAATGTTAGCATTTGGGAACTCCTAAGTACTTCTAAAGAACATAAAAATTCTCTCATGAACGCTCTAACGACTTTGTCTGTAAGTACGAACACAACCCCTCAGGATCTCGTTAGCTTGCTTACTAGCGAGAAATCCGACAAGTCAATCGTTTTCACCAATGACAATTTTCCTTTAAAGGACATTACCCACAACAATGCGTCGCAAGGGATACAACATCCCTCTAACTTTGGTAGACAATGGGTTGGCTGTAAACGTATGCCCATTACGAACGGAAAAATACTTAGGCCTAAATCCAGAAAAAGATTTCCAATCAACAAAACAAAGCATAAGGGCCTATGACATTTCGAGAAGATCGGTGTGTGGAACTGTTAAGCTACCAATTACCACAGGCCCAAATCAAAAGTTGGTTGAATTCCATGTTATGGACATAAAACCTACATTCAACCTTTTACTTGGAGGTCCTTGGATACACGAGCTTGGTGCAATACCATCCTCACTTCATCAAATGATTAAGTTGAACTATCAAGGGCATCCTATGACTATACATGCTTCTCCACTCAAAATAGCAATAAATGATCAATCACTCTTAGAAATAAACCATTATAATGATGAAGAGGACATGTGGGGATTTGTCGTGGAGCCAATCTTCACAATCAAAATGGAAGAAGACTTGGAAGAATCATTCAAGCTTGATCCATATTCCACTCGGATAGTAAACAACATCTTGCTCAAGAGTAGTTACTTTCCTGGGATTCCTTTGGGAATAGAGATGAAGAAATATCTCTTACTTCCTATCCCAAAGAAAAGCTTCTCCTTTGGATTGGGATATAAACCAACTGAAGAAGAATTTGAGTCTCACGATTCAAAAAACAAAGCAGCACGTATAAACAATAATAAGAAAGGGATAATCACTTTACTCCCATCCTATCAACAAACCCTTAATGGACAATTCATTAGGGAGGGAGAAGGTTACCCATGCTACGACTTTTCGGAACCCTTAGTTTTGGAAGGAATCAAGAAGCCTGGATTTGAGATATTTCATGATTTCTACTTCTTGGATGACGATCTTAGTATCGTTAAATCAAAACACCCAATTCTAGGGTGCTATGATGGGCAAGCATTTAACTTGCTATTTAGACAAGACCAAAATCATGTTGCAACAATGACCAATCAAAACGCCATTCAAGATGAAACCTTTAACCCAACCTCATTGATCACCCCTTCAAACGAAACTTTTAAGCATAGATGGAGGAAATCTTTCAAACGGATCAATCACAAAGGCGATAAATTGAAGATTGTAACAGGCGAAGGGAATATGTTTGAAGAATCGGACGATGAATCTATTGTAGACTATAGGGAATCTGAAAATCTAGGCCTTGTGGCCATTACTAAGTCTTTATATTCTAGTTCTAAGGACGAAGGTCCCAAAAAGTTTCTCTTGATATACTCTCTTTTGATTTTAATAATATGAGCTCTATTTCCGAGTATATGCCTTCTCTTGAATCTTTCGAATGCTCTAACAATAAATCTAATGAAGATGATAACATTAATAAATTGGTTGAATTAATGAATGAACGAGAACAAAAGAACCCTATTGTTGAGGAAACTGAAATAGTTAATATAGGAACTAACGAAAATAAGAGAGAAGTCAAAATTGGCTTAACTCTAAATCCGGAAGAGCGATCGACCCTCATATCGACGCTAAAAGAATTCGAAGACGTGTTCGCTTGGTCATACAAGGACATGCCTGGAATAGATAGGGAAATTGCGGAACAAACCATTTCCTTGAACCCTATTTTTAAACTAGTAAAACAAAAACTTCGACAAATAAAACCTGGTGTCGCATTAAAAATAAAAGAAGAAGTACAAAAACTGTTGGATGCCGGTTTTATTAGCGTATGTAATTACCCAGAATAGGTAGCGAACAGTGTTCCAGTCCCTAAAAAGGATGGACGAGTTCGTATGTGTGTCGACTTTAGGGATCTTAATAAAGCTAGCCCTAAAGACAATTTTCCTCTACCACATATTGATATACTGGTAGATAACACGGCTAAACATGCGATGTTATCCTTTATGGATGGATATGCAGGTTACAACCAAATTTTAATGGCAAAAGAAGATGAAGAAAAGACATGCTTTATTACCCTTGGGGTACGTATTGCTACACAGTTATGCCATTTGGTTTAAAAAATGCAGGAGCTACGTACCAAAGAACGGCTACGACTCTCTTGAATGATATGATGCTTAAAGAAATAGAAGTGTATGTGGATGATATGATAGTGAAATCAAAAGATAGAATGGGACATATAAAATCTTTAAGCAAAATTGTCACTCGCATAAAAGAATATAAAATGCGATTGAATCCACAAAAATGCGCCTTCGGAGTCACTTCTTGTAAGTTACTTGGATACGTAGTAAGCGCACGTGGCATCGAGATCGAACTCTCTAAAATAAAGGCAATTGTTAACATACCTCCCCCTCAAACAGAAAAAGAAATTAGGGGATTCCTTGGCAAGTTACAATACATTAGTTGATTTATCAACAAATTGACTATACCTTGTGAGTCAATATTTAAAAAAATTAAAAAAGAGGAGAAACATGAATAGGACGATCAAGGCCAAAAAGCCTTTGAGAAAATCAAAGATTATCTCAAAAGTCCACCAATTTTAGCACCACCAGTACCCAAACTACCTCTTAGGCTATACATTACAGTTACAGACACAGCCACAGGCGCCATGTTAGCACAAGAGGTAGAAAAAGTAGAACGTGCAATATATTATATAAGCAAAAAATTCATCCAATACCGAAACAAAATATAGCACTTTGGAAATGACAATCCTAGCATTAGTTTGGGCAACCAAAAAGTTACGACATTATATGTTGCCACACACTACTCATGTGATTTCTCAACAAAATCCGATAAAGTATTAGTTTGAACAACCACCCATACAAGGAAGGATATCTAAGTGGTTAGTGATGTTGGCTAAATTTGAGCTAAAACATATTACTGAAAAATCAATGAAAGGAAAAGTAATTTCCGACTTCCTAGCACAACATCCAATTCAAACAAGTCATGCAGAAACTACTCATCTTCCTAATGAAGAGATTCTCATGAGACAAGATGACAAATGGGTAATGTACTTTGACGGTGCGTCCAATTAAAAAGGATGTGGCATAGGAGTGTTACTCATAAGTCCAGAGGGAGCACATACTCCAATCTCTGTTAAATTAGACTTTGAGGTTACTAATAATGCCGCAGAATGTGAAGCGTGCATTATTGGATTAGAAGCAGCAGCTAGCATAGGTGTGTAAAAATTAGAGGTATATGGAGACTCTAGTTTGATTATAAATCATATATTAAAAAAATGGAAAATAAAGAACTCCACAATGATATTATACCAAGCACACCTTGAGCAACTCATCGAACATTTTTAAAATATTGATTTTAAATATCTCCCAAGGGATGACAATCAATTTACCGATGCGCTAGAAAAATTAGCCTCAATGATCAACATTCTAGATCACTTAAATATGATGCAATTATGCGTTGATAGAAGAGAAGAACCAGCGTATTGTAACGCAATAGAGGAAATAAATGACATTGAAAGAGACAATCCTTGGTATGATCATATCCTTCAATATATTACTCATGTCACATATCCCGAAAATACTTCATCGAAAGACTAACGAGCCTTACAAACACTTGCGGCCTAATATGGTCTAATAAATGATCAATTATGCAAAAAAGGACCTAATGGTCAAAGCTTACTATGTATAGGCCAAACGAAAGACACACGTCTTATGGAAAATACTCACAAAGGTGTTAGTGGACCTCACATGATAGGTAAAATGCTTTCAAAAATAATTTCACGGCAGGGTACTATTGGTCCACTATGGAACATGATTGCATACAATATGTTAAATAATGTCCACAGTGCCAAATGTTCGCTAATTTACAACACCTTCCACCATCTGAACTATACAATCTCACTTCCCCTTGACCTTTTTCGACTTAGGGAATTGACATAATTAGAAAAGTCTCTCCAACAGGATCAGGAGGGCACGAGTACGTATTAGTTGCCATTGATTACTTTACTAAGTGGATTGAGGCTGCTTCTTACGTGAATATCACTTCTAAAATTGTCGTAAAGTTTCTCGAACAAAACATATTTTGTAGATATGGTGTTCCACATGAATTAATTAATGATTAGGGATATCAATTCAAATCTGAAGTCGAGACCCTCTTAACTCGTTATAAAGTAAAACATCATCACTCATCCCCATACAGACCTCAAATGAATGGAGCTTTAGAATCGGCAAATAAAAATATAACAGTCATCATTAAGAAAATGGCAGAAAATTACAAAGACTGGCCCAATAAACTACACTTCGCATTATAGGGTTATAGAACGTCTATACGAACATCAATAGGGGTAACTCCATACTCCTTAGTTTTCGGAACGGACGTAGTTCAACCAGTCAAACTGGAAATACCATCCCTACGCATCGTATTTGAAAGTAAGCTACCGAAAGCTGACTGAGTACGAGCGAGGTATGAAGAGCTTTTATTCCTCGATGAGCGACGATTAAGAGCTTTGCATCATGTACAAGTCTACCAAAGGCGCATTGCGCGTCATTTTATTAAAAGGGTAAAACCTAGAAATATAAAAGAAGGTGACTTTGTACTAAAGGAGGTTAGGGGTCCACCAACCAATCCAAGAGGGAAATTCAAACCTAATTGTTAGGTCCCTACCTCGTAATTGAAATCCTATCAGGAGGAGCCGTCAGATTAATGAATGTTGGAGGAGATGAAATTCGCCAATTAATAAACATTGATCGCCTTAAGAAATATTACATATGAAATCCGGATAAAGTTCGTTCACTCATACAACCAACTTTTATTAGCATTCAATTGAAAGATTCTAAGTGTTATGTATTTTACTGAATAACACGGTAAAATACATAACACTTGGGGGGTAATTTAGAAATAATAAACCGTTCTAAGTGTTTAAATTTTTTCCAACATTACGAAAAAATCTTCACACTTGAGGGGCTAATAATACGAATTTTTTAAATAAATGTTTTTGAGACATTCGTAAAACAGGTGTCGCGCGCAACTGGAATAGTTACGCGCAGATGTCACGCGCAACTAATTTTGTTGCGCGCGACAGGATCGCGCAACTCCAAAAGTTTCGTTCGCCACCTGATGACGAACTGCGACCCCAATTTTTTGCGTTTGAATGAAGTTACAAGTTCTACTTACGATAAAAAGAGGATGTTTCTTAAATATAACATATAATCGAAATATAAAATTAAACTGTGATTTAATTCTTTTAAACAAGGTTTGATTTATTTTTTCATTTAAAATCCGTCTAAGAGATTAAAGAAAAAAAAATTGCATAATAATATAAATAAAATTAGAACTACGCAAAGACCTGATTTTGCAAAGCGAATATGTAGGCAATATTTATGATTCGGTCATATCAAAATATAAAAATATGAAGCTCAATTTATTTCATTCAAAATTCAAAAGAGAGACATTATTGAACTAGGTAGTAAGCGAAATAAAAAAAAAACATAGTAGTGATTACACTTTATTTGAAAAAAAAAACTAATAGTAAAATTGTGTAACACTCTAAGGTTTTACTATGTCCTTGATTGTCACAGATGATGGAGGAGTAGTTTCCATCGCACCATTTTCAGAAACCTTGGAGCTTTCCCCTACACTCTTCTTTTTCACCCACACATTGTTTTTCAATTTTGGGATTGGGGCCTTTGCAACCTGTTTTCCATTCCTCTTCATTCTTATGCTTATAAAGGATACGATGTCCAGGAGCGGGTGGCGCACCATTCAATGATGTCCATTCCTCTTCATTCTTATATTGCGATTTATTACACGAGCAGGTGGCGCACGCAACTAAATCAGTTGCACGCAACTCACAAGATTGCGCTGGTCATGCCAGCGCAACTTCTTGACTTGTGCCGATAAACGCCGATAAAAAAAAGTACGGGTAAAAGGAGTGGAATTCTGGTGAAACCGTTTTCATTAGGATCTCCTCTAAGGCGATTCAAGCATAGAACGGTTTCTGCCAAAACCAAAGGAGCGGGTGAATGGCATCCCTCTATTTGCTCTACTATGGACACCATTGAATAATCTTCGTATTCTTTTCCTGTCCTAAGTAAACAATTAACAACAAGACAATAACATAAATTATAAATTTTAAAGCATTGTTTAGTCATGTTGTTACGAGGGGCGACAAAGTGTTCAATAAATTGAATTAAATTCACACCTTTTTCAATTCCTATGTTGGTCATATCATTGTCGGACAAACCAAAAAATCTTTTGAATATAGGTTTGGGATCCGACAAGGTAGGCGAAAAAGTCACGGGGAGAGTGTTTGTAGGGAAGCCTAGCAAGGCCTTGAACTCACCAGGAAGGGGGGACAATTTCATCCTCACTAAACAAGAAAAGATGGTGGTTAGAGTCCCAATGGTTGACGGCGGCATGAAGAAAATCAAACTTAACCACTAATTGCATAAAATTCAATAAAGGTTCCAAGTGATAAATTTTGAAAGCTAGTTTGTTCTCGGTTGAAAGGGAAGTGACCCATTGCTTCAAACGTTGTTCAAAGGTCTTCACCATTGTTCAAAAAAAGAGAGAGAGAATAAAGATTTTAGAGAGATTAATTCTTTTTAATTTCTAATGTTACTAAGCGAATAAATGCAAGATGATCAAAAGCCAACACAAAACCATATTTAAATAGACCCAAGAGTTGCAAATTTTCGGCAAATTCGGCATAAGGGAAAGTGCACTGACAGGTGGCGCGCGCAACAAAATTACATGCGCGCGACACCCGCACGCAACTCACAAAGTTGTGCGCGACTCCCCAGACGCGACATGTAATTAGGGTTAATTTCCGTATTTTGGGTCATATAATGACGAAATAATCTTCACGAGATCTTAAGACGAATTATGTGCTTGCCTTCTAAACCTTTGTGTCCCTGTTCTTGCCTACCTTTTTATTTTCTTTTATTATTTTATTATTTTCATGTTTTCTTTTTATTTTTATTTTTCTTTTTTCCATTATTTTCCTACTTTCTTTTTCTCAGGTACGAACGGTATCCCCTCATCATCCTCGGCCACTGGAAGGGTCTCACGAATTACCGATTCGGCAACATCGGTATATGTGAGCTCCGCTGTAGGAGGAACCCAACCACCTAGCTCGACCCGCTCAAAATACATGTGACAAAAAACGATAAAAGGGTCAAATTTCCGACAAATAAATAGAAACACGAAAAAAGAGAGATAGAAAACTAACCGGAACAAAGGTCAGAAAAGGAGTCAGCCTGGATGCTATAAAAGCTGAATAAGTAGCATCCGGCAACACCAGCTGCTCCGCTGGATAACCAAGGATCGCCTGAGCTCGATCCTCGGTAGACAGTAGGTCCGGAGGCAGCATCCGGAACGGGGGATCCGCCGGAACCAAAGGCTCCTCGGTCGAAAGCTGCCAGAGAACGCGCTCGCCTAAAAACCAAGCGTCGGTCCTCTAGAACACTGAGAGTCTCGTATAGAGGGCCTGAAAACGGCAACGAACCATGCCAGATCGGATAGCCTCAGGGACTCCGACGATCAAACACCAAGGACAAAGATCGATCTATGGAACACAACCACATGAAAATCGTTAGAAAATGAGTAAAATAAAAAAACAAAGAGAGAACATGTAGATTGGAATACTCACTGACACATGAGTCGCCGAAAGAATCCTCTGGCGAAAGTCGCCGGCAGAAGTAGCTCGTCTCCTCTTGATCTCGACCTATCGGTGGCTGACAGGGAAACGAGTAGCCCCAAGCACCCTGGGGGCTAAGAAAGGCAGGTATGAGTATCCCCTAGCCTGAAATAGAGAAAAGATAAGCCTAAAGGAAAAAACAAAAGTAATAATCGGAAAAGCTTAAATTACGTACCTCAAGGATACGACCATGCCATGTAAGCGAGATCCGAGGCACCTAAGAAGCTGCCGCGGAATCCATGACCCAGGTCACCTTGCCCATAACCGTAAGCATACGGGCATATGACACCTCTGCCCAACTCAGGTTACCTACTTGCCCCAAATCGCTAAGACAAATAAGTAATCTAATGGCGAAACGCTCTCCCCGATAACTCAAGATGGTGACGGAAAGAACGTGGGCAATGTTTATCCGAGCTAGCTGCTTAGGTGTACACTACCCGTCAAGCTCGTCAGCCGACAACTCGTCGGCAAGAACCAAATACGGGCAAGATTGCGCGTACATATGAAGGGCCGACGCAAGACGAACCCCCACAAGGTCGCGCAATCTCTCGTCTGATCCCTTAACAAGCTCTAGAACTACAGGCTCGCCTCCGAAAGGAAAACCTATAAGCATAGAGAAATCGAAAGGGGTAAACCTATAAGCATGGAAAGTGGAAAGTGTTGGTGGAATCCCACCAAAACTCCAGCAATACACGGAGGAAAGCTGACGATGCAGACAGGCTCGATAAATCTTGAAGAGCCGCCAGTTGAGAGTTAATCCCAGAAAGTGCTACAATCTCCTTTGCCACCTCGAGCAAACACTCAAAACGGGCTCGCAGGTCACTAGAGTCGTACAAACGCATGTTAGGCTCACTCTAAAAATTAAAAAACGGTTATGGTTTAAAAAGAAGAAGAAACAAAGGAAAAGAAAAAAGATGAAGGCGCGGAAAACTCACGATGCCGCGCCACCCTCGGATCAAAACGTGGTGGTGTAGGTCCCACCTAAGGACCCTAGGGTCCCAGTTGGGAGGAGCCTCCCAAACCACCTCATCCTTGTAATGTCGATCGGCTGCGACGCGTCGCTCTCGAACCTCCTCTCGAGGACGGTTTACCCTCTTCCAAGGCGAGTCCATGTTATGACAGATAAAATTTATTTAATTAGTTTATTTTATTTCCTAAACTAAACTAATATACATATTCTAGACCCATTTCGGCAGCATAACGGCTACCGATAGGGCAAAACACGAAAATCGAATGCCACCCATACTTGGGGGCTACGATACCTGCAATTAAACTTAGTAAATGGGGGCTTTTACCACCCACAAAATTTATTCTATTACCAGTTTTAACTAAGCATTCAAGGGATTATATTCTAAAATCTCAAAGAATTAACTAATTCTAGGCGAGTCCATGCAATGACATAATTAACTTCGCGCCATTTTTTTCGGATTCAAAATTTTCAAAATGATAATTATGGAAGCAAAAACTAGTTCCAATACTACAATTGTAACATAATTAACAAGTATAACCAAAATGGGCAATCAAAATAACAGAAAATCAAGCAAAATTCGAAAAAAGAAACAAGAACAAACTTGAAACAAGAAATGCTCATACAAGGTTCAATACTTAACCATTTTTCATGAAATTTGTTGCAAAACACTCCTTAAACCTAGAAAAACAACATAGACCAAACAATTTCAAGAAAAGGAAGCCAAATTGAAAACCCCCAAATTCAAAATTTGGGGTTTGACGATTCAAAAATTGTTTGAATTCAGCCAAAAAAGAGCAAATTTTAGCAAAAAACATACATTGGATTACGGCAAATATGAATTGAGAACGAGATTAGCTTCCTTTAGTTTTAAAAATTGCAAAAAACCGAGATTTTTAGAGAGAGAATGAGTCGAAAATGGCTGAAAAAGGAAAAACTGGTGAAATGAAAAATCGCGCCTGCGATTTTCATTTTACTGACATAAATGTCGCGCGCAACTTTAGATGTTGCGCGTGACATACCAGCGAAACTCTGAAAGATGCGCTTGCTTGGCCAGCGCGATCTTTTGACTTGCGCGCGGATACTAGTCACTAAAAGACCGGATTTTTTATTTTAATCCGTTTGATCAATTTTTGAACAGTTTTTGCTCGTTATTAAAATAATGGCGCGCAAATCATCAAAATCCTTTTAATTTCTTTGCATATTGTAGTGTATTTTCTTTTTTGTTAGTTTTTTGCATCATATTACATGAACACCGTGCTTTGTGCCTTCCCCAAGCATATGTTTTGATTGTTTTTCGTAAGAGTGCCTTAAGAAGTTCCGTGGTGGTGCTTTACGTAAAATCATCTATAGACAGGTTTGTCATTTTATTGTACGTACGTTACAAATGTCTTGGTTTTCTTCCTTTTTCACGTCCGAAGCAAAAAGGAAGGCGTTTTCATGCAGCATAAAAATGCAAATGGCGTATGGTATGGCGCAAAATTGTACGGCGTAGGTGATGCGTAAATGTAGGGAATATTTCAAGAATTATCCCTAGCTTGAAACCCACTATGATCATACACTAAAGTACGGTGGCGTCCAAAGGGAAAGAAGACATAGCAAAATAGTCGCCAACAAGTTTTAGGAACTTGTAAACCGTTCAGCGGGTGAAGGTTACACCCCTTAACGATCTAGGAGATCGTCAACTCCAATAGGTCTGGAACCATGACTGGTAGTTCGGGGATGAATGTACAAATCCAACCAAAAAGAGATTGAACCTGCCCTAATAATAGGCCTCTACTTTATTCTGATCGTAATCATGTGCGCTTTCTGACTAACATGCAATCAATAGGTTTACCCTAAACTTGTTTAATTTATGTTGGTTGAATATTAATGCACAAATAAAACTATTATTGGCGATCACTTGAATTATAATAAAATTAACCCTAAACAAGATTATCAATTATCTTATTAAGCATGATTACAGGTACCAATTCCCTTTAAACATGCATAAAAGGCATGATCAAGCAATAACAATAAATATAATCATGCAACATGATATTCATAAAATAATAATAATCATAATAAATAATAATTATTATAATAATCATGTTAAATCATAATATTAATAGCAAGATCCTAGGCATGATAGTAACAAAATTAATAACAAACCTTAGCATGTCACTAAGCAATAAAAACCAAAGCTTTAGCCCTAATATGATACTAATAATCATAAATATTAGGAAATACAATAAAAGCCATCATAAAAATCATAAATGACGTTATATTCATTACCCTTAACATGATAGTAGGAATTTATTGTTGTCACCCTAAACATCAAATTAAGAAAAATATCCTAACATGATACTAGGAATCAAAATAACATCCTAAACATGATTTCTACATCATAATATCAATGAATCAATTAAAGCACTTACTTGGATGCCTCGTACCTCTTTCTAATAACAAAATACACGCGTTAGTAACTTCAAGGAAAATAATAATCAAAACAATTAAGTTAAATAATTGAAATAGAGATTTGGGACCAAACCCTCAGAAATATCAAACCTTTCATGTCTAGGGCGAAGGAAACTTCGAACAATGCTAGGTGTTCCTTGATCTTGTGAATGCGGAATTTTGTGTGTAAAAGGGTTAGTTTAGAAAAGAGAGAAAGAAAGCTTTAGAGAAGAGAATTAGAGATTGTAGAATTAATGATTATTAGTCATTGATAACGGAGTTTTTGGAGGTTTTTTATAGAGAAAATCAGCCAAAAAGATAGAAAAATAAACAAGAATTGTGTCGTAAAAAAACGAAGTTAGCGCCAGACGCTGACATTAGCGCTAGACTCTAACGCTAGCGACAGGCGCCAAGCTTAGCGTCAGGCGCTAATGCTGGCGTTAGGCACTAACAAGTTTTTTTTCCGCGTTTTCTAAAATCAGATAAAATTTAACCGTACAGGCAAGGATAAAATCGTATTTTCCTCAAAAACACTCTTTTATTCTGATTAAAATTCTAAAAAGTCAACAAAAGTCAATTTATAAATGCTAATTTAATTAGGAATGAAAAGAACCTTTTAGAAAAATCTAGAAGACTAAAATCATTCCTAATTGTATTAGGAATGATAAATCCATATTAGGCCCTCCTCTAGATCATTGGGCCGCATATAAGGCTCAAACCGGGCCTAGTTTAGTAATTTGGCCATAACTTGCTCATTATACATCGGAATTGGGCTTATAATATATCGTTGGAAAGCTCTTTTCAACCCCATCTAAATACACCATTATGGGCCCCTTTCTATGAACCAACCAAAATGGATTGGCTGTTTTTCAAAAATAGGGTAAGAAAAAAAATATTATCAAAAACAGATAGAAAAGAAAAGAAATTAAAACTATCCGCAACACTAAAAATTCCACACCTTCACTTCATTCGATTATGATTCGACGTGAAAGGTACTTATCACCAATTTTGGTTTTAGGGAGACACAAATGGGTGTCTACAGAAACCCCCTTCTTTGACAGAGTTTGAAGAAACGCAAGTTTCGAAAAAAAAGTCAAAGTAGCGATAGGGACGAAGAATGATTCAGAAAGTTCTGCGATCCTAAATCATTCTTGTAACTCCGATACCTGCAAACTAGCGTTAGTTAAAATAGATAAAAGAGTTAAGAAACGCGTATCTTGCACCGTCGAGCACACGTCTCTGAGGGTAACCGATTTATTGCTGTTGCATTGCTGTTGTGACAACTTTCCACAATCTATGGAACGCCATCTTGCTGTTTTGGTGTTCACTTGTCTTTGAACAATAGAGCTTTTTTTTTTCTTGAATCATAGTGTCAACCTTCCTAATCATAGAAAAAGTCGTCGAAGACCACCTCATTACGAACCGCCCTTCGAAAATCTCAATGACAACCTCCACAATCTTAGTGAATGCCGTCGAAGACCGCCCATCTCGTGCTATCTTCTCAAATCTTGTTGACAACCTCCATAATCTTAGCTAATGCCGTCGAAGACCGTCCATCTCGTGCTATCTTCTCAAATCTCGATGACAGCCTCCACAATCTTAGCGAATGTCGTTGAAGACCGCCCATCTCGTGCTATCTTCTTAATTCTTGGTGACAACCTCCACAATCTTGGCGAATGTCGTCGAAGACTGCCCATCTCATGCTATCTTCTCAAATTTTGGTGACAACCTCCACAATCTTAGCGAATGCTGTCTAAAAATAACCTCTCTTGAAGTCATCCTTAGTTGTTGTGATAATAATCCGAAGAAAACTACCGAAGACCAACGCTTGTCGATCCTTCAAGCTCGCTTGAACTTTGCTTTAGCTGGTGCGTCGGCGCTTCTGCTGCTTGTAAACAAGTATGTCGGCGCTTTGAATTGTGAACCTGTAAGTCGGTGCTGTGAACCATTACGTCGGTGCTTCTGAACCCGTATGTCGGTGCCTTTGTGATGAGCCAATGTTTAGGCGCTTTAAGCTAAGTGAGACGATCTTTCGTTAGGTCGATCACTTATTTGCGGTAGTAATAAAATCGACTACTCAATCATGTCAAATTGCTTATAGGGGCTAACTAGCGTACCAAGGAACCCGAAATTGCTGTTCTAAGAGGCTTCGAGCTCTGTCGCTGCTGAAATATCTCTGGCGCCGCGATTTTGCTCTGTCGCTAGACGCTGGGATCGAGCGCCAGGCGCTAAAATCTATTGCCCGACGTTGGATGTTGTCGTCTGGCGCTGGAGTCGGGTCTTCCCTATTCTGCTTTTGTTGCCACTGTTCGTTGCTCGGTTTTGCTCCACACTTTGAACTTGGTCGTTTCTTTTCAACCAAATCCGCTCAAATCTTTTGTAAATTATATCTCTTCATCTCTAATTCACCGATCAATGTAACTCCTCTTATCTTGGAAGAATCTCCTATGTCATATTCGCGGTTTTTTCGAAAAAAACCAGGAATGTCCTCGCTTGCTGGGATGCATCTGCTTTTATATCTTTGACTATAGGACTTTGCCAATCTCTTTAATTATTTTAGGGTTGACCTAAGGTTTAATGTCGTTTGACTCATTAACTTGACACGACTCAAGGTATAAACTTAAGTCGATGTGTTTAACTCGAGGTTGACTCGACTCGAAGTGAAATAACACGTGTGACTCACGACCCGTGTGTGCGTTGTATTGTGATCGCGCGACTCGAAAATGCAAAATAAACAAAAAATTTCCGTCATTTTTGTGGAGGGTATCGACTTTCTCCCGAAAAAGAAAGACGTGAAAAAGGATTGAAGTGTTTGAAGGGACATGTTGAATTAGCTTAGTCAAAAGTTGTTTGATACTATCTCTCTCGGTGCAACGATTAACCCATCCTAGGCTATTTTAATTGACTCAATAATGAAAGTATGTAGGTAACTTAGGCACGGAGGCTAAGCACTTCATACTTCGATGTAATGATGATTATGATTGATGAGTGATGTTGATATGACAAGGCATGCTTCAACGTTGTGTTAAGATTCCATGACAAAGGGTTTCTAAGGGAAGTATATTTGGTCATGTATCTGTCCGGTGTGTGAAAGTGACACTAAACTAGGCTACAAGGGCTAAGTGTGTGGAGAAAAAAAATATTATTTCAAGAAGAGTCAAATGATGGTGACTCTTTAGTCTAGGTAAGCTAATGATGTAAGGATCAAGCCCCCAAGTCTAGCTCTAAGTAGATAAGGATGAGCCTAGGGATCCCTTGATATGATCATGATGTGAGTGTGTGAATGTGAATATGAATGCATGTTTATTACGGCTGCACCTCGATGTGAGGTTGCCTACGTATCCGTTAGGAATCAGGCCGAACGTAGCTCTAGCCGAACCTCGCACAAGTGTGTGTATACCTAAAAAAGGTCTTTTTAAGGGGTTGTAACGTGGTTAGGCTAAAGGTTGAAGAAGAAGGGGATAAATGGCTCAAGACCCTAAATAAGCCCCCAAGGTGTGCAACCTTGCATTTGAATCTTTGTATTTTTACGCTTGAGATTTCTAAATTTTGAGCTCTTTCATAACCTTGCAATCCCGATCTTGCGGTCTATAATTCACTTGGCATTCATGTTTCTCAGGCACGGTACCGAGCACTCGATAACAGACGCAATCCGAGACGTGTTCATATCAAAGACATGTTCATGTCAAAGACATTAGAACACTTACCCTTTTGTACACTTTTATTATTATTATTATTATTTTATTTTTTGCTATTTTAATCTTTTGAAGTCACTCAAGCTTTTTATGAAATTTAATATTGCATAAGTTGTACACAATCCCATCCCAAATTAGGTAGATGTGGGTTGAAGAAAGAAAGGTCTATCGTTAGACGAGGCTCAAAGTGGTTTGTAAAAAAGAATTGTATATTTGAATGGTGAAAGGTGATATGATGTGGCTACAAGGGTGCCTCAAATCATTGGTATACCTTGTGCTTAGTTTGACATGAATTTTTTATTTTTTTAAATTAAAATGCAATGTAATGCGATGATCATATGTAAGATAATAAAATGCTCATTTTATTAAAGGAAAATAAATAATGATGCTACAAAATAAATCTAAGGAGAATAAAAAGGTGCCTATGCTAGACTTATTGGGGAAAGGGTAAATAAAAGAAACAGGAAAAAAGGAGGTCACGAAATCTTGTCGTTGAAGCTCGCCTCTTGTCTTGTGTTCTATGCTTTATTATCATTCGCTCTTCTTGTTAGCTGGAGGCATGGGAAGCTTGTTATTATCGATTAAATATTGGATAGCCTCCTTTAGCTTCCAACAGCTCTCAGTAGCATGACCCCTACCTTGATGGTACTTGCAGCGTTCATCTGGATTCCAACTAGGCAATCTCTTTTCAGGTGCGGGATCTTGAATAGGTCCAATGGGAGTAATGAGTCCCTTAGCATGGAGTCGATCGAAGGCATTATCGTAACTCATCCTAATGGGGGTGAAGTCTTTCCTTAGTTTCTTCTTAGATCCTTGGTTATCCATGGCTAAACTTCACTGAGATCATAGGTAATAACATTGTTATTAGAGTGGGCGTTTTCGAAAGAAGAAGGATTGTCGTTCTTCTTTCCTTTCTAGCCACCGTGGTTACTATTGTTAGCACCTTTTTGCTTTGCGAGGTCGTCTTCAATCTCGATTCCGATGTCATAAACGGCCTTGAAAGTATTCAAGTTGTGTTGATATTTTAAGTGCTTTGAATACTTTTCTTTAAGTTCTTGATAAACATCCTCACAGACTCTTTTTCGGTGGGCACCTCAATCCTATTAGCGGAAGTTTCCCTCCATTTATTGAAGAAAGAACTAAAGCCTTCATTTTCTTTTTGTCTTAGCACCTCGAGCTGTCTATAATCGGTTTTGACTTGAATATTACACTTATATCTATTAATGAAAACGTTTACAATAGCATCCCAAGTAGAGGTTTTCTCTTTGTCAAAGGAGAAAAACCATTGTTGGCAAACGGTTTCAAGAGATAAAGAAAACAAGGAATGAAAGACTTTCTTATCAAGCCCCTTAATGTTCATTATACTTTCAAAGGCCCTTAAGTGAAAGTAAGGATTATCTGTTGCCTTGAATTTTGGGATGTCGTTGGCATTGAACTTATGCGGAAGAAGTTCCTTGTCCACCAAGACCCCTTGTAAACTAATGCCTTGAAACATGTATTCACTAGATAGCTTGCTCAAGCTTTCTTGCATAAGGTCCATTTGTTGTTGTTTCACAGGGTCATTGATTTTGAGAGCTAAAGCCTTCAACGCCTCAGTCACATCAGTCAATTGACTCCTAAGTTAATTAACTTCCTCTTGAGTTGCCAATATCTTTTTAGCTTTCCTCTTTTGACGAATCGGTTTATCAAAAGTTAAGACATGAATAAAGAGGTTGTCCTTGATTAATAGCCCTTCTCTCCTCGACCAAGTATTGTGGAAAAGGAAAATTAGGGATATTCTTTGTTAATTATTTGACTCAAATTCTATTCAACATGCAATGGATGGAAGAACGTAGAAAGAATGAAAGTTGTGATATGGAGAAAGATGATGTAGATGGAGAGAAAAAAAAATGGAATAGAATGTACCCCCAACTCAAATGACGAAAAAAACCGACTCATGCATGAACCTAAGACATGGTCATGGTGTTATATACTCAAAGTGTGTGCTAAGACTAGTGAGTGTAGGTAACATGTTAAGACTCGTTTAGACTCGAACAAAGACTAAGTTAAGACCTCACGTATATGCATTAAACCAGATAGACTGTGGTATTTTAGTCATAACTTTTGATCTGTACCCCAACAAGAAGGTGTCCGTAAGTGATCTAAACGGAGATCTAGCAAAGAGAAGTGGTAAATTTTCGAGCACTTAGTTTAATCACCTTTACTTTTCTTGTTTAAAAGGACTTTCATTAATTAATTAGTGTTGATTGGTCTCTTTTAAAATAATTAATTAATCAATTCCACATAGTATCTTGCGCTAAATAAAGACTAGAATTGAATTAAATAATTGTTGGTTGATCACTTAAGCCAAGGAAAATCTTGTCTATTTATTGTTCTTTCACGAATATTATCAAATAAGAATAACGACTTTTGCAATGTAATTCCTACGTGAAATAATATTTGTAAATAAAATCAACTAACATAGTTTTAAGTATCGCGTTGCATATATTGTTTGGTGATGAAATTGTGAAAAAGGAAGAGCTAGTAGAGGTCGTACTAGGGCTAGGATGACGATTCCCCTTTAAAAGGAACGTTATCTTAGTACCCTCGCTCCCGAACTCATTTCTGGTTTATAGACCGATTTGGGCATGGGTAAACTTATGATTTGTGCTAATTATTCCATGAACTCCACATGGAAGAAAATCATGAACGCGGTTTATGAGTTTTTCCTAAAATTCATTGGCGACTCCTACTTATTTCTTATAAAAAAGCGTGATGATAGAATCAATTCTAATTCAAGGTCCCCCAAACAGTCAGAAATTCAAATCCTACTACACCTTAACAAGTGTAAAGTCGTAGGCTTTTAAATGGCCATTGGCATCTAAGGAAGCACCCCCTTACAATGGGATCACCCTGCTTTCAGGTAGCTAGCAAGCGCACCAAGCCGAGCCTAGGCTGCCTGGTGCGTGCTAGCGCACCAAGGCTAGCATGGTGCTACCTGCGTGTGGTAACAGGGGCACAACAGCACGCCAAGGCCAACCGCCCGTACTTGTGTGCGTGGCTTGCTGGTAGGAATGGCAACGGGTCGGATTCGAATCGGACCTAACAGGATCAGAATCCGACCCGATTATTAAACAGACTATAAATTTGGATCCGAGACCGAATCCGAGTCCGGATCAATATCCTTCGAGTCTGGATCTGCTAGATTTTTGGATCTCCAAACTGCCGGACCTCCGAATCCAAATCCGGAAGACTTACACAATACGCGATAATATCAACCAACAAAAATGTATCAATTTACATTCAACCATAAAATTTTATATAATATGCAAAAATATGAGTATTTTAATAAGAAATTATACAAATATTGAAAAAAAAATTAAAACAAAAAAAAAGCCAAAAATAGCAGAAGTGGAAGATTAGAAGGCGCCCAAACACAATAATCTTTTTAAATTGCTAAGTAATAGTGACTTTAATTCTTCAAAAATATTATGAGATTTATTCTCTTGGATTATAGTGAGAAATTAAGAAAATGAGGTGATGAGAGAGGAAAAAGAAAGAGTTGAGGTTGAAAGGAAATGAATAAATGAAAGAGGGGTGGCAGCTACATGTGAAGAATATGGAACGAGGGTTGTTAGGGTTTTAATATATGTATAATATTTAAATAAAATAACTGCATGTCTTACTCATTGTCAGACTCGGGTCACGCAGATCGGAACCTACACAGGATCGGAATCCGGTCTGGCTCCTATTCGGAGTCGGACTTTATTTGGTGGATTCGGATTCAGACTTTTTTTATATCAGATTCGAATCGGACTTTTTCTTCGGATCAGGTCGGATTCAAATCGAATTCGAACTAAATTTCCATCCCTACTTGCTGGGCCGAGGCAGCAGCTGCGTGCCAGCTAGCTGGGCCGAGGTAGTAGCCCACGCTGGCTGCTTTGGTGGCCAATTGAGGGTACTACGTGGCAACACCTTATTGATGGTTTGGTTGGCATAGGTGCACTACTACAATTTAACCCTTATTGTGCCACAAATTTTTCCGCATTTTATTTTTATTTGTGGCAAAATTTTACATTGCCACAGGAAAACTCCTTTAATCACAATAATTAGTTTTACGTATAGTATTTCTGCCATATGAAAAAAAATTTGTGGCAAACATGTACTTTCGGCTACAAACATAGCCACAATAAACCTTATTAAGTGGCAAATTGAATCACCTAAATTATTACTTTAAGAAAAAACCGCTAATTAAAATGAGCCAAAATAAAAATCTCCCGCTAGATTAAAAAAACTAGAATGTGCCCGTGCTAATGTACGGATTTTAATTAAAGATAAGATTAAAAAAATACAAAGTATATAGATGCAAATGGTATTTAATAAAACCTAAAATAATAACAACAAAAACCAAAAAAAAAATTAAAAATCTAAAAACAAATTGATTACAAATTTTTTAAAAAAAAACCCTAAGTGTTGAATTCATATATTAAAAAAAAAAATTAAAGTCTTGAAATATTATGCTAAACGAACCTAAGTCTTCAATTAGATTGTCCACACATCTCTCGTTTTAGATAATAGAATTCTTCCTCCCATCTTACTTGTAAAGCAGATGCAACTATCATATCATCATTTCCTATCTCAGGAACATGTAGTATGAAAGTGAATGTATTCATCAATCGTTCACTCAGATACTCCTCTGGAAAGTAGTCTCCAAATTCTTCTTCATAAATAACAAATGTAGCCATTATGCAGGTGACTAAATCCTTAATATATATGATTAAAGGATATACTTACATTATCTGTCATCGATTGAATACTTGATATTGAAAAACTGATAATCATCTCAGCATATTGGCTAAAGAGTGTAACAGACATTGTATTTGTAACGTCTCCAATTTTTATATTGATTCTATATATGTTATTATTGATATGATATAATTAGGTATAGTGATATGTAAACAAGGAGTATAATTATATTTTTTAAATAAAATAAAAGAGTGAAAATACCTTGGCCTACTGAAAGAGGGGTCACACTCCACACACATATCAGCTCTCCTTAAGTGTCAAGCACATGATTCATACCAAATAGGCATAGAAGAATCAATATACAAAACCTTTTCTAGTACTCAAAAGTATTTTACCTGAAAACACACATAAAATATTAAATACCTCATGTATAAGAAAATGAAATCAATAATTATTGATATACATACATTATGAGCCACTGAAAAGTGATTCAACTTGATCCTTTTTACATTAAACACCATTTCCATTTCAGAGATACTATTTTCAATATCTGGCTCCAACTGATATGTTTTTGGACATATCCATCATCCGCATACCTATATGATTTATATAAGTACATAAGTATGCAACATAAACTTACATTGTATATAATGATTTTTTTAGGCTTACCAACCATGTAGATCATCATTTTCAACAATATCAAGATCAATAAAAAGTCTGGTACGTCCAACAGTCGAAAGACATGCACCTATTAGAAGGTTAGTAAAAGTATTCAAAGCAATGATAATAATGAAAAATGGCATCATAGTCTTTCTATGGTTATCTAATTTTAAAAAACTTATTTTACCATAATAGGAGCCAAATGATACCATGGATGTACCTAACACATGATCATGATTAAGCTCATTAAATAAGAAACGACCTTTATCATGAGCAAACCCCTCCTATAAAGTTAGCCTCATTGTTTTCATGCCGTAAATCAAAATATGTCATTAGATTTTTTTTTAAAAAAAAAAAGAAAAAAAAACCTTAACATTGCATAAGTTGTTTTAATTACATAAACATATTGTAACTTTTGTAATATACTCTTATTTTGTGTTGCAGAGTAACACATCTCTTTTGAATTGTTGTCTCCCACCTGAGACTTTATATGATTCAGACACATATATAACCAATCCAAAAAGATCGGATATGACCTTCAACACTCAAAAAATAATTTTAAAAATGCAATAAATATTAGTACTATTTATTTTAATTACTAAAAGACACATACCGATGAGAGAACTATTGCGCATGTGAAGATACTATGGAATGTGGGAAAAATTCAATAAACCTGAAATTGTACCTTGGGATATCATCACAATCATCAAAAATTTCTGTTATCATGGTCTTGTTGCCAATTTAAACCTCATTTGGTTGTTATAATATTTTTATGATGTATCTAGAGACATAAGATCTAGCTGAGAAATTCAATAAACCTTTCCTTGTTTCAAGATCTTTTTATATTTATTAATGTCAGCGTTAAATAATGTGATTTGAACTTCGTCCCCCTAGGAATTGAAAATTTCATACATAGATAAGTGTCAAATAAATGAATATATTGAAAAAAAAGTAAGCACTAAGTAAAAACATAGTTCAAACCTTCGAGTCAATGAATACCATACTCCATGAACGATGGACGTAATTTATACCTCTAGCTCTACTTTGTTCATTGACCATCCATAATAAACACACTCTCATATTCACATTCAATGTCGTAAGGGTAATACAATGACATGGTGTGTATCTTGTGTTCATTTCCTGCATTTCAACATCATTGAAGTGGGCATAAAAAATAAATTACATAATATATCATTATTGATCGAACCTCGCACATGTATACAGGTTACATAAATAATATAGATAATGAAATAAATCCATAATAAAGCAAAATAGAAGCATTAAAATAACAAAGAAAATCTAATATATAAAAAAAATAGTATAGATCTGAAATTACACTAAAACAAACATTGCTAAGAGTTACTAAACAAATGTTATAACAAAACTACATACATAGCTAATTTACCGTTTAATACTTCTTTATATACAATATTTTTGGTTAAACTGTGAGAAACATCCTTTTTATTTTGTACTAAAATTTTTAGCCCGGAAGGAGATGTAACTCGTGACATTGCAACATATAATTGACCATGATTAAACACGGGCCTAGGGAGAAAAATGCCAACTTTGCTCAATGTCTGTCCTTTGCTCTTATTTATTGTCATGGCAAAGGCTAATTTTAATGGAAATTTCCTTCTTTTAAGAGGGATATCTATCTTCTTGTTGGAAGGTGTTAAATCAATTCGCATAATAAGAATTGATTTTGTAGCTCTTTGATCTGTGATCACTTGTGCCTCAATTACTCTGTAACCCAATTTCTTGATTATAAGGCGTGTTCCATTGCACAACCCTACAGATTGACTTATATTTCGCATCAATATTACTGGGGCACCAACTTTCAACTCTAAGCAATGATTAGGAAGACCTGACAAATTTAATGAGTTTAATAATTCCATAGTCTCCATGTTATCAAGGATCCCACCATCTCTTTTATGACCCAAAGTATCCGAACTATAGTAGCTTTGCACGTTTCCTGGTAGCATTGATAAAATTTTCAAATTTAATTCATCTACATCATTGTTTGTTGGTGCTAGAATTCCGCAATCCTTGAGGTACTCCCAATCCATGTAATTTGAAGGCAAGTTGGGGTAGACAAAGTTAATGAGATTTTGCAAACCATGTTCATCATTGATTATAAAAAAATCACGTGGTATTTCAATCCAATTTGGTTCACCTTCCTCTGTAATGGGCACTCCTGCTATAACTCCTTCTCCAACTTCTATTATTCAATCAGCAAATTCTCGAAATTTGTTGAAGGGTATCGGAGGGAACGTCACTTCGACATAAACGCATGTTTATCCTTAGACGCATAACTTGATAGTCTCTCCAAAAGGACGTGTGATGCAAGGTAGCTGCAACAATAGATTCTCGTCCTTCATTTGGCACCACGGGAAGTATCTGTCTAAAGTTTCCACCAAGAACAACCAATTTACCTCCGAAAACTCTATTGTCAAGACAAATATCCTTGAAATGTCGATCTACTGCCTCAAATGCTAATCGATGGGTCATTGGAGCATCATCCCAGATAATTAATGATGCTTCACAGATCAAATCAGCACGGGTTGAGTCTTTTTTGAAGTTACAAATGAAATGTTGATCAGGATCAAAAGGAATCTTGAAAGTCGAATGTGGGGTTTTACCCCCAGGAAATAATAAAGCAACAATTCCCGATGAAGCCACAAAGAGCACGATCTTTCTTTTAGATCTGAATTTCGCAAACAGAGTGTTCCACAGGTATGTCTTTCCTGTCTCACCACTCTCGTAGACAAAAAATAGGCCACCTACATCTCGAGAATGAGCATCGAGTATTCCAACATATACTCTATATTGATATGTGTTTAACCCTCTAACTAAGCTATCAAATCTGTTGGCTTCATCATGCATGTCATATTCAAGTTCATCTCTTATCAACCAATTCAAGGCATTGCGTGCTATCTCTGAAGAAGGTTGTGGCATGTTAGGGAAATCTCTTAATGACCTTCCAAGTTTATTCAATATATGCTCAATCTCTTATAATCCTTGATTCTGCATCTCTTCGGGAGTTAATCGTAATTTAGGGTTTCTAGTTTGACGTTGCATCATTCTCTCGAGGTCATCAATAAGTTCACCCCAATGTTTTTCCCAAAACTGTTTCAGATCACTTACTTCTGAAAACATCAATATGGAGAAAAACATGTTTCTCAACTGTGAACCCGATGCCCAGTTAGAGGCTTCTGACAGAGTTTAATGCCACTCATTATCTTCATCAAGCAACCCTAAGGCATTACATGCAGATCTAAAGGTAGGGTGGATGACACCATCAACAGTTCATATATCTTCAAAAGATTTCGCTCCACAAACCTTAGTTAAAAGCATCTGCAAGTAATATCTTTCCCTAGAATTTGGATGAACAAAAGGCAATCTACCAATACAAAGTCTTTCAAGCCGTTGTGCCTACCTTTTTGTAGAACAATCCCATTGGAATCCCATATGAAAATTTTTGTAAGTACATTAATTTGCTTCTGGAAAATCCTTGTTAGCTTGAAACCACATAGTTAACATGGTTTGTTGCAATCTCGATCGTTCAAGGACTGTGTGTAGATCATCATTATCATTGAAAACTACAAATTGTTCACCAAGTTGATGAAACTAAAGTAGTTCTGTTGAAGGATATTGATATTGCAAATCAAACTCAAATATTCTCCAGCATGCTTCAATGGCTGATACATATCGACAATATAAGTATTGTTTTATCTAATCCACTCTATTTCCTTGCCTTACCTTTGACCACGTCGTGTGGTTGAATTGCTTTAAATGACAACTGTTGCTCGATCTTGACCTTTAGTAACATACTTGTATAGATATTTTACCACACGTCTCGCAGCAACACGCTCAACATTTATGTGTGCATTGTAAACACATAGATCTCTGTTATATGATACCACCCAACAATTATATACCTCCCTTGCATTAACAATGATGGGCTCTCTATGTTGTCTACGTCTATACTGCACAAAGTCATTATCATCAAAGGTGGTTTCAGTAAAAAATATCTTCGGGAAATGATTTGAACACTTTCCATCGATTAAACATGGTTCACATGGTCCATGGAGCATGTTCTTGGTAACTGTTTCAAATGCCAAAGGATCTATATCCTTGTCAGGAATTTCCATAGAGATAATTACATCGATATCCTCTGGACACTTAAGCTTATCTTCTAGAGCCAATGTTATGAGAATATATGCATGTGGAAGTCAGTGCTATTGATTTTCATTGACATAAAAATCTATAACATGAAATATGTCCCATGTTAATTAATTCAATATGTCAAAAAATATAACACGATTATATAATTAATCAACACAACTCACCAGCAATGACTTCTCAGAACTTCTTGTTATCCTTCAATTCGCGAAGCATTTATTTCAATTTGATCTTGAAAACACGTGCTACAATGTCTGTTCTATCTTCAATGCGACAACTTCCACGTGTAGATATCTCACTTACAATCTCAGGCCAGTTTGGATTGCAAGTGAAAGTTATAAATAAATCAGGTGGACCCAAAACACGAACAATTGACATAAAATTTTGATAATGATGGGCCATATTACGGGGGCTTCGTGTGAAGGATGATGGTAATATGAATAATCGACCTACATACGTAGCATTGACATCTCCAGCCTTGATTGCATCTTGGAGTCCACAGTATAAATTAGAGCGAAGCCAGCCTTGATTTCTCCTTATCCATGATAATCTATATTGTTCCATTGCAGTGTATGCATCAACATCAAATTGTTGCAATAAGCGCCCGGAATCTATCAAGGTGTCACCCTCTTCTTCCCTATCATGTATCCGAAATGAATAGAATTGTCGCATTGTCACAGTACTTTGACTGGTATTTGTACTTGATGCCTTAGGTATCCCAACTCTTCATTCATCGGTACCATATGGAAACAGTAGTGGGTATTGTAAAGGCATATAACTTGGATGAGTTTCATCAATCCTTTGTAACCCACCATCTATTTTTTACAATATGATATCTCGATTATCTATGTCTTCAGTTCCATCACCTACCATTAATGCAGCCACTTCACTTGCGGTTGGTTGGATATATTGTCTGCCTTCTCTTGTGCAAATAAGCTTAATTCTAAAATCTTGATGATCACCTTGATCGCACAACATATTGCCAGCATTTCTTAATACTGTGACATAAGGATTTATATCATCAAGCATCATTTTTAGTCCTTCTAAAATTCTTGGATCTATGGAAGAAGCTTCCGCGCCCCCCTTGTGATGTAGTTGGTTGGATGTTACATTGTCAGTATCATAGATGTACAACTGTGCAAACTTTGGACTTGTTCCTGGCTCAGGGAGTAAAGTTCCAATTCGATTGTAAGTACTACCACTTATACGATAGACATAGGGGCCTCTACCATCATTAAAAGTGTTATCAATCCGACCACTCATAGAGGTGAAAGCTAACATAGAGCTGAAAGCTCTAATATTGTTTTCAAATTGCCGATGTGGCAAAAGTGACATTAAAAACGGCGGTGTCAAAGGTAAAAGCGGCAATATAACTTTCCCACTTTGACAACAATGATTGAACCTTGGGTGTGTTTTATTACTACTCTTTACCCTTTCTTCTATCCACATAAGGGCCTTGCAATTAGGACACACAACCTTTCTAAGTCCAAACTCCCAACGTCTATCAAACTCATCTCTACGATGACATTGATGAGTCACTTCTGCATGCAAATGTTTTTTTTTAGAGAATATCAATTAACAATGTCGACATCAATTATGTGTGTGGTTAAGTAGCTTGGCAAAGTGGTCTAGCATTAGGTCTAGCATCATTGTCTATCCCCTCATTAGGCGAGCTTTCTAGAATGAAAGTTTTTAAAAATTTAATAGAATCCTTAATGCAAGGTATTAGTATTATAAAGTAAATTTTAATGGTTCCTATAAGTACCATTTATATTGATCTCATTAGGAAATTTCTCCACTTCACGTGTCACATCGTGATATTGATGTGAAGATCGACGTAATTGCATCCAATCAATAGGTGAGCTTTCTGGAATGAAAGTTTTTAAGAATTTAATAGAATCCTTTATACAAGGTATTAGTATTATAAAGTAAGTATTAATGGTTCTTATAATTAAGTAGGATTTTTTGTGAAAAATTACCTTTTATATACAACTTTTTGTGAAAAACTACCTTTTAAAAAAATGTTGTAAATGACTACCACTTTTTTTAAAAATGTTGTAAATAACTACCACTTGCCGGAATCTTTCCGTTGACTTTTAATTCCGACGTTGACTAGACCATCCCCACCCCTCCGCCTCCCTTTACTAAATTTCGACCACCACCCACCCCCTCCGCCTCCTTTTTCCAATTTCCGACCACCGCCACCCCTGCACCCATCCTTTTAGCCATCCCTTACCCCTTCTTGCAGCCCTCACAATCGGACCACCCCCACTTCCGTTTTCGACAGCCATTTCCGGCCACCCCTCAAACAAATTATCAATTTTCTGATTTCCGGCCTCAAATACTTCGAAACCCCTCAAACAAGTTATCAATTTCTAGCCAAATTTCATCTCACCCACCATATATCACCCTCAAAATCCCGCCCACCCTCCTTCGGCCCCCTCGAAAACCTTACCCTTTTAAATTTCTAGATTTGGGTTTTTTTTTTTTTTAATTTCAGGTTTCAAAGACATTGAAGGTTGATTTTAATGGTGGTTGCGGGGAAGAAGGGGTAGGAATGACTAAATTAAAGGTGGTTTGCAAGAAGGGGTAAGGATGGCTAGGAACAAAGAGGGCTTGTAGGGGGTGGGGATGGTCGAAAATCGGGAAGGAAGGCGGAGGGGCAACAAGCGCAATTTTCCGGCAGGGGTATGGGTAGGGGCAGTCTGAAACTGGAAAAAGGGAGGGGGAGTTGACGGCGAGGGGGTGGGGGTGGTCAAAAGCTGGAAAAGGGAGGAGGAGGAGGGGTGGGGGTGGTCGAAAACGGGAAAAAGCCGCCAAGTGGTCGAAAGGTAACTCGGGACCTACAGGGGCTGGAGGCATCATTCGAGGGGGCAATGGCGAGGTTCATGAGGTTTTTGCGATGAATTGTGGAGCTTGTACATACACTAGGGCCGAGCTGTTGGGTGTGCTTAGGGGGCTTGCGATAGCATTGAATGGTGGACATCGAAGAGTACAACTTCGAGTGGATTCTGAAGTTATTCTCCGTTTGTTGGTGGATCCTACACCTACAAACTCTCCTTTTATACATATCATTAGAAAGTGCAAAGCTTTACTTGGTAGGAATGGTTGGGAAGTTCGAATCAAGCATTGCTTTAGGGAAGCAAATAGAAGTGCGGATTGGCTTGCAAATTATGGCGTTTCCTTAGAGCAAAAGTTGATCATCTTTGAGGCGATCTAGGCGGATCTTGGTGCTGTTTTATTGGAGGATTTAGGGGGGATGGCATTGCCTAGACAAGTGCCTAATAATAAAGGTTAAGCTAGCTTGCTTTAGCTTGTAGTGTAGCTACTTTTATTTTTCTGTTTTGTTTGGTTTTCTTTGTTTTCTAGTTTGTAGCTTTCTCCTTCTTTCAAGAGCTTGCCCCTCGTGCTCACCAAAATATATATATATATATATATATAAAACTACATTAACCGGCCTTGTCATTGCTATGCTCTCATTAGTTCAGTATCCAACCTTAATAATCCCGAAAACAACGATGAGATCATAACTCCTCAAGGAAATTTATCCTTTTTCTTTTTGGCGGAAAATCATTTCCAATCAATTAGATAAAACCTGATTGACCTTGTGGCTCATAAAATCGACAATCAACATGATTTACGAAGAAATTAATTACATATAAAAGAGCATCATGGTCAATTATGATCTAATCTTTGTTTCCGAAACAATTGAAGTTCCAATATCACACAACTTACACTACATTAATATAATTCATAAAACATCAAATCTTCAGATACTGCTTAATCATAATTCATTGAAATACTTAACCAAAAGACCCCAGATAAAAAAAAACACAACTGACCACAACAATTGTTTATTATTTGACGTTTGAATAGTTAAATGGTGATATGATATATGTGAGAACGATTATACTGAAATCCTTCTTATACACTAATATTCCACAAATGATGTAATTGAAGGCTTTTATACCTTAGCATAGAGAGGAGAATAATTGGGCCCCAAATAATCATGGGCTGACCATAACAACTAGGACCAATTGACTTATTGTTGACTTAGCTTAATTGGAGGCTTGGGCCTTGACCTTGGAATATTGGATCATTTAATGACTAGGCCCAATTAGCTTAATTGGACCCAAACAACTTGCCCCCCAGACCCGAGTTGAAAGGATGACGGGTCGGGTTTGAATCCAATAAAAATGGAGGGAAGTAAATGATCTAATTAAATAAAAAGATTTAAATTTTAAACAGTCATTAACTAAATAACTGTAATTAAGATAATTAGTGGGAAGTTGAGTGGATAATGGGCGGTTAATTAACAGAGAGAATGTGTTTAACGGTTACTTAAGGAGGCGTTTAAGAGAGATTTAAACTTTTCGACCCTTGAAATTCCTCTTTCTGGAACTATAGGGCCTGACTCGTACTCTTTCCTCATTTCTTCACTAATTCACACTTGAATTCTCGCCCAAGACGCCATTTTCGCTTTGAAATCTTCGCGCAATATCTCCGAACCAAAGGTCGACACTCAAATCAGCCGTTCTGACTAACTTAATCGGTGCATTTCAACCCATTTGAAGGTAAACCTCTTCGAGTTTCCCTTGATTTTATTAAGTTTTTGAAAAAATTCCTCTTTTTCCCACTTTTCTTCTTCGAATTTGACTATGGCCCGAGGAAGAGGGCGTCGATCCGGACGAAGGGGTCAAGCTAGGGACCCTTGAGACCGTGCCGATGTTTGGTATGGGGAGCGAGCCGGAGAAGTTCCGGAGAGGGGGATTCCGGCCGTTCCTCTTAATGCCGCGCCGCCCCAGCAGGACGCCGGGGTTGACGAGGAGGAGCGACCAGAGCAGGGAGAGCAGGCAGGGCAGGCAGAGCAGGTAGAGGATTTGCCTGCTGTGCTTTGGGACTTGCTCCCTGGGCATGCTTAATGGCAAAATGCTGAAGCTCAGCAAGCCATGGTGAGAAATGCCCCTTACTCCTGGTGGGTTAGGCATTCCGAAACCTATCGGTTTGCCGAACAAATAGAGTTGCACTACGGCATTTTCGAGGAGGATGGGTATTGGTGGCGAATGCCCTCGCCGATTGACAGGATTCATCGTCCCCCTCCTTGGTATATAGGGGTATACACTCGGCAACTACAGTATGAGCTTCGGTTCCCTCTGGATCCCTTCGTCAGGGATTTTCTAATAAAGTACAAAATTTCTCTGTGACGGTTAACTCATGTCAGCATTTGGCGGGTAATGACTTATCTCTGGGTGTGTCGGTTTTTTGCCGTTGAACCGAATTTGCATTGCTTCCGAAGGATGCATCTGCTAGTGCGGAACACCCAGAGCGTGTACGGCCAGCATGGGCCTGGCTGGTGGCGAATAGAGAGCCGCCCTCAATATTTGACTATGTGGCCGAACGACACTTCGGATAAGGATTGGAGAGGTTAGTAGATCTGGGTAAGGGTTCCCGCTGATTCGTAGCACCCTCATTTTTTCGGGGATCCCCGATATCTCTCCAGGCCCGATCCGAACATGCAGGATCTGGGTCCCGAAGACCCTAATGCCACCCGTCACCCCAGCTTTGAACAAATGAGCTTCTTCGGGAAGCAAGAGAATCTTGGGGGAACTGGCCGAATGAGATTCCTCCCGACCAGATGGCTTCCAGATAACCATTAAGTCTTCCAAGAGAAGATGTTGGCGGTTGTTGGCCTTAGCCGAAAGCATAGAGGTGGTAAGTATTTTCGGCTGGGGCCGAGGACTTGCTCTATTTATTTATTTTTTTCTTATTTTTAATGCCCATTCCCTCAGTCTAACCTTCGTCTTCCCCTTTCAGAGTTGAGCGAAGCCACTTCGGGTATTGACTACAATCGGCTTGGGGTGAATGCTGAACGGGTCATCTTAGACCGGGCTCCAGCGATCACAGCTCCGAAGAACCATCCGTTGCATTTGCATTCAACGGGCCTTCAGATCGAGGTTGCCGCAGATTACACCAAGCAGAAGCCTTGGTGGGAGAAGCGAGATCCCCTTATGCCCTAATTACCCGAGAAAGCACAGGCTACTCAGACAGCCGAAGACGTGACCCGAGCAATTGACTCCTTGGAAGGAGGTGTAGGGACGTTTGGTGCTGCCGATCGGGGTACCTCTGCGTCCGGAGCTCAGCCAAGGATTTCGGTAAGCTCCTTGTCTCTTGCCTTGTTGTTGTTTTTTTTTTTTTTTTACTCAAACCTTGCTGCCCCCCATTTCTGCAGTCCGAGGAAGGGAGCGGAAGGAGAGAAGGGAAAGCACCTGCTCGTCCTGAAGACTCATCTTCGTCTGAATCTAAAGAAATGGACGAACAACCCTTGGCCAAGAGGAGGAGGAGGATAGCAGTGTTGGGACCTCGTCAGTTTCAGACGGGGATGATGCCTACTGGAGGAATCCATATTAGGGAGCCTGATGAAGGCAGAGGCACGCCGAGGGCTCCCCCTACGCCCGAAATCCCGCCTCCTCGAACCCTTCCTCCACCTTCCCGAAACTCAAGAGATGGAGGTGGACCAAAGAACTCCCGATCTGAAAGGGGGGGCTCAAGGACATTCTGCTGAAGCCGCTGAGAAACCAATTGCTGAAGGTTTCTCGGACGACATCGATAGGGAGGTTGACGCTTTGCTTCGTCAACCTGATTTAGGGGAGGAAGAAGAAGAGGTCATTGTTGTTGACCCCGGTAGAGATCAGCTGGGCTCTACCGAAAGGGAAAAAAGTGCTGAGCCCGAGAAGGCTCAGGAGGTTCCTTCTTCTTCCTTTCCCTCCTTCTAGACGCTAAATTCTGGAGACCTGGGTTTCTGGGCCCCTGCATCACCGTTCCTGAACCCGTTTGGGAACGTATTTGGGGCCAGAACCAAGAAGGAGCTGTAGGCTACTTCGGCGACCTCACTGGTATGTCCGAGGTAGACCGAGCTAGGGTGTGGTCACTTAAGGCCACTGCTGGAATGGGCAAATCCAGCCGAAGGGTCCCTGACCCTGCGAGAGACAACCAGCGCCTGCTGATGCAGGTACTTAACCGTTTAAGCTCTTTCCTTTTTTAATTCTGTTCTTCTTCTCTCTTTTTTTTTTTTTTACTGATGTGCTCCTGCAAACAGGTTGTGCACAATCAGACTCTCACTGTAGAGCTGATAGACACTCTCCAAGAAAAGCTGGAGCATGCCTGGGAGGATGCCAAGATTGCCCAGGAGGAGGCGAAGCTGGCAGAGCTGAAGCAGCAGGTTGATGAGGAGAAGTAGGCGGCGACCGAAAAGTATGAGAAGCAGGCTGCTGAGGCCCTTCAGTCCTTCTGCCACGCCATGGAAACTGAGGTCTTTCCTACTCTAATGGTCGGGGAGAGGGTCATCAACGAGCTGGGGGCTTTCGACATCCCCAGTTTCGGGGCGGCTATCTCGCGCCGAATTGCTGCCGAGGCTGCTGGTCAAGTCCAGGAGATGGAGCAGAGGCTGGAAGGCCTTGAATCCAGCAAGATGGCCGCTGAAGAGGCTCATCAGGCTAGGGATGATCAACTCTCTGTTGGCCAAGCTGCTGCTGAAGACCAGGACCAAAAGCTGAAAGGTTTGGAAGATCAGCTAAAGGTTAAGGGAGACGAGCTGACCCAAGCCAAGGCCGAGACTTAAAATATCCAGCTGGAGCTTAACGAGCAGAAGACTTCTTCATCCAAACTCTCAGAAGAATTGGAGAAATCTAAACAAGATTTGGAGGAGAGTCGAAAGAAACTGGCTGATGCTAAAGCCTTGCTCCGGGTCCACCTTTACACGCAAGAAGAATATGAAATGGGTTACACAAATGGGTTTAAGGTGGCCCGGAGGTTGGCTCTCCATGTTGAGCCTTCGCTGGATTGGGCTTAGTGCGCGCTCTGGGTTCAGGATCCCGAGGATCCACACATGAAGTATCCTACTCCTGTTGAGTATGAAATCCTTCAGGCTGAAGCAGCCGAGGAAGAAGCTGAACGAAAACACCTGGAGGCTGAACAGAGAGTCGCTGATGCCCAGATAAGAGCCCAACCTGCCTCCTCTGCTGCTGGAACTAAGGCTGCTCAAGGGCCAGGCACTGCTGACCATCCTGACCCTCCAGCTAAAGCGTAGGAAATCGGGCAGTCGTTTTTAGAGTCTTGCGGATCGACGTGTGCTTAACTTCAGACTTGCCGCTTTCTGAATCCCTTTTTGCCTTATTTTTTGCTTTCAGCTTGCCTTGATGTACAAACAGTTTATTTTTGTTTCTGTACGTATTTCGGCAGCTGTTATTTTCCTCTTGTGGGCGGCTGCCGATACTGTCTTTTATTTTGATTGGACACTTATGTTTGCAATTCGTAATCCGAGCATGACTTCGTGTTTATGAATTTGACATTTCCCTCATACTGCTTTGCTATGAACTTGTTTTTTTTTATTTATTTTTTGCCAAGTACAAAGCTTCGTTGTGCCTCTTGCACCCGTTGTGCCTCTTGCCCCCCTAGAGATTTGAAGGCTTGCCCTTCAGGTTTCTGAGATCACTATTTTCTACCAGTTTATGCTTTTGTTCTTGATTTTCTGTCTATCTTAAAAATGGATACCTCAAATACAGGGCCAACTGAAGGCAGTATTTCAGGTAATGGCTATCTAGGATACAAGACTCAGTTAAGGCAATATCCCAGATTTGTAGAACAAGTCTTACTAAGGTTGTCACCCCAGCTGAAAGACCAGAGTTCTTTAGAAAGGCGAGTTTATCGGCAATCCGAAACCTGGTGCTCTGAGGGCGAAGGTTTCGGACAGGGCCGAAGGAAACCCTTAAAAGAGTAGATATCATACAGAAAAAATGGAAGAGTAAAGATTGCAAATGTTTTGTGGAGAATAGTGGCTCTGAGGCCTTTCATTAATAATTCAGAATGTACTTACAAAGATTGTTCTACCCCAGAGGGTTTACACGTGATATTTTTTAAGCACATCGGCGTTCCAGTGATTTTTCAGTTCAGTTCCATCCAATTGCCGAAGTCAGTATGTTCCTGGCTGAAGCTCATCATAGACTTTGTAGGGTCCCTCCCAAGTAGCTGAGAGCTTCCCATGAATTCGGCCTTTCTGAACTGCAGCTGCATTCCGAAGGACAAGGTCTCCAATTTTTAGAGGTCTTGCCTGGACTCTTCGGTTGTAAAATTTACTGATTCTATGCTTGTAAGCAGCCATTCTGACCTAGGCCGAGTCTCTTACTTCGTCGACGAAATCGAGGGATTCCTTCATAAGATCCTCATTCTCGGCCGAGAAGTGGTGCACTCGCAGGCTTTCTGTACCGATTTCCACAGGGAGAACGGCTTCGGCGCCATACACCAATTCAAAGGGTGAGTGGCCCGTTGCCTCTTTTTCGGTTGTCCGAAGGGACCAGAGGGTTCCTGGGAGCTCCTCCAGCCACTTGGACTTTTAACGTCCACCCTCTTTTTCAGGGCATTCAGGATTTTCTTATTTGTAGCTTCGGCTTGTCCGTTACTTTGCGGGTGGCATACCGCTGAATATGCCTACTTAATGCCGAACTGATCTGTATACCGCTTCAGCGGCAGATTATCGAATTTCCTTCCATGATCAAAGACAAATACTTTCGGGATGCCGAAACGAGTGATGATATTCTGCCAGACAGTTTGCTGTGTAATGTTCGAGGCTGCTTCGGCCTTAACCCATTTACTGAAATAGTTAACACCGACTATCAGCCATTTTTTCTGGTATGCGACATCCGGAAATGGGCCTAGGATATCCAACCCCCATTGGGCAAATGGAAGCGGACTCAGCACCGGCTGAAGCTCTTGGGCTGGCTGATGAATAACTGGAGCGAATTTTTGGCATTTTTTGCATTTTCTGACCAGCTCCTTAGCGTCTGAGATCATGGTGGGCCAATAGTACCCTGCTCTTAATGCTTTGTGGCCCAAAGTCCTCCCCCCAATGTAGTTCCCACAAATGCCGAGGTGGATTTCCCGAAGGATATAATCTGCATCCGTCGGTCCCACACATTTCAGTAATGGGGCTGAGAAGGACTTCCTCAGCAGCCCCCCGTTGGAGACAATGAACCTTGAACCAGTTCGCTTCAACTTGGAGGCCAAAATTCTGTCTTCGGGGATTTCTCCCCGAAGCTTGAATATGGGATCCATCCAGCTTGGTTCTTGATCAATACAACACACTTTCTCGGCGCACCTCCACATATACAGATCGGTTCAGCTCAGTGAGAGTTGAACTAGCAAGTTTGGAGAGTGCGTCGGCTTTAGCATTCTAACCCCTTGGGATTAGCTGAACTTCAAAAGTTCTTAGCTTTGCAATAACTGACTTGATCTTGGCAAGGTATGATATCATTGAGGGCTCTTTGGCATCGTAACTGCCGCCGATCTGATATGCAACTAGCTGAGAGTCTGTCTTCAGAAAAACATGTTCGGCTTCCAACGAGATGCACAGTTCTAGGCCGGCAATGGCTGCCTCGTATTCGGCTTCGTTATTCGAAGCTTTGAATGAAAATTTTAGTGCGTACTCGAAGGACTTGCCTTCAGGAGAGGTTATGACCACCCCTGCCCCCGAACCGTTAATAGTGGAGGATCCATCCGTGAACACGGTCCAGGTTTTCTTTTCGTCATTTACCGTTTCCTAGTATGAGCATTCAGCCAGGAAGTCCGCCAGAGCTTGAGCCTTTATGGCTGTTCTCGGCTGGTAGCTAATGCTGAATTCTGTGAGCTCGAAAGCCCATTTGGCCAGCTTACCAGATTTTTCAACCTTGACGAGAACTTTTTCCAGCGGCTGATCAGTCAAAACCACTATCTGATGACAATCAAAATAGGGTCTTAGTTTCCGAGCAGCTACCACCACTACATAAGCAACCTTTTCAAGTAAGGGGTAGCGGGTCTCGGCATCTGTCAGAGTGTGACTGACGAAGTAGATCGGCTGCTGAACTTTGTATTCTTCTCTCAGCAGCACTACACTGATGGTGGCCGGACTAACGGCCACGTACAAGTACAAAGACTCTCCCTCTATTGGGCTAGCCAATGTTGGAAGTTGAGCTAGGTGCTCCCGAAGCTGCTTGAAGGCTTCTCTTTGTTCGCCCTCCCAAACGAGCTCTTTTTTTTTGGAAGTTTCAGGGCTTTGAAGAAAGGTAACCCCTTATCCGAGGCTCTAGAGATGAACCTCGATAGGGCCGCCATTCTTCTGGTGAGCCGCTGAACGTCCCTCTTTATTTTCGGCTCGGGAAGATCGAGCGCTGCCTGCACCTTGGCGGGGGTTGGCATCAATTCCCCTCTTGCTGACCATGAAGCCAAGGAATTTCCCTGACTTCACGCCGAAGAAACACTTCTTCGGATTCAGTTTCATTTGGTGCTTTCTTAGGGTGGCGAAAGTTTCGGCCAGGTCCTTAACATGGTCTTCGTCTCTTTTGCTTTTGACGATTGAATTATCCACGTAGACCTCCATGTTTCGGCCCTTTTGCTCGGCAAAAACTTGATCCACCAGCCTTTTGATATGTTGCCCCCGCATTTTTCAATCCGAAGGGCATCATTTTGTTGTTGTACACCCCGGCGTTTGTGACAAATGTTGTCTTTGCATGGTCGTTGGGATGCATGAAGATCTGATGATACCAAGAAAATGCGTCCATGAAACTAAGCAAGGCATGGCCACTTGTCGAGTCGACGAACTGATTGATTCTCGGCAAGGGATAGAAAACCTTCGGACACGCCTTATTTAGGTCCGTGAAGTCAACGCACATTCTCTAGGTGCCATTTTCCTTCTGAACCATCACAACATTAGCCAGCCATTCTGGATACTCACAGGGTTCGCTGAAGCCTGCATCCAGCAACTTTTTGACCTCAGCTGCGATGTCTCGGTTCTTATTTGCGAAGTAGTTCCGCTTCTTTTGCTTAACTGGTCGACACGTGGGGTCGACATTTAGCTTATGGGAGATGAGGTCTGGACTTATCCCGGGCATGTCAGCTGCCGAGAAAGCAAACACATCTCGGTTGTCGCGAAGGAGTTGGATGAGTTTAACGCGGACTTTTGGCTCAAGATCCAATCCGATTGTAACGCATTTTTCGGCGTCTCCTTCGATCAACTCGACCGTTTCGGTCTGATGGTCCAGCTCCATTGCCGTGGGGCTGGACTCCTCATTTTCTGGCCTGCTGTCTATGTCAGCAGGAGTTCCAGACTTTTTCTTTCTCGGCTGGCTCTCTGAGTCCTTCGGCTCAGATGATGAACTAGCCTTTTCTTTTCCTGGCCCTTTTTCTTTGGCAGGTCTCCTTGAACCGAAGCACTTAGGCCTTTCGGCTTCTTTGCGCTCGGCTGTCTATCTTTCTCCTCCTCATCCTCGTCGTCCTCTTTTGTACGACTGGTGGATGGCTTGAGGTAGTTGCACCTTTGGGCCTCCTTTTGGCTGCCCTCGATCCTTTTGGGATAGCCGGCATCCGAGACATAGATCATCAGCTGATGGTATGTCGAGACTACCCCTTGGATCTCGTGAATAATGGGTCTCCCCATGATCACGTTGTACACGGAAGAAGCATCTATGACCAAGAATTCGGTCATGACATTCCTGGCTGCCTCGTCACAGCCGATGGTGATAGGAAGTGTTACCTTCCCGTCCGGGTAAGTTAAGGCCCCGTTGAATCCGGATACCGGGTAGGGTACCGGCGTGAGGTGCTTGGGCTTCAACTTAATTTGATCGTAAGCTTTTCGGAACAAAATAGTTGCTCCGCTGCCGCCATCAACAAGAACTTTGCTGACGTCGTGGTTGGACACCGTGGTGATAATCACCAACGGATCCTCGTGAGGGTACGTCACCCCCCGGCAGTGAACGTCATGTTCGGCACCGGCGACTGAGGAGGCTGAATGCTGGCATTGTTCACTTGATGGGTCAAAGCCCTAAGGTGACGCTTGTGCTCTCTCCGAGAGCATACTCCTCCCGAGATAACATTAATTGGAGCCAATTTTCCCTCCGCATTTTTGCTGTTCTTTCGGGGGAAATCGAGTTCTTGCCGAGAGTCCTTTTCAGATTTCTCAGCCTCTTTTTTCTTGCGGTGATCCGCGATATATTTTTTCAAGTATCCCTTCCGGACCATATCCTTGAATTGGTCCTTCAGCTGGATACACTCTTCAGTGTTGTGTCCTAGTGATTCGTGGAACTCACACCACTGATTTTTATTTTTTCGCTGATACCACTCAGGGAGTGATCTCGGCTTCTTATAGTTCTGCTCTTCTTTCGTCACGCTGTAGATCTTGGCGCGCGGAAGGGCCAGCGGAGTATAAGATTCGTATCTGCTTGTGAAAGGGACATATTTTTCTTTCTTCGGCTCGTTGGCCGAAGGTTGCTTGGAGGCTTTCGCCTTCCCTTTCGCCTTCTGGCCTTGGCCTTCAGACGTTTGCTTTTGCCTCCCACTCCCAGACTGGGGTTGGGATTTTGTCTTGTTCCACTCTTCGGCTCGGATAAATTTATCTGAGGCGTTCAGAGCCTCCTCCAGGATCGGCGGGGTATGAATTACCATGAAGTCTAGGAACGTTCCAGGCTGAAGGCCATTCTGCATTGCAAAAACGGCCAGTCCCTGGTCCAGCTGAGAAACGCTGGATGACTCGTTGCTGAAACGAGTCAGGTAGCCTCGGAGACTCTCGGTCTCCCCTTGCTGCAGGCCCATGAGCTCTGTAGTGGTCTTCTCTCGGCGGTTTGTCGTGGAGAATTTGCTCTTGAACTTGGTGGACAGATCGTTTCACCCCGTTATAGAGCCTTCCTTTACCCCCTTGGAGATCCACGCTTGCGCGACCCCCTTGAGAGTGGTGGGAAAATACTTGCACCAGGTCGCTTCGGACTTGGGGCAAAGATGCATGTGCCCCTCGTAAGAGGCAATATGGTCCTTCGGGTCCGAAGTTCCATCGTATGTAATGTGTGACGGAATTTTAACCGTCGGCTCATGCTCTTCCAGAATCCATTGCTCGAATGGAGAACTGGTAGGAAGCATCACGGCCTTGGCTTTATTCCTGGCTGAAGGGACCGCGCTTCGCTCTCTTAGAGAGGTAGGAGTGGTTTTCGTCCCTGGCTAGGAAGTTCGGGCCTCGGCTGTAGGAAATGAGAGGCGGCTATGCACACTCGGTTCCCTGCCGCCGAGTCGGTCGAGAACGCTTCGTCGAACAGCCTCAGGCTGCCCCCGGTGGTAAGTTTCCGGCCGAGAGGCTAAGCTGCTGCTCTTGTGAGTCTCTGGACGAGAGGTAGAGTATCCTTTGAAGAATTGAGGGTTCTTTTTCCTCTCCCTTTCAGTCCTCCAAGTGTCCTCTTCCCACTCTTCCAGCTCCCTGAAAGAAGGAGGCTTCCCCCCCTTTCGGTCAAGCTTCCTCCGCTGATGCCTGGTATGTGGAGGATTTTAGTCACAAGGTGGAGGCATATTTTGTGCCCTCATTTCCTCTATGACAACCGCCAGCGCTCTTGCCACTTCCTCCAAGCTGGGCCCCGTTAAAGGGGTCCTCGGATGAGTGTGAGAGTGAGAGCGGATGGTCAAGGGTTGGCTTTGGGGCACTGATTGAGTCGTATGATCGGACTGACTTCGTTTAGACCGAGGAGGACTCGGTCTATGATGAGAGTTTTGAATTACGGGAGAAAGGGAATCCTCCCGGTACGATCCTCCCCCCAAACTAGCACCCTTAGAAGAGTTCCGGTCCAAAGAAGGTGATTGTGTAGGAGTTTTAGGCCTTTCGCCCGCTCCTTGACTTAGTCTTTTGTTCTTGTTGTTCTTAGCCATTGCTACTACGATTTTTGCAAGATGATTTTGATTGGCTTAAAGATTTTTTTAAAGTCTTCCCCACAGACGGCGCCAAATTGTTTCGGGTGAAAACAATGGGACCTAGCCGAAGGTCCGATGAAGTGGATGAAGACTAATCCGGTCCAAGTGATGCTGGGCTGAAGATTTCCTGCACAGCAAACACACGTAAACTTGCCTCGGGGGTGGATCCGAGGAAGACCCCTCCGATGCCGAAGTCAAACAGTGTTTAGAGAGAGAAAGCTATGCAAGAGATTTAATGCTTGAGGCTTTATCTGAATATTCCACAATTGATGTAATTGAAGGCTTTTATACCTTAGCATAGAGATGAAAATAATTGGGCCCCAAATAATCATGGGCTGACAATAACAATTAGGACCAATTGACTTATTGCTGACTTGGCTTAATTGGAGGCTTGGGCCTTGACCCTGGAATATCGGATCATTTAATGACTAGGCTCAATTAGCTTAATTGGACCCAAACATTGTCTATTCATAAACCTATACTAAATAAGGAGTTGTTGCTCATTCGAATAAGAATGAACCATCACCCAAAGCTTGTATTTGCAGTTTATATTACAAGTTAGGCGGTAAATGTAGACACCCGTTTGTGTCTCCCCAAAAAAAAACCCAGCGATGAGTATCTTTCACGTCGAATCATAATCGAATGAAGTGAAAGTGTGGAAAGTCTAGTGTTGCGGTTAGTTTTTATTTCTTTTCCTTTCTCTTTGTTTTGAAAACCTATTTTAAGAAAAAAGCCAATCCAGTTTGGTTTTGTCCATAGAAAGGGTCCAAAAATAGTGCAGTTGGGTCGGGTTCGAAAAGAGCTTTCCAACGATATATTATAAGCCCAATTCCGATATATAATGAGGACGTTATGGCCAAATTACTAAACTGGACCCGATTTGATATTTTTATGCGGCCCAATGATTTAGAGGAGGGCCTATTATTGATGTATCATCCCTAATGTAATTAGGATTGATTTTAGTCTTCTAGAATCTTCTAGAAGGTTCTTTTGAATCCTAACTTAATTAGCATTGATAAATTGACTTTAGTTGACGTTTAAGAGTTTTTATCAGTATAAAAGATGTGTTTTTAAGGAAAATACGGTTTTGCCCTTTCGTATGCTTAAATTTTATCAAAATAAGAAAACGCGTGGAAAAATATTTCTAGCGCCATACGATAGCTCTGTCGCCTGGCGACAAACCTAGCGTATGGCGACACGCGCAACGTCTTGCGACAGGCGCGTGTTTGGCGCTGCAGTCGTGATTTATTCTTTTCGAAACTCTGATTCGTTTTTTATCATATCCGGCTGATTTTCTCTATAAATAGTCTCCTAAAACCTCCGTTTTCAATCATCAATTCTCATCAATTCTTATGAATTTTCTCTAATTATTCTTTACCAATTCTCATCAAGAATCTCTTAATTACTCTCTATCTCTCTCTCTCCCTTTTCTAAACTTGCCTTTTGCACACAAAATTTCGCATTCACAAGATCTAGACACACTTAGCCAAGTTCAAAGTTTCCTTCGCCATAGACGTGAAAGGTTTGATATTTCTGAGGGTTTAGTCACAAATCTCTATTTCAATAATTTAATTTAATTGTTTGTTTATTTTTGTTGAAGTTACTAACGTGTATATTTTGTTATTAGAAAGAGGTACGAGGCATCAAAGTAAGTGTTTTAATTTCTTTATTGATGTTATGATAAAGAAATCATGTCTAGGTTGTTATTACGATTCCTAGTGTCATGTTAGGGCGTTTTGATCTTCCTAGTATCATGTTTAGGGTAACAACTATAATTTCTAATATCCAATATGAAAATAGTGATTCCAGTAATGCTTCCTATTCTCTTCCTAATATTCATGTTAGTATTATGTTATGGTTAAAGGTTTGATCTTTATTGCTTAGTGACATTTTAGGGTTTGTTATTAATCTTGTTAGTATCATGCCTAGGATCTTGCTATTATTATGCTTTAGCGTTGATATTTTAAATATGATAAATATGATTATGATTATTATTTATGATTATTATGTTGCTTGATATTTGTTGTTATTGCTTGATCACACCTTTTATGCATGTTTAAAGGAATTTGGTACTTGTAATCACGCTTAATAAGATAATTAATAATCTCGTTTAGGGTTAATTTGATTATAATTCAAGTGATCTCAAATAATAGATTTATTTCTGCATTAATATTCAACCAACATAGATTAAGCAGGTTTAGGGTAATCCTATTGATTGCATGTTAGTCAGAAAGCGCACATGAATACGAGAAGATTAAAGTAGAGGCCTATTATTAGGGCAGGTTCAATCTCTTTTACGTTAGATTTGTACCTTCATCCCCGAACTACCAGTCATGGTTCCAGACCTATTGGAGTTAACGATCTCCTAGATCGTTAAGGGGTGCAACCTTCACCTTGTGAACGGTTTACAAGTTCCTAAATTTTGTTAGCGACTCTTTTGCTCTAGCTTCCTTCCCTTTGGACGCCACCATGCTTAAGTGAATGATTAGAGTGGGGTTCAAGTTTAGGGTAATGCTTGAAATATTCCCTACAGTTTTTGGCGACTCCATTGGGGAGGATTTCTATTTTAATTCCTAAAATTTATTTTGGCAATGATTTAGAATGAGTGGATGAGACTCGAAAAGTTCTAAGTATTTCATGTGCGTAATTTTGATTAACATTATTGTCATATGCATAAAAAAGATATCATTGGAAAGACCATCCGTAATGAGTTAAAACATAGGATTTTTACACGTAGGAAATTTGAGGAATATCTTTCACAACTAGGATCGAAATAGTGTTGCGCGAAACTGGAAAATTTTATCTAGCACATAAAGCTACTGAGGCATGTACGAACTGGCGTCAAAAATAGTGTCGCCGAGGATTTGACTCTATCGCCAGGTGACACTCTTGTCGCCAGGAGACAGAACAAAATTGCGGCGACGGCCAGAGGCCAGAGCATTGGCGCCATAATTTTAACTGTAGCGCTAGTGCCAGCATTGGCGCCAGGCGCTACAGCTAAAACTTGGCGCCAAGCTCTGTTTGCTGGCGCCAAATTTCTCCAATACCGAGCCAGAAATATGCGTTCTAATTTCAACCAGTTTTTCGTATTGTTTGCTCGATCTTACTTCCATATTGAGTTTTTCTCACTTTTCAGAAACCCACATGTGTTCTACATATGGACATAACCCTCTGGGAATTCATGCTCCATCTGCCTTATTGAACACTCTGAGCAACAAAGGGTACATCCGAGAATGTTGAATTCACTAAACCATGGAAGCGAGTTTTTTCTAAACTACGGTTTCCCCCTGCCAGTAAGAAGCCAAGCATTGACAACGCACCTCTCGCTCATTCCTTGGCCATCTCCGATGAAGAAAACGAGGTTGATCCCTCATCTCTCATCAAACCTATTGAAGTAATTCATGCAATCGAAGAAGAGGAGAAGATCTTTTTCGATGCCATGGATGACTTTCCTGAACCAGCAAGTAAGGAAGACGTGCGAATGCATATATGGTCCATGTGGGAGGGAACAGACTTACTACGTGAGGGTCTTGAATTTGCAAATAAACAAGCGGAGGAACTTTAGAAAAAGTATAATAAAATTCCACCCACGAAGAAGAAAACATTCCCTCTACAAGTAATTGACACACCCAAGAAGAGTAATAAACTCTATACTCCAATTGGGACTACTTATGCTAAAATGTTCCAAATGCTCTCCGAGAATGGTAAGGTCAAACCTCTCGAACCGAGACCATTTGAATCAGTAAAGAGGACAGACAGGTTCTACAGTCTATACAATCAATCAGGGGGACACACTATTGAAAAACTGTTATAAATTTAAAGATTTAATTCAGAAAATGATTGATGTTAAGAAGCTAGTTCAAATCCCACAAGAAGAAGACATAACCATCAATGGGGTTTAGGATAGCGATGAAGAAGACCAACCTAAAAGACATGGAAAAATCTCCACTTTCGGTGTCATATTCAGTAGGTGACATTTGGGATGAAGAGAATTCACCTATAGACGTCCTCACAAGATCTGGGAGAACGTAACCTCCCGTCTCTACACAACCTATGCCAACCGTGCAGCAAGTTCCTATACCTATCATAGAAGATAGTGATATTGTCAAGCAATTCAAAAAGACCAAGGTCAAGATGAATGTATGGAAACTTCTAGCTACATCTCGAGAGCATAGGTTGGCAGTAATGAATGCCTTGGATAAGATAGGGATAGATTCCAACACCACTCCTAAGGGGTTGGCTAACTTCCTTACGAGTGATCTCCCTAGTCCTATCAACTTGATCACTTTCTCTAATAAAGATTTACCTCCAGAAGGTGACAAGCATTACAAGGCACTAAACCTCACAGTAGTTTGAAAGAGAATGAACGTCCCAATGACTCTTGTAGACAATGGATCGACAATTAATGTTTGTCCACTCAGAATTGCGAGGATGTTAGGCATAAGGGATGAAGATTTAACCCCGTCAACACAAGGAGTAAGATCTTATGACAATACTCGTCGCCAAGCTCTTGGTAAGATTACTATTAATGTAATGGCGGGAGAAATAGAACATGATACTACCTTCCAAGTGGTAGATATTAAAGCTTCATTCAACTTATTGTTGGGACGCCCTTGGCTTCATGACCTGAAGGTCGTCCCATCATCTCTCCACCAACAGGTAAAAGCCATAGTTGGAGGAATCCCTATCACAATCGATGCTTCACCCATGAGGATTAAAGCTGTGGAAAATCCAATCATTAATGTGGAGCACGATGAAGATGACGAAGACCTGTGGGGATTTAATGAAGAGGTCTCCTTAATCGAGGAGGATGAAAGGACCCCTCTCTGTCACGACCCCCACACCAATATGACAATAAATGCTATTCCTAAGAAACAAGGGCACTTTCCTGGCTCACAACCTTGATGCCCAAAAAAAAATTCAAAAAATAATAACCTCAAGCTAAATTTTTTTTTTTTAAAAAAAAGTAGCATCAAGCTAAATAAAATCTTGTTTGTCATGCATATCACAATTTCAATTCAAACAATTAAACTGATTATCATCGAAACAAGATAACGGATAAAAATTCTATAGCCAATAACATTGAACTCCTCCAAGCCACTAAGTACTCACGGTAAAATCACGTGATAATTAAGAAATTCAAGACCCACGAAGGAGCAGCCGCGGCTAGGCATCTCCTCGGCGTCTACCAAAAAATTGCAATGGGCAGAAGCAGCAGTCGCGCCCGCGGCGGCCTGGGTAGCTCCTTGTTGTTGCTATTGCGATTTGTGGGGCTCGATTGATGCGGCTTCTCTGGTTGGTGGCGGCTGCTATGCGAAGTGGTGGGAGGTGCAAATTGAGGTGAAGGTGTCGATTGGTTGTGAGTTGTGATTGGTGCAGTTATTAAGGGATTCCGGTTGCAGGTGGGCGTGAATGGTGAAATGGTGGAACAGGGGAGCAGCAGGGGATGTCAGTTTCATAGGTGTTGTTGGCGGTGGTGGTTGGAATTGGTGAGATGGAGTTGTGTTTAGCGTTCCTGCTGTTATTGTTGTTGTTGTTGTGGAGTGCGTGCACTACCACAAAATAGGGAATAAGTAACACACAATATACAACTGTCAAGTTGGATAGGCGATCTCTAGACTTATACAGATCGTCTATGTAAGAAAGGTGTTTTATAGGTTAAAACTTATAGATCGCCTGTCTAAGTAAACAACTCTATATAATGTATTCAAATTTTACACTATACAATATAGAACGCTTCTTTTAGTTAACCATTCTATAAGTATTATAAAAAATAATAAATAAATAAATTAAATGAATAACTAAATTTTAACTTTATACCCATAAGTCCATAACCCACCTAACCCTAAAACATAACAGCCGCCCCTCTATCTCCTTTTCTCTTTCTTTTTTAGATCAAAATCATCAGTTCATATTTTTTCTTTCCTCTTCCCCCATTTTCATCTCTTTCTATTTCCTTGTCCCCCCTTTAGATCCTTACGCATTGTTGAGTCACCGAGCCTCAAGCATCCACCACCGAGCCACAAGCTTCCACCAACGAGCCACAATCTGTCGGGCGTTCAACAACGAGTAACCATTGAGGCACATAGCGTCCAACAACGACCCATGAGATTTCGATCCGAGCTTTCATCCCAAAATTCAAGGCAACAGATAACCCTTACTTTCATCTAAGAGCTTTTGAAACTAGAATGAACATTAAGGGGATTGATAAGAAAGTCTTTCATTTTTTGTTTTCTTTATCTCTTGAGACCGTTTGTCAACAATGGCTCTTTTCCCTTGAAAAAGAGAAAACCTCTTCTTGGGAGTCGATAACAAACGTTTTCATAGCTAGATATAAGTGCAAATTCAAGACAAAACAGACCACAGACAACTTGAGATGTTAAAACAAAAAGAAAACGAAGGGTTCACTTCTTTCTTCAACAAATGGAGGGAAATTTCTGCTAATATGGTCAAGGTTCCTACCGAAAAAGAATCTGTGAGGATGTTTATCAAGAATCTCCAAGGGAAGTATTCAAAGCACTTAAAATACTAACACAACTTGAATATTTTCAAGGCTGTGTATAATATAGGCATTGACATTGAAGATGACCTTCAGAAAGATAATAGTGCGAGAGGAAAGAAGAACGACCATCTTTCTTCTTCCTCTCCCATTAATGAGGTACATGCTACGAACGCCTCTAAATCGCGAATCCAAAGGTCAAAAAGAGTGTTCACTCAACTCGGTATAAGTTATGAAACAGCTTTCGAGAAACTACATCACAAAGGACTAGTCATGCCCATAGGGCCCATGAAAGATCCAGTTCCAGAAGCCAGGCCACCCAAGTGGGACCCTAATAAGCACTGCAAATATCACCAAGGAAAGGGTCACGACACTGAGGAGTGTTGGAAAATCAAAGAAGCTATTTAAGATCCGATTGATGACAAAAAAACTTCTAAGATTCTAGCCATCGAAGAAGATTAAACATCCTTCGATCCATCACTTCTTATCACACCTGTAGGTGAGCCCATGATCGAGACAGCTTATATAACCTCTCTTGATGAAGTGGCCATAATTGAGGAAAATGAAAGTCTTTTCTTAGATAATACCAGGGAAGACTCGTCAAGTCTAAAAGAGGATGTTCGAAAACTGCAAGATGTCGTTGCCATGCTCTTGAATGTGGTAGAAGGGTTAGCAAATCGGGTGATGGTTATCGAACAAAATTCTCGCCAAGGATTTAATAAAGAACACAATGCTCCTAAGCCACGGGCAAAACGAACCATTGAAGAATACACACCAATAGGAATGACTTACAATGAAGCTTTTGACTGTCTTCATGATCAAGGTCTCGTTCACCCCATTGGTCCCAGTCAAGACCCTCCGCCTGAAAAATGGTTTCCCAATTGGGATCCAAATTCTTATTGTCGATACCATAGAAGTCGTGGTCACACCACCGAAGTATGTCTCGCCCTCAAAGATCGTATTCAAGATCTCGTTGATTCAAATCTCCTTCATGTTCCCCCACGCGACAAGAAGGCCAAGATTAGTAATAATAAAAACAGTGGCTGTAAAGGAAAGAAGAATGACTATCCTCCTTCTTCCGAAAACACCTACTCTAGTAACAGTGTTGGTACTTTCGACCATAATGGTGTCTTAGCCATGGAAAATCAAGGATCTAAAAGGAAACCCAAGAGAGAGTTCACACCCATTGGAATGACCTACGATGCCGTATTCGATCGTCTCTATGATCGAGGATTAATCAAGCCTATTGGCCCTACTGAGGATCCAACGCCAAAAAATCGATCTTCGAGATGGAATCCCAACTCTTATTGCAAGTACCATCGAGGACGCGGTCATACTACTAATGAATGCTACAGGTTTTAAAATCTCATTCAAGATCTCATAGAAGCAAATAAGATCCTATTGCCTCTAGCTAACGAGAAGACTGGGTGATGATGGAGCAAACGACACAAGATAGAGGCGAGCTTCAACGACGAAATTTCATGACCTCTTTTTTTTCTATTTCTTTTATTTACCCTTTCCCCAATAAGTCTAGCATAGGCACCTTTCTTTTCCTTTAGATTAATTTTGTAGATTATTTCTTTTTCCCTTATAATAAAATGAGCATTTATTTTCTTGCATATGATCATTACAAAAAAAAAAAAAAAAAAAAAAAAAAAAATCCATGTCAAACTAAGCACAAGGTATACCAATGATTTAAGGCACCCCTTGTAGCCACATCATATTACCTTTCAGCCTTCAAATATGCAATCCTTTTTTGATAAACAACTTTGAGCCTCGACTAACGATAGACTTTTCATTTTTCAACCCATATCTACCTAACCTTGGGATGGGATTGTGTGCAACTTATGCAATTTTAAATTTCATAAAAATCTTGAGTAACTTCAAAAGATTAAAATAGCAAAACAATTAAAAAATAATAAAAATAAAAGTGTACAAAAGGGCAAGTGTTCCAATGTCTTTGACATGAACATGTCTCTGATATGAACACGTCTCAGATTGCGTCTCTTATTGAGTGCTCGGTACCGTGCCTGAGAAACATGAATGCCAAGTGAGTCATAAAACGTATGATCAAGATTGCCCACACTTATAAAAATAAAATAAATGCTAAAGCAAAAAAAGAGCTAAAAAAGAGTAGAAACTCAAGCATAAAAATACAAAGATTCAAAAGCAAGGTTGCACACCTTGGGGGATTATCGTGGGTCTTGAGCCTTTATCCCCTTCTTCTTCAACCTTTAGCTTAACCACGTTACAACCCTTAAAAAGACCTTTTTGAGGTATAAACAAACTTGTGCGAGGTTCGGCTAGAGCTACGTTCGGCCTGATTCCTAACGGATACGTAAGCAACCTCACATCGAGGTGCGACTGTAATAAACATGCATTCATATTCACATTCACACACCATGATCATATCAAGGGATCTCAAATGCTCATCCCTATCTACTTAGAGCTAGACTTGGGGGATTGATCCCTACATTATTAACTTACCTAGCCTAAGAGTCACCATTTGACTCTTTTAAAAAATAATATCTTTCCACACACTTAGCCCTTGCGGCCTAATTTTAGAATCACTATCACACACATCACAGATACATGACAAAACAATCCTTCCCTTAGGAACCCTTTGTCATGAAATCTTAACACAACATTAAAGCATACTTCGTCATAACAAAATCACTCATCATTCATAATCATCATTGCATCACAAAGTATGAAGTACTTAGCCTCCGTGCCTTAGTTACCTAAATACTTTCATTATTGAGTCACCCAGGATAGTTTAAGATGTTACAATCCTTGTACTGTGAGAGACATCGTTAACGGATTAAGCTCATTCAACATGCATCTTCAAAAAAACTTCACTTCGATTCTTTTTCGCGTCTTTCTTTCTCGGGAGAAAGTCGGTACCCTCCACAAAAATGACGGAAAATTTTTGTTTTTTTTGCATTTTCGAGTCGCACGATCACATTAAAATGCACACACGAGTCATGTACACATTGAGTCATGTCGTGTCATATCACCTTGATTTGAGTCTAACACATGTGTCAAACACTTTGAGTCAAGTCAACCTTGAGTCAATCAAAGTGAGTCAAGTTTATACCTTGAGTCATGTCAAGCCAATGAGTCAAGCAACACTAAGTCTTAGCTCAACCCTAAAGAAAGATAAGAAAAGTCCTATAGTCAAAGATATAAATGCAGGTGTATCCCAGCAAGCAAGAACATTCCCGGATTTTTTTGAAAAAAACCACGAATATGACCGAATGAGATTCTTCCAAGATGAGAGAAGTTTGAGAAAAATTACATGGATCAGTAAATTAGAGATGAAGAGCTTTAATTTACAAGATATTTTAGTAGATTTGGTTGAAAGGAAACGACCAAGTTCAAAGTTCGAAGCAAAATCAAGCAATAGCGGCAGCAAGAGAAGAATAGGGAAGACCCTACTCCAGCGCCAGACGAAAACATCTAGCGTATGGCAACATTTTTTAGCGGTTGGCGCTAGATCCCAGCGTCTAGCGACAGAGCCAATTCTTGGCGCCAGAGATATTTCAGCAGCGACAGAGCTCAACCACTCAGAGCAGTTATTTCAACCTCTTTCAGCAATTTTGGGTTCCTTGGTACGCCAGTTAGCCCCTATAAGCAATTTGACATGATCAAGTAGTCAGCTTGATTACAATTGCAATAAGTGATCGACCTGATGAAAGATCGTCTCACTTAGCTTAAAGCGCCTAAACATTGGCTCATCATAGAGATACCGATGTACTGGTTCATAAATAACATAGACACCAACATACTGATTCATAAACAGCAGAGGCACCGACATAATGGTTCACAAGAAGTAAACCGCCGACGTAATGGCATAGCGGAAGCAAAGTTCAAGCGAGCTTTAGAGATCGACAAGCGTTGGTCTTCAGAAATTTTTCTTCGGAATATTATCGCAATAAACATTCGAGCTCTTTTGTTCAGAGACGCGTGGACATCTCTTTTAAGCTCTTTTGTTCAGAGACGCGTGGACATATCATTCAAAAGATCTTTTGTTCAGAGACGTGTGGATATTTCTATCAAGCTCTTTTGTTCAGAGACGCGTGGACACATCATCAAAGCTCTTTTGCTCGGAGATGCGTGGGCATATTATTTCAAAGCTCTATTGTTCAGAGAAGCATGAAATTATTCAAAAAAGCTATGGTGTTAAGAGGCGATTGAACATCAAAACAGCAAGATGGCGTTCCCTAGATTGCGGAAAGTTGTCACAAACAACTGAAGGTGATTTCAAGCGAAGTTGTCTTCGATCGTGTTTCCTGAGATGTGGAAGATGGTCACAAAACGAAAGAGGATCGTTTCAAGCGAAGCAATCTTCGATAGTGTTCCCTGGCTTGTGGAAGATTATCATGGCAGAATTGGAGGCAGTTATAAGCGTAGCAATCTTCAAGCAGGATGACATTCTCTAGCTTGCGGGAGGTCATCAAAATAGAAAAGCAGCAACAAATCGGTTACTTTAGAGACGTGTGCTCGACGGTGCAAGATACGCGTTTCTTAACTCTTTTATCTGTTTAACTAACACTAGTTTGCAGGTATCGGCGTTACAAGAGTGAATTAGGATCGCAGAACGTTCTGAATCATTCTCCGTCCCTATCGATACTTTGACTTTTGTTTTCGAAACTTGCATTTCTCCAAACTCATTCAAAGAGGGGGCTTCTGTAGACACCCATTTGTGTCTCCCCAAAACCAAACCCAGTGATGAGTACCTTTCACGTAGAATCAAAATCGAATGAAGTGAAAATGTGGAAAGTTTAGTGTTGCGGATAGTTTTAATTTCTTTTCTCTTCTTTCTGTTTTTGAAAACCTATTTTAAGAAAACAGCCAATCCAGTTTATTTTGTCCATCATATGGGTCCAATAGTTGTGTAGTTGGATAGGGCTTGAAAAGAGCTTTCCAACGATATATTATAAGCCCAATTTTGTTGAATATTGAGGAAGTTATGGCCAAATTACTGAACTGGGCCCGGTTTGAGCCTTTTATGTGGCCCAATGATCTAGAGGAGGGCCTAATATAGATTTATCATTCCTAATGCAATTAGGAATGGTTTTAGTCTTCTATATTCTTGTAGAAGGTTCTTTTCATTTCTAATTCAATTAGCATTGATAAATTGACTTTTGTTGAATTTTTAGAGTTTTAATTAGAATAAAAGAATGTTTTTGAGGAAACTGCGATTTTATCCTCCTGTACGGTTATATTCTATCTAATTTTAAAAAAACGCGTCAAAAATAGGATTAGCGCCTAACGCCAGGCATTAGCGCCTGGCGCTAATGTTAGCGTCTGGCGCTAATTGCCAGCGTTGGAGCTAATCAGGATTTATCCACGTCAGAACTCTGTTTTGATTTTTTATCTTTTTGGCTTATTTTCTCTATAAATAACCTTCTAAAAACTCCGTTTTCAGTCACTAATTTTTCACCAACTCTCATCAAGATTCTCTTGATTACTCCCTTTCTCTCTCTCTCTGTCTTTTCTAAACTAACCTTCTCTCAAATACAAAATTCCGCCTTCGCAAGACTTAGATACACCTTGCCATATTCGAAGTTGCCTTTGCCCTAGACGTGTAAGGTTTAATTTCTGAGGGTTTGGTCCCAAATCTCTCTTTCAATTATTTAATTTAATTTTTGTTAATTATTTCCCTTGAAGTTACTAACGTGTGTATTTTGTTATTAGAAAGAGGTACGAGGCATCCAAGTAAGTACTTTAATGGTTTAATTGATATTATGATATAGAAATCATGCTTAGATAGTTATTTTGATTCTTAGTATCATGTTAGGATGTTTTCCTTAATTTGATTTCTAGGGTAACTTTAATACCAAGTATGATTAAAAGTATGATGCTTTTTATGTTCTTCCTAATATTTATGATTGTTAGTATCATGTTAGGGCTAAAGCTTTGATTTTTATTGTTTAGTGACATGCTAGGGTTTGTTATTAATCTTGTTAGTATCATGCCTAGGATCTTGCTATTATTATGTTTTAACATGATTATTTTATCATTATTTTTATTTTTATGATTATTATTATTATGTTGCTTGATTATATATATTTTTTATTGCTTGATCACACCTTTTATGCATGTTTGAAGGGAATTTGTACTTGTAATCACGCTTAATAAGATAATTAATAATCTTGTTTAGGGTTAATTTGATTATAGTTCAAGTTATCGCCAATAATAGACTTTTTTGTGCATTATATTCAACCAACATAGATAAACAGGTTTAGGGTAATCCTATTGATTGCATGTAAGTCAGAAAGCGCACATGAATACGATCACAATAAAGTAAAGGCCTATTATTAGGGCAGGTTCAATCTCTTTTAGGTTGAATTTGTACCTTCATCCCCGAACAACCAGTCATGGTTCAAGACCTATTGGAGTTGACGATCTCATGGATCGTTAAGGGGTGTAACCTTCACCTCGTGAATGGTTTACAAGTTCCTAAAAAAAACTTGTTGGCGACTCTTTTGCTCTAGCTTCTTTCCCTTTGGACTCCACCGTACTTTAGTGTATAATCACAGTGGGGTTCAAGCTAGGGATAATTCTTGAAATATTCCCTACAGTTGATATCTCAAATAATTTAACCAATAAAAGAGAAGTTAAAATCGGATGAACACTTAATGAACAAGAAAGAACCGATTTTATTAATCTACTTAAAGAATTTATCGATGTATTTCCTTGGTCATATGAAGATATGCCAGGTATTAATAGAGAAATAGCTCAACGCACTATAACACTAATTCCAAGAATGAAACCTGTAAAACAACAGTTACGTCGAATGAAACCCGACGTAGCTCTTAAAATAAAAAAAGAAGTTCAAAAATAAATAACTGCAGGTTTTATCAGGGTATCCAAATACCCCGAATAGGTAGCCAACGTGGTCCCAGTTCCGAAGAAAGATGGAAGGGTAAGAATGTGTGTCGACTATCGAGATCTAAATAAGGCAAGTCCAAAGGCCGACTTCATGTTTGTTTATGGATATTTTGGTATATTATACAGCAAATCATGCACTTCTCTCGTTTATGGATGGATACGCGGGATACAATCAGATTCTCATGGCAGAAGAAGATATGGAAAAAAACAACATTCATAACACCATGGGGTTTTTACTGTTACACGGTAATTCCATTCAAGTTGAAAAACGCCGGTGCTACTTACCAACGAGCAGCGACTGCCTTACTCCATGACATGATGCACAAAGAAGTCGGGGTATATGTGGACGACATGATTGTGAAATCAAAAGATCGCCCAGGACATCAAGTAGCCTTGAGAAAATTCTTCGAAAGGCTAAGAAAATGCAACATGAGGTTGAATCCATCAAAGTGTGCTTTTGGAGTCACCTCAGGCAAGCTTTTGGGATATGTCATAAGCTCTAGAGGAATAAAGATAGACCCAACTAAGATCAAAGAAATCATGTCAATGCCACCGCCCAAAACCGAGAAACAAATTCGAAGATTTATTGGTCGATTGCAATATATAAGTAGGTTCATATCGAAATTAACAACGATATGCGAACATTATATTCAAGAAACTCAAAAAGAATGTACCAGTAATATGGGACGACGAGTGTCAAAAAGCCTTCGAAAAGATCAAAGCCTATCTCGCAAATCCTCCCATATGAGCACCAGCACTTCCATGAATACCTTTTAGGTTGTAATTAACAGTCACCAAGGAGACAATGGGAGCCATGCTTGCACAAGAAGTAGAAGTTAAGGAAAATGCGATCTATTATCTAAGCAAAAATATGCTCGAGTATGAAGTGCGCTATACACCGCTTGAGAAATTGTGCCTCGCATTGGTTTGGGCCACAACCAAGCTAAGACATTACATGCTCGTGCATACAGTCTTTGTAGTTTCCCGAATGGATCCACTTAAGTATTCATTCGAGAAGTATACACTCAATGGGCGCATATCAAGGTGGATAGTCAACTTTACCCAGTTTGATGTGAGATTCATGCCTCAAAAGGCTATCAAAGGATATGTGGTCCTGGATTTCCTAGCGGATTTCCCAATAGACGATTCAACGCCAAACACGACAATAAATTTCCAGACGAACACTTGATGGTTAAAGAAGTTGATACTTGGACTTTATACTTCGATGGAGCCTCAAACCAAAAGGGATGTGGCGTTAGAGTATTATTAGTATTACCTAAAGAAGAGCACATTCCATTCTCCATAAAGCTAGATTTCGACGTTACCAACTAATAGGTTGTCGTACACCTGTCAAAAATAAATTCGTAACAAAATCAACTAACAATGTAGTAGGGTAAGTAGGGTCGAATCCACAGAGAGATGGTTATTCAATCTTCTTCTTAGGTATGGAGAAACTAAACTATGTCGCGAAATTGGGATTGAAAAATAGTCTAAATTATAATAGAAATAAAACAATTAATAAAAAGACCAAGGGTTATGGTTCACCATGTTTATAGCTCTAAATCTATCAAATATCAATAACAATTCAATCAATCAATTATCTAGAGCAATTGATAAGCCTATGTTCGGGTCTTAACGCTCTCAATTCAACATATGCAGTACGATCGCTAACATAATCAGAATTGCTAATTGTAGGGAAGCCTCTAAAAGTATTATCTTTCGATTCAAACTCTTATTAACATGAATTAATCAAACAATTGACCAGGTTGCAAGATTAACAATATAATACTATCAATTAGGGAATGAATAATCAAAATATTAAAAATACCAATCAAGATTCATCATATAATCATGGATACCCAAATCCTAGAAATAAACTACTCAAATATGGAAGAAAAAATTAAAACTAGATCTAAGGAATAAAACATAATTAAAAAAAAGAAATAGAAATAAAATACCTCAATGAATTGAAATAATAAACCCAAGAATCATCAATGGAAGAATCCATGGAGATGCCATGAGAAACTAGGATTCGAGAGAAAACTAAAAAGAACGTAAAAAAAATAAAAGATATGAAAGACATAAAGGAAAAATAATAATCCCTTAAAGTATTTATATTATCCTAAAACTAATTTAAAGATAGATGAATAAAATAAAATCTGAAAAATGGCATTTACATAAGTCGTCTAATGATTGGTCGTCGATTTAAAGGAGTCATAGCCAAAGAAGGGCATTGCAACGACCAAAAGCTGAGGGTGCCTGCTAACCAGCGGGCCAAGCAGAAGCTGCTCGTGGCTGAGAGTGCTGAGCTTCGGGCGCTGGTCGTTGCTGGTTCGCAGGGTCATCTTTCAGGGGCTACATCTTGAGTTCTAGGAATCTTATAAAGGTGTGTGACCTATAGTTGGAAAGCTATTCAAGTCTAGTTTTTAACAAAATTTGAATCGCTTCAATTAAATCTGTAGAACTCAAGTTATGATCAAAAGATTGAACAAGATTCAGTTTTTCCACTTTGTAAAACATCGTTTAACTTCGTTTATAACTCAAATTCAATCCCGAAAAGTGCATAAAGACCCTTGTGGATGCTATTATCATTCCTCATGCATATAAATCTCAAAATAATCTTCCACAAACGCATATCCTTCATTGAGCGACCTCGATTCATCGATGTTTCATCATTTCATTGTCCGATTCTTCTAAAACTACTCCGAAAGCATCCAAATAATTATAGATTCTACCTGAAACATTTAAAAACACAAACAAAGCGTAATAGAGCACAAAATGGACAAAATATGCAATTGCGACTTAAAAATCGACAAAAAACTCAAAAAGCAACTATAAAACTAGCATAAACGCGCCTATAAACACTATATAAATATGATTTATCAAATTCCCCCAAGCTAAACCGTTGCTTGTCCCCAAGCAACAATAGACACAAGATGGAGAAACAAGACAAATAAGACTTCTAGGGAATCAAAATAAGACCGACCGGACTCTCGAGCAAACAATCAAACCCAAGTTATTAAGACCAAAATCTAGCTCGGATACAAATAGAACCACTTAACATCACGATCCACAATTGAAACCAAACTTGGCCACAAACGATTTCCCAATCAAGCTAGTCTTCGCCGCACACCTTTTAGAATATAAATATTTGATGCAAAATAGGGTAATTTGACGATAGCAAGAGAAAATGTTCATTCAATTACAAAAAATTCATGCCGATCAAAAGGACTTTATAAGCTTGTAATGGGGCTAAGGTAAAGAGGTAGGATAATATTCTAGGAAAATGTGAGAGATAAGCCAACTTGGGGAGCAAAAACATATATAAACTTGATCAAATAATGATCTTATCTCCAATTGACATTACCAACTTTCTCTAAAACATTATATCGAACCAAGACTGAAATTAATTATACACCGTCATGAACAATTATTTTTCTTTCTTTTTCCTTTTTCTTTGCCTTTTTTTTCAATTTTTTTGGCTTTTTCCATGAAGTACAAATAATAAGCTTTTTATTTATTTTCTTTCTTTTTTTTTCTCCACATCTTCAAGTAACACTTCTTAACTATAAACACAACTTTTTTTTTTCAATCTTTATCCCACCATGTTTTGCATAAATTAAAGCTTAACACTCAAACAACGGCACCACATCAATAAGCTCCCCACGCTATCTAGACTTGGGAATAGTAACCAATGGGGCTAAAAAGGCTTGTAATGTAGCTATATATCAATGAATGGGAAAGGCAACAACATGGGTGAGCAAAAAGGGAATAAATGTATCTAAATATCATCTGAAGTCTACCTAAAGAACAGGGCCTTTATTCATACGCGGCATGAGTGAATCATAATCAAATTACTAATAAATCTCAAGCCAAAGTCATTGAAATAACAAATTGCAACAATTACACAAACACAAAGTAAGGTAACCTAACAAGAGAATTGGCTAGCTATACTTGATAAGGGACAACCAATCTTTCCACAAACCATTCAGTTGATTCACACAATGTCAAGCAGTTAGCAATGTATGGCACAGACCGACTGAATTTTAGACTTATAACTAAGATCAAAAGAAGCTCAAGAGAGTCAAATCAAATCCGCACACGGTTCGAAGTCAAAAATATGAAAAATAGACACAAGTATGCACTATCAAAACAACTAAAAAAAAACTAAGAAAGAAATACATTATTTTTTGGTATATGTAAACTCCCACTCCTAATGAATGGTACAAACCAAACAATACCTAAAAACAATAAAGACTAAACTAAAACACAATTAATATGCACAGAGTAATGATGACAATCATCCTCCCCCAAGCTAAACATCACATTATCCTCAATGTGAACAAAGAGGAAACTAAAACATTAATAAGGGAGAGGCACAACTTACAAAGGGGAGGGTAAGCGAAGTGAGCGTCAAAGGTATAGACACCTCCACCAGAATTGGTAGTTGTAATTGGGTAGTCGACGTAGCCAAGGAACTTAGCTATGTTTGTACGTAGTAACAAAGTTCATCACTTGAACACACATTAGCATTATTATTTAAAAATAAAAAATAAAAAAGGAAGTAAAAAAAAAGAAAGAAAATTGTGTTGTCTCCCAAATAGCGTTGGTTTTTAATAGAAGGTCCCGCACGACCCTACTCAATTCGTCAATTGGAAGAATCCAATGCCTTCAGTAAATTTATCATACACCCCTGCAAACATATCATTGAGCACCACATATGGCTTGACTACAAGCACACAAAACCTGAAAAATAGGGGGTTAGAAAAATCAGAAGAGAAATTAAAAGAAAAAGAAGAGTAAGAAAAGGAGGAATAATCAAAATAAAAAGAAAAGGGAAAGAATTTACAACTTCTCTCTACTTGTTCTTTGGGCAATATAAACCTCTTTGAATGAACATCAACGAGGGGAAAACTAGGTCGTTATCTAATCTTCCCTCGGTCAAACTAAATTTATAAACACTTAACAAACCTAAATACGAGTATAGAGGCAAGTCAAGGGTCGAACCCAATGGAACGGTAATGTTCAGGCACTTTCAATTATGCGCCTAACCTAGGTCAACATCAGAGGGTAAAGGGAGAATACTAACAACTAACAAAAAAAGTAACCAAAGAAATAAAACATTAGGAACGGGGATCAACAGGTAATCATGTCAATTGCAACAACTTGGAAAGATCAAGTCAATCAAAGGTTGTGAAGACTAATGATAAGTGCAATCAATAGGAATCAAAGAGCTATCACCTGATTGTTAAGCTAGGGTTCACTATGAATAACAAACTAAGAGAATCACAATCAAAACCAATCGATAATTGCAATTACTAAATCAATTGTTTGTGTCATTAACAATTACAATGCAATCTAGCATAATTCTCGAAGCCTAATCGAATTACACACATGAAAACCTTCATTAATCACTTTAATCTCAACAATCAATCAACATAATTCCCAAATTAATCACAATTAATCAATCATACAAGTTTCACCCAATTCCTAGCCAAACAACTATTCAAGAATCATCATTTATCAACTAACAACTATGGAAATCTAAAATCAACAATATATCAAGAATAACTACACTAATCAAGCATCGATTATGAAAATCAATCCAAACAAACATGAAATTAAACAAAGCATTAAGGTGAGATAGAGTTAAGAATGCTCATTGATAATAGAGAAGATCTTGAACACAATTGTCACCCTTGTATCTTCAATCTCTCAATCACCATTAAAATCCTTCACTTTCTCTCTCTAAAACAACTCCTAATCTAGCCTAATCTAGAGAGAGAAGCTCTCAACCTAAGAGAGAAACTATTCTAAAACTAAGACTTACATGAATGAATGATAATAAAAACCCCCCAAAAATAATCTATAAACAAAAGGAGAAAAGAAGCTTAAAATCGTAAAAGACCCAGAAGCCCGTGCCCTAGAAGAAATTGGCCGCGCCCGCAGAGGGGAAAAAACACCCCGGAAGCCGCGCCCGCGGCCAAAGCCCGCGCCCACGGCCAGCCCTTGGGGACTTACTACCCAAAATCGGCAGAAATAGGTTGCGGCAGATTTGTAGGGCAAAATTTGGAAGGTTGTAACTCAAGATCTAGGAATTGTATGAAGGCGTACGACCTATCATTGAAAATATCTTCAAGTCTAATTTCCAACCCAACTTGAATCACCTCAATCCGATCTGTAGAACTCGAGATATGACCGACAAAATGCACAAAGGTCCTTTTTGATACTTTGTAAGCCTTCATTTTCCTTTGTTTCTTTGATTGGCTTGAGTTGCGTGCTTGGCTTCCCTAACATGGCTCCGTTAAATTCCTTGAATGCACTTGAGCTCCCTCCTTGATGATTAAATCCCGGAAAGCCCGACACACCTACAAAACAAGTCAAACAAATGGAGAAGCGAGGGAAATAGCCGAGAAATGAATAAAATAATAAGAAAACCATTAAGAGCACGCATTTCTCTAAACTAACACATAAACACGCAAATCAAGCATTATTCCCTAAAAACACGATATAAACGACTAAAAACGTGCATAGAAATATAAAGAAAACATAGCCTAATGGTGCCATAAATGGCACGGATCAAACATCAAGGTCCACTTTGCCACTGTCATGCAATGGAGATACTTTGAGAAAGTTAGAGCAATAAAGCATAGAGGATGAATTCATAAAGTTAAGACTCTCTACACATGGGACATAAAGGGAAGGTAAGGTTGGCTCAAAATCCATTATATTATCATTAATCTCACTTTCTTTTAAAAGCTTGTCAACATAAGAGTCTTTATTTTTGAAGTTCTATAACTAATGGTTCCTCAACCACCGATTTATTACATAATGGCTCATCATCCTCAAAAATATCACACATATCCACCTTGTTCTCATCCTGAACACCTATTAATTCATAAACACTCTCTTAAAAAATATAATTCTTAATCCACCCTTCATCATCATCATGAAAGTATGGTAAGGTACTAGATTTTACAATAGAATTCACTTCATACTTGGGAGAAGGATTCTAAAGAAGCATGAATGAGTTATTGTAAGAACAAGAAGAGGCAACATGATTGTATGAATTGCAATGGGGACAATAGCAAGGGGAATAAGTATTGGTGAAATTAGTAAAGGAAATAATAAAAGATATTAAAGGCATAAGGGAAAAATAATAATCCCCTGAAGTATTTATATTATCCTAAAACTAATTTAAAGATAGATAAATAAAACAAAATCAGAAAAATGGCACTTACATAAGTCGTCTAATGATTGGTTGTCGATTTAAAGGAGTCATAGCCAAAAAAGGGCATTGCGACGACCAAAAGCCGAGGCTGCTTGCTAGGCGCTGAAACCAGCGGCCGCTGGGTATCCAGCGGGCCAAGCAGAAGCTGCTCGTGGCTGAGAGTGCTGAGCTTCAGGCGCTGGTCGTTGCTGGTTCGCAGGGTCATCTTTCAGGGGATATATCTTGACTTCTAAGAATTGTATAAAGGTGTGTGACCTATTGTTGGAAAGCTCTTCAAGTCTAATTTCCAAAGAAATTTTAATCACTTCAACTAGATTTGTAGAACTCAAGATATAATCAAAAGAGTGAACAAGAGTCAGTTTTGCCGCTTTGTAAAACATCGCTTAACTTCATTTCTAACTCAAATTCAATTCCGAAAAGTGCATAAAGACCTCGTGGATGCTATTATTATTCCTCATGCACATAAATATCAAAATAATCTTCCACAAACGCATATCTTTCATTGAGAGACCTCGATTCATCAATGTTTCATCATTTCATTGTTCGATTCATCCAAAACTACTTCTACCTGAAACATTTAAAAACACAAACAAAACTTAATAGAGCACAAAATGGACTAATTATGCAATTGCGACTTAAAAATCGTCAAAAGACTAAAAAAGAAACTATAAAACTAGCATAAACGCGCCTATAAACTCTATATAAATGTGATTAATCACAAACAACGCTGCTAAATACGAATCATGCGTGGTAGGCCTTGAAACAGCTTTGACATTGGGAGTAAAGAAATTACAAATTTTCGAGGACTCTTCATTGATCATCAACCAGATTTCTATAAGGTGGAAAATAAGGAGCTAAAGTCTAACCCCTTAACAAACTTATATGGAAACTCTCATCAATAACTTAGAGAAGTTGGAATACACTTATCTACCTAGAGAGGAAAATCAATTTGCTGATGCTTTGGCAAGACTAGCCTCAATGGTAAGAATTCCTACGGAAATAGAGCAAATGCCTCTAACTATAGCGTAAAGGCACATACCGGCTTATATTCAAGCCATAGAAGATGATGAAGTGATCCAAGATGAAGAAGAAGAAGAACGGTGGTACACGGATATACTTAACTATGTCACCAAAGGAGAACACCCTCCTTATGCTGACAAAAGAGCAAAGAGAGCATTAAGACTCTTAGCTTCCCAATACATACTCATAGACAACGAGTTATAAAAAAGGGTACCTAAGGGCCGAGCTCTCTTATGTGTAGGGAAAAAGGATGCTCAAAGAGCTATGAGGATAGTCCACAAAGGCCTTTGTGGAACCCATGTTAATGGTAAAATGATAGTCCAAAAGATAATGCGAGAAGGATACTATTTGACTACCATGAATAGGGATTGTCATCAATATGTAAAAAGATGCCCTAAATGCCAAATCTAAGCCAATTTACAACATGTTCCTCCATCTCTACTTTACACCTACACTTCACCTTGGCCATTATCTACAAGGGGGATTGATATTATTGGTAAAATTACCCCTCCAGGAACAGGAGGTCACGAATACATCCTAGTAGAAATTGATTACTTCACAAAGTGTGTTGAAGCACAATCATATGCGAAACTCACTGCAAAACATGTAGCAATCTTTATCGAAAGAAAAATCATTTGTCGATACGGAGTCCCACATGAAATGATAAGTGACAATGGAGCTCACTTTCAAACTGAGTGTGAAGAATTGTTCCAAAAATATGGCATTCAACACCATTATTCTTCCCCTTATAGACCTCAAGCAAATGGAGCGGTTGAAGAAGCTAATAAAAATTTAAAGACTATCATCGAGAAAATGACAGAAAATTACATAGATTGGCCTGACAAACTCCATTTTGCACTTTGGGGTTATCGCACGTCAATTCCTACATCAATAGGAAATACGCCATTCTCCTTGGTTTATGGAATGGATGTCGTACAACCTGTAGAGTTAGAGATACCATCTCTACTCATTGCATTAGAAAGTAAACTCGATGAAGTCAAATGGACTAGAGCAAGGTATGAAGAGATAATTCTACTTGATGAAAAGCGACTAGAAGCTCTACATTATACCCAATGCTATCAAACCCATATGGATAGACATTTTAATAAGAAGGCCAAGACAAGAAACATCAAAGTAGGTGACTTGGTGTTAAAAGCATTAAGGAAAAATGTTTTGGATTGAAGAGGGAAATTTAGGCGTAATTGGTCCGGACCCTATATTATCAAAACAATCCTATCAGGAGGTGCAGCAAAACTAACTGACATGGATGGCAATGAGTTCTCGAACATGACAAATCTTGACCAACTTAAAAAGTACTACCCATAATTACTTGAGTAGGATACTCAAGAGAGCTACGTTTGGCTTGATTCCTTAGGAAAAAATACGTACGCAACCCTTTACAGGTGCGACCACTTTAATTTTTACAAACGTCGCATGCCAGAAATAAAAGGAATTCGACAAAAACTCGACGGAACAGTAGCGTCACAGAAAAAAGTCGGTCGCCGGCCGATAGACTGCAGCGCAAGGCGACAACACCTGTTGCCGGACAACAGACGGTAGCAGCTGGCGACAACCACAAAACGATGGAGCCACTCTTCTGGGAGTACCTGGGCAAATTTTGGTGTTTTTAGGAAAATTTTCGGCTTCCATACTCAAAAAAATTTCTGGAAAATAAAATTTTTGTTTTCATTGATTTAATAAATTAAAGAAGTTGATTTAATTAAAAAGCTGAAAATTCATTAATAGAATAAAATAAAAATTACATTATTGATGGAATTTAAATAGAAGATTAATAAAATAAATTAACTTTAAATTTAAAACTAAGTCTAATAAATTGAAAGTTAAGCAGTGCTTCAATCTTTCTTCTCTTTCTTTGCTCTTTTCCAATTTTTATCTTCATCCTCTTCAACGCCCATGATAGCTAGTAGGCATTCTTTAGAGGACCTAAATTCAATTTTAGAGTAAATGGTTTCTCCCTTAGCTAGGACTATATGTTTTTTCTCTACCCAAACCTTCTTCTCTGAAGTGTCAGCTTTTCTTTTCCCTTTATCCTTTGTATAGTCTTTCTTCTTAGGCATCATAGGTGTTTTGAATTCAATCTTTTCACCCAAGCGTTCTTTAACAAGAATCACCTTGTCACCTAGATGATTCTTCACATTGGATTTACTCTGATTTTTCTTTATGTCCTTTGAAGGTTTCTTGAGAAGCCACCTCTTTACATCATTGGGCAAGGAAGAAGGAACCTTTTGGGTAATCACTTCCCATAAAGGTCTAGCGCTCCAATATGCATCAAATTTCTCTACTTCTTGTGAAATAGGGAATTCATAGGGACGACGAAGATCCCTAGAAGAAATTGTTTGAAGTAGGCCGTACTGTCTTTTTACCCTGCAGGGATAATAAAAAGTTATCTTGGTTAATCTTAGAAGACGACAAATATTGCTTGTTGACACCAACCATCTTCTCTATTTTCCACAAGGGATGACCCACTTGATAGCAAAGTTGTAAGAGGCAAAGACTTTTTCCATTTATGGCGCCCCATCTTGGAGAAGCGTTTCTTTCGCCTCACAAAGCAATTTGAAGTATATTTTTCAACATTGTAAGGAGGACTAATTAATTCTAGTCTCTCCATTAGCCATATTTGCAAATATTTAATGTAAATAAATTAATATTACTAAACAAAAATATGATTTTGAATTCTGTAATTAAAAATAATATTTTTCTACCTGTAATAAATTTGGAGAGCCCCGAAAAGGTGCTTTTGGATTTCTGTAATTAATGGCATTGGATTTCTCCCATATTCAATTTGCTCCAAAACAGTTATTATAATTGCTTGACCCTCATTAGTTTTACCACTAGTGAGAAGATATTAGTTAAGCATACAAAAGAGAAAAGCTCTTCTTCTATAAATATGAAAAGATTCAGAATAAGGTCTATCAAAGTATTGGCGTGCAAATTCTTTTAAATTAACTGCACTACCATCAACAATATTTGTTAGATCTTTGTCTCTTAAATTAAAGAAGCTCTCAAAATCTTTATAATAATATTTGTTTATTCTAGGGATTACCGCAAGATCTAATGAAGGGAAACCTAAGATGGCACCAAATTCTTCCGGTAAAGGGCTAATTTCATCACACCCTAGTCTAAAACAATGAGTATCTGTGTCCCAATATTCTAAGGCAACTTGAATAAAGTCTTTATCCAGATCTACCCTATTAACACCATATACACCTTCCATGTGAAAAAAGTCAAGTTCTTTTCTCTCTTTAGCAGTTAAAGAATGACACCATTCACGAGTGAAATTGGTAAAATTCTTAGTAACTAAAGACATGTTTATTTGTTGAGAAACTAAGACTATGATTAATCTGCTGAAATTATGAAGAAATTCGGCAAATTGGGGGGCTATTTATACACAAAATCGATGCAGTTCCAATTCGGAAAGGACTCGGAGTCAGCTTACTTCAGCAAAAAACGACAACTCTGTCGTCTTGCGACAGAAGCAACGCCCGATGCCAACGTAAAACGCGTGGCGACATGTGGCGCTGCAAGATTTTATCAACGAGCTATACAATCCGCGTTTTTCTGGCTATGATTTGAACTCGTGCAATGACTTTACGATTTTATCCCCGTCTACAAATACCCTTACATACTAATTTCATATATTTTCCTTCAAATTTCTTTTTTTGGATTTATTCAGACTTTATTTAATTTTTAGGTTTGTCGCAAGTCCAATTTATTTTTCATTTTTTCTTTTTATTGGGGAGAAAGTCAGATACCCTCTATTAATAATAAAAATAACAGAATTTTTTGCGCAAAATTTATCACAATTTTTTGCACACACAAATATTCACATAAAAATGAAAAATAAATGCAAGATAAATAATGAATTCATAATAGATAATAATATGTATATTTAAATATGTCTAATATGTGAGTCAATTAGGCAAAGTCCTATACAAGTCCAAATAAATAAAAACACAGGTACAAACTATGACGCTGGAGGACGCAGATGATGAGGGATGTTCATCATATAAAAAACTACGCGGAAAGAGGAGTATGCTCCCATCCAGCTCCAGCTCAAGTCTCTCCTGGAGGAAGAAAACTCAGCTCAGGACCCGTCCACCCAAGGTCGCCCTGATGAAGCGACAGAGGTTGAGGCTGCCGCGATAAAGAGCCAACCTCGTACATCCCACCACCTCTCGGGGTCGAGGTCGCCTCTCCCTTGCCGACCGGCCCAACCTATGCACCCTCAGATGAAGAGCCCGAGAACTCCACCGCCTCGGTCTGGGCAGCGTTAGATCGACCGCACCGACTGCCAAAACCAATGCGGCGACGCCTCAAGCTAGACCTCGCCGGTTCTCCCTGGACCTCATGTCTCGTCCGGGTAAGAGAAGAAATGGGCTGACCTTACAAGAAGAAATCGAGTAAGAAACAATCAAAATTGAAATATAACAATGTAGAAATAAGAAGAAAAATTTACCTCCTTAACAGCGTTGTCGCGACGACACGTAGCCACATTCCGCATCCGTACAGGCTGGCTACGGAAGGCGTCTATACACCTTTCCATTGTCGTTACCACCTCGTGCGAGAACTGTCAAAGAAATAAAGTCAGTAACAATGCAAGAAAGATATGAACAAATAGCAAGTAAATAAACTCACCCGAGTCTGGTGGCAAGGAATCGATCGCTCCACAAAGCGCTGATCCTCGGGAGCCGGAGGAATAATCTCCTCGGTAGGCCCGTATGTCCCCTGGTAGTTGATGGACATACAATAGGGCACAAACTCAGTAGGCCCAGCCTAACCAAAAGCAAACCAAAGTGAGTAAAATATCACTAGGGGGCTACTTAGCGAAAGGTAAAAAAATAAAAATCATACCACCGCCTCCTCAGACAGAATAGGGGCCGGAGCTAACGACGGCAGCAACTCATCCTCGTAGCACCGCCCTGGGATCGCATGAGATCGCCAAGGGGTACCAGCAGGCGACCTCTCCGACATGCTGAGCAACCTCACGTCATTGAACATGTGACGTGGCGGAGAAGCAGGGACGACAAAAATATCCGAGTAGTGCTGAATAGCGACTCTCTCTCCTAGGTACGCCGCTACCCCGTATGTCCCTAGGAAGTAGCGACCCTCAGCTATATATTGCTCGGCTAGCCCAACGACAACCAAACCGCCCCATGGCTAGTATAACACCTCAGGCTTCTACAAAGAATACCTATGAGATAAAGATCTACTAAAAAGCAATACACATATGATAGCTATGCAAAAGATCGTACCGAGAGGATCTGATCTCGAACATGGGCACTCGTCACCCGGATGTAGCGGCCTCCCTAGCAGACACCCACGGGAAACCCGCGTGGCGACAACCTTGCCATCACGAGAGAAGGAAAGTACTCGTAGAACCAAATCTACAAAAAACAAAAGATATCATCAAATGCTAATTAGAGCTTAAAATTAACTTTATAAGAGACAAAAGTATACCCCTACGACTCTCTAGAAGCCTGATAGAGTGATGTCTCCCGTGTAGGAGCGGTGTCGAAACGAGTCTCGCAGGGCACGTAGAAAATCGACATAGGCCAAGATGGCCCAGTCATAAGTCCCAATCATGTGATGATCGCGGACAGCAGCGAGGTAGTAAAGCAGCTCTCTACTACCCTTGTCAAGGGAAAACGTCCCTGACAACAAAATAAGCGCAAAGATGCGCACCTGCTGCTCTCGGTTGGTCGCATCATCCTCGAAGACTGCCGCCAGAGTCGACCGACGAATACACTTGGCGCTAAACTATGATGACTCCACCTAAGCACGAGCCCGAACAGCGATCGGACCCAACAGCTCATCAACCTCAGGAGAGTAGACGCTAATGTTGCTGTCGAACGGCAGTACAGTAGAACTAAACTCTAGTCCCGAGATGAGACTGAAGTCGGCCGGGGTGACCATCATCTCACCCCAAGGAAAGTGGAAAGTATTGGTGGTGTCCTAGAAGAACTCCACCAGAGTGCGGACCACGTGGTGACCTTCGTCGAAAGAGCTCATAGCTTGCATGGCCTCAAACAGGGCAGTCAGGCCACAAGACTCCCAGAGAAGTCTCAACTCCCCATCGACGCTGAAGAACGTACGGTACAGCTTGCCTTGGGTGTCGTTGCCCGAGCCGTGGCAACACGTCCTACCAGCAGTGATCCCACGACGCACCCTCTCAGAAATGTGGTGGCCGGGGGAAAAGTACAAAGTCCGCTTATCCCACTCGGGTAAGGGACAAAGAGAAGTGGACAGGTCGGCGTCCTCCTCTACGGGCTCATGCTCCTGTCGTGTGTTTTGAGACTGTGAACCCGAACCTCGCTGTCTAGCCATAATACATTGTGAAAAATTGACATAAATTAAGGTTCTATAGTATCTTAGGTTTGCCTAGCCGCATGATACTATGTTCGCAAAAACTGAGTACGTAGTACTAAAACAGAGCACAATTTCAATTCGAGCATATACGACATTTTTCAAACATCCAAACAATTTTTTTGCAATACTATGATAATTATTGTGACAAATTGGACAAGAATTGCTAGTAAAAACATCAAGAATAAGCCACATTGTTTACCTGACCTTAAGAGGTCCAACAATGGTGATTTTTTCATTTCTTCACCAAATTGATTCAAACAAATCTCATAATACTCCCAAGGAATTATATACAAACATAATTAAGCAATTTCATGGCATAAAAGTTGATAAACAAAGCGAATTAAGCAAAAGAAGGTTCTAATTTTAAAAAAATTTGTGAACAAAAACGCACAAATTCAGCAAAAACCGGGGTGAGTTTGAAGAAAACTTACATAGATCGGGAAAGTAGATGAAAAAATCTTCAATTTGCAACAAATTTGAGCAAACTTGGTTGTGAAACGAGCAAAATTGAACACTTTGAATTTCCGTGGCGATTTTCGAAGGTAGAGAGTAGCAGCGGCGAAATGAAGAAGAAAAGGGAATTCATACGAAATTCCCATTCTGGCGCCAAACAACAACTGTGTCGCCAGGCGATAGAGTGCAGCGTCTGGCGAAAGAGCCAAATCTTGGCGCCAGTGACGTTGCAGCAGCGACACAGCTCTCAGCCACTTAAAACGGTTATTTTGACCTCTTACAACAATTTTAGGTTCCTTGGTACGCCAGCCCTATAAGCAATTTGACATGATTTAGTAATCGGCTCGGTTACAATCGCATTAAGTGATCGACTTGATAAATGATTGTCTCACTTAGCTTAAAGCGCCTAAATATTGGCTCATTGTAAAGGCACCCACATAATGGTTCATAATACCAAGGGACCAACATAATGGTTCACAACGCAAAGGCATCGACATAATGGTTCACAATTCAAAAGCACCGACATATTGGTTCACATGCAGCAAAAGCGCCGACGCACAGGCATAGCAAAAGCAATGGATCGACAGGCGTTGGTCTTCGGTAATACTCTTCAGGGTATTGTCGCAACAAATGAGGATAGTTTCATTGTCACAAAGCGCTAGAAGGTCGTTTCAGGCAAAGCAATCTTCGATGGGGTTCTCTAGCTTGTAGAAGTCTATCACGATGGAATAGGAGGCAGTTACAGGCGTAAAAACCTTCAGGCGGTATTCTCTAGCTTGCGAAAGATCGTCAAAACAAACAGCAAGATGGCGTTGATGTGTCCAATTTATATAGTATTTTACCCCTGTCCCTTGGTCATATTTAGTAGTGTTTTTTGCTCTTAAGAGCCACTTTTATTACTAATTGGTGTTTTCTAGTGTTTTTGTAGTTTTGCTTGAGTTTTGTAGGAAATTGCACCTTTGGAGCGTTTTTCATGTTTGTCATGGACCAACTACGGACATTAGGAGAACACGACCATCTTTGAAGCCCAAGAGCGGTTAGAGCCGGTGATTAAGGGCTCGGTATGTAATACCAGGGCATTTAGACCAAGTATTTAAGACCCGAAGAGGAAATCTCGATTAGGCCGAAAAATCAAGCCCAATCGAAGTCCAAGCCTCAAGGAAGAGACCGGGCCCGATCGGGCAAGCTTACGCCCGATCGGGCGGGCGCGTAGTCAGAGGCATCAGAAAAGGCACACACGATCGGGTGAGCGTTAGCTCGATCGGGCGCAGCTGCCCAGGAGGGATTGTAATACCCCGTATGTTTATACGTATTTTATTTAAAATATGTATTTTATAAGGGTATTTAAATAATTTTAATATTTTAATTATGGTATTTTAATTATTTATCCTATGTAAGTTTGGAAATATTTTTACTAAAGGAATGTTAGTTTAATTATTTATTTTATAAAAGTTGGGGTTTTATTTTAGGAAATTATGATTTTAACAAGTTTTAGTAGGGAAAATATTAGGAAAAACTAAAGGAGGAAAGTTTAGGGTAGAAGGGTGATTGAGAAGGGGTATATATATCCCTCTTATGAGGCAATTCAACTTTGCCCAGAGTGGAGAAAACCCAAGGTAAACTTCTCTCACTATTCTCCTTATTTTTCTTCTTTCTTTTCCTTTTTCTTTCTCCTTCCCCTTCCCCTTTTTTTCACACCACCACCACCGGTAGGCCGCCGACCACCAGCCACCCAGCTGGCAGCAGCGGCGACCACCAATGGTGGCAGCAGCCAGCAGTGGCGCCGGCCTGCTGTCGACAGTCGTGAGTTTCGAAAAAAAAAATTATTTAAAAATCAAATCTTTCTTGCTCAAATTTAATCTATGCTTTAATCTAATTGTAAATTATGAGTTTTGGGATTTAGTTTCGATGTTTGATTATTATAATTATGTTAATTAATTTCTTGATATATGAGTTATTGAAGGATTATGATGTATATTGGGGTAGATCTTTGTTTTAAGTTTTTTAAGGCTTAATTACAAATTTTTTTAATTAAAATAAAGTGCTGGAATTTTATGTAGAACACTTAATATTATGTTTCTTGAAGAAATTTTAATTACCCATTAATAGGGACTTAATTATGGTGTTTTAAATTTAATTTCAGCTTACTTAATCAAATTATGAGGAGTGTTAAAATAGTATATAGTGCTGGAAATTTGTTTAGAGTGGATTTTAATACTCTATTATGATTTTAATGTGTAGGAGACTTTAAAGTAAGCAATTTCTACTAGTCCTGGCAATTTTAAAATCGTACTCAAGGTACGTTTGCGTACTTAGCATATTTTTGGTGATGTAGTATCATGCTAGGCTTGATTTAATTAATCCTAAATAGTATCATGCTGTAGACACCTAAAAATGTCTCCCCAAAACCAAACCCGATGATGAACAACCTTTCACCGCCACTATTGGTCGGGTTTAGTATTTAATCCCGAGAGTGCTTAAAACACTACAAAAAAAAGGGTAATTAGCAACGGCCAAAGTAGTCGCATATCCGTTGCAAAAATGGATTTGCGATGGATTTGCAACTACTTTGGTTCGTTGCCAAAGACCTCGTCGCAAATCCATTTTTGCGACTAATTTTTGAACAGTCGCAAATTTAGCGACAGATTTGCAACGCCTTTGCAACTACCATTTAGCGACTAACTTTCAAATTTTAGCAACTAAATTATTGTCCGTCGTAATATATTTGCGACGGATTAGCAACTAAAGAGATCAATGTTTTAAAACTACTTTTGCGACGAATTAGCGACTGTAAGACCAACATTTTGCGACTACGAGACTAAACTTTTTGCGACTACGGAGACTAGTTTTATTGTGACGGATTTGCGACTATTGAGACTAATGTTTTTTGCGACGGATTAGAAACTACATACGAGACCAAATTTTTGCGACTACAAAACTAATTATTTGTGACAGATTAGCGACTACTGATCTGATGATTTTGCAACTAACCAGTTAGTCTCTAAACCAAATTTGCAGTCGCTAAATATTTGCGACTAACTATCAATATTTGAGACCATAATTAAACGACGACCAATATTAATCACAAAACAAAAAAGGTACCCACGCATAAATTCGAATAACCAAAATGTTAAATTTATTCAAATATCCAAAATATCAATCAATTTTGTATCAATGTATTAAAAAACAATATTTAACTCATATGACTAATTATTCCAAAAGTCACCTCCCATATAAAAAAAACCTACTTCAAACAAGAATTAATGAGAATGTAAAAGACTAGTTGTTCATAAAATTACCACCAAGAAAATAAAAATCACTTAGTTATATCACGAGAGCGGGAGACTGCAGGCGTAGGAGGCTTATAAGGACAGTAAACTTGTTTTACAAGTGATGCCATTTCCTGCAATGTTTTTTTCATAGCTAATTTTTCCTTCTTCCATGTAGCTTTTTTGATCTCATGATTTTCGACGAATTTCTTAGCACATTTTAAGCTCTCTGCCGCTATTTTTTGGCTTTCTTCTACCTTGTTATGGTTTTCTTCCGCCATCTTCTTTAGTTCTTCAACTTGAGAACTTAATTGAGAAATCATGAAGGAGTGGAAGATGATGCAGTAGATTGAGAAGTAGGATCACTCTTGTAATACATATGTGAAGCACTCCCTAAACCGTAGACTTTTCCTTTCTTTTGCCCACCTACAACCTCCAAGTAGACTTTGTCGGGGTTTATCTCAATTCCTTTGTTCTTATATTCCTCAAGTTTTTCCATATATTCTCCCTGCATTAAGATATGTATTAGTAACTATGATCTCAAATGTTAAAACTTAAATAAACTAAATACATTTAAAAAAAAAAAACAACTATAATAAAAATAAAAGCAATGACTCGGGACATCGTCCGGGATAAAAACTTGTTTGGACTTCTAAAACAAAATTTAATTTAATTGTTATCTTATAGTCTTTCATTTTGGATATCAGATCAGTACATAGCAGTAAAACCTTGCCTTTAGATACCATATGATTTATTTAGATACCATCTGAGTTTGGTTACATAGTGAAAAGTTAGGTGATGGTCTAAGCAAATGGTATTGATGGCAGTGAGGGTCCAAGCAGTTATTAGTAAAATAATTTATGTAAGCAGTTATTAGTAAAAATTTTGACAGAGTCTCCTTTGTAAATTGAAGAATTCCCTCCTATAGGGTATGGCTTCAAAATAAACCTGTTTCAATTCACATTATGCCATACCACATTAATCATATGATTAATGCCGGCAAATCATTCTCATCCTCCAACTCAATCACACAAACAAATAAACAATCCATTATATCTCCAAACATTAACTACCATATATCTTTTTCTAATCTTAGAAAAATATAGAAGTATACTCATACCATGACTTTTTTATAATTGTCACCTATCAATTCAACTTCATCATTGCCCACACAAACAAAATGAGTGCTCTCATAGACTTCAGCAGCAGTTGGTAAAATTCCATCCTTTTTCTTTGCCTTGTATTAGAAGAAGTTGTTAGCACTTAAATAAAATAACAAAAAATAGGGGGACATAGACTACAGAGCAATTGTAATAAAGACCAGTTATAGTCATCTATATTAGTGGCTAAAAATTTTCTACTTGCTTCAATCTTATATCAAAAATCATAAGTTTGCTGCTAAAATCATACACTTACCATTTTTTTAACCACTTGAGGAGTAGATACGCTACCTTGGCGATGGCCAGGGTCAAACTTCTCTAATGTTTGGCCAGATAACCGATTATCTCTTGCTTGGTTAGAACGTTTCACAAAATCAGGATGCTTACGCTTATTTATGAATTCAGCTCGAACAGTGTCTGTCATGAAACTAACTTGCTTATGGAGAGCCATTTTGAAAACTTGGTTCAATGTACCCCTAAGTCGGTCCCCAACTTTTTTGTCAAATTCTCTCCTAGCCTTAGCATCGAACTCAGGTGTCCAAGTATATGTACGCTGCACATAATTAACAAATAAAGTAAATTATTTTAACTCAAAATAGCATATTATATATTAATAATTTTATTTCTGATTTATTTAACATAAAGCAGCCCAACTTTGGATTGTTGTCTCTAACTTCAGAGTTTTATCTAGGCATGCAGTAAATATGCCCAGCAGTACCAAGTGAAATATAAATCAGAGTATAAATCAGATACAATTGTGCCATCACTCCAAAAGGGCAACAGAGTATATGCATTAATTTAATAGTTGTCTGCTACCTATATGGTAAGCCATTGGGTGATATCTGTCATCCCTTAAGCATCCAAACACTGGCTAACATGTAGAGCCTTCATGAAGATCAAACAAGATTCTGGCATACTAGCATTTTAGCTTCTATTGTGAAGATTGTAAACTTTCTCTAAATGTTGATTTTATAGGTTAATCTTTGCTACTCTTTGCTACTGATGTAGTAATGCCATAACATAAGCACATAAATGTTCTCTGCTTTTTTAGGATGTGAATTAGGCCATGTAATTGTTATAGGCCATAACTTTTGACGTACAAAAGTTATATGAATATGATGATATTTCTTTTAGGAAAATATTTTTTCTGCCACTGATAATTCTTTTAGGAAAATATCTATTATACCAATAATATAGTTATATGAATATGATATGGACTCTTAAGGTCAGTGATCCAGTCTGACACTCTGAAGGTCTCCTATTCGAGTAGTTTTTTTTCCCCTAACATAACAACTTGAAAGAAATTAAGAGAAAGTGAATGTAGAGTATAATACTTTGAAGTCTAAATGTAGGATGGAACTAGGAAATGTATCATATTAACTACGAGTATATTATTAACAAAAGCGGGTATGCAATAGGTTATAGGTGTAGTTGGTAATTCACTAATTTGTATAACGCGAGAATCCAAAATAAGCTAAGTAAAAGCAGAAATTATGATATGGTAAGAAAAGTAATACAATTTATTTATGCATACAATTTGGAGGATATGTAGTAGGTTATCAAGGTTTGGTGTTTCCATCATTTTTTTGGCATATACATCATACTATTTTTAGCTCATAACTAGTGTGTGGCCCGAAATATGCCTCGGGTTGCTATTCATCCGCTAGCTAGGTAAATATATTGAAACGGTTTTAATGTCATTTAACTCTTAACATTCATATTGTACAAGGTAACAAAAATAACACTATCTTGAATGTCTACCACTCACTCACCGGGCCAGCAAGCTAAGGTCCATCTAGGGTGGACTTTGCATAAGTAGATCTTTTAATAGAAAAAAGAGCAATAACCACCAACTCATTACCTGCTGCTGCTGCTGGGGTTTTACGCATCAATGTTGATGCTGCTATGAAGGAGGGATGGGGAGTGGGTCTTGGGGCTGTGATCAAAGATGACCAGGGAAGAATTAGTTTTCAACATAAATGCAATCCATTAGTTTTCCTTTAGTTGGGAGCTAAAGGGAGCTACTTTAAAGGTCAAACATAGAACAATAAATGATAATGATCATCAATCATCAAGAGTAACTCACTTCATCTAGATCAAGAACAACTTGTCAATTGGCATTTAGTCTGACTGATTGGTTCCTAATACTAGTGCAGGAGTTAAAAAATGGCTAAATCTACTCTGCCCTAATATGAAATGCTTTCCACATAGAATAGGCCATGCTTTCCACAAAGAATTAGAGACTCAATGCTAATATTGAAACATGCAACTTCACTAGTTTAAGAGCAATGAATACAAGAGAAAATCTTAAATTCTAAACATACCTTAAACTCAGTGAACCAAAGATCCCTAACCGTAAGTGGAACCTCAGTAAAATTCATGTATGGGTGGTTGTAGTGTGCCTTCCAAGATTTTGTGACATTTCCACTAACGGTATGGTCATCAAACCTGATGCAAGAAAGATTAAGCACAAGCATAAAAAATGATAATAAGCTACTAAGACAACAAATATAATACATAGATTAATATAACTGACCATATCCCATCTGGTGAGAGCTCAATCTTTCCTTGTTCCACTCCATTCAAATTTTGTGGTGCCACATCATTCTCAACAGTAAAAACAGTATTAGAATTTACTTGTACCAGTTCATTAGAAGGTTGTGGTGTGGGTCGTGTGACCACAGGATTGTCTTGATCAACAGATTGATTATTGTCTCGGACACCGCCTTGATTACCTCCCCGACCAATTTTTGAATTTTTCATGAAGGATTTCATTTCCAAAGAACTGGAAAGATCATAAGCTCAAAAATTAATTTATACATAATAACCCATGATAATTTTTTTTTTTTAAAAAAGTAAGCTCACAAACATGATCAACAAATTTTAAAACATTTATCATATATCAAACAAATAAGATAAAACACATTGTCTATCAAACAAATAAGCCTATAACAAAGAAAACATATTGAAAACTACAAGCTTTGAAATTATTCTTCTTCTTTTTCATCCTCATCATCATCATCATCATCATCATCATCATCATCATCATCATCGTCATCGCTGTCAGTATATCCTAACTCTCCATCAAACTCTTCTTCAGATTCAGATTCAGTATCATCCCATTCATCTTCTTCATGTTGTTCTTCCTCTTCACCACCTGAGGCGTCCTCCTCCATTTCATCCATCTATTTGGAAAATTGACTCATCGATTGGGACATCCACATTTGACCTAGCTTTAGTCTTAAAAACAGCCCACCATTGACTCTTATCTTTCTTTAAGCTTGGATAAGAGGTAAAATACACTTGATTATATGCGGGGTATTTCTTAGAGTGGTTCACATCAACTAATCTATACTGCTCATGAATATTCATGCCATTCACTGAATCCATCCAATTACATTTAAACAAGACGGTTTTGAAGACATTTACGGTCCCCAAGTAGACCAGCTCAATGACTTCTTCTAAAATACCAAAGTAATCAATTTCCTCCTCACTTATTACACCCACACCATAATTCATAGTTGCCTTGAGCTTTCCATAATCAAAAGTGTGAAACTTAAAGCCATTGATGTCAAATTGCCACCATGTTTTGACTTGTCTAGACGGACCCATGGCAAGTGCTCGAATCACTTCATCAGTCTCATTAGATTCGATAACCTAATTTCAAATTCAATCCATTAATTAATAAAATATATAACCTTAGTCATATTTAGCGAATGATATATTGAAACTTGATTGTAAAAACTTACGAAATCCTGAAACCATTTGGAAAATTCATGTGAAAACTTGCTCCAAATATCATGAAGGTCAATACCAGGATGTTTTTGCATCATCGACTCTTCAAACTTCCTATAAACCTTAAAACGTCAATTATCTAGCAAATTGCATAAAATAACTACCAATTATTGAAATTTGTACATTTCATATTCTCCTAACACACCACAATTAGAAAGAACATAGTGGTGTGCATGCTTAACTTCTTTCGAATCTAAAAACCTTGTTTGGACACCTTTGCCACGACCTTTGCTAAATTGGAATAATTCTAGTATAGTTGGATCTAGATCATCATCATCAACAACATTGCGTCCTAGATCTCTAGATTTTGTATCAACATGAGGTTGAAAGTAATAAGAACAAAAGTTGGAAATCTCTTCTGCAAGATAAGCCTTGCGAATTGAGCCTTCAACTCGTGCCTTATTACCAATTTTCTTCTTCAGATGATTAAGAAATCTACAAAATAAGTTAAATTGACTCATTAACATGTAACATTATAAACCATATAGAAGAAACTTGAAAACAATGGAGTGGCTTGGGAAAATGTATATTACCTCTCAAATGGATACATCCATCTATATTGCACAGGACCACCCACTTTTACTTCATGTGGCAAATGAACATGTAAATGCTCCATTGAATTGAAAAATGCAGGTGGGAATATTTTCTCCAACTTGCATAAGATTTCTGGAATGTTTTTTTCTATACGAGTCACATCATCAACTTTAATAGTGTAAGAGCATAGATTGCGAAAAAATTTGCTGATTTCAGTGACTGCTTTCAAAACATTATTCGGAAAAAGTTCTCTCATTGCAACGGGCAACAACCTTTCCATGAACACATGACAATCATGGCTTTTCATTCCATGTATCTTACAGGCTTGCAAATCCACACATCTACTAAAATCAAAAGCATATCCATCTGGAAACTTAAGATCTTTTATCCATTCACACAACACTCTACGTTGTGCTTTATCAAGAGTGTATGGTTCTTTTGGGTAGATCAAGCTCCCATCATCAGATTCAATAGGCTTTAAGCTACTCCGCTTACAATATCGCTGAACATCTAGGCGAGCCTTATCTGTATCAACTGCGGTATCTTTCACATTCATTATTGTGTGGATGAGTTGATCAAAAAAATTCTTTTCAATGTGCATAACATCTAAATTATGTCGAATCAACAAATATTTCCAATAAGGAAGCTCCCAAAAGATGTTTTGCTTATGCCACCCTGTCTTAACCTTTTTTGATTTTGTCGAACGGATTTTTGGATAAATGGACTTTGGAATCTCCTTAACATGCTCCCATAGTTGATGGCCCGTCAATATTGGAGGAGGCGATCGAGTTTCTGTTCTTTTTTTGAAAAAAGTAGTGCGGTTTTTTCTATAAGGATGTGTAGGAGGGAGAAATTGACGGTGACTACCAAACCATGATACTTTAGAGCCGTTGTCTAGCCAAAAAGATCTATGCTTGTCCATGCAGTATGGACAAGCCATCTTTCCTGACGTAGTCCAACCAGATAACATCCCAAACGCAAGAAAGTCACTAATCGTCCATAAAAGGGAAGCTCATAACTTGAAATTTGGCTTTGTGGATACATCATATGTCATTGTACCTACTTCCCATAAAGATTTCAATTCGTTAACCAAGGGTTGCATGTACACATCCAAGTTCCGTTTTGGGTTTTTAGGACCCGGAATGAGCAAGGATTAAAACTTAAACGGCTTCCTCATACATAACCATGGAGGCAAGTTATATGGGGTAACAATTACTAGCCAACAAGAATATTGCCTTCCAAATTTTCCATGTGCTGAGAAATCATATGTGCATAGACCCAATCTAAAATTACGGGGCTCACTTGCAAAATCCTTGTATGTGTTATCAAGATGTTTCCATGCTTCACTATCACTTGGATGGGCGAGTGTTCCACTTACCCTAGGATTTTGTGAATGCCACTGCATATCATGTGCAAGGTCTTTGGTCGCATAGAGCCTTTGCAACCTTGGCGCGATCGGGAAGTAGAATAACACTTTGGCCGGCACACATTTTCCACAAGAAGTCTTCTTATAATGCTCCCCCCCACATTTCAAGAACTTTTCAAGGTGATCTTTATCCTTCAAAAATAACATGCATCCTTTAGGGCATGCATGTATCTTCTCATGAGGAAGTTCAAGGCCATTTACCACCTTTTAAGTGTCATAGTACGTCTTGGACATTGAATTCTCATAAGGAATTACTTCACTAATGAGCGATGAAATACTATCGACACATCTATGGGGAAAGTTGTATTCACACTTCAAGCTTGTAATCCTTGAAGCCATCTCTAAAACACATAATCGACTTCCTTCATACAATGGTTTTTGTGCGGCTGCTAACATCTCAAAAAACTTCTTAACTTGAGGATTAGGTTCTTCTTCCACATTCCGAATATCTTCATGCATTGGATCACCATAACCTTGACCAAATGCATTAATAATCATGTAAACATACGGATCCGACAGCTCATCTGATGCTTTTAAAGAATCAAAATCCTCTCCATGACAAACCCATTCATAGTAGTCATTAAGAAATCCTTTTTTATACAAATGCTCTCTTACACTTTCAACATCTAAAAAAGGAACATTTTTACACTTTGAACAAGGGCATCTGATCTTTGAAGATTCTTGAAAATCACTGTGTTGTTTAGCAAACTCAATAAACTCTCGCACGCCAATTGTGGACTCTTTTTTTAGTAGTCGACCTTCTAATCTCTCATACATCCATTTTCGATTCAATTTCTCCATGATCCTAACTGTTAAACGACATTGTTAATCATACACATATATGTAATATAGTCTTCTTATATATGTAATTTATTCTTATTATATACGTTACTTAGCTATTTTTGCAATTACTTAGAAGACAAAAGAAAGATAAGCAAGAAAAGGTGCAGCAGTTATGTCATATAGTGTATACACAATCCTTTTTCTTTATTTTGGAAACAATGGAAAAAGAAGTGTTCAATATTCATTTGGTGGGACAACATAAATATAGAGAAACCAAAAAAAGAAACTTAATAGGAACAAAAAAAAAGAAACTTAATGCATCAGTGTATGTATCCACGATTTGCATATGCTTATAGTGAAACAAGGAGAACAAAACAATGATAGGTACAAATCAATTTATTTTACCAAATCAGGGAACAAAATTTCAGAACAGCGGAAAATACATACATCAAAATATGAAGCATCATATATATGAGAATAGGATATCTAGTGTTAAGGAAAAATATAAGAAAAATAATCTAAAAATATTATATAGGGATTTAAGTCAGTTTTTGTCAAGGGGTACAGTTAGAAAATCTGAAAAACATGGTATGCTAGTAAGGGTTGTTTTCCTTGGAATATGCAACGTCTTTGCTCTGTTTCATACATTTTACTCACACAACTGTAGCCTATTTAAAGGCCTAAATTCTGAAACATAAGTTATTATATGTATTAAAATTAATTTATGTATACATTTGGATTTTTATTTGAAGTAGCAGGTGTTGTGTTATCTATAGTATCTAACTGCTACATTTGTGAACCAATATTTGCATTGTTCCTGATGTACATAGGCCATTGAGAGGAGGAGAGCTGAACTGAATTAGACCTAAGCTTAATTGTAACTCTATCGTGAAGACAATATGTAAAAAAAAAAAAAAAAAAAAAAAAAAAAATCTATATTTCTGGATTTGCAATTGGCAATAGAAACCAAATTAAAATAAAAAATTGAACAAAAAAACTCAATGATAACCCTAAAATTCGCAATTCCTAATTCTAGTTACTTACTACGCATTATTTTTAAGAATAACCCCTTATAACCCATAAACATAATCGAGAAATACTAATTCCTAATTCTAGTTACTTAATTCGTATTATTTTCAAGAATAATTCTCGCATTTGTGATATTATCAGATTAAACCAATTTGCAATTCAATCAATAATTAGATTAATATCAATTCGCAATAAAACCCAATTAAAATAAAAAAATTGGACAAAAAACTCAATTAACATACTGTTATTCTAGCCCCTAACTTGCTGCCCCACAACTCAATTAACTAACTCCTTATTACAAGAGCGTAATAAGGAATAACTTATTTCCCCACAACTCAAATTAGGAGCAAACTCAATTAACATACGGTTATTCTAGCACCTAAGTTGCTGCCCCTAATTTGCTCTGATTTTATTATGTTTTTGAGCCTAATTTGCATTGTGGTTATCCTCATCTAATGGCCAAGGTTGATATCACATAGATGTTGGGAAATAAAACCGGATTTGACAATGACAACAATACACCTTATTCAACCCAGATAAGAAGATGAGGGTAGTGGGAAATGTGAGGATATCAAAATCAACATACGTAGTATGTAATTAACACTATTAAAAGTTTCTTAGTCAAGTTAACAGTGAATGACCAAGAAACTTGCATGCTTAATTACAAGTTCTTCACCCCTGACTCCCTGAGTCCTTACCCAAGTAGTTTGCTCAACTCACAACAGCTATATTTTCACTACAGAAACCTGAAGTTGAAATGCATAACTCCAGCATCAATTCGCTTTAATGATTTGCTAATATATTTAACTTCATAATAACTCCAAACACATTTCTAATCCAAAAGCAACTCCAATTCTCCAAATAAGTGATCCATGATTACACATTATATAGAGGTGAAGTTAATTCAGACCAAGCAGATACTCAGAAAACAGAATGAGTGAATGCATTTATGCATTCGATGCCGGGTCAAGGTAAATTTTTATATCCAATTAGAATAACTTGCTGCCCCACAACTCAAATTAGGAGAAAACTCAATAAACATACTGTTATTCTAGCAACCACCCACAACGGTTGCCATGACAACCAACCAGCAGCAAATTAGGCTCAAAAACATAATTAGGGGCCTCAATACCCTCTAATGAACAGGAATTAAGAGCAAAACGAGAATTCAATTAACAACAAACCCCCCCCCCCCTTCTTCATGAAATATACTTGTATATATTTTACAAATAATAGTTAAAAAAAGGGGTCGAAATAACTAGAAATGAGATTTTTACATTGAAAATCATTAGGGATTTTTGCATACTCAATCAATTTTGATTGATTTTTAATTTATTGACTTCAATTAGACCATGGAAACCAAATTAAAATCAATAATTGGACCCAAAAAAAAATCAATGATAACCTTAAAATTCATAGTCGACAAATTACAATAAGTGAAGGGTGGAAGGCATTTAAACTTACCTGGGAAGATACGTGGTGGTGCACCGAAGCTAAGGATGATGAAGAACGACGGTGAGGGGCTGAGGGTTGATTCTCTAAAATTAACCCTTCTGCGTGTATCAGGGTGATTAATTTTTTTTTCTTTTTTTTTTGTTTTGTTTCACGAGTTAAATGATTAATGATTTTTTTTTATATATTTTTTTTTTATTTTTTTAGGAAGAGTATGATAGTTCTTGTTTTTTACGGTGAATAAGAGTATAAGACTGATTGATTTATACTTGTTTTTTTGCCGGCAATAACCTTTTTTTTAGGAATAAGGGGGTTTTTTTATTTTTTTTTTATTATACTAAGGGTTTTTTTTATTTCTTTTTAATAAATATTAAAAATAATAGTAGCAACTACCGTGTTAGTTTCAAATTATTACAAGAGCGTCGCAAATTAGCGACCGCATAGCAACTATTATAATTTCGGTTGCAAATTTTGTGACTACTCGTCTTTTTCTCTCGCAAAAATATTTTTTGCAACTGATTATTATAGTATTCGTAAAAATCAGTCGCTAATTAACGACCACATAGAAACTACTGCAAATTCGGTTGCAAAATTTGCGACTACTCGTCTTTTTCAGTCGCTAAAATTATTTTTGCAACTAATTATTATGGTAGTCGCAAAATTCCATTGCTAATTCACCTTTTTCTTGTAGTGAAAAATCGTATTTGATTAAATTCGTATTTTTGAACAGTCCATGGATTAATCTTGATTTTTGGTAAAAGCATAGTTTTAATTTCAGCCAAAACTTATTATTTAGTTTTAGCCCAAACCTTTTTTATTTATTGTTTTATTATTTAATTTTAGCCCAAACCTTTTTTATTTATTGTTTTATTATTTATTTTTGGCCCAAACCTTTTATTTATTTTATTTTATTATTTTCTTATTTTAGCTCAAATAATAATAAATCAGAAAAAGGCCCGAAATTATCAATCGGCACTTAAAATGCTGAACGAAATTAGGGTTAAAAATATATTTAGACAGAAAAGCGGGCTGGGAATTCCCGCGCCATGGTACCCACCGTGTCACGGGAATTATGGTCGTCTGACGGTGGGATTTTCCGTGACACGGGAAATTTGCTGTGACACGGGAATTTCCGTGTCCTTTCCGCGTAAACCCTTAACGCATTTTCTTCCCTGTTTACTAAAAATTTTCTGCGTCACACAAAAACTACACCGTGTCACGGGAATGTTTCCGGTCTGACGGTGGGACTTCCCGTATCACGGTACAATTTGCCGTCTCACGGGATACTTTTTTAGGGTTTTTATCATTTTAGGGTTCCGTGTGCTCCCTCGGCACATTTTCTCTATAAATACCCCCTCATTTCTGATGTACGGGGCATCAATTAATTCTCTATTTTTCACTCTTCTATGCTTTAGCCTAAACACTAGCCTACCCTTCTTATTTCAAAATTCCTTCTTCAGGTACTCCAAGGAGTCCATACTTTACTCGAGGTTCTGTCCTTAAGCTAAGGTGTGAAAGGTAGAATTGTTTGAGGGTTTGGCCCCAAATTAACTCTACTTTATTTAATTTAATTTAATTATTGTTTTATTATTATTTCCTTGAAGTTACTAACTCGTTTATTTTTTTGTAGTTGCAAACAAACAGAATCAAAGTAAGAATTATGTTCCTCTTATTTCTATTATTTTTCTAACGATTTTATATTGTTGGAATTATTGCTAAATTTCTTCCAATATTAATGCTTATTTTTATGATCACTATATTGCATGTTTAAAGGGAATATGTAATTGAAAATCACGCCTAATAAGATAATTTGTACAACCGGCTTAGGTTACTTTTTAATCTTGTTGTTTAATCAAGTGATCACCATATTTTAGAATTATATGTTGCATTAATATTCAACCAATTTAGCCTAATAATAGTTTGGAGCAAATTGAATTTTTTTTTTATGCATGGTCAAGGACTGATTATGCCAATTGGACCATTTCCAGAACCTCGACCAAAGAATAGGACCGCTAGCTATGATCCCAATGCTTATTGCAAGTTTCATCAAGGAAAGGGTCATAATACTAAGAAGTGTTGGAGGTTGAAGGATGAAATCCAAGACCTAATTGATGCTAATCAACTTCCTGTCCCTCCAGGGGGCAAGAAGCCTAACATTCAAACAGGTCCTCTTTCTGATGCTTTGGCTATCATGGGAGATGAAGTCTCCTTTAATCCGTCAATACTCACTCAACCTGTGAATGAACCTCTGCCGGAAGTTGTATTTGTCTCGAGTTCTTAAGAAGTGAATGGAATTTGGGATAGTGACGATGAAGGCGTCTATCTCAAGGATATAGCCTGTTCATCTCTTGGAACAAGTGAAGATGTTTGGGGAGACTTTGAGGTCAAGGTTCTCACCAGAAGTGGACGGTTTCAAAAACCTAGTCCACCTCCACCTCCACCACAATCACATCCGATTGTTGATCCCATCGACCCTGTGAACAACAATGTGGTCAAACAATTGCAAAAGACCAAGATGGAGATGAATGTATGGAAGCTTTTAGCCACCTCCCATGAGCATCGAAAGGCTGTGATTAATGCTCTGGTGAAAATAGGAGTTGATGATGACATGACTCCCCAAGGACCTGTCAACTTTCTCACTACTGAATTGCCAAGTACTATCAATCTGATTTCGTTTTCTGACAAGGATCTGCCCCTGGAAGGGGACCAACATAATAAGGCCTTACACCTCACTGTGGTGTGTAGGCAGATGAATGTTCCTATGAGCCTGGTTGATAATGGCTCTGCAATCAATGTGTGCCCACTCCATAATGCAAAGAAGTTGGGCATAAAGAATGAAGAACTGACTCCCTCCACTCAAGGGATTTGCGCTTATGATAATACTCGTCGTCAAGCTGTGGGTACTATCATACTAAACATAACTACTGGGGCCATTGAACGTCGCACCAAGTTTCAGGTGGTAGACATTAAGGCCTCTTTCAATCTGTTGTTAGGACGCCCTTGGCTTCATGAGCTAAAGGCGATTCCATCATCGTTACACCAGAAGGTGAAAACCATAGTTGGAGGGGTTCCAATTACCATTGATGCTTCTCCCATGCGCATTCAAGTTATCGACACTCCTATCGTCCATGTCGAACATGACGAAGAAGACGAAGATCTTTGGGGGTTTTCACACAATGATGTTCTCATGATCGAAGAAGAGGAAAAGTGTCATCTCGACTTCCATCCCTATTAAAACACCAACATTAATGCCATTATGAATAAGAAAGGGCATTTCCCTGGAATGACCCTCGGGCTCAAAAAGAAAATGGCTGAAATTTGGGGTCATCCTGGTGCACTCAAGAAGGATACTTTTGGCTTGGGATTCAAGCCAACAAAAGAAGATGTGAAACAGGCCCTCTTGAAAATGAAGGCTCGCAACAACACTTGAATCATGAAGACGGAAATGGCCATGGATCCATATCCATTAACACTAAATGGCCAGTACATCAAAGAAGGGGAAGACTTTCCATGCTATGAATTCCCTGAGCCATTCGTCCACGATGGGAAGCGTGAACCAAGATTCGAGATGTTCCTCGATTGTGACTTTATTGATGAAGACGAAGAGCTCTTCATAACTAAGAAACCAGCTAGCCCAAGCTCTGATGATCTAGGCATTAACCTTCTTTTTGGAATGGAGAAGAATGAATCTAAGCCCGTCTGGAATGATAATTCCGAAATCGTTCAAGCTGTTATAGCAAACAAGGATTTTGACCCCTCCGAGTTAATCGTCCAAGCTGATAATATTTCAAGGGGATGGCGCAAGACATTGAGGATCACTACGACAAGTGGAGAGAAGTTGGAAATAACCGTTGGCGAAGGTCCTATGTTTGATGAGTCTAAGTAGTTTAGGTCCGAGTCCGAGTCTGAGTCTAAGTATGTAGACGAGTCCTTAGAGTCTGAGGACAACCCTCTTTCTGCTATAGAGTCCAATCCTGAGTCTCTTGTTTAGTCCTCTCTTTCTAGTCGAAATAATTCCGGTGAGGTCGCAACTGACCTTGCCCCTCTTGATGTATTAGCCAATGAATTCTATAAAATGAGTACCTTTGCTTACGATGCGTGTCATTCCCCTAGCCCTGATCAATATTGCTTTGCTAATGATAAAAATGACAAAGAAATAATAAAAGCAATGGAAGAACACGAAAATAAAACAGCAGTTATCAAAGATACAGAAACAGTTAACATTTCCAATGATACGACTGTTAAAGAAGTAAAAATTGGATTAACACTAAGTCAAGATGAACACAAAGAGCTAATTAACTTGCTTAGTGAATTTGTTGATGTATTTGCTTGGTCATACCAAGATATGCCAGGAATTGACAGGGATATAGCTCAGCATACGATACCACTCATTCCAGGTATGAAGCTTGTCAAACAAAAGCTGCGCCGTATGAAATCGGATGTGGCTCTCAAAATCAAAGAAGAAATCAGAAAGCAGTTGGCCGCAGGTTTCATCAAAGTATCCAAGTATCCAGAATGGATAGCAAATGTGGTTCCAGTTACAAAGAATGATGGAAGGGTCAGAATGTGTGTTGATTACAGGGACCTCAATAAAGCAAGCCCGAAAGATGGGTTCCCTCTACCTCACATTGACATTCTGGTCGATAACACAGCAAATCATGCACTCCTATCATTCATGGACGGTTACGCCGGATATAATCAAGTATTGTTGGCTGAAGAAGATATGGAAAAAACCACATTCATCACACAATGGGGTACATATTGCTATACGGTAATGCCATTCCGGTTGAAAAACGCGGGTGCCACATACCAAAGAGCAGCTACAGCATTGTTACATGACATGATGCACAAAGAGGTGGAGGTCTATGTCGATGATATGATTGTTAAGTCTAAAGATCGCCCAGGCCACATCGTTGCACTTCGCAAGTTCTTTGAAAGACTCCACAAGTACAACATGAGATTAAATCCAGCAAAGTGTGCATTCGCAGTCACGTCAGGCAAATTACTCGGATATGTGATCAGTTCTCGAGGGATTGAAATAGATCCCACAAAAGTAAAAGCGATCATGGCCATGCCACTGCCCAAGAATGAGAAGGAGATTCGAGGTTTCATTGGAAGGTTGCAATATATAAGTAGTTTCATATCAAAACTTACATCGATATGCGAACCTATATTCAAGAAGCTAAAGAAAAATGTCCCAGCCACATGGGATGACGATTGCCAAAAACCTTTTGACAATATCAAAGAGTACCTGGCAAACCCACCCGTGCTAGCGCCAGCAATACCTGACTTTCCTCTTCGACTCTACCTTACGGTCACAAGAGAAACGATGGGGGCAATGCTAGCACAAGAGATTTAAAGCAAGGAGAATGCAATACACTACTTGAGTAAGAAGCTTCAAGGATACGAGACACAATACACACCACTTGAAAAGTTGTGTCTCGCACTTGTGTGGGCCGCACAGAAACTAAGACATTACATGCTCACTCATACAGTGCATGTCGTGTCCAAGATGGATCCTCTCAAATACTTGTTCGAAAAAGCAACACTCAATGGCAGATTATCAAGGTGGATAGTCAATCTTGCTTAGTTTGACTTGAAATTTGTACCACAAAAAGCCATCAAAGGTTCCGCAGTTTCTGACTTCTTAGCAGACTTTCCGCTTGAAGAAGTTGAGAAAGAAGAAGATGAGTACGATTTCCCTGACGAAGATTTACTCATGACCGAAGATGATAGCAGGACGCTCTATTTCGATGGAGCCTCAAACAAAAAAGGATGTGGTGTAGGAGTCTTGCTTGTATCACCAAATGAAGAGCACATCCCAATTTCCATGAAGCTCGACTTTGATGTCACCAACAATGCAGCAGAATATGAAGCATGTATTTTGGGGTTAGAAACAGTTGTCGCCTTGGGAATTAAGAAACTCAGAATCTACGGTGATTCTTCACTAATCATTAACAAAATCTCCAAGAGATGGAAGGTGAGAAGTGAAAGTCTCGCTACGTATCAAGCTCATTTAGAAACTCTCATGGAGCAACTAGATGAAGTGGAATATACATATTTACCAAGAGAAGAAAACCAGTTCGCCGACGGACTTGCTAAATTAGCATCAATGGTGCGAATTCCAACGGATACAGTCAGAATGCCGTTGACTATAGAAAGAAGATATGAACCGACTTACGTTCACGCACTCGACCATGAACAGGAATCACAAGAAGAAGATGAAGAGCCATGGTACACAGATATCCTTAATTATGTGACAAGAGGAGAATACCCTCCTAATACTGATAAAAGGGCACGCCGTGCTTTGAGGCTCCTGGCCTCACATTATGTTCTCATCAGGGGAGAACTCCACAAGAGGACTGCAATGGGGAGAAATCTCTTATGCATAGCCAAGAAAGAAGCACACAAAACCATGGAAAATCTTCATGCCGGTATATGTGGAACACACATGAATGAGAAGATGTTAGTCAAAAAGATTCAACGACAAGGTTATTTTTGGACTACTATGGAGAGAGATCGTCACGAATACGTCAAGAAATGTATGAAGTGTCAAGTCTACGCAAATTTACAGCATGTTCCACCTTCGCTTCTCTACACATATACTTCTCCATGGCCTTTCTCCACTTGGGGCATCGACATCATTGGAAAAATAACACCACCAGGACAAGGGGGGCATGAATTCATCCGCGTAGCAATCGAATATTTCACCAAATGGGTCAAAGCTGCCTTGTATGCTAAGCTAACGGCAAAACACGTAGCTCAATTCATTGAGAAAAATATCATATGCCGCTATGGGGTACCTCATGAGATGATCAGTGATAATGGAACACATTTCCAAGCCGAATGCGCGGAATTGTTACAGAAATATCATATCAAACATCACAGATCGTCACCTTACAGACCACAAACAAATGGTGCAGTCGAATCGGCCAACAAATATGTGAAAACTATCATCGAAAAGATGACAGAAAATTATAAGGATTGGCCGAGTAAGCTACGTTTCGCCCTTTGGGGTTATCGAACCTCTGTTCGTACATCAACGGGGGCTACCCCTTTCTCTTTGGTCAATGGAGTTGAAGATGTACAACCAATAGATCTTGAAATCCCTTCTCTCCGAATCGCGTTGGAAAGTCAACTAAATGAAGTCGACTGGATTAGAGCAAGATATGATGAACTAGTCTTACTCGATGAAAAACGCTTGGCATCTTTGCATCAAGTACAAACCTACCAACAGCATATGGCGCGACATTTTAATAAAAAAAATCAAGACTAGGAACATCAAAGAGGGTGACCTGATGCTTAAAGCACTTCGCAAAATTGTGTTGGATCCAAGAGGAAAATTCAAACCTAATTGGTCAGGCCTATATATTGTTAAAACCATCTTGTCTGGCGGAGCGGCACAATTGGTAGACATGGATAGTAACGGTTTCCATAATTTAACCAACTTGGATCAACTCAAGAAATTCTATGCCTAGTCGCATGGGTTCATGACCCAATAAAGCTACGTTTCCTGATTCCTTTTTAAGGATACGTAGGCAACCCCTCAAGGGGGCCCAACCACTTTAAAATATAAAATCCTCCCTTCGTCGATCAAGTATACGCGTCTGTTCAGCATTGCGTCACGCCAAAAAAATAATTTAATTAAGAGTTTTTCGTGCCACGGGAATCTGTACCGTGTCACGACAGAATTTCACCGTGGCGCGGTGAAACAAAAAAAACAAAAAAAAGGAGTTTTTGCAGCGACACGGGACTCTCCACCGTGTCACGGCACAATCCACCGTGGCACGGTGGACCTGAGAAAAAAAAAGGGGGGGGTATTGCCGCGACACGGGACATTTCACCATGTCACGGCACAATCCACCTTGGCACAGTGGACCTGAGCGAAAAAAAAAATGTGTTGTGACGCGGGAATTTCCAACGTGTCACGGAATTCTCTACCGTGGCACGGTGGAATTTCAGATTTTCTGATTATTTTTATTGACGCAGTCTTTGCGAATTCATTATTTGTTTGATGTTTTTTATTTTTATTCTTCCATTGCGTCCGACTCCTTGACTCGGATATTAAAAAAAATCATTGTAATTTTTTATTTAAGGCGAAAATAAATATGCTATTATTATTGAAATAAATGTGACTACAATTATTGGCATCATACGCCTTATTTTTCCCGTGTGACACGGGACATTTCACCATGTCACGGGAATTATTCCCGTCTGACGGTGGGATTTCCCGTGACACAGGAAATCTGCTGTGACACGGGAATTTCTGTGTTCTTTCCGCGTAAACCCTTAACGCGTTTTCTTCCCCGTTTACTAAAAATTTCTCGCGTCACACTAAAACTGCACCGTGTCACGGGAATGTTTCCCGTCTGATAGTGGGACTTCCCGTGTCATGGTACAATTTGTCGTGTCGCGGGATACTTTTTTAGGGTTTTTATCATTTTAGGGTTCTGTGTGCTCCGTTGGCGCATTTCTCTATAAATTCCCCCTTATTTCTGATGTACGGGGCATCAATTAATTCTCTATTTTTCTCTCTTCTATGCTTTAGCCTAAACACTGGCCTACCCTTCTTATTTCAAAATTCCTTCTTCAAGTACTCCAAGGAGTCCATACTTTACTCGAGGTTATGTCCTTAAGCCAAGGCGTGAAAGGTACAACTGTTTGAGGGTTTGGCCCCAAATCAATTCTACTTAATTTAATTTAATTTAATTATTGTTTTATTATTATTTCCTTGAAGTTACTAACTCATTTATTATTTTGTAGTTGCAAAAAAAAAAGAATCAAAGTAAGAATTATGTTCCTTTTATTTCTATTATTTTTCTAGCGATTTTATATTGTTGGAATTATTGCTAAATTGCTTCCAATATTAATTATTATTTTTATGATCACTATATTGCATGTTTAAAGGGAATATGTAATTGAAAATCACGCCTAATAAGATAATTTGGACAGCCGGCTTAGGTTCCTTTTTAATCTTGTTGTTTAATCAAGTGATCACCATATTTTAGAATTATATGTTGCATTAATATTCAACCATTTTAGCCTAATAATAGTTTGGAGCAAATTGAATTTTTGTTTGTATGTCTTTGAGATCGTAGGAATGCTTTTCACTATAAGAATCGAGTAGAGGCCAATACGGGCGAATGTGACTCCATGACTCACTTCGTACCATCAACCCCGATCCTCCTATCGTGGTTCCGAACCTTATGGAGTTAGTAATCTCATGGATTATGAATTGGTTGTAACCTTCACGGGTCAATCGTTGTTGCCTATTGTTGTCCCTTAATCATGGTTGCCTTTTATGATCCGTGAGCGGTTTACAAGTTCCTTAAAAACTTGTTGGCGGCTCCCTACTTTATTTATCCCTAATCGTATTATGTCAATTCCCACTTCCTATGAGTGCCAAGCATATTCACACATGCTTTAACGTAGGCGCACTTCAAATGACGCCTACACTTGCTAAGATTTATGATTGGAAATTGTGGATTATTGATATTGGTGATTAAATTAGAAAGCATGATTTATTTGAGATGGATTAATAGTTGGAAAATTAATGTTTGGCATGTTGTGTTTCAACCACACTTTTATTTATGGCATGTTAGATTGCATGATTAATTAAATTACATGCTTAGTTATGTTTGGAATATTAAAAAGGAATTTTATTATGGTTCAAACAATTCTTATTGATGCTTTAAACATGAGGAAGAAGTTATATACGTGTCTAATGTACACAAGGAATAAATTGTATGTTGGTGTCTTTGTGCACTAGCTTAAGGTGTTTTTAACACCGAGGGATAGGAGTTTTGCGCTTTATGCGTTTAAGGTGTCCTTGACACTGAGGTAGAATTGAAAAGGTTTCAACATTAAATAATATGTGGTCACTAATTATTCAAGAATTAAATTGGTATGTTTGGTTGATTGAATAAATATTGTTGATTGATTTATTATGCTTTGAGAGTCATCACCAAGTCCAATAATATGTAAATAACGTAAAGTGAAAGAGATTACGCACCAAAACTCTTGGAACATATATACCTTGAGTATGAACAATGGGGGGAGTTATGGGGTTTTATAATAATTAACCATAATTTCTAATGGAGTACAGGACGCTATATATTCTTTTTTTTTTTTATTATGCGCAGGAATTCCGCCACCTTTGGGTGGTTTTGTCGCTGGCACGGTTAGCTCCCGTGTCAGTTAACCTCAATTTATTTGGGGGAGGTATAGTTGGAAACCCGTTCGATGGGTAATCAACGCTAAATGAATTATTTAGTGTCTAGTAAAGTGTCTTGTTGATTGTTGTGTGTGCTTGTAAACAGGTGCATTGAGGTAAGTGTGTGTTGATAGGTGAAAGCATGTTACTGTGTTTAATTACGCCTACGTACTCAGCTTTGCTGATTGTGTGTGTTTGTGTGTTTGGCCATGTCTTTATCTTGGCCCTATGACGACCCATTTTTAATGGAGAGTAGTGGGGACAAGTAGAGATAAATTTTTCAGGTATTGAAGCATATTCATGACGGGGCATGAGTGAAGAGTGAATCATGCTAGTTTCCAATAGTTTACGATGTGTTTTATGCTTTGTTTATATGATACTTTTCATGTGGACTAACGCAAAGGCTTGGTTTTGGAACGGTTTTTAATAAGGGCCTTTAATGGTTCCAAGTTGTAGTTTGATTTTATTTGACTTTGTTTGTTTGGTTTTAAACTTTACTTTCATTTGGTTGACTTTGGAGTGGACTTGTTTAAACGGTTTTTTAATTTAAAGTCTTCCGCTGTGTATCTTTGATATTTGCCTTAGCCATTTTTACGGTGGCCGTAATGTCTTAGATATTCCTAAATCGTATTTTAAAAAGTAAAGTGGGTATTTAAAATAAAGGAATTTCCAGGGTGTTACAAAGTGGTATCTAGGAGCTTTGGTTGAGATTTTAAATTACCACTAACCCGAAAACGTTTTTTCTTACTATGATTTAAACTTGGCCAACTGTTAATTTAATTATGAAATGTTATTTGTTCCGATTTTATTTCTTTTATTTTTGTTAAGGGCCGAAATTTATTATTTTTATTTATTTTATTTTGGTCCGATTTTTTTTTTAAGTGGGACACTCGAATTTTTTTTTTAGAGTGTCGAAATTTTTTTTAGTAGGGCCGAAATTTTTGGCCCTCTTCCCATTAATTTCGAAATTTTTATTTTAGCAGGGTAAAAATATATATATTTTTTTGTTTGTTAAGTTTTGTAGGGAGCAAGGATTGAGGTAAGAATTATGTGTTAAAAGCTTTTATTAACATGTTGGTGAGCTTTGTAGGAAAAGAAAGGGCATATAGGCTAGAATTCAATTTCTTCCCTGTGTGCATAATTTTATTTTGAGTGTTCAAGCATGTTGTTTGACTAGATGTTTGTTGATGAAAGCATGCAATATGTGTATTATTCTATGTGATCCTTCAAAATTGTATGATTGAACACCGAACTTAATTTCATACAAGACTGTATTATTTATTTTATTTTTTTTGGGAAGGGAATTCTTTTCTAAGCCTTTTCTCTACAGGATGCCAATCTTTCCTAGCAAATATACATAAATGGGATCACTTGTTAAGAAACATAATGAACACCCCTACGACTTTGTAGAAAAGATCATATACTTTTGTTCCTACATTAGCAATGTCTTACGAGACAGAGTTTATGACACCCTTGATCGTATTTCGGCTATGATTGTCCATTGTCTTCCAGAGGAGCCTCCTTACATTGCTGTGAAACAGAGATTTTCCGATTTTTACCTTCCAGGAGACATTTCTAATTACCATAAATACAAAGACTATTATGGCCAGTGGTATCCAGATTATGTTTTCTTGACTAAATATCTCGTAAGAGTGGAAAAAGCTCATTGTCAGCACTTAAATCTTCCCTACCCTTACTACTACTATGATAATCCAGTAGGGAACAATCCTCGTAATCAACAACCAACAAATTCTTCTTCTTCTTCGTCAGGGGGTAGTCAGGCAGAAAATGGAGAACAACAAGAGGGAGATACTTCACTTATGGAGATTTCTAATCCTAATCCACCTCCAACTCCAATAATAATAGACATTTCATCAGATGAGGAGGAAGAAGGGGAGTTTGTACAAGTAGAACCCGAACCTGAGATACCTGAACCAATGGAGGAGTCAAATGATTCTAATTTTGATCTTTCAAGCTACAAACAATCCACTAACAAAAGGGACAACGTTCGAAAGGATTAGATTTTATAACTTTCCTCGTCATTAATTCAGTCTTTATTTTAGTTATTATTATTTTAGTTTTAAATTAATAAGTGGCATGACCACATAAGTTTCTAGAAAACAATTTTTATTTTAGTAATTTCAGTCTATTTTAATTAATAAGACCTCATTTATTTCCTTGTCAATTTTTTTTTATATATATCTCTAATAAATGAATTCATTTATTTTCCATTTCTCCCATTTCACATCACTATTCCAATAGCCAAAATTCCAAGCAACTAAATTCTAATAAATATTTTAAGCTATGGGCATCTATGGGAATTATTTATTTTTTATCTATGTGATGCTTTATTAAATGTATGGTTGGTTAGCAATCAATAATTTATTGACAAATTTAGGGAATTCTTAGCTTTCCTATCCCAATTTGTTAGCTTCAAATTTTACTGTGAATGTTTAAAGAGTGCTAGGTAATAGATGGGTGTATGTCTTGAGAACTAACCATAGCCATTTCTAATATAGACCCTTGTCCTTAATTCAGGAGAAGAAAAATGGCAAGGGGAAGAGGTTCTGGTAATGGTCGAAACGATTTGAATGAAGTAGTGAGGCAATTGGCAGCAGTTGCCCAATAATTGGCAAGAAACTCAACTGGTAATGGGGATGCTAAGGGGGATCTCTTTAAGAAGGTGGCACAAAGTAAGCCACCAACATATCAAGGGGAGCCTGACCCTACCATATTGGAAAACTGGTTAAGGGAATTTGAGAAACTATTTGGAGATGTGGAATGCCCTGAAAACTCAAAAGTGATTTGTGCTACTTACTATCTGAGGGGTGAAGCTGACTTTTGGTTGCAACAAAATGAGACTATCATTAGAGCGCTACCTGGGATCAATTGGACTAAATTCCAAGAGAAAGTGAGAAACAAGTTTTATCCTAGCTTTTTGCAGAAGCAGAAAGCTGAGGAATTCTCAAACCTTAAGATGGAAAGGATGTCAGTTACGGAATACTACACCAAGTTTATTGAGTTGTCCTGTTTTGCTGAAGAGCCTGTTGCTACGGAGAAAGCAAAAGCTAGGAAGTTTGAGAGTGGTTTAACTACTAATTTGCAGTTAAAGCTGTGGGGGCAAGTATTTGAGATCCTGGATGAAGTATATGGAAGGGCCGCACACCTTTATGCATTAGAGGAGAAGAAGAAGAAGAAGAAGTTAGCTGAAATAGAAGGAAGGGAGAAGAGGAAGGAAGTGGGGCAAGTTTCTGGAAACCAGCAGGGAAACCAGAATGGTTTTAAGAAGCAGAATTACCACCATAACAATAACTTTAACAACAATAATAACTTCCAGGGTAATAACCATCAGGAAAACGGTAACAATAATGGAGGGGCGAGAAACAATAACCAGGGGAATAACAGGAATGGGAGGATTTATTTTTGCAAGAGGTGTAGAAATAACCACCCTGGAAAGGATTGCGAGGGAAATTTGGTCGCTTGTCGTGTTTGTAATAAACTTGGGCATAGGGAGTATGAGTGTTTCTCCAAGAATAGTAATGGGAACAGGCTAAACAACAATAATTCAGGAGGAAACCAGAGGAATTTCTAGGGGAACAACAACAACTTTACTGGGAATAAGGGAGTGCAACAGAATGGGGCGAAGAACAATAACACCACCAGTGGGAATAGCCAACAGAAGGGTGGAGTTGCAGGGAAACTTAATGTTCTGAGTAGGCATGAGGCGGATGCCATGAAATATGTTATCACTGGTACCTTTTCTATTGACTCTATTCCTGTTAAAGTATTGTTTGATTCAGGTGCAACTTTTTCTTTTGTGTCTAAGGGTAATGTTTTAAAACATAAAGACTGTTTAAAGACAGTAGAAGTAGTAGATTTACCCATAACCATTCCGATAGGTGGGGTAGTGAAATGTACCAAAACCTTTAGAAATGTGCCTTTAGAAATAGAAGGAAAGATATTCCCGTATGAGCTTATTGAGTTTGGGTTGAGTGACTTTGATCTTATTCTGGGAATGGACTGGTTGAGTAAGTATAATGCTGAGATTAGTTGTAGATCACAGAAAGTGAAGATGGTCACAAGCGGAAATGAATCAGTGACTTACTGGATGAATGGTAAAACCAAGTGCCCAAGGTTAATATCAATGCTAAAATTAGCAAAATACATGAAGAAGGGACATCCAGTATATTTCTGTAGTGTTAGGAATATGGACCATGAACAAGTGACAAATCCAGAAAATATAGAAGTAGTCAATGAATTCCTGGATGTATTTTTAGAGGAGATTCCTGGAATGCAACCTAAGAGGGCAATCGACATTACCATAGATTTAGTTCCCGGAACAGCCCTAATATCTAAGGCACCATATCGAATGGCACCTGCAGAAATGAGTTAATTAAAGGAGTAATTGGAAGATTTATTGGAAAAGGGATACATTAGACCAAGTGCTTCTCCTTGGGAAGCGCCAGTTCTGTTCGTGAAAAAGAAGGATGGAAGTATGAGGTTGTGTATTGACTACAGGGAACTAAATAAAGTAACCATAAAGAATAAGTATCCCTTACCAAGAATCGATGATTTGTTTGAACAACTAAAGGGTGCCACAGTGTTTTCAAAGATCAACTTGAGATCTGGGTATAACTAATTGAGGATTGTCGACAAGGACATAACTAAAACCACATTTAGGACAAGATATGGACACTACGAGTTTACAGTTATGCCTTTTTGATTGACAAATGCTCCAGCAATCTTTATGGATTTGATGAATAGGGTGTTTCATCAATTAATGGATAAGTTTGTAGTAGGGTTCATAGATCATATATTAGTGTACTCAAAGAGCAAGGAAGAGCACGCAAAACACCTAAGGGAAATTCTGCAAACACTAAGAGAAAATCACCTTTATGAAAAATTCTCTAAGTGTGAGTTTTGGTTGGAAAAGGTAGCCTTCTTGGGACATTTTGTGTCCAAGGACGGAGTAGAGGTAGACCCAGCCAAAATAGAAGCTGTTAAGAGTTGGCCTACACCCAAGACATTATATGATGTGCGGAGTTTCTTAGGTTTAGCAGGGTATTATAGGCGTTTTTTCAAGGATTTTTCCAAGATTGCTAAACCTATGACCACCTTGACGAAGAAGGACAAGAAGTTTGAGTGGGACGATAAGTGTGAAGAGGCGTTCCAACTCTTGAAACACAAACTAATTACAGCACCAGTGCTTACACTTCCGGATGATAGTGGATTGTATAATGTGTATAGCGATGTATCAAAGAATTGTTTAGGGTGCGTACTTATGCGAAATGGGAAGGTGATTACATATGCATCGAGACAGTTAAGCATCAAATAAGAGTTTTTTATTTTTATTATTATTTTTTTTTTGTACAAAAAAAAAAGTAGGTTTTGTTTTCTTCCCTAAGTTAAGCATTGAGGACAATGCTTCGTTCAAGCTTTGGGGAGCGTTATTTCGTTTTCTTTTTTATGGAATGTTGGTGTTGAGTAAGCTTGGGAGAGATGGCATTATTGGTATTTTTGTTTCATTTTTGGTGATTTCTTGAGTTTGTTTTTGAGGTTTGATCACCCTTTTGCTTCACTTAGGAAATGTCACCAAAATTTTTAAATTTTTACCCCGCCTTAACCCTTTGCCTTACTTTACAACCCTAGTTAAGAACATTAGATTTTAGAGGGGTGAGGTCAAATTCCGGTGGAGGGAGATAGATTTCAACCCCATGGAGAGAGTATGCATAGTTGAGATGTCGGGATGACCCACTAATTCCACAAATTGAATCTTTTTTTTTGTTCCTTCGTGGAATCATGAGGAGCTAACTAGGGGGTGATTAGAAGCTAGTGGAGAGAACGTGGACCGTCTTGGATAGGGCTAGGGCGGAGAATGAATCCTCTAGTTCTCTATACTTAGCTTAGGTTTGTCTCTTTCAACCATGAGCATCTTAGAACGTGTTTTCCATCGTTGAATTGAGAAAGGTGAGTATTCTTTGGTGCATGTCTTTTCTTTTTTAGTCCAAATGGAGTATTTTCCGCCTTTGAGCTTGATTGGTTTTCCTAAACCTTGCCATGTTATGTTAGTCATGGTTGTGTTTGTTTTTTGTGTTTGCTTTTCTTTTTCTTTATGTTTTGCCTTGGTTTTTGTCTAGAGTTTTGGGTTAAGCGCTTAGGAAACCCTCACGAGAGCATACTCGTCCTTTAGGGCGATCTAGGGGTTTATAGGGCTTGTCTTTAATTGCTAAAATTGACCGTGATTCCTACGAAAGTGAGTTAGTGTACATTCTTATCTCTTCTACTGTCTTAGCTTTGCGTGAATAATCCACTCTCCTTCTCTCGTGTTTCATGTTAATTTTCTCGAGGACGAGCAAAAGTTTAGCTTGGGGGAGTTTGATAAGTGACTTTTATGTCACTTTTAGGGTATTTTTATTTTTATTTTCCGGTTTAGTTCCTAATATTTTCCCTAGTTTTATACTTTATTTTGCTTATTTTCTTATTTTCCTCATTCGATCACTATTTTGAGTATTTTTGCATTTCTTATTAGTTTTTAGTTTATTTTTGTAGTTTTAGTTAATAATTTCCAATCTCTCTCGTTTTATTTATTTTCGTTTAGTTTCTAGTTTATTTTCTTTATTTTATGTTATTTCATTTAATTTTATTATTTCTTTAGTTTTAGTATTTTATTTTAATTTATTTATCTTATTTTATTTTATTTTATCTTTTGATAATCCCCTCATGTTTGGTTTTTGGTTGTAGGTGTGTTCGGGTTAACGCTTGATTTCGATGTTCAAATCAAGTTCAAAGTTCCAGGTTTGAGGTAAATGTGTCCAAGCCAAGCATCATGGCTGCTGCCCCAAGCTGCTCAATTTGCTAGCCCCTTATCCTTTACCCCGCCACACCATATCCTACACCACTCAATCCCTTGCGCCCCCCAACAACACCAACTTCAACAGCAACGACAACAGCAACAAACACAACAACATAAGCACCTCACTTCCCCTGCTCTCACACAACCAAAACAAACAACACCAACCTACCAAATCCCAACATCTCAAACCACCATTGCCACGCCAAACAACCACACCTCCCACCACTTCACAGCCCCCCTTCTTCACCCTTGCCTGCCACCAAAACCACTACAACCACCACCACCTCCAATCAACCCATGCATCAACCACGCCAACAATTTGCAGCCAGCCACAGCAACCCAAATGACCAGCAATCACAACCGCATCAATTAAACCACTAATCAGCAATCGCAGCAACTCACAACACTCCAACTCCCCTTCTCCAACTCTCCTTCTCACGCAACCACCAATCTCAGCCTCCACAGCTGCCAAAACCGCCAGCAACAATCCCCATAACAGAGCAGCTCCTCTCCGTGCAACAATTGCAACATCGAACCACCCAACCTCCAACTTTAGCCACTCGTCACCTCACGCACACCACAACGACAACCACCGATTCACAGCTACACCAGCAGCGAATTCTGGCCACCACTCTTCACCATTTACAAACAGTCAAACCTTAATTAAGGTCCAATTTGATTAAAGCTATTCGCGGCCGCGCAGCCCTGTCAGAAGGCACACAAATGGATTCTAAATTCATACTGTAGGCAGTAAGTTTGTGCGACGTCTTCACGGGCGCGCAAATGTTGGTTCAATCACGAGCTTCTCACGTGATTTTAATGAAAATCGGATGGCCACGATTTGATGCTTGATTATAGTTGATGATGATTGAACGGTGAAGATGATGGTTGATGATGCGCTGATGGTGAAGAAGATCAAAGATAAGAGCAGCCACGAAATGAAGGGAGTTGGTGGGATTCTCGTGGGTGTGATGGGATTTTGGGGGGGGTTTTGGGTTTTATTTTCCTTTTTATTTTCTTTATTTATTTTAGTTTTGTTATTTATTTATTTTTGTTATTTTTCTTTATTTTATTTTCTTTTCTTTTGTTTCTCACTTCTTTTTCTTTTATTTAGCTTAGTATAAATACCCATTTTTGGGGTAATTTAAGGGGGAGGGATGATGCTATTTTCTTAATTAGTTTAGGAGAGCTTCTCTCTCTTAGGGTGAGATTAGATAATTTTAGAGAGAGAAAGTAGATTTTTTTTCAAGCATCCCTTATTGTAATAAACTTTGCTTAACTTTTAATCTTCAATCAATCAAGCAAGAATCCAAGTTTTCATCTTTCATTCTCCTTTCTTTAGTAATCTCTTCTCCTTTCCCTTAGTTTTATTTATTTGTTTTATTGTTGCTTATTCTTGTTAATCTTATTAGTTCATCTAGTTGTTATTGATTTCGTTGATTTTAATCATGTTTTGTTTTGAGTTTCTTAAGTTTATTTCTAGTTTTGATATTATGTTTAATCTCCATTCTGTAGGCTAAACTTTTAGCTAGGGGAAGGGGGTGGAAGATATGAGTTGATATTGGATGAATAATGATGGTTGGATTGAACTTATGCCATAAATTGATAAAAGACATGATTTTTAATAGTTTGAGATTATTGTTGCACTCTCTTTGATGTTTTCTAGTTTAAATGCATGAAAATGATTTGAACTAGATTGAGATCATCTCTATTTTAATGATTGCATGAGAATGAGTTATTAAAGTGGATTTTTTATGGATTGTGCTTCTTTATTCTCTTGATTTGATTGTAACTAATAGGATGCATGAGAATGATCCTTATTAGTGTTGACCTCTTTCATTGATTTGCCTAGATTATTGCAGGAGAATGAATTGTTTATGTAGAATCTTGTGTTCTTTGGCATGTGTTTCATGATAATCATCATTGTTCTCCTCTTTCAAATCATATTGGACACCCCCGTATCCCTAGTGTCGTCTCTCTTGATTTTTATCATCATTATCTTTGCTTATTTGTAGTTTTAGTGCTCTTTATTCAAAAACCAACAAAAACATTCCCCTTTTTACTCTTGCATTAGTGAAATTTGATGTTGAATGAGTGAGCTTCCTTAGTGGTTCGACCCTTTACTTGCTCCTATACTTGTATTAGGGTAGTTTAGGTATATAAATGATTAATTTGATTAGGGTAGTAGTTTAACGACCTATTCAACCCGTTATCATGCGGGAACACGCACCAAGCCAAATTGTCTAAGGAGTGCTAGGCATCCTTTGCTAGTAAAGATTCGCACTAGCTATTCTAGGTGCGCAAACCATTTGCGTGTGGTTGGCTTCGTGTTTGCTTATTTTACCGTTTTAACTATTTTAATTAATTATTTTGATTTTAATTATTTTAGTAAAATTTTGAGGCTAGGCCTCGGTTTTGAGCGGTATTTAGTGGTTTACCGGCTTAATTAATTGGATTAATTAAAATATTTGTGGAAATTAGTGGGAGCTTCAATTATTAATTGCGCTAAATTACATAATTGGTAAACCAACTTGGACTAGTTTTAATTAGGCGTATTAATCGGATTAACCACCTAAGTTAGTTACTAGATAATTTATGCGCGTTTAAGCATTGTTACTTGTTTATCGTTGTAAAATGCATGAGCCATTCACAAATAGAATGGATGAATGGAATGTATATTCTCTCATAGGTTTTATGAAAAGACAACTAGTGGGGCCGAATTAGGATATAAAATAGGGATTACGTTCCGTGATGTATTTTTGTAAATTTAAATACGGTCTACAAACCGTTATGTATTTTTGTACCTTAATATTTAGATTAGTCCTAATTGTAGATATTAGTAGTTGCATAATGTATGGAATATTTCAAGCATTACCCCAAACTTGAACCCCACTGTGATGAGTGGCATTTATGCCACTCTTTTATCCTTTTTTCTCTAAGGATTCTCCCCTCATTTGCACTTTTTTGGTCCTTTTCAAAGCATTTTACCTTAGTTTTATTTTCTCCTTTCCTTTCCCCTTTATCTTCCTTTTTCTTAGTTTTTTTTGCCTTCTCTTTATTTTGATTTCCATTCTTGTGTTTTATAGGTATCCTTGGCTGCGCGGGCGCGCATCCCTGTCAGAACCCTCGCTGCCAAGCTCATGAAAAGAGCCAAACAAGAGAGTTTCCAGGACCTACTATGCGGTCTCGTGCGGGCGCGCGACCTGCTGCGCGGGTGCGCCTCATTTCTCTGTACCCTCAAAGTTGCGGCCGCGCAATATTGTGAGAGGGCGCACATTACTACTGTGCGGGCGCGCATACTTCATGTGCGGGCGCGCATCGCCGGGTTTCTTATTTCTTTGCGCTTTGTTGCTCAAGTTTCTTTCTTTTGGGGAGCTTTGTAATGAGTTTTAGTTAGTTTAATTCCAGAGAATATTAGATTAATCTAGAGAGAGAAGGTGGATATTACTCAAGTTTCCTTATTGTATTCAACTTTAATTGGTTAAGTTTAATCTTCAATCAAGCAACATTTCTAGTTTTCATCTTTCATTAATCCTTTCTTTAGTAATCTCCAATCCTTTCTTTTAGCTTTATTTATTTGCTTTATTGTTTCTTATTTTTGTTAATCTTATTAGTTCATCTAGTTATTATTGATATCATTGTTCTTAATCATGTTTTGTTTTGAGTTTCATGAGTTTATTTCTAGTTTTGATATTATGTTTAATCTCCCTTTTCTAGACTAATTTCATAGCAAGGGGAAGGGGGTGGAAAATATGTGTTGGTATTGGATGAATGATGATGGTTGGATTGAACTCATGCCATAAATTGATGAAAGACATGATTTTTGATAGCTTGAGATTATTGTTGCACTCTATTTAATGTTTTCTAGTTTAAATGCATGAAAGTGATTTGAATTAGATTAAGATCATCTCTATTTTAATGATCGCATGAAAATGAGTTATTAAATTGGAGATTTTATGGATTGTGCTTCTTTATTCTATTGGTTTGATTGTAACTAATAAGAGGCATGAGAATGATCCTTATTAGTATAAACCTCATTCATTGATATGTCTAGACTATTGCATGAAAATGAATTGTTTATGTAGAATCTTGTGTTCTTTGGCATGTGTTTCATGATAATCATTATTATTCCCGTCTTTCTAATCATATTTGACACCCCCATATCCCTAGCTTCATTTTCCCTTGATTTTAATCATCATATTCTTGCTTATTTGTATTTTTAGTGCTCTTTACTCAACAAAACCAATAAAAAAAACAATCCCCTTTTTTAACTCTTGCATTAGTGAATATTGATGTTGAATTAGTGTGCTTCCCTAGTGGTTCGACCCTTAAATTGCCACTAACTAGTTTGCTGTAAGTTTTGGTATTATAAATGATTAATTTGATTAGGGTAGTAGTTTAATGACCTATTTAACTCGTGATCACGCTGTGATTATTCACTTAAGCATGGTGGCGTCCAAAGGGAAGGAAGCTAGAGCAAAAGAGTCGCTAACAAGTTTTAGGAACTTGTAAACCGTTCACAAGGTGAAGGTTGCACCCCTTAACGATCTAGGAGATCGTTAACTCCAATAGGTCTGGAACCATGACTGGAAGTTTTGGGATGAAGGTACAAATCTAGTCTAAAAGAGAAAGAACTCGCCCTAATAATAGGCCTCTACTTTATTCTACTCGTATTCATGTACGCTTTCTAACTAACATATAATCAATAGGTTTACCCTAAACCTGTTTATCTATGTTGGTCGAATATTAATGCACAAACAAAGCTATTATTGGCGATCACTTGAATTATAATCATATTAACCCTAAACAAGATAATTAATTATCTTATTAAGCGTGATTACAAGTACAAATTCCCTTTAAACATGCATAAAAGGCGTGATCAAGAAATAACGATAAACAATCATATATCAAGCAACATAATCATAATCATAATTACAATAATCATGTTAAAGCATAATATTATTAGCAAGATCCTAGGCATGATACTAGCAAGATTAATAACAAACCCTAGCATGTCACTAAACATCAAATATTAAAGCTTTAGCCCTAACATGATACTAACATGATATAAGGAAAGAAAATGAGAAACATCATAGAAATCATAATTTATATAAGAAACTTAATTAACCCTAAACATGATACTAGGAAGCAGTAAAACATCCTAACATGATACTAGGAATCAAAATAAAAATCTAAACATGATTTCTATATCAAAAGATCAAAAAAAGCCATTAAAATTCTTACTTCGATGCCTCGTATCTCTTTCTAATAACAAAATACACACGTTAGTAACTTCAAGGAAAATAATAAATCAAAACATTCAATTTAAATAATTCAAATGGAGATTTGGGACCAAACCCTCAAATATCAAACCTTTCACGTCTAGGGCGAAGGCAACTACGAACTTGGCTAGGTGTGTCTAGCGCTAATGTATGAGGAATTGTGTTTGTAAGAGGTTAAGCTAGAAAAAGGGAGAGAGAATAAACTTTAGTTTAGAGAGAAAGAAGAATTAGAGAATTCTGGTTATTAAAAAACAGAGGTCAAAGGACTCTATTTATAAGAAAATAGTCCGGAATTGATAGAAAAGAATTAGAGTTCAAAAAGGAATAAAACAGCATCTTGTCGTCAACGACAGAGCTCATCGCCAGGCGACGAAATTGGCGCCATGCGCTGCACTGCAGCGCCAGGCGACGAACCTGTAGTCTGGCGATGCAGCGATTTTCAACGCGTTTTGAACGCGGAATCCACTTCTCGATAAAATTGAGTCGTAAAATCCGTACGAAGGCTAAAATCTTATTTTTCATATAAATTACTTATTTTATTCCAAGTAAAACTCATATACATATTTATCAATCCTAATCCTACTAGGACAAAAAAGAACCTTTTAGATGATTCTAGAAGACTATAATCAATCCTAATAGCTTAAGGAATGATAATTAATAATAGGCCCTCCTCTAGATCATTGGGCTGTACATAAGAACCAAACCGGGCCCAGTTTAGTATTTTGGCCATAACTTCCTCATTATTCATCGGAATTGGGCTTATAATATATCGTTCGAAAGATCTTTTCGAGCCCATCAAACTACACCATTATTGGACCCCTATCATGGACCAAACCAAACTGCACTGGCTATTTTCACAAAATAGAGCAGATTTTCGATAACAAAAAGAAAGATTTTTTATAAAAACTAACCGCAACATTAGACTTTTAACACTTTCACTTCATTCGATTATGATTCGACGTGAAAAGGTATTCATCACTGGGTTTTTTTTTGGGAAGACACAATTGGGTGTCTACAAAAGCCCCCACTTTGAATGAGTTTGGAAAAACTTATGTTTCGAAAACAAAAGTTAAAGTAGCTATAGGGACGGAGAATGATTCAAAACCTACAAACTAGCGTTAGTTAAATAGATAAAAGAGTTAAGAAACACGTATCTTGCACCGTCGAGTACACGTCTCTGAACTAACAGATTTTGTTTAATTTGCTGAAGATCGCCTCCTTGTAGCTGCCTCCAATTTTCGCTGTGATAGTCTTGCGCAAGCTAGGAAAAACCATCCTCTGCAAGCTAGGGAACACGATCGAAGATAACTCTTCTTGTAGCCATATTCAGTTGTTTGTGACAACTCTCTGTAAGCTAGGGAACGCCGCTGAAGACCATTCTTCTTGTAATGATCCTTATTTCTTTTGTTATAATATTCCGAAGAAAATTATTGAAGATCACTACTTGTTGATCCTTAATTCTTTAATTCTGATGTGGCGATATTTGCTGAAATTTATGCTAGTACATCGGCGCATTTGCTTTTTGTGAACCGTTATGTCGGTGCCTGCGATGAGCGAATGCTTAAGCGCTTTAAGCAAAGTAAGACGATCATTTATCAGGTCGATCAATTTTTGTGATTGTAATCGGGCCGATTACTAGATCATGTCAAATTGCTTATAGGGGCTAACTGGCGTACAAAGGAACCCAAACTGTTGCATGAGGTCCACATAGCCATATTACGGGGCCAAACACTCTGTCGCCGCACCATCGCCTGTAGGAAGACCCTCTCGTCGCATATGTAGCTTATCGCCAGGCGTTAATTTTTTCGTTTGGCGCTGCAATCGGGATTTTCGAATAAAATTCCGTTTCTTCTTCATTTTTCGTTCATTGTCGTTGTTTGCTCGTGTTTTCCTCCAAACTTCAATTCACTTGCTCTCGCTTATTTCTTAACGAAATTCGCTTAAACTGTTTGCAAATCGAATCTTATTTCATGTAGTTTCCCGATCTATATAAGTTTTCTTCAAACTCACTCGGATTTTGCTGAATTTGCGCGTGTTTTGTTCACAAATTTTCTGAAAATTCGAAACTTGTTTAGCTTAATTTTCTTTGTTTGTTGGATTTTGTGCCATGAAATTGCTTGATTATTCTTGTATTTTGCCTTGGGAGTGTTTTGTTTGACTCAATTTGGTGGAGAAACAAACAATTCACCATTGTTGAACCACTTGAAATCGTGAGAACAATGCGACTTGTTCTTCGCGTTTTTGCTAGCTATTCTTGTGCAATATGTTACAATAGTTGTCATAGTATTGCAAGAAATTGTTTGATTGCTTGAAAATGCCATTGATGCTTGAACTGAATTTGTGCTCTATTTTAGTACTACGTACTCTTTTTTTGCGAACATAGTATCATGCGGCTAGGAGAACCTTAGATACCATAGAGCCATAATTTTTATTATTCTAAATAATATATCATGGATAGACAACGCGGCTCCGGTTCACGGTCTAGGGACACTCGTCGGGAGCATGAGCCCGTCGGCGAGGGCGATGAGTCATTCACCACTCTAGGACCCTTCTAGGAGTAGGATGAGCGTACTTTGTTCTTTGCTCCTAAGCACCATATCTCAGAGCGGGTGCGACGCGGGATTGTCAGCGGGAGGACTCGTAGCCATGGCTCTGGCAACGAGACCATTGGCTCGTTGTACAACACTAACTTCCGTAACCATGAGGAGTTATGACTACTGTGGGAGTCTTGTGGGCTGTCTTCCCTATTTTGGGCCACTCAAGCCATGTACTCCTTCGACGTGAGCCACCACGTGGTTCAAGCTTTGGTGGAGTTCTTTTAGGACACCACCAACACCTTCCACTTTCCTTGGGGCGAGATGACTGTCACTCCTGCTGACTTCAATCTTATTTCAGGACCATAGTTTTGTTCTGCTGCGCTACCGTTTGACGGTGTGATCATCGTCTTTTATCCAGAGGTCGAGGAGTTGTTTGGTCCGATATCTATTTCGGCCCATGCCGAATTCAGCCAACACGACTTAGTTCTTGGGGTATCAGCCGATCCACTCTTGTGATGGATTTTCAGGATGGTGCGACCACTCGTGAGCAGCGGGTGCGCATCTTTGTTCTTATTTTGCTGTCAGGGACATTTTCTCCTAACAGGGGTATTCAAGTACTCCTCTACTACCTACTTGTTCTTCGTGACCTTCACCTGGTCGGGACTAATGATTGGGCCATCTTGGCCTATGCTAACTTTTTACTTGTCTTGCGACGCTTCTTTCGTCATACGACATTCACGGGTGATATTTCACTCTGCAGCTTCTAAAGAATCGTAGAGGTATACTTTATCCCTTTATAAAGTTAGCTCTAGATTCTTAATAGCATTCGTTGATTTTTCTCTGTCTTTGTAGATTTGGTTCAACAAGTACTTCCCATTGCTGGTGCCGGCGAGACCATCGCCTCGCGAGCTCCCTATTGGAACATGTTTGGGCGGTTGCATCAGTAGTCAGGCTGTTACTTCCCGTGTCCAAGATTTGATCCTCTCGGTATGTTCTTTTGGAAGCTTGTCTTTTGTATTGCCTTTTAATAGACTTCTATCTCACATACATGTTTTGTAGAAGCTTGATGTGGTGTATCGGCTTTGGGCCGATCTGGCTGTTTTTTCCCTAGCTGCGCAGTACACTACCGAGCCTCGCTATTTTTAGGGGACGTACGAGGCGGTGGTGTACCTCGGTGAGAGAGTGGCTATCCTGCACTCCTCGGATATATTTTTCGTCCCTACTCACCCGCCTCGACATATGTTCAACCAAGCGGTGCTGATAGACCTGTTGGAGAGGTCGCCCGCTGGTAATCCTTGGCAATCTCATGCTCATCCAGCGCAGAGTTACGAGGAAGATCTGCTGCCATTGTTAACTCTGGCCCCTGCTTTATCCGAGGAGGCGGCGATATGCCTTTTGTCCTGTTGTTTTTGCTAGATAGCCCCCAAGTGGATTTTAATCACTTGGATTTGGTTCTTTCCAGGCTACGCCTGCAGAGTTTGTTCTTCCTCGGATGTCTATCAGCTACTAGGGGATGTACGGCCCAGTTTAGGAGATGATTCCTCCGGCTCCTGAGGATCAGCGCTTTGTCGAGCGGTCTATTCCTCGTCACCAGACTCGAGTGACTTACCTGTTTACTACTTATTTGTACTCGTCTTGTACGGTTACGGACTTTGTTTTTGAAAGTTCACTCGCAAGGTGGTGATGGCGATTGCGAAGTGTATAAACACTTTTTGTAGTCGGCTGGTGAAGATGAGGAACCGAGCTACCTGTCGTCGTGATGACGTTCTGAGGAGGTATCTCTTTTTCTTTATTTTGTAATGTTTATCCTCATATTTTCTTTGCATCTGACTTGGTTTAATTTTGCAGGGACAGCCGATTCCTTCACCACGTACTCGAACGAGACCCGAGGCTAGGAAAGAGCCGTCGAGGTCTTGCTCAAGGCATCGCCGCACATCTTCTGGTGGTCGGGGTGGCCGATCTAATTCCGCTCGACCTGACACATTGGAGGGTTTAGGTTCTTCCACTAAAGGCGCACAAACTGGGTCGATGGGCTAAGGGGGCGCAACATCAGCTCCTGTAGTTGGTGGTGGGACGTACGAGGTTGGCTCGTCGTCACAGTAGCCACATCAGCCTCAGCCTTTACTGCTCCAGTAACAGGGTGAGCATGGGTGTGCTGGCCTTAATTTGAGGTTCCCGCCTACTAGCGGGTCTGGAGCTAGTGAGGAGCATACTCCTCGGTCTGCAATGTTCTTTGATATGATGAATGTGCCTCCTCATCTGCGACCTCCGGCACCGTAGTTGTACCTATACTTATTATTTATTTTGACTTTGTAGGACTTTGTCGGTTTGTATTATATGACTTATATTTTGGACACATTGTATATACAAACTATTATATATTATGTTTGCCTTTCATTTTTCATTTTATGTGCATATGCGTGTGTGCCAAAATTTGTGATTAATTTTGCGCAAAAATTTCCGTCATTTTCATTATCGACGGATGATATTCGACTTTCTCCCCCAAAAAGAAAAAATGAAAAATAGTTTAGTTTGGACTAAAATAAGCCTAAATTTAATTAAGCTCAATTAAATCCAAGAAAAAAGGAAAAATATATTGAATTTTGTGTATAGGGGTGATTGAGCAAGAGGCTTAATTGTAAAGTCATTGTACAAATTCAAATCATAGTCAGGAAAAACGCAGTTTGCATAGCGCGTTGAGCTGGCGTTGCACCGCCTCTTCGTCGCTGGGCGCTACGTGTCGTCACCTAGCGTTGCTCCTGTCGCCAGGCGATAAGCTTCGTCGCCAAGCGACGAATTTGTCATATGGCGCTGCAATGTTTTTCTCCGAATCCTTTTAGGAGTCAAACTGTACTAGTTGTGTGCATAAATATCCCCCTAATCTGCCGATTTCTATATAATTTGAACTGAATAATCATTAATTATAACCTTAGTTTCTCAATAATTAATCATGCCTTTAGTACTCAGAGTTTTTGCGATTTTACTCGTGAGTGGTGTTGGTCTTTGACCGCTAAGGAGAGAAAAGAACTTGACTTTTTCCACTTGGGAGGTATTTATGGTATTAAGGGGGTAGATATTGACATAGATTTTATTCATACCACCTTAGAATATTGGGATCTAGACACACATTGCTTTAGACTAGGCTATGATGAAATTAGCCTTTTACCGGAAGAATTTGGTGCCATTCTAGGCTTTCCTTCATTGATCTTGCGGTAATTCCTAGAGTGAGTGGGTATTATTATAAAGATTTTGAGCGCTTCTTTAATCTTAAAGACAAAGATCTAACAAATATTGTAGATGGTAGCGTAGTTAATCTTAAAGAATTTGCACGCCACTACTTTGATATACCGTATTCTGAGTCTTTTAATGTTTATATAAGAAGGGCTTTTCTCTTTTGTATGCTTAGCCAATATATTCTCACTAGTGGTAGAAATAATGAGGGTCAAGCAATTATAATATCTGTCTTGGAACAAATTGAATTTGGAAGGAATCTAATGCCATTAATTATTGGAGAAACTGTGCTTAGTCTAGATGAATTAAAGAAAAATCCAAAAGCACCTCTTCGAGGCTCTCCAATTTTATTACAGGTAGAAAAATATATTTTTAATTTCGGAAATAAAAAACATATATTTTTGTATAGTAATACTAATTATTTGCATTGAATTTTTGCAGATGTGGCTAATAGAGAGACTATAATTAATTAGTCCTCCTAACAATACTGAAAAATACACTCCAAACTACTTTGTGAGGCGAAAAAACCGTTTATCTATAAAGATGGGTCACCATGAGTGGAGCAAAATATTCGCCTCTTGTAATTTTGCTATCAAATGGCTCATCCCATAGTGGAAAATTGAGAATATGGTTGGTGTCAACAAGCAACCCTTCTGCCGTCTTCCAAGCTTAAACAAGATGACTTTTTATCATCTCTGCACGGTAAAAAGGCAATACGGTCTTATTCAAACAATTCCTTATGGAGATCTTCATCGTCCTTATGAATTCCTTGTTGGTCAAGAAATAGAGAGGTTTTACACTTATTGGAGTGCTAGGCCTTAATGGGAAGTGTTTACCCAAAAGGTTTCTCCTTCTTTGCCCAATGATGTGAAGAATTGGGCTCTTAATAAGCCTAAAAACGACAAGAAGAAAGATCAAAGTAGAACCAATGTGAAGAATCGTCTGGGTGACAAGATAACTCCTGTTAAGGAACGCTTAGGTGAAAGAGTTGAGTTCAAAACACATATGATGCCTAAGAAGAACGACACTACTAAAGGGAAAGAGAAAAGAAAAGCTGACTCTTCAAAAAAGAAAATTTGGGTGGAAAAGAAACACGATGGCCTAGCCAAAGGAGAAACTATTTACTCCAAGATTGAATGTAGGTCCTCTAAAGGATGCCTACTAGCTAAAGTAATGGATGATGAGGAAGAGGCTGACAAGAATTGGAAAAGAACAAAGAAAGAGAAGAAAGATTGAAGCATTGCTTAACTTCCAATTTATTAGACAATTTTAATTTTTAAGTCAATTAAGCTTTTATTTAAATTCCATCAATAATTTAATTTTTCTTTATTTTATTAATGCAATTTCAGCTTTTTAATTAAATTAACTTTTACATTTAATTTATTAAAACAATGAAAACAACTTAAATTACTTTCCAGAAAATTTCTCGAGTACGAAAGTAGAATATTTTCCGAAATACACCAAAATTTCCCCATATATTCTCTGAAAATTAGCGCCGCGATTTTAAGTCTATCGCCAGACGCTGCTTTCGTCGCCAGGCGCTGTAGTTTGTCGTTTGGCGACAGACTTTTTACTTTGCATTGATGCTGAGCGAATTTTTATTGATGCTGGGATACGAGATTTGTGAAAATTAAAGTGGCCGCACCCTGTAAAGGGTTGCCCATGTATCCTTTACTAAGGAATAAGGCCAAACGTAGCTCTCTTGAGTGTCCTACTAAAGTAATTACGGGTAGTACTTTTTAAGATCGTCAAGGTTCGTCATGTTTGAGATTTCATTACCATCCATATCAGTTACTTTTGCTGCTCCTCCTAACAGGATGGTTTTGACGATATATGGTCCGGCCCAATTAGGCCTAAATTTTCCTCTTGGATCCAAAATATTTTTCCTTAGTGCTTTTAACACCAAGTCTCCTACTTTGATGTTTCTTGTCTTGACCTTCTTATTAAAGTGTCTAGCCATACGGGTTTGATAGCACTGAGTATGATTTAGAGCTCTTAGTCGCTTTTCATTGAGTAGAATTAGCTCTTCATATCTTGCCCTAGTCCATTTGACTTTATCGAGTTTACTTTCCAACACAATGCGTGGAGAAGGTATTTCTAGCTTTACAGGTTGTACGACATCCATTCCATAGACGAAGGAGAATGGCGTATTTCCTGTTGATGTACGAATGATGGTGATGGATACCATAATTTTGTAGCAATTCTTCACATTCTACTTGAAAGTGAGTTCCATTGTCACTTATCATGTCATGTGGGACTCCATATCGACAAATAATGTTCCTTTCGATAAAGAGTGCTACATGTTTTGCAGTGAGTTTAGCATATGACTGTGCTTCAACCCACTTCGTGAAGTAATCGATTTCTATTAGAATGTATATGTGACCTCCTTTCCAAGGAGGGGTAGTTTTTCTGATGATATCAATTTCCCATGTTAAAAATGGCGATGGTGACGTGTAGGTGTAGAGTAGAGATGGAGGAACATGTTGCAAGTTAACGTATATTTGGCATTTAGGACATCTTTATACGTATTGATGACAGTCCCTATTCATGGTAGTCTAATAATACCCTTCTCGCATTATCTTTTGGACTAGCATTTTGCCATTAACATGGGTTATACAGACGCCTTCGTGGACTATCCTCATAGCTCTTTGGGTTTCATTTTTTCCTACACATAAGAGAGATCGACCGTAGGTACCCTTTTGTATAACTCGTTGTCTATGAGTATATATTGGGAAGCCAAGAGTCTTAATGATCGTTTTGCTCTTTTGTCAACATGAGGAGGATGTTCTCCTTTGGTGACATAGTTGAGTATATCTGTATACCATGGTTCTTCTTCTTCTTCTTCGTCTTGGACCACTTTATCATCTTCTATGGCTTGAATGTAGGCCGATTTATGCCTTTTCTCTATGGTTAAAGGCATTTGCTCGATTTCCATAGGAATCCTAACCAATGAGGCTAATCTTGCCAATGCATCAACAAATTGGTTTTCTTCTCTAGATAGATATGTGTATTCTACCTTTTTCAATTGGTTGGTGAGTTTTTCTAGTTAAGTTTGCTAAGGGCTAAACTTTAACTCCTTACTTTCCATCTTTTGGAGATTTGGTTGATGATCAAAGAAGAATCTCCGAATATTCGAAGTTTCTTTACTCCCAATGCCAAAGCTGTTTCGAGGCCTACAAGGCATGCTTCGTATTCTGCAGCGTTGTTGGTATTGTCAAAATCAAACTTTATGGAGATTGGAACATGTTCTTCTTTAGCTATACTAATAATACTCCTATGCCACATCCCTTTTGGTTTGAGGCCCTGTCGAAGTATAAGGTCCAAGTATCATCTTCTGTGACCATCAAGTCTTCATCTAGAAATTTGTTGTCATTTATTGGCGTCGAATCTTTTATTAGAAAATATGCTAAGAAGTCCGAGACCAGGATCCTTTAATAGCCTTTTAAGGCATGAACCTTACATCAATTTGGGCTAGGTTGACGATCCATCTTGATATGCGTCCATTAAGTGTAGATTTTTTGAATAATTACTTGAGTGGATCTATTTGAGATACTACAAATATTGTATGCATGAGCATATAATATCTCAACTTGGATTTGGCCCACACTAATGCGAGGCACAATTTCTCAAGTGGTGTGTAGCATACTTCATACTCGAGCATTTTCTTGTTTAGGTAGTAGATGGAGTATTATTTTCCTTCTACTTCTTGTGCGAGCGTAACCCCCATTGTCTCTTTGGTGACTGTTAAGTACAACCTAAGAGGAATCCTTGGAAGCGCTGGTACTAATACGGAAGGATTTGCGAGATAGGCTTTGATCTTTTCAAAGACTTTTTGACACTCATCTTTCCATATTACTGGCAAATTCTTTTTGAGTTTCTTGAATATTATTTCACATATTGTTGTTAGCTTGGATATGAACCTACTTATGCATTGCAACTGGCCAATAAACCCTCGAATTTGTTTCTTGGTTTTTGGGGATGGAATTGACATAATTGCTTTGATCTTTTTTGGGTCTATCTCTATCCTCTAGAGCTTATGACGTATCCTAAGAGTTTGCCTGAAGTGACTCCGAAAGCGCACTTTGATGGATTCAACCTCATGTTGTATTTCCTTAGTCTTTCGAAGAATTTTCTTAAGGCTACTTGATGTCCTAGGCGATCTTTTGATTTCACAGTCAAATCAACCACATAGACTTCAACCTCTTTGTGCATCATGTCATGGAGTAGGGAAGTTGCTGCTCGTTGGTAAGTGGCACCCGCGTTTTAACCCAAATGGCATTACCGTGTAACAATAAGTACCCAAAGGTGTTATAAACGTTGTTTTCTCTATGTCTTCTTCCGCCATTAAAATCTGGTTGTACCCCGCATACCCATCCATAATGAGAGAAGCGCGTGATTTGCTATATTATCTAATAAGATGTTGATGTGTGGTAAAAGGACGTCATCCTTTGGACTTGCCTTATTTAGATCTGGATAGTGAAAGAAATAGTGTCCTTAGAACAAGTGTATTATTATGATAGTGGGTTCAAAATTATTAAAAAGCTAATATATTCATTAAGGTCCAGTGATCGGAATGCCAGGCTGGAGGTCGCTTCTGATCAATAATATTATTGCATAATTAATATTACAGCTTAATCTTGACTGAACATTTCGGGTCACACCCAAGCGATTAACGAACCGACGCGAAGAATTAATTCGGAAGGAATTAATGAGTCGCCCGAGTAATAATTATTAAACGTAGGAAATTCGATCTTAGAGCGTCGAAAGTCTAGTAAAAAAATAATAAAAGACGAGACAACATAACGGTAATAAATCAACAATGACCAAAATACCCTTACAATCAGAACATCCAGTCCTAAGGGGTTAGCCAAGCTAGCAGCCCGCACCAAGTGTGCGGCTTGCTAGCAAGCTTCGGCCAGCAACCTGCACTTACTGTGACGCGTGCTGGCGCGCTGCAGCTAGCAGCCCGCACTTTATGCGAGGTGTGCTAGCAGCTGCAGCCCGCACGCATGTGCGTAGGCATGGTGGTCGAGAAGGCTAGCTGCAGCAGCCCGCCTAGCTCCGGGGTTTGGCTGGGCCGAATAGCAAGTAGCGGCAGCATGTGGGAAGCCCACATGAGTGCGTTTGAGGGAGGTTCCAAGTGGTGCAAGGTGAGGGAGAGAGTGGGGAGAAAGTTTGGTCCCCCTTCTCCAAGTGTTCCTCACCTACTCTCTCATATGTAGTTGACACTTGTTGATTTATTACTTGCTTGCTTAAATAATTTTATTTTTCTTTTAAAATAGAATGTGAAAATCCCACTATCCCACATTGGTGGGAGGGACAATCATACTCTCATCATTTTCTATATATACACAAGTAAGGGCATTGGAAATGATGCTTGAGTAAGAGGTGTAAAGGGCATCACATGCAAGTGAAAACCCTTGAACTCAAGAGTTGGAAAAGGTATCACATGTAGTGCAAGCCTTTGAACTCAAGTACTCATGTTTTATTTGTCGGGTCTTGCTAACCCCAAGACATTGGACCTTGTCGGTATTCGTTGGTGCGGGTGGATCAACGTTGGAGGATTCGTGTTTTCAAAGCTAGCTTTCAAGTAAGTGCCCATTCAGTCGGGCAAAGCACGCTCCAAAAGGTAATCATTTTATCTTAATATTGTGATTAATTTGATTATGTTTATGGTTTATTTATTACGAGTGTGGTCTTGTTTTTGGGTTTGTTTCCGCGGTGAGTTGGAATTACCAAACCGCAACAGCGGTGTCGGAGCCTTGGTCGTTTTTTTTTAAAATCATAATATTTTTCAAGGTATTTTTATTGCTTAATTTTTCTTCTTTTAAGTTGCTAATTAGATTAGTAGCTCGTTTTATCCATTTTAACCTCGTATTAAAGCTGACTTCAGCTCACGAACTCAAATTTCGACCCAAAAATAGTGAATTTTGGGTTGAAAAGGCGTTCTGGAAATGGTTTCTTCTTTTTAGGACTAGGTTTTTAGTAAAAAAAAAATGACATGAAATTCATTTTTCGAGGAGTTTTCGTTATTCCGAAAATTTTTAACTCTTTCTAACCTTGAAAATTAATTGCATATTTATGGTGGTTATGTAATTGGTTCAATACATATTTTATATGCAATTTTAAACCTCTTTAGGCATGATTACTTAGTGGTAATTTGTGTTTGAAAGCTTGGTTTAATATTTCACATAATTGCAAATTAATTGCATTAAGTGTGAAATTGTTGTTCTTTAAGGCTTCCAAGTACTAAAGATTCAATCTTTAATTATGTTAAGTGATTGAAACATTGAGTTACTAAATTTCATGAATTTTTGTTAAACTTTGTTGATTTAATCATTTTTTTGTTGATTGGAATCCTAAAGTTAGAAACTTGTGATATAATTTTCTTTATCTTTATATTGGAAGATATAATTTTTTCAAGGATTCACAAGTATTAAAGTTGGAATCTCTATTGAATTATGTTCATTTTTCCAACTCCCTTTTATTTTGTCAAAAACTCAAGATTAATTTAAAGGAAAATTTAACAACATTAAACCTACCTTTGCCCCATTCTCCCAAAATGGACCAACCTTTAAATCTGCCCAAAATAAACCAAAGTTTGCATTTTTTCTCCCAAAATGAACCCAAATAACTGGTGACCTATGAAACCGGTCATTTTTTTAATTTTCCTTTATTTTTTAAAGAAAAACCTTTAATTATCTTTTTCAAATAAAAAAAATGATTTAAAAATATAATTTTTTTTTAAAAAAAAAAACCACTCTTCCCTCACCCCACTACGAGCCACCCCCTCCTTCACCTCTCCTCTTTTTCCGGCCAACACTACCCCTCCCCCTTGACCTCCCATTTTCGACCATTAACAAAATCACAACTTCTTACTTACCCCAACCACAAAAGCACCAACCAAAGCCACTGTACCCCCACAAATCCACCAACCCACCCACATAAGCCACACCACAAAACCACCAATTGACGCACACCATGAAGATATGAAACCCACCACCGTACCGACGTACCGTCTAGCCCAATTTCATCCCAAAAGAGTGAGTTAATTTGACAGATTTAAGGCAAACCGTTGTTGATTTTGTTGATGAAAAGTTCGATTAGTGTTGATGACATTAGTGGGGGAGTTGCGGTGGGAAGAGAAGTAGCACGGTATCAGTAGTGGTGTGGGCTGGTGGGTGGCGATTGTTGTTGAGGTGAGGCAGGGGTTCCGGGTCTTGGCGGTTGTAGCCTTGTAGGTGCGAGCTGCTGTGTGTGCCAGATGGAGATTATGGTTTTTGGTAATTGATGGTGTTTTTGTGACTAGAGGTGGTGATTAAATTAAGGTATAGGTATAGGCAGCGCCGGCGACCGGGGAGGGGGATCTTGGCGTCGGCCGGCCTTGGGGGCAGGGGTCAGGCTTCGAGTGGGTGGTAGTGGGGTGGCTGGCATGTGGAAGGGTGTTTGGCTTTTTTTTTAATTTATTTTTTCTTAAATTTATCAATAAAAAAAACCCTGACCAATGAGTTAATGACCCGTGGATTTGTACCTAGTATAACATGTAAGGTGACTTGTTGGGTTTATTTTGGGAGATAAAATGCATACTTTGGTCTACTTTGGGCAAATTTAAGGGTTTGTCCATTTTGGGAGAATGGAGCAAAGGTTGGTTTGTTGTTATTAAATTTTCCTAATTTAAATTAATTAAATTTATAGTGAGTAATTGCCCTCATATTTTTGTTGCACCAAGTCAAACTAATTTTATTAAAGAATGGTTCTTGGAAATAATTTTTGTTACATTCACTTGGATGATTTTTTATTTAAGTTAAACTTGTTTAAATTTTCAATTTTGCTCATGATAATTAATTCTAAAATTAATTTAGAATTAATAAATTGTCACGTGAAATTTGGGATTAAAATTTCGAGGCTATGGCACGCAAATCGAGGCAAAGCCTCCCTTGGCTAGCTGGCTGCTATATGGGGCTGCTCGATGCGTGCGGCCATGTGCGTGGCATGCGCGCCCAGCCACATCAAAAATGCACCAGCACCAGCCATGTGCGTGGCGTACGTGCTGGTGCCGTAGCGCAACCCCATGGCTGCTATGGTGCGTGGGGTGTGCGAGCGTTTAGGTGCGTGTATGTGCTTGGTATTTTGGTGTAAAGGGGCAAGCAATCGTGGCCATGTGTCTAGCACCTTGTAACCCATAGAAAACGCTTCTAGGGTGTACCTAGCTAGTGCTACGTGTGGTGGTGAAGGCACGTGCGCCAAGCCGTATAGTGCGGGGTTGTTAGACAACCTTCACTTTCATATGGCACGTAGGTACTGCGTGAACCACTAAAGTACGGTTGGCTTCATGTTTGCTTATTTTTACGTTTTAATTATTTTATTAATCTAATTTGATTTTATTTATTTTAATAAATTTTGGAGGCTAGGCCTCGGTTTTCAAGAGCGGCATTTGCAAATTTTATTTTTGCAAATAAATTTTGTTTTACCAGCTAAATTAATTTGATTAATTAAGATGGATGCGAAATTTAGTGGGAGCTTCAAATATTAATTGCACTTATTTACATAATCGGTTAAAAAAACTTTAACTCGTTTTATTGAGACGTGTTAATTGGATTAACCACCTAGATTATTTACTAGTTATCGCGTGTTTATGCATTGTTACTTGTTTACTGTTGTAAAATGCATGGGCCATTCAAATAATGAATGGATGAATGGAATGTATATTCTCTCACAAGATTTATAAAAATGGCAACATGCGTACCGTTGAGTATTTTTGTATCTTAATATTTAGGTTAATATTTTTGTACCTCAAAATTACCATTCCAAAACAACACTTATCGACCTATTGAGAGTAGTGATGGGCTACGCCAAAGCGAGGCATCACTACTACTCCCTAGACTCATAAGGCATACCGGGTATGCAAGTTGGTTTTTGTTGTACTCAACTATATGAGTGATGGAGTCCTAACATGTCGTGGCAAAGTGGATAAATTGTTGAGAGAGCATTAGATGCGATGATTTATTCAACAAAGAGTGTCTTAGAGCCATTAGAAAAGCGCTGCTTACCTTTGGAGATTAAGTGCTACGACAAGCCAAAGGATGCTTAGCCACTCTTTGTTTCCTTGGATCTTGGAATCGACTTATTTTCGCAATAAGGGGACAAATTTTAAGTGTGAATAAGACGTTAAATAAGTTTGAAATATGCATGATTTAAATTCGATCTTGTTTAAGTATTATGAATAAAATTCTCTCAATTGTAGAATCATGTCTTCAAGTAACTCAAATAACCAGGTTTCATTACGCTCAATTCTCGACAAGGAGAAGTTGAGTGGGAAAAAATTTCTTGATTGGCAAAGAAATTTGCGAATTGTTCTCATGCAAGAGCAAAAGGAATATGTCCTTGATGAGAAAATGCCCGATGCTCCTAATGAGGAAGTGACTCAGGTTGCCCTAAACCGATGGTAAATTGCCAATCGGGATGTCAAATGCATAATGTTGGCCACAATGTCTCCCGAGCTTCAAAAAACTTTCTTTGAAAATGAGACAGCTTTTGAGATCATTTCTAGGCTGCATAATATGTTCCAAGATCAGGCCCAAACCGAAAGGTTTGAAACCCACAGACAGATCCTTGAGAGCAAGCTCAATAAAGGAGAGTCAGTCAGCCCACATGTACTCAAAATGATAGGATGATATGAGAACATGGGAAGGCTTGATGCGGGGTAATCAAATAAGATGGGAATTGACATCATGATATACTCGCTGCACAAAGGCTATGATCAGTTAAAGAAGAACTATAATATGCAAAGCATGGAGAAAACCCTCACTGAGCTTCACGGTACGTTTAACCAAGCTGAGCAAACGCTCAAGGATGAGAGAAAACATGATATGCTCATGGTGAAAAAGGGCAAGCTGTTCAAGCGCATGTGCAAGAAGAAGAAAGGCTTCAAGGGGAAAGGTAAGGAGAACTTTCTGCCGAAGCCAAAATATACCAAGGACAACAAAGAAAAGAAGGTAGCATCTTCTAAATCTGATTCCGAATGCTTCTATTGTAAGAAAAAGGAACATTAGATGAGAAATTGCCTAAAACTCAAGGAAGATAAGAAGAACGGTACCGTTGCTTCTGAATCAGGTATATTCGTTATAGACTTAAACGTCACTAGCTCAACATCATGGGTATTAGATACCAGATGTGGTTCACACCATTGTTCCAATTCCCAGGGACTAAGGAACGTTAGGAAGCTAGAGAAGGGAGAGGTTGAACTCTGGGTCGGCAATGGAGCTAGAATTGCGGCCGTATCCGTTGGAACTCTTAGTTTGACTTTGCCCTCTGGGCTTGTTTTAGAACTTGATAGTTGTTACTATGTTCCCAAATTTACAAAAAACATCATTTCAATTTTGGCGTTGGACGCCAAAGGTTTTGAATTTTGAGTAAAGGACAATGAGTCTTCTTTTTATCTCGATAATGTTTTATATGGTATTGCACATTCTGAAAATGGTCTTTATGTGATTTCTTTAAATAAACAAGTTTATAATGTAAATAATACTACCAAAAGGGCTAAAACCATGGAGTCAAATTAAACTTACTTGTGGCATTGTCGTCTTGGCCACATTAACATCAAACGCATCATGAAGCTCTTTCAAGAAGGCGTTCTTGACTCTTTCAATTTAGAGTCTTTTGAGAATTGCGAAGGATGTTTATTAGGAAAGATGATAAAGAAGCCATTCTCCACGTTGGGAGAAAGTGAAGGTGACTTATTAGGTCTAATACATACCGATGTATGTTGACCAATGAGCTCCGTCACAAGAAACGGACATCGATATTTCATCACTTTCATAGACAACTATAGTAGATATGGCTATGTATACCTAATGTTGCACAAATTTGAATCGTTTGACAAGTTTAAATAATTTCAGAGTGAAGTGGAAAATCTGCTTGTAAAGATAATCAAATCCCTTTGATCGGATCTAGGTGGTAAATACTTGAGCCAAGAATTCGATGACCATCTGAAAGATCATGGCATACTTTCAGAATTGACACCTCCGGGAACTCACAATGGAACGGAGTATCCGAATGGAGAAATCGAACCCTGGTACACATGGTACGATCAACCATGGGTCTTAGTGATCTTTCGATCTCTTTCTGGGGACACGCACTTTTAATTGCGGAAGTAACACTGAACCGTGCTCCATCAAAAGCTGTAGAAAAGACTCCATACGAATTATGGACGAAAAACCACCTAGGTTGACTTTTCTAAAGATACGGGGATGCGAAGCATATGTCAAGAAATTGGTTTCTAACAAACTTCATACCCAAATCTAATATGGTTTACTTTGTGGGCTACCCAAAAGAAACCAAAGGGTATTACTTCTACCACAAATCGGAGAACAAAGTGTTTGTTTCTTGTGATGGTGTCTTTATGGAGAAGGAGCACCTTTCCAAAATTACAAGTGGGAGGAAAATCGAACTCGACGAAGTTTGTGAGGATGAGCAACAAAATCAAAATGACAGTCACAGTGCTCAAGTAGCATCTGTTTACCAAGGTCAAAATATGCAAAGTCGAATAGACAATGCAAATGCTCAGTCCATTACCCTACGTAGGTCTTAGAGGCCGAGATCTCAACCTGATAGATATCTTTGATTGTTTTTAACCGAGAATCAGGACATCTTAATCATGGATAGAGCTGAACCGGCAACCTACAAGCAAGCGATGGCAACCAACAACTCTGCTAAATGGCAAGAGGCTATGACATCTGAAATAGATTCCATGTTTGAAAATCAAGTCCGGGACTTGGTTGACTTACCCGAAGGCTACACACCTATCGGATGTAATTGGCTTTTTAATTTGAAAATTGACAAAGATGGAAATGTATTCTTTTACAAATCTAGATTAGTAGCAAAAGGTTACATACAAGTTAATGGTATTGATTACGATGAAACCTTTTCTCCAGTCGCAATGCTTAAATCCGTTCGGATCCTTCTAGCAATTGTTGCATATTACAATTACGAAATATGGCAGATTGACGTTAAAACCACCTTCCTAAATGGTATTTTGGAAGAAACTATGTATATCACACAACTTGAAGGTTTTGTCGACAAAAACAACGTTAGAAAGGTATGCAAGCTTAAGAAGTCCATTTATGGATTAAATCAAGCAAGAGGAAGTTGGAATCTACGATTTGATTAAGCCATTAGTAAGTTTGGTTTTATCAAGAATCCAGATGAGTCTTGTGTTTACAAGAAGGTCAATGGGAGTGACATTGCCTTCCTAGTCTTATATGTCGATGACATTTTGCTCATTGGAAACAACATTCCATTGTTAGAGTCTGCAATGGTTTGGCTTGGGAAATGTTTTTCAATGAAAGACTTGGGGGAGGCTTAGTACATATTCGGCATCAAGATCTATAGGGATAGATATAAAAAGGATGATAGGAGTGAGTCAAAGTACTTATATTGATAAGGTACTAACTCGATTCGGCATGGAAGGAGCCAAGAGAGGCCACCTACCCATGTTGCATGGCATAAACCTAATCAAGAATCTGTGTCAAAAGATACCTGATGAGCGAGAAAGGATGAATCTGATACCATATACTTCGCTTATTTGAACGATCATGTACGCCATGATATGTACTAGGCCAGATGTGTCGTATGCCTTGAGTGCTATGAGCCGATACCAATTAGATCAAGGAGAGGTGCATTGGACCCCAGCCAAAAATATCCTAAAGTACATAAAAAGGAAAATGGATAAATTCCTTGTCTTTGGTGGCATAGATAAATTAGTTGTTGAGGGTTATAATGAAATAAGCTTCCAGACAGACAGAGATGACTTAAAGTCATAGTCTGGGTACATATTCTGTCTTAATGGAGGAGCGTTTAGTTGGAAGAGTGCTAAGTAAAGCACAACTGCAGATTCTACAACTGAAGTCGAATACTTGGCATCATCTAAGGCAGCTAAGGAGGCAGTTTGGATTCGCAAGTTCATTGGTGAACTTGGTGTTGTACCCTCCATTGAGGGACCAATAGACCTCTATTATGAAAACAATGGAGCTATTTCTCAAGCCAGAGAGCCAAGAGAACATCAAAAGGTCAAACATGTCAAGCGGCGGTTTCACATGATTTAAGAATGAAAATAAGAGGGTGAAATCAGATCACATGGTTTCACATGGAACGGATGACAATGTAGTTGATCCACTGACTAAACCTTTGCCTCAAGTGAAGCACAACAAGCACGTTGAGGCAATGGTAATCCGGCACATTGGAGATTGGCTTTGATTTCCTTATTTTAGTGTTTTAATTAATTTGGGAAAATTTTAACGTAAAGCACTATGATGAACCATTCAATTTTTGGAGTAATTAATTTTTTCATGCAATTTAAATCACTCTGTTGACTATTTAATTGTGGTTTGAATTAATTAATGAGTCCATTTGATTTTTGGAATATTCAAAATAGGGTATCAAGACCAGTCTTGGTAAGGAAACACCTATTAAGTGAACGTTGAATACTATTTTTTACAAGGCCTCTTGTGGAGCGAGAATGTAAAAATGCATGGTCGTACTCGGATAGATTTAAGAAATCATATGTTTATTGATAGTTGGACTCGGAATTGAGAAACACTTCTGGACCTAAAAAGAATGACAAGATAATCTTACCTTATAGTTCATGAAGAGGCATTAAGCGACATAAGTAAAAGGCTATACACTAAAAGCACACTTGTTTGGAAGGACAAGTGGGAGATTGAAATGAATAGTGTCCTTCGAACAAGTGTATTATTCTGATAGTGGGTTCAAAATTTTTAGAAAGCTAATATATTCAATAAGGTCAAGTGATCGGAATGCCTTGGTGGAGGCCACTTTTGATCAGTAATATTAATGCATAATCAATATTACAGCTTAGTCTTTACTAAACCCTTCAGGTCACACCAAAGCGATTAACGAACCGACACAAACAAATTAATTCAGAAGGAATTAATGAGTCGCTGGAGTAATAAATATTTAGACGTCAGAAATTCGAGCTTTGAGCGTTGAAACCGAGCGTCGGAAGTCGAGTAAAAAAATAATAAAAGATGAGACGGCAAAACGGTAATAAATCAATAATTACCGAAATACCCCTAGCATCGGAACAACGAGTGCTAGGGAGTTAGCTAAGCTAGCAGCCCGCACTTAGTGCATGGCATGCTGGAACGCTGCAACTAGCAGCCGGCACTATGTGCGAGGCGTGCTAGCAGCAACCCTCGGCAGCAGAATCCCGAACGCATGTGCGTAAGCATGCTTGCCGAGAAGGCTAGCAGCAGCAGCCCGCCTTGGTTTGGGGCTTGGCTAGACTCAGTAGCAAGCAGCGAAAGTATGTGGGAAGCCAAGATGAGTGGGTTGGAGGGAGGTGCCAAGTTGCGCAAGATGAGGGAGAGAGTGCGGAGCAAGTTTGCCCCCCCTCTCCAAGTGGTACTCACCTACTCCCTCATATGTAGTTGACACTTGTTGATTCATTCTTAGCTTGCTTAAATAATTTTATTTTTCTTTTAAAATAAAATGTGAAAATGCCACTATCCCACATTGGTGGGGGAGACAATCATACTCTCATCATTTCCTATAAATACCCAAGTAAGGGAATTGGAAAATGATGATTGAGTAAGAGTTGTAAACGACAATACTAGTAAGTGAAAACCCTTGAACTCAAGAGTTGGAAAAGGTATCACATTTAGAGAAAGTATTTGAATTCAATTACTCGCGTTTTATTGGTCGGGTCTTGCTAACCCCAAGACATTGGACTTTGTCGGTATTCGTTGGTGTGGGTGGATCAACGTTGGAGGTTTTGTGTTTTCAAAGCTCTCTTTCAAGTAAGAGCTTATTCGGTCGGGCGAAGCACGCTCCAAAAGGTAATTGTTTTATCTTAATCTTGTGATTAATTTAATTATGTTTATGGTTTTATTTATTACGAGTGCGGTCTTGTTTGTGGGTTTATTTCCGCGGTGAGTCGGCTTCACCAAACCCCAACAGATAGTCGACGCACATTCTTACCCATCCATCTTTTTTTGAACTAGGACCACCTTTGCAACCCATTAAGGGTATTTGGATACTCTTATAAAACTTACAATTATTTCTTTTTGAACTTCTTCTTTTATTTTAAGAGCTGCGTCGGGTTTCATTCGGCGCAACTTTTATTTTACAGGTGACGGGGTAAAGTCGTATCCCCTAATAAAAAATAATTACCTAAGTCCTCTAACTAAAGTAGATAGGGAAGTAGGGTCGAACTCCACAGGGAAACGAGTCGTTCTACTCCTAATTAATTATTATAATCTAAATTATCTGTGTAACCAATATTTATGATTGAATAATAAACTAAACTACGGAGATCAAGAATAGGGAGAAAATAATATAAAAAGGATCTAGGGCATACGTTCACCAATAAATAATACTCCAGGGTAAAACATAATAATCAATCATTGACATTGCATAAATAACATGATTAACAAGCTCTCGCAATTTATTAATCAACATAGATCTAAGAGGCTCTCGCAATTTACTAGATCTAAGTTCTTATTGAAAATAGCCTTTAATATCAAATTAACATCGCTAGATTCATCATTTCAATATTGCTATACTTTTACAAGCCGTAATTGTAAAGCGTTAAAACAATTCAATAAGAAATTATCATGCAATACCAAAAATCAATAATAGTCAATCATCAATGCATCAAGAAACCAGATCGTAAAGGGCTTTCGCTACGTATTACAATCACAGAATTAATCTACCGGTATTAAATCTCATCTCTCGAATCTCGACTTAACCATTTATAAATTAATCTGCCTATTGAAACTAGACCTAAACATCAATCCTCATCTGTTGAATCTCGAAACAATATTGTCAAACTCATGCATAAAAGATCAGGCCTAATCTAGTCACAGAGCATTAAATCAGTCAATAGGAAATTAATCTAGCATTAATAATCAACAACAATAAATTACCCCTTCATATTATTTATGGATCCCCATAAACCCTAGAAATAAAACTAATCACACATGATAAAAACTAAACTAATCAAAGAAATGAAGTAAGACATAACTAAAGGAATAAAATAAACAACTAAGATTAAGAGAAAAGAAATCGTTACCAAAATAAATCTGGAATTAAGAGTAGAATTAAGAACAAAGGTTTAAGAGAAAAGAAATCTAAGAGAATAATTAAGAGAGTAAAGAAAGGGTAAGAAGAAAAGGAGAGAAAAAAAGAAGAAGAGAGAGTTAAAATCGTATTATGGAGGAGTATTTATACTCCGTACAAATCCTAAATTAAAACAAACTAAAACAACGCTAATCGTCTCCTAATAAATACAAGCGCCCGACCGATCGGGCGAGGCACCGCCCGATCGGGTGCGAATTTTTGCATTGTAATATTAATCTCGTGCCCGGCCGGGCGCGTCACCAGGCGCCAACCTTAGCTTCTCTCGCCCGGCCGGGCGCGCCTCCGGGCGCTAGTGATATGTCCATTTTATATAGTGTTTTATCCCCTTCCCTTGGTCGTTATTAGTAGTGTTTTTGGCTCTTTCGGGCCACTTTTACTATTAATTTGTGTGTTCTAGTGTTTTCGTAGTTTTAGTTGTATTTTACAGAAAATTGCACTCTTGGAGCATTTTCCCGGGCTTTATGGATCGACTACGGAAGCTAGAAGGAAACGACCACTCTTGAAGCCCAGGATCGGTGAGAGCCGGTGATTAAGGGCTCGGTATGTGATGCCGGGGCTATTGGATCAATTAGTCAAGACCCGATGAGGAAATCCAGATTGGGCCGAGGAATCGAGCCCAATCAAAATCCAAGCCTCAGAGAAGAAGCCGGGCCCGATCGGGCAAGCATACGCCCGATCGGGCGAGTGCACGCAGAAGCAATCCTCAAGGAAGAAGCTCGCCCGATCAGGTGAGCGTAGGCTCGATCGGGCGCAGCATACCAAGCAAGGGCAGAGTGAAAAGGCGGGCCCGATCGGGCGGCCCTTCGCCCGATCGGGCGCGTGTTTTTCTTAGTAGCTGATTAGTTTAGTTTTAATTCTTGTTTTAGGAAAGGTTTAAATACGATTATGTACGGAATTTTTAGCGGACCTTCTTTCTTAGACTTTCTCTCTCTACTTAGTATTTTTCTCTCTCTTAAATTCTCTCTAAACTTTTGTTCGTAATACTTCTTTTAATTCCAGATTTATTTTTGGTACAATTTCTTCCCTTTTAATTTCAGCTATTTTAATTGCTTTTCTTGATTATGCTTTTAGTTATTTACTTGATTGGTTTAGTCATGATGATTAGTGAGTAGTTTCATTCTAGGGTTTTTGGGGATCCATTATTAATGTGAAGGGATTGTTTGTATTTATTGATTATTGATATTGCATGATAATTTCCTATTGAATTGTTTTAATTCTTTGCAATTAGATTATGAATCGAGCAGATGTAATTTGATTGTGAATGTTTAGCAATATTGAATTGATGAATCGAGCAGATGTTCATTTAATATTAAAGGCTAATTTTAATAGGAACTTAGGTCTAGTAAATTGCGAAAGCCTGTTAGATCTATGTTGATTAATAAATTGCGAGAGCCTGTTAATCATGTTATATGTGCACTGTTAATTATTAATTACTTCGTTCTATCCCGGAATATTAATTATTGGTGAACCTTTGACCCTAGGCTCCCTTTTTATTGTTTCTTTTCTCCCTAAACTTATTCTTCGTAGTATAGAATTCATACCTAAAATTATTGGTTACTTAGATAATTTAGATTATAATAATTAATTAGAATTAAAAAGACCTGTTTTCTTGTGGAGTTCAACCCTACTTCCCTATCTACTTTTGTTAGATATTTAGGTAATTATTTTTTATTAGGGGATACGACTTTAACCTGTCAAAATTTGGCGCCGTTGCCGGGGAAACCGTTTTATTTTTGTTTTCTGATTATATTTTTGTAGTCTAGATTATCCCCCTTTTTGCCTCAGAGAACATTTGTTCTTTAAGGCAATTCTCATATTTGTCTTTAGTTCTTTGTTTATGCCCAGGTGTTCCAGATCAGGTTACATCCCTTTTGATCCTGAGATCGAGGGTTCTTTTCATAGGCAAAGGAGACTCTATAAATAAATTCTGGCGGGTTCTGAGGAGGACAACGATCGAAGAGATCCTCCCCCTGATTCTAGTGACACAGATATTCCTTCAGATTCAGAATCAGAGATGACGGCCCAGAAGAAACTCAGTGACTATTCGCAACCGAAGCTCACAGATTTCCCGCACCTTACTCCCACTCCGGCTCTAGATGGAGTTCAATTTGAGATCAAGCCCCAATTTATCACTATGATAGAGAGGAAGCAGTTCAGCGGAGCTAAGGGTGAAGATTCCAATCTTCACATCGCAGATTTCTGCCAATATTGTAATACCATTAGACAAGTCGGGGTCACGCAAGACCAAATCAGGGAGATTCTTTTTCCCTTTTCATTATGTGGCAAAGCAAAATTATGGTTTAATGGTTTGAATAGAACTGCACTTGGTATTACTGACTGGGAAACTCTTGCTTTTAATTTCTATAATAAATATTATCCTGTAGAGAGAACAGCGGTGCTAAGGAGTGCTATTCAGAACTTCGCTCAAGAGGCCGACAAAACATTATATGAGGCTTGGGAGAGGTTCAAGGATCTACAGAGAGAGTGCCCCCACCATAATCTAGCACAATGGCAATTGATCCAAGCATTTTATAATGGACTTGGAAATTCTTCTAGATCAGTACTAGATTCGGCAACAAGTGGGAGGTTTATGAATTTAAATGTGGATGATGCAGGACAGGTTATCGAAGACATGGAAATACACAATTCCCAATATGGGAATCCGAGAGGGTTTTCAAATAAAGGAAAACATAGTGTCGATTCCGTATCCTTTTTGCAAGCTCAATTAACATCTATTTGTCAAAAATTAGATAATCTTACTGCTGCTCCTAACTCTGTAGCTAATGTTTCTATTGTTGCTAACCATGAAGCTTTTTGTGAAAATTGTGGAATTGTAGGTCATTGTTAGTAAGATTGTAGGAGCTCTATGGAACAAGTTAATTCCTTTCAAACCTATAGGCAAAATAACCCCTATTCCAATTCCTACAATGCCGGTTATAAAAATCATCCTTATCTTTCATACCGGAGCACCTATGTACAAAATCCTCCACCTCCACAACAACCACAACAGCAAACACCACAACAGCAAAAATATTATCATCCTAATTCTGGCCAGAAAAGCCAAGCATAACCCTCATCATCTTCCGACCCTGCCATGACAGAAATTAGAGCAATGCTTGCCAACATGAAAAAGCATATGGAGAGTAGGGATGCGGAAATTGATTCTATCCTAGCCCATAATAAAATTATGGACAATCAAATTGCACAACTTTGATCTACCCTACAATCCCGTCAGCAGGAAGCTCTACCATCACAACCTATCCATCCTACAGATCATGCTAATGCAATCATTCTAAGGAGTGGTTCACATTATGATGGACCTCCTATGCCAAAGGAAGATAGACCAGTTCCTGATCTAGATTCCTCTATACCAAACGGTAATCCTGCTAGCCGTGCAGGGCTACAAATAGATACTAACCCTACTAATGTTTCTGTGAAGGGTAAATCGTAGGATAAGGGAGGAGATGTGAAGAGCCCAGTTATCAAGCTTCTATTCCCTAATAAACAACTGGAGAGTAAGCTTCATAAACAATTCGGTAAGTTTTTAGAGGTTGTGAAAAACCTGCAGGTAACAGTTCCTTTCACTGATTTAATCACTCAAGTACCTGCTTATGCTAAATTTATGAAAGACATTCTGACTAGGAAAAGGGCCTTTAATGAAGTAGAAACTGAAGCTTTCACAGAGGAGTGTAGCGCTTATTTGCAAAATAAATCCCCTCCTAAATTAAAGGATCCCGGTAGTTTTTCTATCCCTTGTCACATTGAGAATGTTTTTATTGATAAAGCTTTGTGTGATTTGGGTGCTAGTGTCAGTGTCATGACATCATCTATCTGCGCTAAATTAAATATGGGAGAATGAAAAATTACTAATATAACTTTGCAAATGGCAGATCGTTCGGTAAAATACCCCTTAGGTATTTTAGAGGACGTACCTATCAGAGTTGGTAAATTTTTCATTCCTGTTGATTTTGTTATTTTAGATATGGAAGAGGACACACAAATACCCATTATATTAGGTAGGCCTTTCCTCCACACTGAAGGAGCGATTATTGATGTAAAAAATGGTAAACTAACCTTTCTGTAGGTGACGATAATGTTACCTTCAATTTAGGGAAGGTTTTGAAAGTGCCTATGTTAGAGGAAAATTGTTGCTACATTGATACAATTGATATAATGGACGATATTTGTGATGATAGCTTGCCACAGGTTCTTGCGAAGGATCCCTTAGAGGAAGTTCTCTGCGGGAATTTATCTAGCGACAATACAAGCGTTTGGGGTAATGAGGTACAGGATATTGAAAAAGCTCTTTCCTTAAAAGAGTTAAGCCCTAAGGAGACAATGAAGGTAGTAAATTTAGTTCAGGAATCAAAACCTGCGGAGGTCAAGAAACTTGAGCTAAAACCACTCCCTTCTCATTTAAAATATGTTTTTCTCGATGAACAGAAACTAAACCCCGTGATCATCAGTACTGCACTCACTGACCTACAATCTTCCCAATTTCTAGGGGTTCTCAAAACCCATAAGAAGGCTATAGGGTACAGTATTGATGATCTCAAGGGTATTAGCATTGACTTTTGTATGCATAGGATACATCTAGAGGAAAATTACAAGCCCTGCATTCAACCCCAACGAATATTAAACCCCAACATGCAGGAAGTAGTCAAGAAGGAGTTGATGAAATTACTTGATGCAGGTATTATCTATCCTATTTCTGACTCCAAGTGGGTAAGTCCTGTGCAGGTAGTGCCGAAGAAGGGTGGGATGACCGTGATAACAAATGAAAAAAATGAATTAATTCCCACTAGAACTATAACAGGGTGGCGTATGTGCATAGACTATCGTAGATTAAATATCGCCACTAAAAAGGATCATTTCCCTCTTCCCTTTATAGATCAAATGCTTGAGAGGTTAGCCAATCACAAATTCTTTTGCTATTTGGACGGGTATTCGGGATTCTTCCAAATTCCGATCCACCCTGAAGATCAGGAAAAGACTACCTTCCCCATGCCCTTATGGAACTTTTGCATATCGTAGAATGCCCTTTGGTTTATGTAATGCACCCGCTACCTTTCAATGTTGCATGATGAGTATTTTTTCTGATTTCATAGATTCTATTATGGAGGTCTTTATGGATGATTTTAGCGTATATGGTTCTTCATTTGATTCATGTTTAACTTATCTCGCTAAAATTTTGAAAAGATTTGAATAGTGCAACCTCGTCCTTAATTGGGAAAAATGTCACTTTATGGTGACAGAGGGAGTAGTCCTTGGCCATATTGTATTTAATAAGGGCATACAAGTAGACAAGGCTAAAATATCAGTGATTGAGCAATTACCTCCCCCAGTCAATGTTTAGGGAGTTAGAAGCTTCTTGGGTCATGCGGGGTTTTATCGCCGCTTTATCAAAGATTTTTCTAAAATTGCTAAACCGCTGACACAGCTTTTGCTCAAGGATGCCCCATTTATTTTTACTTACGAGTGTCTTGAGGCTTTTAACAGGATTAAGCAGGCTTTGACATCGGCACCCATCATATGTGCTCCCGATTGGAACCTTCCTTTCAAGATCATGTGTGATGCAAGTGACTTTGCACTAGGAGCCGTGCTCGGACAGAGGAAGGATAAGGTTTTGCATGCTATTTATTATGCTAGAAAAACCTTGGATGAAGCCCAAGTCAACTATGCCACCAAGGAAAAGGAGTTTCTTGCTGTTATTTATGCTTTAGAAAAATTTAGATCATATCTAGTTGGTTCTAAAGTTATTGTTTTTACTGATCATGCAGCACTAAAATATTTGATAGCCAAGGCAGAATCAAAGCCAAGGCTACTCCGGTGGGTTCTCTTACTCCAAGATTTTAACATAGAAATAAAAGATAAAAAGGGAGCAGAGAACGTAGTGGCAGACCACTTGTCACGTATAAGGTATGATGAGGGTAAGGATTCTTTACCTATAGATGATTCTTTCCCTGATGACAGCCTATATGCAGTTGTAGAGCAACACCCATGGTATGCCGACTTCGCTAATTATTTAGTGGGTGGTACTCTACCTCCTGACTTGTCCTATCAACAGAAAAAGAAATTCCTTCATGATGTTAAACATTATTTTTGGGATGATCCTTTTTTGTTTTGTGAGTGTGCAGATGGAATATTTCGCAGGTGTGTTCCCGAATGGGATGCTCATGGCGTTCTTACCGCCTGTCATACCTCACCTTATGGAGGACATCATGGCCCCAGTAAACCGGTGGCTAAGATTAATGAGTCAGGCTTCTATTGGCCTACTATGTTTAGGGATGCTAACACTTTTGTGCAGGCTTGTGATTCTTGCCAGAGGACTGGCAACATTTCGCGGAGGCATGAGATGCCCTAAACCGGGATTCTTGAAGTAGAAATATTCGATGTTTGGGGTATTGATTACATTGGGCCTTTCCCATCCTCCAATGGGAATTTCTACATTCTTGTAGCCGTCGATTATGTGTCTAAGTGGGTTGAGGCCATAGCTTCACCAACGAACGATGCCAAGGTAGTCACCAAGCTCTTCAAGAAGACCATATTTCCGAGGTTTGGCGTTCCACGGGCTATCATTAGTGATGGAGGTACCCACTTCCATGAAAAACAATTGGATAACCTCCTTAAGAAGTATGGCGTATATCACAGAACAGGGCTTAGTTACCACCCTCAAACTAGTGGTCAAGTTGAGGTCTCTAATAGGGAAATCAAGGCGATCCTAGAAAAGGTAGTAGCCAAGTCAAGGAAGGATTGGAGTATGAAGCTTGATGACACACTTTGGGCATACCGAACAGCATTTAAGACACCAATCGGTACTTCACCTTATAGATTAGTTTATGGTAATACATGTTATCTTCCCGTAGAATTAGAGTACAAAGCCTTTTGGGCGATCAAAGAGCTTAATATGGATTTTAAGGCCGCGGGTAAGAAAAGACTTCTTCAACTCAATGAGTTGGATGAGTTTAGATTGTCGGCATATGATAGTGCGCGGATCTACAAGGAGAAGACCAAGAAGTGGCATGACAAGAGGACCTTACCAAGAGAGTTTGCACCGGGTGATAAGGTTCTTTTCTTTAATTCTAGATTGAAGATTTTCCCAGGAAATTTGAAGTCTAGGTGGTCCGGTCCCTTCACTGTCACAAAGGTGAACAAGTTTGGTTCGGTGGAGTTGGTGAATGACAAAGGTGAAGAGTTCAAGGTAAATGGCCAAAGGTTGAAAGTGTATCATGAAGGTGCTACCATTAGAGATGTGGAGGAGACTCTCCTAACTCCACTTCCAACATGAGCTTCAAGGTGGTAAGAAGGTCGTGCGGGACTTATATAAACCAGCGCTTTGCGGGAGGCAACCCGTATTTCATGCTTTTTAGGCTAGTTTCCCTTTTCCTTATTTTTGATTTTTTTATTTTAGAGAGGCGAGGAAGAGTGATATTTCACCAGTTACAAGTGTTGGTGTATAGGTATGAATTTGACAGGTATAAAGACTTAGAAAAATTTGAAGAAGAAAAGAAAATCGGAGAAAAAGGAGGCTCGGGCCCGATCGGGCGCGCAAGTAACCCAAGATTTCAGCCATATTTTCCCCCGATCGGGCGCGCAAGCAGGGTTGAATTCGGAGCCATTTTCTCCCGATCGGGCAAAGCTTTCCCGATCGGGCGCATTTTTGTGGAAAATCGAGTGAAGGAAAAGATATGTCGGGCGAAGCTCGCCCGATCGGGCGAGCGAAGTGGAGAAATTTTGCTTCATGTTCGCGCCCAATCGGGCGGAGGTCGCCCGATCGGGCGCACAACTGGAGTTCTGGAAAATCGATCTTTCGCCCGATCTTGCGAAGCTTGCCCGATCGGGCGCGCCTTCAGCCACGACCCCTTTATTTTCTTTTCTCTTCTTTCTTTCCTCACTTTCTCCTTATTTCATCTTCTTCATTTAACTTTCTCTCTCTAAAACCTTCATTCTCAAACCTTCAACCTACACTTCAATTCAAGATCTCCTCCAATTCTTCCATCAAAACTCAAAAATTCTTACATATTCCAACTCCTCTCATCTTCCTCTACAATCTACACTAATTTTCCACTACTTTCTCTCAAATTTTCTCAAACCCTAAGAGAGAGAAACATTCAATTTCCTATTATTTTACAAGAATATGGCATCAAAACGTTCAAGGAATCAAAGGGGTGAGAGTTCGAGGGCACCACAACCGATGGTCAACCCAGATCTTCAAATTCCGGGATGGGAGGAGGTTGTCATTACCTCGGAGGAGCAACGGGTTAGGATGGTCAAGCTCATCGATCGCCAGGTAATCTCTACCCGTTTTATTCATCATCCCACACTAGTTAGGTTAGGCCTAGATAAATATTTGGAAAAATTGTTCAAAGGTATAGGCATGAGTGGTTTCTTTCAAATGTGCCATGATACATATGACTACTTAACATTCGAATTTATTTCAAGTTTTAATGTTATTAAAATGAATGCACTAATTACTCATGTACAATTCCGATTATTAAACAACCATGTGAGACTAACTCTTAAAGAATTTGGAAAGTTGTTTGATTTAAAATCGGATAAACCAATTGAACCCTCTCAAGACAACACCGCCGTGGTCTATAAGAGGCTAACTGGGGAGGATTTAGTGAACCTCAAGCATGCCAAAGGGACGTGGATTCAATATCCCGTCCCAAAACTTTGGCAAAGATTTGCCGGCCTCACTATTTTTGGGAGGCATGAACCGGAACTATTGGCATCCTATGTAATTCCTACCGCTGAAAAATTGAACATACCCCATAGGATAGCCAATCACTTCCAAAGGGCGGCCAATGCGGCCGAGGCTAGTAGCTCTAGGGCACCTATTTATTTTGGGGGGTTAGTGACCCACATTGCTAGGAAACACCTAGGTTGGAACCCGGATGGGCATAGGAAAGTTGTGGGATCGAACCTCATGGACCTACCCTATTTAGGGAGTTTGAACTAGGTGCAACCTGTGGGGAGTGATACTTGGTGGATAGTCCACCAACAATCGGGTAGGAGAGACCAAGCCTTTACCTTACCCAACCCCGCCTTGACCAAATTTGAGAGGGGGAAGCCCTCTTATACTTTCGAGATAAATGGTCAAGGTGAGGTTCAACCACCTCACCCTTCACCACAACCCCACCATTCCCCCACTCACCATTCACCACACTACCAACCACCTCCACCCTTCACCTATGGCATGCCCACTTCCTCGGTCGATTACAACGTCGACCCCAATGCCCCATATGACTTTTCAGCTTTTAGGAGCCAATTAGACCGCATCGAGACGGGGCAAGGGAGAGTTGAGGGTATGATGCAAAACCTAGACTCTAGGTTAAGCACCTTAGATGGGCGGGTTGGTTACATAGAGAGGAACCTAGGGAGGGGCCTTTATCCCATGTATGATGATTACGCCCGTCGGGGGGCTATTCCTCCCGATTCACTTACTCCCGATTGGTTTCAATACCCCCAAGGAGGGTATTCTCACCCCGGTGCGTATGGTACTTATGTGGACTACTCTTCGGTCCACGGATATGGGGGTGATGCTCCTTTTGGGGGTATTGGTGGGAATGTGGACCCTAACTACTTTGCAGGTGGTTCGGGGTAGGGAGGTGGTGGCTCTAGCCATGGAGGAGCCGGTTCTAGCCACGGCGGGGGCTATTCGAGGATGGATGAGGATAAGGAGTAGGCTACTCTCCCAAGTCAATGAGGGCATTGCTTGATTTGGATTGGGGGGGTTTTCTTTCACTTGGTAATTCTGTTCCTTTTCTCTTTTTATTTGCTTTCTAGTAAGTTTTCATTTGCTTTACTAGTGTAGTTTTTATTGCTTTCTTATATATGAAAAATACAAAAAAATTGAAAAATAAAAAAAATTCAAAAATACGTTCCAATGATTTGTAAATCATGCTTCCCTGTGCCCCGTACTTGAAAAAAATTTGTTTTGATTCTTGGTTGTTGATAATGAGCATTGTGGATTTGTTGGTCATGATTTGAAGTTTGATTGCTTGGATTCCTAAACATGCGTCAATTTTGTCCAACTACTTGTGAATATAGTGCTTGACTAGTTGATTTGGTAAGGAATGTGTGATAGTTCCATAATTCCTGGTATGTCAATGAATTTGAGTATTGGTTTGCAACTATAAGTAATGTTTATATGATTCATTATTATGCATATTGAGGAGGACGAAGGCATTTGTTCTTTTAGGTAGCCTTAAGATTTATTTAGATACATTTGTTCCCCTCTTGCTACCCATGTTGTTGCCTTGACTTTTTATTGTTTATAGCCACATTACAAGCCTTAATTGCCCCATTGGTTACTAGTCCCAAGCTTGGCTTGGGGGAGCTATTAGTGAGTGAGGTGAGGGAGTTTGTAGTGTGCACATTATTTGCACAATTTGGGTGGGTTTTGAGAAGTAATTTGTTCTTGATCATATTTTTGTTTTAATGAGTTTAAAAGTTGTATATATTTGAAAAAAATAAAAGTGTGATGAAAAAAAAGAAGTTCAAAAAAAAAAGTGAGAAATTTAAAAAAAAAAAGAAAGTGAACTTCTAAGAATAAAAAAGAAAAAGTGTTTGATGTTCAAATGTTCTAAGTGAAGGTTAATCAAAAGGAAAGAAAGAAAAAAAGTTGAGTTTCAATGTAAATATTTCAAGTTATGAGTTTAAAGTTTGTTATTCACTCTTGTTCCATATTATCATATTTTTATGAGTGAAATTGTGAGTGTTGGGATTGTTTATATTATTTGTAGTATATTTGGTGGATTGTTGTTGGAGTTGGTTATGTTGGAGATGTGTATGATCATTATTTTTGATCATGGGTTTATTAGGATTTGGCTCCCTTTTCGCATAGCTTTTCTCTCACATAATCCCAAATTTATCCTACCTTTACCCTAGCCTTACATTACAAGCTTTAAAGACCTTCCGACCTTGTGCATAGAAGTTGTGTAAATGTGAAAGTGTTGTTTATCAATGCAAGTTATGACTTGGCATATTTCAAGTCGACTAGTAGGATGAGCGTTCAATATTTTTATACACACGAGAGTGTGAGTTGGGAGGGCATTGTTCACATTAAAGGGTTTGGTTGGAGAGCGATCGAGTACATTCTTTACTCGCCACATAAATGAGAGTTGAGTGTGTGAGCACTAGTCTTGAATTCTATATGCTCTTGTGGTTTGCTCTACTTGACAATTGTTGGGGAGGAAGGGTGATTAGATGAATAAGATTGATTGATGTTAAAGCGTGTTTATTAGATTTGCCTTGAATCGTCGGTTTTTGATTTGATTATTGGGGTGAAGTATGTTTTATATGTTCATTGATGAGCTCTTTGCTTAGGGACAAGCAAAGGTTTGGCTTGGGGGAGTTTGATATGTCCATTTTATATAGTGTTTTATCCCCGTCCCTTAATCTTTATTAGTAGTGTTTTTGGCTCTTTCGGGCCACTTTTATTACTAATTTGTGTGTTCTAGTGTTTTCGTAGTTTTAGTTGTATTTTACAGGAAATTGCACTCTTGGAGCATTTTCCCGGGTTTTATGGATCTACTATGGAAGCTAGAAGGACACGACCACTCTTGAAGCCCAGGATCGGTGAGAGCCGGTGATTAAGGGCTCGGTATGTGATGTCGGGGCTATTGGATCAATTAGTCAAGACCCGATGAGGAAATCCAGATTGGGCCGAGGAATCGAGCCCAATCGAAATCCAAGCCTCAGAGAAGAAGTCGGGCCCGATCGGGCAAGCATACGCCCGATCGGGCGAGTGCACACAGAAGCAATCCTCAAGGAAGAAGCGTGCCCGATCGGGTGAGCGTAGGCTCGATCGGGCGCAGCATACCAAGCAAGGGCAGAGTGAAAAGGCGGGCCCGATCGGGCGGCCCTTCGCCCGATCGGGCACGTGTTTTTCTTAGTAGCTGATTAGTTTAGTTTTAATTCTTATTTTAGGAAAGGTTTAAATACGATTATGTACGGAATTTTTAGCGGACCTTCTCTTCTTAGACTTTCTCTCTCCACTTAGTATTTTTCTCTCTCTTAAATTCTCTCTAAACTTTTGTTCTTAATACTTCTTTTAATTCTAGATTTATTTTTGGTAGAATTTCTTCCCTTTTAATTTCAGCTATTTTAATTGCTTTTCTTGATTATGCTTTTAATTATTTACTTGATTGGTTTAGTCATGATGATTAGTGAGTAGTTTCATTCTAGGGTTTTTGGGGATCCATTATTAATGTGAAGGGATAGTTTGTATTTATTGATTATTGATATTGCATGATAATTTCCTATTGAATTGTTTTTAATTCTTTGCAATTAAATTATGAATCGAGCAGATGTAATTTGATTGTGAATGTTTAGCAATATTGAATTGATGAATCGAGCAGATGTTGATTTAATATTAAAGGCTAATTTTAATAGGAACTTAGGTCTAGTAAATTGCGAAAACCTGTTAGATCTATGTTGATTAATAAATTGCGAGAGCCTGTTAATCATGTTATCTGTGCACTGTTAATTATTAATTACTTCGTTCTATCCCGGAATATTAATTATTGGTGAACCTGTGACCCTAGGCTCCCTTATTATTGTTTCTTTTCTCCGTAAACTTATTCTTGTAGTATAGAATTCATACCTAAAATTATTGGTTACTTAGATAATTTAGATTATAATAATTAATTAGAATTAAAAAGACATGTTTTCCTGTGGAGTTCGACCCTACTTCCCTATCTACTTTAGTTAGAGATTTAGGTAATTATTTTTGATTAGGGGATACGACTTTAACCTGTCAGCCAGCCTATTTGGCCGGGTGGCTCACTCGGGCCACTAGTTGGACTACGATTGGGCCCCAATTCTTCGGGCCAATCTGGGTTTCCTCTTCCGGTCTTGAATACTCAGTCCAAATGCCCCGGTATCACCTATACCGAGCCCTTAATCACCGGTTCGACGACTCTAACCGGCCCTGGGCTATAAAATCTAGTCGTGCTTCTCTAATGTTCGTGATTGCTCCAAAATATCTCGGGAAAATACTCCAAAAGCATAAATCCCTGCAAAAGTCAACCAAATCTACGAAAACACTAGAAAGCACCAATTAGTAATAAAAGTGGCTCTAAAGAGCCAAAAATACTACTAATTATGACCAAGGGATGGGGGTAAAATACTATATAAAATAGACACATCAACAGGTTTCATTCCTAGAATTAGTGGTATAGTGTGTTGAGTTATTTCTCTCTTAATACTTGACATATCTTCATATGATCAAGCCTATACATCGATAAATTCTTTAAGTATATTGATTAAATCGGTTATTTCTCCTTTATTAAGTGTTAGTCCGATTTTAAATTCTATTTTTAATGGTTGATTCTTTTGAGATATCAACCGTTTCAGTATCCTAAATTACCGGTGTTTTATTTTCAAGTGTTTCCATTGCTTCAACGATTTCATTGTCATTTTCATTGTTAGTTAAGAAATGCTCGTAATCTTGGGTTAGAGAGTAACACGAGGAGTAAGGGGAAGATGACATATTATTGAATTCGGAAATAATTACATCAAATAAGGAAATTTCCGCTGGGACTTGACTACTAACTATCCTAAGAATAGGTGCTAAAATAGAAGAATTAGAGGGAGAAGGTGCTACAGCTAAGCAGTTAGAAGACTCGATAGGGGAAGACTCTAACTCAGACTATGACTCAGACGATTCTTCAAACATTGGTCCTTGTCCTATTGTTATGGAGATCTTCTTCCACTTGGAGTAGTCATCTTTGCTGTTTTTCCGCCATCCTTTCACTAAACCCTCTTTTGGAGTAACGAGCTTCGAAGGATCGAAGTTTTCACATTGTAGGACTATTTGAATGAGCTAGGAGTTGTCCTCTATATATTTTGGCTCATTCATCTCGCGCCCAAAGAGGAGTCCCATGACATTAAAGTCAAAGCATGGGGGTGCTTTCTCCTTATGGATAGGAGTTGGGATCTCATCTGAAAAGTAGAAATCCAGAAATATTTCAAAAATAGGTTGCCTTATGCCATTTACAACAAAGGGTTCGGGAAATTCGTGGCATCGACTGTCCTCTCCTTCTCTTAAAAATTGTCCATTAAGAGTAAGTGGATACTGGTCCATTGGGATGCTTTCTTTTGGGTACGAGCTTTCCTTCGCGCCTTAGATTTTTCCCGGGCTCGCTTTAGATTTCTAGAGTCGGTTCAAAACCAAGTTTTAAAGTATCTATTTTATTGAGGCCAGGTAGTCCCATTTTTTTTTCTATCTCCTTTTTCTTTACAAGAGTAATTCCAGGAAAGTTTCCCTGTTTTATGAGAATATCATTTATTGTCGTATTAGAGTTGAGGACATATCAAAGTGGGGTCCTTTAATCTTCCTCAATTAATGAGACCTCTACATTAAAGCCCCACAGATCTTCATTATTCTTATCGTGCTCCACATTAATTATTGGATTTTCAACAGCTTTTATTCTCATAGGTGAAGCATCGATTGTAATAGGGATCCCTCCAACTATAGCCTTTACTTGTCGATGAAGGGATGAAGGTACGACCTTAAGGTCATGAAGCCAAGGGCGTCCCAAAGATAGGTTGAAGGAAGCCTTAATATCCACTACTTGGAAGATAGTGTCATGTTCTATCACTCCCGCCGTTATATTCATGGTAATTTTTTCAAGAGCTTGCGACGAGTGTTGTTGTAGGCTCTTATTCCTTGCGTTAATGAGGATAAATCTTCATTCCTTGTTCATAACATCCTCGCAGTTCTATGTGGACAAACATTGATTGCCGATCCATTATCTACAAGAGTCATTGGGACATTCATTCTCTTATAGATTACTGTGAGGTTTCGAGCCTTGTAATGTTTTTCACCTTCCGGAGGTAAATCCTTGTTAGAAGAGGTGATCAAGTTGATGGGATTAGGAAGATCACTCGTGAGAAAGTTAGCCAACCCCTCAGGAGTGGTTTCAGAGTCTAACCCTATCTTGTCCAAAGCATTCATTACCGCCAACCTTTGTTCTCGAGATGTAGCTAGAAGTTTCAATACGTTTATCTCGACCTTGGTCTTTTTAAATTGCTCGACAACATCGTTGTCTTTTATAATTGGTATGGGAACTTGTTGAGTAGTAGGAATAGGTTTTGCGGTGATGAGAGGTTGCATTCTCCCAGATCTTGTGAGAACATCTATGGGTGAATCTTCTACATCCCAAAAGTCACTTACTGGATATATCACTAAAAGTGGAGGTTCTTCCATTTCCTTGAGATAGACGTCGTCGTCATTGTTGTCCCGAATTCCATTGATGCTAGCATCTTGTTCTTGTGGAATTTTGACAAGCTTCTTATTATCAATCAGTTTTTTTATTAAATCTTTAAAGTTAAAGCAATGTTCTATGGTATGTCCCCCTGATTGATTATATGAACAGTAGAACCTATATGTCCTCTTTAATGATTCAAATGGTCTCGGTTCGAGAGGTTTAATCTTACCACTTTCGGAGAGCATTTTGAACATGTTAGCATATGAAGTCCCAATTGGTGTGTAAGGCTTATTACTCGTTTTGGTTGTGTCAATTACTTGGAGAGAAAATGGCTTCTTTCCAAGGGTGGAACTTTGTTGTTGACATGTTTGCTTTAGACCATCTTTTCTTGTTTCTTTGCAAATTTGAGAGCTTCGCGTAACAAGTCCATTCCTTCCCTCATTGATTGTATGAGAATCCATACTTCTTCTCTAGTTCCGGGTTCTTGTCCGGGAGGGAAGTCATTCATGGCATCAAAAAAGGTTTCCTCACTAGGTGAAAAACTAAGATTGGCACTGCCCTAAGGCCACCGGTTTTTCAAAACCAATGGGAAAATAGGGAGAAAAATAGGCGGGATTTTTTGGGGTGGTTTTTGCCACTGGTTCAAACTAAACAGGTGGGAAAAACCATTATTCCCACCGGTTTGAACCAAACCGGTGGCCTTTTATTAAAAAAAAAAACCCATATTTAAATCCCCTAACCCTACCATATGTACCCACTAACCCAGCTTCTTCATTCACGAATAATTCACTCCTTCTCTATCCTCTCCATCTCTCAATATTTCAATCACCTGCTCTCTCCTCTCCTTCTCGTCTCACCACCACCACCACAACAACCGTCGCCGTCTCTCCTTCTCTCTCCTCTCCTTTCCCTTGTCTCTCCTTCTCTCTTCTCTCCCTCGACTCATCGCACCACCACCACTAATAACCACCACCGCCACCAAATCCAAACAACAACAACACCCTCGCTTAGTGCGTGCATGTTTCTGGGTTTAATTATTTGAGGTTAGGGTTTCTGGGTTAAATTATTTTTGTTAAATGTCTTGATTTTTTTGGGTTTGATTGTTGTAATATTGTTCGGAATTGATGGGTTTAATTGATTTAGGAATTTTTTGGGATGATTTTGAAAATTTTTGCATTTAATTTCTTGGTTTAATCGATTTTAATTCATTTTTTTAATTCTAATCTATTTTGGGATTTTCTGGGGTGAATTGATTTCGATTTAAATTCTTGGATTTTTTTTTATGAGTTCTTTTTATCAATTTCTGGGTTTAATTGATTTTAATTCGATTTTTTTATATTTTATTCAATTTTGGGGTGATTGATTTTAATTCTAATCAATTTTTATTCAATTTTTTTATTTTAATAAATTTTAACGAGTTCTTGGTCATTAATTTCTGTCTTTTTTTCTGGGTTTTTAACTAATTTGTGGGTTTTTTTTTCTGGGTTTGATTTGATTCGATTAAAGGGTACATGCAAATCATTCTTTTTTTTTTACAGTTTAATTATTTTAATAGATTCATTTTTATGTTTTAATTGGTGCAGGTATATTGATTTAAATCTTAAATTGAAGAATCAAGCCAAATAATCAAAATGCAAGAATTTGATTTTGATGTTGTAATTTTTTTATAAATTTATATTGTAAATATTTTTTATTTATATGTTGCAATTGTTCTATTTTTTTTATAGGAAATTATTGATAAATTTTATTGATCTATATTGTAATTTTTTTTATTACATATTATAAATTTTGTATTATATTTATCGTTATTGTTTGATTTGGATTTTGATGTTCTAATTTATTTATTTTTTATTTTTCTATTATATTTCTTTTTGAAAAAGGCAAAAAAAATATTATTGACATAACATGTACATTGCCACCGGTTAACCGGTGGCATTTATATTTAATACAAAAAAAATAAAGCGGTAGTTGTTTTTGCCACCAATTAAGCGGTGGCAATACTTGATCTTGCCACCGGTTTTGAACCGATGGCTTTTCAATTGAGTATTGCAACCCCTCTAATGCCACCGGTTCAAAACCGGTGGCATAAGGGGGTTTTGAACCGATGGCCTTTTGTGTTTTTCTAGTAGTGCCTCCTCTTCTTCGATAGCATGAATCTTTTCGAATTGTTTGATGAGAGATGAGAGGTCACCATAGTCTTCCTTATTAGAAATAGCCAAAGAATCAGTAAGTGGCACATTATTGATACTTGGCTTCTTGCTTGCAGGGGCAATGGGAGTTTATTATTATCAATTAAGTCTTGGATAGCTTCCTTATGCTTCCAACAATTCTCGGTGAGATGGCCCCTCCCTTGATGATACCTGCAATGTGCGTTGGGATTCCTGTTAGTTGTCCTCTTTTCGACAGGTGGATCCCCAAACGGTCCAATGGGAGTTATAAAACCTTTTGCATGTAATCGGTCAAATGCGGTGTCATAACTCATACCAATAGAAGTAAAGTTTCTCCTAAATGGTTTCTTTTGTCCTTGATTGTTCATGGCGAGGACTTCACTCAAATTAAAAGTGCTAACATTGTTTTAGTGGGTAGTTTTGAAAGAAGAAGGATTGTCATTCTTCTTTCCTTTCCAGCCACTATTAGAGTTATTATTCGCCACTTTTTTTTAGCAAGGTCGTCTTCAATGTTAATTCCAATATCATAGACGGCCTTAAAGGTATGCAAGTTGTTTTGGTACTTAAAATGTTTGGAGTACTTTTCTTGGAGGTTCTTAATGAACATTCTCACAGATTCCTTTTCACTAGGTAGCTCAATCATCTTAGCGGAAGTTTCCCTCCACCTATTAAAGAAAGAAGTGAAACCTTCATTCTCTTTTTGCTCAAGTATTTCAAGTTCCCTATGATCAGTTTTAACTTGAATATTACATTTATACCTATCAATGAAAGCATTTGCAATAGATTCCCAAGTAGAGGTTTTCTCTTTGTCATGGTAAAAGAACCATTGTTGACAATCAGTTTCAAGAGATAAAGAAAACAAAGAATGAAAGACTTTCCTATCAATCTTATTAATGTTCATTATTGTCTCGAAAGCTCTTAAGTAGAAATAAGGATTGTTTGTTTCCTTAAACCTAGGGATGTCGTTGGCATTGAACTTCTGCGGAAGAAGCTCTTTGTTAACCAAGACCCCTGGTGAGCTAATGCCCTGGAATCTATAGTCAATGGATATTTTGCTAAGGCTTTCTTGCATGAGCTCCATTTGTTGTTGTTTCACATGGTCATTGATTTGAAGGGTTAAAGCCTTGAACACCTCAGTCACGCTAGCTATTTGCTTCTCAAACTCATTGACTTCTTCTTGACTTGCCATTATCTACTTAGCTTTTCCTTTCCGATTGACTGGTTTATCAAAAAGTTGAACTTGAACAAAGGTGTTGTCCTTGATTAAACGCCCTTCTTTTCTTGACCACGCGCTGTAAATTAAACCAGTTTTTGTTCTTATTCACCTGACTCAAATTGACTTTGACTTTACTAGTTAATATAAAAAAGAAAAAATAGGGTGTATATTTTTGGGAATCAAGTATGTGGGTTCAAGCAAGTGTGGTTTAATTGGAGACTTAATATCCGACTTACCCCCCCTAAAAAAATGACGGAAAACACGTGCATGTAGGACACTCTAGACATGGTCAAAGTGTACATACATATTAGTGTGTGCATTATTAGTGAGTTCAAGTGACATGCTTTGACTCTTGTGTAAAGTGCTTAGACTCAATTAAGGACTAAATATGGCTAATGCCATTAACAAAACTGATCAAACTGATTCATAATCTTTTTAATTAGACTCGTCGTGATGACTTAAGCAATAAACTGAGTTGTCGCCAAAACAACAAAACTATCGGCACACTAAAGTGCAGCGCCAGACGATAGGGTTTTTTCTTGGCGTTGCTTAGCAGTGTTTTGCGCCACATCCCAAACCTTTGCGTCATTGCTGGAACATTGATCTGAGACTGTTTTCAGTATTTTTACTCTAAATGGACAAGCCTTAAGTCGTACTAAGTCGGTTTGATTAATTTATTAGCCTTTAATTAGTTAATTAATTAATAAGGCAAAGTCCTTTTAGTCATTAATTTGTTTATTTAGACTCAATCACAATTCAAACAAACGATTAGTGTAAACACACATAGGTTATGCACAAGCAAAGAATGAACAAGTAGTCAAATAGTCACAATATGATGCAATGAGTTTGCAACCTAACCATGGCTCTAGTTCTCTAAAGTTCAGGATATGGGTTAGTCAAAGAGGGTCCATGGTTATGAGTCCGGATGCACCTCGCAGAAGCCTTACCTTTAGAAGGGTTGCCGTGTTTGGATGGGACCCCGCGAGTTAAACTCTCTTCCATGGTTTGGTGAATTCAACAATCTCGGATGTACCTTTCTTTGGCAGGAGCGTTCGATTGGGTAGATGAAGCATGAATTCCTAGAGGGTAATGTCCATATGTAGAACACGTATGGGTTTCATAAAAGAGAGAAAAACTCAATCAGGAAGTAGAATCGAGCCAACAGTGCTAGAACTAGTCAAAACAAGAAGGCAGAGTTCTAGCCCGATACTGGAAGAACACAGCGCCAGACAACATAGTCTGTCGTTAGGATATAGCCTTGTCGCTAGACGAAAATGTTGTTGCCAGGAGACAGAGCCATATCATTGGCGACAAGCTCTGTTTTCTAGACGCTAGTTCCTACATGCCTCATCAGCTTTCAGTGTTCTTAGAATTTTACATTTTTCGCAGTATTATTTCGATTCTAGTTGTGAAAGATATTTCTCAAATTTCTTACGTGTAAAAATCTTATGTTTTTAACTCATTATGGATGGTCTTTCCAATAAGAACCTTTTTATGCTTATGACTATAATGTAAATCAATATTACGCACATGAAATACTTAGAACTTTTCGAGTCTCATCCACTCATTCTAAATCATTGCCAAAATAAATTTAGGAATTAAAATAGAAATCCTCCAAAGTGGAGTCACCAAAAACTGTAGGGAATATTTCAAGCAGTACCCCAAACTTGAACCCCACTGTGATCATAAACTTAAGCATGGTGGCGTCCAAAGGGAAGGAAGCTAGAGCAAAAGAGTCGCCAACAAGTTTTAGGAACTTGTAAACCGTTCACAGGGTGAAGGTTACACCCTCAACGATCCATGAGATTGTTAATTCTAATAGGCCTAGAACCATGACTGGAAGTTCGGAGATGAAGGTACAAATCAAATCTAAAAGAGAAAGAATTCTCCTTAATAATAGGCCTCTACTTTATTCTACTCGTATTCATGTGCGCTTTCTAACTAACATGCAATCAATAGGTTTACCCTAATTAAAATATATTATTGGCGATCACTTGAATTATAATCATATTAACCCTTAACAAGATTATTAAGTATCTTTTTAAGCGTGATTACAAGTATAAATTCCCTTTAAACATGCATAAAAGGCGTGATCAAGCAATAACAATAAATAATCATATATCAAGCAACATAATCATTATCAAAATTAAAATAATCATGTTAAAACATAATATTATTAGCAAGATCCTAGACATGATACTAACAAGATTAATAACAAACCCTAGCATGTCACTAAACATCAAAGATTAAAGCTTTAGCCCTAACATGATACTAACATGATATAAGGAAAGAAAATAAGAAGCATCATAGAAATCATAATGGATATAAGAAACTTAATTAACCCAAAACATGATATTAGAAAGCAATAAAACATCCTAACATGATGCTAGTAATCAAAATAACAATCTAAACATGATTTCTATATCAAAAGATCAATAAAAACAATTAAAATACTTACTTCGATGCCTCGTTTCTCTTTTTAGTAACAAAAAACACACGTTAGTAACTTCAAGGAAAATAATAAATCAAAACAATTAAATTAAATAATTAAAATAGAGATTTGGGACCAAACCCTCATAAATATCAAACCTTTCACGTCAAGGAAGAAGGGAACTATGAACTTGGCTAGGTTTGTCTAGTGCTAATGTATGAAAATTGTGTTTGTAAAAGGTTAGGCTAGAATGAGGGAGAGAGAATAAAATTTAGATTAAAGAGAGAGAAGAATTAGAGAATTCAGGTTATTGAAAAACGGAGGTCTAAGGACCCTATTTATCAGAAAATAGTCCTGAATTGATAAAAGAGAGTTAGAGTTCGAAAAGGAATAAAACAGCATCTTGTCACCAACGACAAAGCTCGTCGCTAGGCGAAGAACCTGTCGTCAGGCAATGTAGTGATTTTTAAAGTGTTTTCAACGCAGAATCCACTTCTCGATAAAATTGAGTCGTAAAATCCGTACGAAGGCTAAAATCGTTTTATTCATATAAAACACTTATTTTATTCCAAGTAAAACTCATATACATAATTATCAATCCTAATCAACTGGGATAAAAATTAACCTTCTAGATGATTCTAGAAGACTATAATCAATCCTAATATCTTTAGGAATGATAATTAATAATAGGCCATCCTCTAGATCATTGGGCTGTATATAAGAACAAAACCGGGCCCAGTTTAGTATTTTGGCCATAACCTCCTCATTATTCATCGGAAGTGGGCTTGTAATATATCGTTGAAAGCTCTTTTTGAGCCCCATCCAACTACACCATTATTGAAGCCCTGTCATGGACTAAGCAGAACTGGACTGTCTATTTTCATAAAATAGAGCAGACTTTCGAAAACAGAAAGAAAGATTTTTTATAAAAACTAACCGCAACATTAGACTTTTCACGCTTTCACTTCATTCGATTATGATTTGACATGAAAAGGTATTCATCACTAGGTTTGGTTTTGGGGGACACAATTGGGTGTCTACACATAATTCTTGTTAAGTCTTGAAGACGAAGGTTTTTGGAAGACGAAGCCATGAAGTTTCAAAAGAAGACCCTTGAAGACTCATGGGGTCATGCTAGCTGCCAAATGCATCATTTACTTATGCTTCTTTATATATGAATGATATGTTAGATGCATGTTTAGGATTTCATTATGTTGGGATGATTAATCAAATTCACTTAAATCAACAAACATAGAAACTCTTGGTCCCTAAGAATATTGAGTAAAACTTGTCATTCCAAAACAACACTTACCAACCGAACGAGAATAGTGATGGGCTACGCCAAAGCGAGGCATCACCACCTCTCCAAGGAATGTAAGGTATGTAGATGGGTTTGCCAAAGCAAGACAACGCATACATTTTGGTTTTGAGTGAGGAGTCCTCACATATCGTGGCAAAAGAGATATATTGTCAAGAGAGCATTATATGCGTCTTATGCGACGAGTATCTAACCAAGAATGGCTTGAAGCCTCTTGCAAAGAGTTGTTTACCTTAGGGTAATAAGTGTTATGACAAGCCAAAGCATGCCTTACTACTTATTGATTATTTGGATCTTGGAATCGTCTTATTCTCGACAAATAGGGACAATTTTAATGCGTGAATAAGACGTTAAATAAGCTTTGAAATTTGCATGAATGCTTTAAATTTCAAACTTATTATGTCATTATATTGATAAATGGTTATACATTGCACTTATATTTGTAGTATTCTAATAAAATTATATTGTTTTCATGATTCGTAAAGGAAATCATTGAGGGTGGTTCTCAGAGAAAGGTAAAGCATTTATAAAATACAATTCTCATAAATGCCTTTTATAACTAGTCTGAAAGGATAGTTGGACATCATGTATTCAAAATAATAGGTAGTTTTGATAAAACATGAAGTATTGATGTGCAAACTCAAATTGTGAATTATTTACAACCAACATATCTTTTCGCTTCATACGTAGATGAGTAGGACTCATTGATGTAATAATTCAAGCATGAATTAAAGGAAATGATGGAACTTTGTTTTACGGCGCACTAGGTGCTTAATTATGCCTAACAAAGTATAAAAGTCAAGGCACATAAGGAAATGGTTCTTAAAGTAGGGTCATGAGATACTGTATGATAAGAAATATAGGAAACGAGGAACGTAGAAAGGGAATAAGATTCCATTTCTACTAATGAGTTCATGTTATTGTAGTAAACTTAAAAACTCATTATCTTTACAAGTATCAGGTACTTTTTGAGTGTTCCACCTTGAAAGTGACCTCAAACTATTGAGGTTAAGCTAAGTTATCGACTTACAAGCTCAGAATGAATCAAGAAGAGCTACATTAGTTATAAGGTCGTATGCTTTGTGTAAAGACCTTTTGAACTAAAGGCTGAAACAAATAATGGTTAATATTATGTTCCATAATCAGCAATTGATCCGTTTACACACGAAAGGCTCACATTAAAAGCAAAGAGTAATAGTTGCAAATTTATTTAAATGGCATGGTTATCTAAACCATAAGTCAAGAATGCTTGGTTATACACAAACATTTCCCTAACATAATAAACTTACAAAAGCTCAAGTCATAGACATGATTTGCGTTTCGAACATCTTTAGCAATGTGACATCAACAAGAACGTATTCAAGGCTTTATTAGATAGGCTCTTGATATTTGATCGATTCATAATCGTTCTAAGACAAGCATGTCTTACTTGTTCAAACTGACAAAGCAAAGAGCTACTGTTCTTGGAATAGACAATTGTCTCAGAAAGCTAAAGAGAATTCAGTTACTTCAACATTTCATACAGAATTTAAAAGAATATGGCAATATTCATCAAATGTGAACAAATTGGACATGAGTAGCTCAAGAGTTTAGTGAAGTACAAAATAGACTTGGCAAGATATTAAAAGGCTAGATTAGATCGAGAGATGTTTGCTTGAGCCAAGCATGACCATCTCAAAGTTATGAATGGAAATTTTCATAAACAACTCCATAAAGAATATAGAATGTCTTCACGGAGACCTCAATGTCATTAGAAAATGACTCGAACAATGATGGATCAAATCTCTTCCTATAAAGTTCTTAAAGATTTGCACAAATGGCTAATGTTACACTAAACAAAATGTCGAAGCTAAGAAAGGACTTCATATTTAGTTATCGATTGAAATAACTTCTAAAACGTCTTTTTATGTTTATGTCTAAAGCTCTTAGTCTCAGTGGGAGTTCACTAGCTCAGTGGGAGCTAAGTGTCTCGGTAGGAGTTCACCGGCTTAGTGAAATCTCGGTGGGAGCTAATTGCTTAGTAAAGGCTAAGATAGCTCAAGTGGGAGATAATTGTTTATTTCACAATGAACTTTTACCCAAAGACAATATACATATCTCTTTATAAGGATACAAGTAAGACTACGGCAATTACCTCCACAACCTAAATGTGAACATAATGTTTCCAAAACAAAAAGTATCATCAAAATGAACTCGATGACCATCAAGATTAGAAACAAACTAGAGTTGGGAATCTCGGAAGACCTTAAAAGGGCTTCGTGAGAATGCTTGATCAAGAATACTCATAAGGACTTTACAAGTGCCTTAAAAGAGAATTCATTACTCACAAAACATCAGAAATGTTGGAGTAAGATCAACATAATCAAAGGGCTTTGAAAGCGCCTTGAAACTCTTAGTTTGATGCATTTGCACCGTATAGGCATAGAATTCACCAAAGGCTTGGATTGAATCCTATAAATTTCTATTAAGTTAGAAATAAACCTAAGACTTGCAGACATAATATTTAATATTGGATAGTAAGGGAATAATTTCTTGTAAGATAGTTACAACAAAATCCAAATTTTGAATAACGGTTAGAGGCCATAAAAATCTGAAATAGACTACAAGTTTAAAAATCATGTTTGAAACTTGATTAATTTGCATGAAGGGTGAAAGACCCAACGATTGCAAATAAGTTTTCAAGGAAAAAACTAACATAGCTAGATTGGTTGCGAATGATATAATTAAATTCACGGAGTTGATTTTAATAAAAACCTTTTCACCAATTAGAATCCTTAAGTCTTTTCGTGATTGTTCTAGAAAAATTGCACATATGAAATATGGAAAAATAGATACAAAAATTGCCTTCGTAAAATAGGATATTGGAAGTGAGTATAAAAATAGTCTAAGGGTTTGGCAAAATCTAAATAATGCTAGATTTGAAAGCAAGCTGAAGAAATCCAATTATGGGATTAAAGGGAGCATTTAAAATAGGAATTGGAACGTGTTTTCTCATGAAGTTAATAAAAGGATTGACTTATGGAGAAATATACAAATTCTTATGAATAAGAAGTTTAGTGGATAAAAAAAAAGGTCCAACGAGAAGTTTACGATCTCTATTGTGAAATAACTATCAAATGCTAAATGATTAGATTTGAAAGTATTTGCGAAAATGGACCAAGCAAAAGGCGATGCTTAATACATATTGGAAATTAACTTCTCAGATATAGACTTAATTAGATGTTTAAACGAGTAAGGGAATTAACCATGTTAAACATGAAGGACTTTGAAAGGCTCTCAATGCATATGTACAAAACTATGTAAATGATTGAACTAGGTATGATGTAGGCTAAATACTAAGTCAAACATGAAAGACTCTAGTAGAGAATTTCAACCGTATCACATAGCAAACAGTTTAGCAAGACTCAGTAAAACTGAATGAGCGAAAATATTACATGGATGGAATAAGATTAAGAATCATTCTACAATTAAATCCATCATGTAAGCTATGATATGGAATCGTGTTGAGTGACATTTATGTCACTCTTAGGGAATAGTTTTTGAGCTATTTCTGTGTTTATTTTCCCTTATTTTCCCTTTTATTTTGTTGTTTTCCTTTTAATAAAGTTTCTAGTTTATTTCTTAGTTTCAGTATGTTTTATTTTAATTTCTTTATATAATAGGTTTCTAGTTTATTTTTCGTATTTTATTTGCTTTCGATTTATTTTATTTCGTTCCTTTTCTTTGTTACTTTCATAGTTTTAATTAGCTTTATATTTATTTTGTTATTTTATTTTACTTTCTTTGCTTGTATAGTTTTATTTAATTTTGTTAGTTTTAGTTTATTTTTGTAGTTTATTTTATTTTATTTTATTTCTCGTTTTCCATTTTTGTCATTGGTTTGATGTGTAGGTGATAGTCAAGGTTCGAGGTTCAATATAATTCTCTCCCCTTCAAGAGCAGCATGCACTGCCAACTTACCTTCCATCATCTTCTATCCTACAACACACATTCCCTCTATATTCACCTTATCCTTCACCACAACAAAACACCAAGCTCCCCTGCTCCAATTCATCGAGTTGCTGCACCCCCTCACAACACCGCTCACCTCCAATACATCAAGTAGCAGCACCTGCTCTCACCACCTCACACGACAACAACCAGACACCCACATCTCACAACCAAAACCAGACCCCCACATCTCACAACCACAACTCACCCTTCACCATACCCATAGCAACGGCACGCTGCACCCTGCCGCAGCAACCATCTTCATCACCACACTATTTTACTGCCACCACCAGCCTCCAATCACAATTCACCTCACAACCATGAGCTGCAACCCAGACAACCCAATTTCATCAATACGACCACCAACTTATGGGAGCCCTTCACCGCATCTACCAACAATCACAAACCACCTGCACCACCGTCAACAATCAGCGCAACCCCGCATCTCCAATCAACACCTAACCACTCGCATACCAACCCACAATCATCCACCGCTGCTGCCTCCAATCGCCACCAATAACCCCTCACTTCCAGTCGCCAACAGTAACAACAATCACCACCGCACATCCCGCAAGATTAGCCAAGCAGTCCACCGTAATTACTCAACCCTTCAATGAAGCGCCCAAAATCGGAGCAAATAGCAAATCAATCGGGTTCAGGCAAACCGCAAAGGAGTTCGCTCGAAGTGCCAGTCAGAAACTTTCCAAGTTTTCTAAAATTAAGAGGTGTTGTCGAACACACCCATGGTTCGACCGAACCAACCCGTAGTTCGGCGACACCAATCCATGGTTCGATCAAACCATTTCACGAGCTATGCACATGATATTTAATGAGATCAAACGGTTGAGATTGCAGATCGAAGATGATGTTTGATGATGTCTGTTGATGATGGTGTGATGTGGTGGTGATGGAGTTCAGAGCAGCCAAAAAATCGAAGAAGAAGAGCTGGGGTCTGATTGGTTTTGTTGGGAATTGTTTTTGGTTTTATTTTCTTTTTCTTTTAGTTTTATTTTTTTATGTACTTTCTTTTTCTTATTTCTTTCTTTTATTTTATTTTCTCTTTTTATTTCTTCATTTTTCATTTCTCATTTATTTTATTAGCTTGGTATAAATACCCATTTTTGGGGTAATTAACAAGGAACAATTCAACAATTACCAATTATTCATTTCTCTAATCAGTTTTAGCAGAGCTTCTCTCTCTAGGTTTAGCTTAGGATTAGAATAGTTTAAAGAGAGAGAAAATAAGGGTTTCACCATTGTTGAGTTTGGATTTTGAAGAAGAAACTGATCATCTTTTCTATAGAATTTCATCTTCAATCAATGAGAATCTCTAACTCTCTCTCTTCTATCTTTATTTCTTTCGTTTGATTATTGTTTTAGTTGTTGGTATTGCTTGTTAATCATGTTGATTCTTTATTATTTGTTAATTAATCTTGTTGTTAGCATGATTAATGAGTAATTCCCCCATTAAGGGGATGGTTGTGGTGTAGTTGGATCTTGAGCATGTTCTAGGGTTTAGAATTGATTTATTTGTGATTAAAGTCTTTATATGCTTGATATTCTTTAATCTTCTTGCAAGTGCACATTGTTGGTTGATTAAAGGTGAATCTTTGCTAACAAGAAACGGAAGTTGACTTAGCTAGGGTTCATTACTATCGATCATTTTTTTATAGCACCTCCTAGTATATGGTTTTAATGTGGAAACATAGAGGCTATGTTAGGAGAAGCCAATTGACCTCGGAAGACGGCTAGATTAGATCCCTTACCTCGATATTCAAGCATGTTTAGTTCATAATTAATTCTATTTCTATGCCTTTGTTTATCTTCAAGTGAATGTTATACCTAAACCATTTCTCTTAGTGTTTTATTTCTTGTTTTAGCATCTTTAGACTCTAGTTTATTTACCTCCTATTCCGGACTAGCTTAATTGTCGACAACATTTGGTGGTGTTTATTCGTTCCCTGTGGTTCGACCCCTATGCTTGCCTTATACTCGTATTAGGTTTGATTAGGTTGTATAAATTGTATTTGATCTAGGGATAGACAATTGACGACGCGTTTATTCCCTTGTCAAATCGTCACACGACTTACTTGCTTAGAGAATGTGAAGTACGTATATAGTACCAATAAACTTGAATCTAAGTATTAGATCATTAGATTATAGTCAAGAACATCCAAAGCACTTAGTTGAGTGAGAGGATGCGTTCTTGACACATGGCAACAAATATAATTTGAGTATTGATGTTGTAAGAGCAAACCTTAACAAGGATGAGATCCTTAATAAGGAAACCATTTGTAAGCATGAGGTAAGAAGTGTCGTGGCTCGAGAATGGTAACATGGATGTGCATCCATGTATAATGTGCGGAAATTTAAGTTAAATTTCCATGATCACAAATGATTAGGGTATCCCAAATCGTTGTGAGCCGTTTGGAATAAAACCCAAGCAAGGCATTATCAAGGAGTCTACTAATATAAATGTTGAGAAAATTGTTGCCTTAAAGGCAATAATAAGAAGATGTTAAAAAGGAAAGTTTATTGTTGAACGTTGATGATTGTAGGTTGTCAAGTTGAAGATCTCAAAATGAGTGGGAGCCATCACTTGGACAATAAAGCCTAAATGATTTGTAATCCATAACACTCTCAAAATTTTATCACATTATGAAAATGGTCGATGATGAAGATGCTAAGATCTGCAAAGTAATCATGACTAAGCCTATGCAATAGGTGAACGACAACATTCACAAATTGCGTAAAAGAAATTAAGCATATCAAATATGGGTGTGATTTCTATAAATGTTTTATGAAGAGTAATACTCTTAAAACATTTGGGGAAACCATTTATCATAAGTTGAAACATTGTAATGTTTCATACACTAAAAACAAAAATTAGATTAAGAAACGCAAAATATAGAACGGTTAACAAAGATATACATTCCCCGCAACAATATAGAACGTATTTGTGGAAGAGGTGTTCTATAAGTTAATGAATATAGAACGGCTCTTACAGTTGACCGTTCTCTATTAGTTTTTAGCAAAAATAAATACATTTTTAATAACTTATGTTAAACAATATGCAACGGTGCACTTCACAACTGTTTTGTGTACATTTATTATTATTATTTTTATTATTTTATTTTTATTTTTTTATGTTTTCGAGGGACTAGAACTTTGCCCAAAAAATTTAACCAAAGGACATTGAAATTTTTCATACGCCTATATCAATTTTACATCTTTTATTTTCAATTTGAATTTTAAATTTCTTTTTACTCCAAAAATGAACTGCAGTTATCTTCTTCTCAAATTCATCAAGCCTGCTACCTCCGCGTTGACTCGCCAACACTGCACCTCCGCACCCACCACCACACCTGTACCTCTGCGTGCATCACCGCAACACCACTGCAATATCAAGGTAGGCCTTCTAATTTTCTTCTCCATCGAATGTACAAATTTGATTGAAAATTGTAGATCTATTTGAAGTATTTATTGAATTGAACTATTGAATTGAATTGTAAAAATGATAAATCATCATAGTATTCATCAAGTTACTGTAGCTTTTTTCGATTTTTAGGTGGATTAATGTTCTAATTTTAGGAAATTATTCAAATTGTTTTTTGTGAACGCAAAACTGAAGTAATTTCAATCAAATTATACTTATATTTTCAAATAATCCAATTAATTTTATAATCAATCAAATCAATCAAAGAAATACTGATATAACCTAGGTCAAATTTAGAGCCCCTGATTGATACATTTCTCAAATTTCTTGAGGACAGACAAATAGGGCTATAAATGGGTAGCTAGTTATTGGTTGTGACATTTGAAACGAGTTAGTTCTTATAATTGTTGATTAAAGGATGATATTGGCAAGTTCTTAAACAATTCACAAACTTTGATTTGGTTATAGAATTTAGAATATAATTCGACTGCATTTGCAGGTAATTGAACTAATTTAAGTTCTTGATTGTAATTTTCTATCCGTAATTTTGTAGGTTAGGATAATTCATTTTTTTTCTTTTTGATAACGAAAGTGATGTATTAATCAAAGATAATTATGTTACATTAATCTCCACTCGCCTTGCAGGAAGGAACCCAAGAACACTTGTTCTACCCCATCAAACAGAAGAGATCAAGCTCAATGTGAGTATATTTAATCAAGTTTTGTTGGGCAATCAAGACCCCCCACGTAGTTTCCAACAACACACGCCCATCACATTTCATCCTCTATACATCAACTACAAGAAGCTGCACGTTCTTTCCTCTAATATAGTATTTTTTTTCTTTCTAATTTTTTTTTTCTAATTTTGTTTCCATTTTACCTCATAGATTATTATTAAACTTGTAAAAATTCTGATTCAAAAATTCTGGGATATATTTAACTTGGTTTTGTATTTTTGGTGTGATTACAAGTGACATATGTGAAAGAATTAATAAAGTGGACATCTATGTCAGATTTTTGGAGATGAAATAGAATGTGATGGAAACAATGAACCATTATTTGCTTGCAATGAGTGTGTGATCCTACTACATGTGTTGAATTTGCTATGAGTATGGATGAGGCAAAGTGAATCAAAGGTAGCTAACTTTATTATAGTAAAATAACTAATCCCCTGATGTGATTTTAGATCTTTTATAAAGTAGTAGCTCTGCTATAAATGGTTCTTTTTCATAATTCATTTTAATAGATACGATTGTCTTTGATGTTGGAGACTAACTTTTACTCTTTTTATTAGTCTAAATTCTCCCTTTTTAGCTTTTTATAATACTAGATCTGCTTTGAGTTAAATGTTTAATTTTTTTTGTTATGTTAATGCAAAATGTAGTATCATGCTCTTTAATTTGATATGAATGAGTAATTCATTCTCTAATTGATTTCTCCCTTGGGTTTTTGCATTTTTCCCATATAGTCTATCTAACTATGCTTTTGCTTTTAAATTACAGAACATAGAATTTTGTAGTAGAACTTTTTTTTTTATAATGGAATTATTTTTATTCAAATAAATGTTCACTTATATGTTATGTTTGTTTCGTAGATTTACAACTATCAAAGAAAAGGGGAACGCCGGGAAGAGAAGATATAAGAACGATTGATCGTAAATACTTTTGTTTAATTTGTACCTCTTGTTATGTTTTAATTTCATGCTAAATTTATTGTAAATATTTTTTTTTATTTTTTTAGACATCTACTTTTGGCCTCTTGTCCCGACAGGAAGTGCAATGACGATAAATAAAAACATCTTCTTGTTGGATCGAAGTGATGAATGCTTATGGATAACTGGTTAAGCCACAAAACACAAAAGACTAGCCCAAATTGAAGGAAAAGCCAAAACAACGGTCCGATTAACTAAACCCGATCATAATTAGGCTTAAGCCCGTGCATAAACCCTAATGATGACGAATTTAGGAGCGCCTAGGTTAATACTCAGTGCTGCCGCAAAAAAGCCGAGCGCATCTCACAAAGTCACGCTGGGCTGCTGCGCGCAACTAATTCAGTTTCACGCGACACCCAGCGCAATTTTCAAAGTTGCGCTACGGAAGATTCAGAATTATTTGGAATTATATGGAAAATATAAAATCGAATCTTACCATAAAGCCACGCGCAAGACCATTAGTTGCGCTGCACAAAGCAGCGCAACTCTATAACTTGCGTTGGGATGCCGCGCGCAACTCCATCTTTTGCGCGCGACACTTGCTGCGGCAGAATGCTCAAAACCCTAAACCTAATCATTCCCTATAAATACGAGCTTAAACCGAGGCTTCAAAAGACAAAAAATTAACCTAAAACTCTGTCAAAATAACTTGTGAACTTGTACAACCAAGCCCTCTTGTCCTAAACACTCACCTGTTCGATACTTTCTAAATACGGTGGAGGTTCCCCAATAAGAAGGAGTCCATAAGTGTTCTAAACGGAGACTAGCAAAGAGAAGTAGTAAAATCCTGAGCACTTAGTTAAATCACCTTCTTTTTCTTGTTTAAAAAGACTTTAATTAATTAATTAGTGTTGTTTGATCACCTTTAAAATAATTATTAATCAATTCCACATAGTATCTTGCGTTAAATAAAGATTAGAATTGAATTAAATAATTGTTGGTTGATCACTTAAGCCAAGGCGAATTTTTTTTATTTTATTGTTCTTTCACGAATATTATTAAATAAGAATAACGACGTTACGATGTAATTCCTACGTGAATTAATGTTTGTAAATAAAATCAACTAACATAGTTTTAGGAATCACGTTGCATATATTGTTTGGTGATGAAAATCTAAAAAAGCAAGAGCTAGTAGAGGCCGTACTAGGGCTAGGATGACGTTTCCCCTTTAAAAGGAACGTTATCTTAGTACCCTTGCTCCCGAACTCATTTCTGGTTTATAGACCAATTTGCGCATGGGTAAACTTATGATTTGTGCTAATTATTCCATGAACTCCACATGGAAGAAAGGCATGAACGAGGTTTATGAGTTTTCCCTAAAACTCATTGGCGACTCCTACTTGTTTCTTACAAAAAAGCGTGATGATAGAATCAATTATAATTCAAGGTACCCCAAACAGTCAGGAATTCAAATCCTACTACACCCTAACAAGTGTAAAATCCTAGGCTTTTAAGTGGCCAAGGGAATTTAAGGAGAGTACCCCTTACGATGGGATCACCCTTCTTATAGTGGCGACTCCACTGGGGACTTAGAGGTTACATGATTAATTCGTAGTTATGGTCCAAGGTATCCAACACTAGGTTGCCTATGGGTTGTAACGAGAATTAACTTGGATAATCTCTAGTTAGAGAGCGAGACTTGAACGCATAATATCTTCCTTACATAAGAGTAAAAACCAAACAAGCAACATTGCATCATGCATAAGCATAGCACACTTAAACCATTGGGGATTTGCTCATTGACTAGGGGTCGCCAACACTAGGCGTCTATCCCAAAATCAATAACAATCATCCCACCCATATAACCAACAAAATGTTGGGAGGGCGATGTCATGGGTCAACACGTTGAGTGATTGATTTATGCATCGTTTCTTAAGGTATGGTACCTTTGGACACCCACGCCTTTTTTTGACCTTAGAACGGCATTGCATGAATCTTGACTTATGACATGCTTATGTGATTATGTGACTATGTGCAACGTGTTAGGATAACCTTCTTTTCTTTTTTTTTTGGTTTGGTCTAGTTCCCAATTATGAAGTTGTCCCTTCGTGATTTAGCGACATATTCAAAGGATAACATAAAAAAGGGTCACGTAAAAAATCGAATAAAAAAAACGCTCGGATTAAAAAGAAAATATTACGAGCAGGTGGCGCGCGCAACTCAAGAAGTTGTGCGACCCCCTCTCAGCGCAAGTGATTTTGTTATACGCGACAGTCGCGCGCAACTGAGTCACTTGTGCGCGCCCACTAGACGAGTCAATTTTGATTTCTCAAAAAACAAATTGATTCGTCCGAAAAATATCTTAATTGAAGAATTGTTTAGGGCGATATTATCCGTTTGAGTATATTTTGCGTATTTTTTCTTTTTTTTGTCTTTCAAAAGTAAGCGTATAGATTTACTTATCTTTTCTTACTCCTTTAGGGCCGGTTTTCAAGCTTGGGAAAGAGAACCCCCGGGCACTCGCATTCTACGTTTACCACCCAAAGATCAACCCCTTTCAAACCACTTTCCTTCGACAACTAATTCTAGTCCAACAACAATGACAAAAGTCGAATAACTTCAACAAGAGATTCTTCATATGAGAGAGGAAAAGGATTAAGAGGCTGCGGAGAGAAGAATTATAAAGATGGAAAATGCTGAAAAGAAAAAAGTTGAAGCGTTAGCCTTACAAGAAAAGATGGAGCAACTATCAATCAATGAAAAGTCGTTAGAGAAGCTAGTTCTTCGTCCTACAATGGGGAACGAGTACTTTGACGCAGAAAAGTTTGCTCCTCCCCCAGGACTTGCACCAGAAAAGTTCGTAGCTACGGACTTGCCGATATTTAAGGTGACCAATAATCCACAAAATCATTTAATGTGTTTTACAGGCATTATGGCACTAGAGGGAGTTGATCCTAAGCTTTATGCTTTGACTTTCCCTTTATCACTAGACCCAACCGCGAGAGATTGGTATTATCGGCTAGATCCAAAATTCAAAGCAACATGGGAAGATTAAGTTTCGGCTTTCATCACCCAATACAAGAGTAACATAGAGTTCAATTCAACTTTACGTGAACTCCAGATGCTTAAGCAAGACGACGATGAAGGTTTCCTTGCTTTATAAGGTAGATGGCGAGAAAAGGCGGCCCACCTTTCCCAAAGGCCTCCTGAGCTCGAGTTATTACAAAAATTCATTGACAACTGTCATGAAAAGTACAACAAACATCTACATTACCTTGGTCTAGACACTTTACAAAAGGTCTATTCCATGGCTACTAGGATTGAAGAAAAAGCAAACAAACCTCATTATCATCATCATCATCATCATCAACCTAAGAATAACTACAAGAAAGGGAATGATAATGCATCATTCTTTATTGACGTATTTGCGACTTCTACGCAATACAATAACACAAATCAATATGATGATCCTAGAAAAAGATGGACAAAAGAGAGAAATTTTACTCCATTTCCTTTAAGCTATAAAGAATTGTTAGAAAAATTAAATGAAAAAGGCTTACTTGCCCCAACAGGGCCAACACCACCCACTCCACAAGAAATGAGGTTTCCTCAATAGAATGGTAGTGCTTATTATGCTTATCATGGAGGTGTTGGACACGATACTGAACGTTACTATGTTTTAAAGCACAAAATACAAGATTTAGTGGACGATGGGAGAATTCCCACGCCTAAACCTAACAATAATGCATCCCCCTTAGGGGTGTTTCACATCGATGAAGACCATATGGGAAGTGATACGTTCAATCCTTTGGACTATATCACACCCATAGGAGAACCTCTATCCACAATACACTAGGTGAAAAGAGCGCTTTGGAAGCGGTTCAAACCCGGTCTAAGGCACTAGTTTGAACCGTTGCCTATGTGGGGGGTGCCAAAAACCCCCCTTTTTAGCACCGGTTCAAAACGGTGCCATATACCCAATTAGGCACCGGTTAACCGATGCCTTTAACAGCTCTACCGCCATACATATAGGGGAAACTAATGAAGTATGTGGACTATGGGACAACGACTTTCAAGACTTATATGTCTCTAAGTATGCCGTCGTCCCACCTCCATCTTGTTTACAAAATGAAACAAATGGAGCGCTTGAATGGGACCATTTCTTGGGGAAATCGAAAGATTTATCGAATCTCTCCTTGGATGAACAATGGCATCAAGCACAACTCATGGGTGAAATGGAGGCACATCCAAAGCCTCTAGAAGAATGTTTGTTTATAGGTCCTACGACTAACCCAAATGAGATAGATCATTTAACTTGTTTTGGGCGAGTCTACCAAGCACCACCACCAAATGGATCTTCTACCACACAAAATCAAACTCAAGGTCAAACACAAAATGCAATACCACCTCCACTTAAGGTGTAAGATCCATTGGTCAAACAACTTTGCCAATCCAAGGCGAATGTTAGCATTTGAAAACTCCTAAGTACTTCTAAAGAACATAGGATTTCTCTCGTGAACGCTCTAACGACTTTGTCTTTAAGCACAGACACAACCCCTTAGGACCTCGTTAGATTGCTTACTATCGAGAAATCTGACAAGTCAATCGTTTTCACTAATGATGATTTGCCTTTAAAAGAAACTACCCACAACAATGCGTTATACTTAACTGTGGGATGCAAGGGATATAATATCCCTCTAACATTGGTAGATAATGGGTCGGCTGTAATCGTATCCCCATTACAAATGGCAAAATACTTAGGATTAAATCCAGAAAAAAGATTTCATATCAACAAAACAAAGCGTTAGGGCCTATGACAATTCGAGAATATCGGTGTGTGAAACTGTTAAGCTACCAATTACCACAGGCCCAATTCAAAAGATGGTTAAATTTCATGTTATGGACATAAAACCTACATTTAACCTCTTACTTAGACGTCCTTGGATACATGAGCTTGGTGCAATACCATCCTCACTTCATCAAATGATTAGGTTGAACTATCAAGGGCTTCCTATGACTATACATGCTTATCCACTCAAAATAGAAATAAATGATCAATCACTCTTAGAAATAAACCATGATAATGATGAAGAGGTTATGTGGGGATTTGCCGTAGAGCCAATCTTTGCAATTGAGATGGAAGAAGACTTGGAAGAACCATTTAAGCTTGATCCATATTCCACTCGGATAGTAAACAACATCTTGCTCAAGAGTAGTTACTTTATCCTAGGTTGCTTTTGGGAATTGGATTGAAGAAATATCTCTTACTTCCTATCCCAAAGAAATGCTTCTGCCATGGATTGGGATATAAACCAACAAAATAATAATTTGAGTCTCACGATACAAAAAACAAAGGACGTAGAGACAATAATAAGAAAGGGATAATCACTTTACTCCCATCCTATCAACAAACCCTTAATGGAAAATTCATTACGGAGGGAGAAGATTACCCATGCTACGACTTTTCGGAACCCTTAGTTTTGGAAGGAATCAAGAAGCCTGGATTTGAAATATTTCATGATTGCTACTTCTTGGATGACGATTTCATTATAGTTAAATCAAAACACCCAACTCTAGGTGTAGGCGTCGCTCGAAGTGCGCCTACGTTAAAAGCATGTGTGAATATGCTTGGCACTCATAGGAAGTGGGAATTGACATTACGACTAGGGACAAATAAAGTAGGGAGCCGCCAACAAGTTTTTTAGGAACTTGTAAACCGTTCACGGATCATAAGAAGGCAACCACGATAAAGGGACAACGAAGGCAACGATTGACCCGTGAAGGTTACACCCCATTCATAATCCATGAGATCACTAACTCCATATGGTTCGGAACCACGAAAGGAGGATCGGGGATGATGGTACGAAGTGAGTCATGGAGTCACATTCGCCCGTATTGGCCTCTACTCGATTCTTATATTGAAAAGCATTCCTGCAATCTCAAAGGCATACAAACAATAATTCAATTCGCTCCAAACTATTATTAAGCTAAATTGGTTTAATATTAATGCAACACATAATTCTAAAATATTTGGTGATCACTTGAATTAACAATAAGGTTAAAAAGGAACCTAAACCGGTTGTCCAAATTATCTTATTAGTCGTGATTTCAATTACATATTCCCTTTAAACATGCAATAGGGTGATCAAAATAATAATAGAATGAATATAAAAAGAACCAATTTGATCATAATTCCAACAACATAAACATCGTTAGAAAAATAACAACAGTAAAAAGAGCATGATTCTTACTTTGAATCTGTTTGTTTGCAACTACAAAATAATAAACGAGTTAGTAACTTCAAGGAAATAATAAAATAACAATTAAGTTAAATTAAATAAAATAAGGTTGATTTTGGGGCCAAACCCTCAAACGATTCTACCTTTCACGCCTTGGTTTAAGGACAGAACCTCGAGTAAAATATGGACTCCTTTGAGTGCTCGAAGAAGGAATTTTGAAGTGAAAAGGGTAGGCTAGTGTTTAGGTTGAGAGCATAGAAGAGAGAAAATAAGAATAATCGAATTCCCGTTCCCCGTACATCAGAAATGAGGGGGTATTTATAAGAAAAATGTGACGGGGGAGCACACAGAACCCTAAAATGATAAAAACCCTAAAAAAGTATCCCGTGACACGGTCAGACTGTACCGTGACACGGTTAGGCTGTACCGTCACACGGTACAATTCCCGTGACACGGTCAATTTTGGAGTGACGCGGGAAATTTTCAGAAAACAGAACGGAAAACGCGTTAAGGGTTTACGCGGAAAGGACACGGAACTCCCCGTGTCACGGCAGACCTCCCGTGTCACGGGAAGTCCCACCGTCAGATGGGAAGAGTTCCCGTGACACGGTCAAGCTTGACCGTGACACGGTCAGTTCCAGTCCACTTTTCCGTCTAAATTCATTTTTAACCCTAATTTCTTTCGGCTTTTTAAGTGCCGATTGATAATTTCGGGCTTTTTTCTGACTTTTATTATTCGGGCTAAAAATAATAAATAAAAATAAATAAAATATTTGGGCTAAAAATAATAATAAAATAATAAAATAAAAAGGTTTGGGCTTAAAATTAATTAACAAATTAAAACTATGCTTTTACCAAACACCAAGACTGATCAATAGACCTTTCAAAAATATGAATTTAATAAAATACGATTTTTTTTAAGCACTCTCGGGATTAAATACTAAACCCGACCAATGGCGGCGGTGAAAGGTTATTTATCATCGGGTTTGGTTTTGGGGAGACATTTTTAGGTGTCTACAGAAGCCCCCACTTTGACTGAGTTTGTAGAAACGTCAGTTTCGAAAACGATAGTCAAAGTAGTCGATAGGGACGTAGAATGATTTAAGACGTTCTGCGATCCTAAATCACCCTGTATACGCCGATACCTGCAGAAAAATGTTAATTCCACAGATAAAAGAGTAAAGGGATAGAACACATATCTGGCACCAGTGTATCGGTGACAAACGAGTTTGGTATTTTCCTATGCTTGAAGGAATCTACCGAGTGACATTGATTGAAACGCTTTCCATGCTTGAGGAAAGCCGACTGAAGAGTTTGGTACCTTTCTAAGCCTGAAGAAAGCTACCGGATAATACTTTCCATGCCTGAGGAAAGTCGACGAACAAATTTGGTGTCATTCTATGCTTGAAGAAATCCACCGCTAATGCCTTCCATACTTGAGGAAAGCCGACAAAGGAATTTTGTGGTTTTCTATACTTGAAGAAAAATCCACTGATGATGCTTTCCATGCCTGAGGAAAGCCGACTTGGCGGTTTTCTATACTTGAAGAAAAATCCACCGATAACGCTTTCCAAGCCTGAGGAAAGCCGACTTGGCGGTTTTCTATACTTGAAGAAAAATCCACCGATAACGCTTTTTAAGCCTGAGGAAAGTTGAAAGATGATGAGATTGCAAGTCTCTGTGTATCGAGAACCTTGCGTCATGAAATGATGGCGGTCCGCTTGTCCCCGGACGTGGGCTGTAGATGGTCCGCTTGTCCCCGGACGTGGGCTGTAGTTGGTCCGCTTGTCCCCGGACGTGGGGTGTATATGGTCCGCTTGTCCCCGGACGTGGGCTGTAGTTGGTCCGCTTGTCCCCGGACGTGGGCTGTATATGGTCCGCTTGTCCCCGGACGTGGGCTGTAGTTGGTCCGCTTGTCCCCGGACGTGGGCTATAGATGGTCCGCTTGTCCCCGGACGTGGGCTGTAGAAAAGACTTGCAAAAATAAATTTGCCATTGGACTGTATACACTGTGATTGACTTGACCACTAACTTGACCAAGTTTGACTTGAAGTGACATGACATGTGTATGACTTGTGAGTGTGTGTGTGTGTGTGTATATGTGTGTGTGCAGACACAAACAAACGAAGATGCAAAAATTTTCCGTCAATTTTTGTCATGAGTGGAGGGTACCGACTTTCTCCCGAAAAAGAAAGATGTGAAAACTGAACTTTTATTTTCGAATTTCCTTTCGATGAAAACTTGGAAAAAGTTTTTGAACTTCCCCAAAATAAAATAATGAAAAAGGAAAGAAGTTTTGAAATTCCTCCTTGAGCAAGACGAAATAAATCGTATGGATTGAATTGCTTGTCCAGAAAATAATGTATGCATGATGCATGTTCTTAGGCCAGGAGACTAAGGACAATTACATCATGTGACACGATAGATGAATGAACTTAAGTCATGGAGCTAAGCATCATATATGGTGTAAAGAAGCGATTTTGAACGTCACTTAGGTCTGGAAGCTAAGCACGTACAGGGATTATTGCATAATGAACGTTGCTTAGGTCAAGGAGCTAAGCACGATATGCTTTGTATGATTAAAAATCATTGATGTATAAATATTCCTTAGCACATTATGCGAAACAATGAACATTGCTCAGGTCAGGAAGCTAAACAAGTATACAATGTTTCTTCTACTGAATGTTATCTTGAAGCATGCATAGTGTTGAAACAAGATTTCATGATAAAGGACTCTTAAAGGGAAGGATGATTGATATGGATGTGTGAGTGAAGTGTGTGAATTGTGATACTAAGGCTGGCTGCAAGGGTTATGGCGATGGAAAGAGATGTGAGAAGAGTTAAAGATGATGACTTTTCAGGCTGGGTAAGCTAATGTGATTTGGGTTCAAGCCCCCAAGTCTAGCTCTAAATGGGTAGGGATAAGCATTGGATATTCTTTGACTCGATCATGCATGGATATGAATATGAATGTGGCCGCACCTCGATGTGAGGTTGCCTACGTATCCGTTAGGAATCAGGCCGAACGTAGCTCTAACCGAACTTTGCACAAGTGTAAGTACACCTCAAAGAGGTCTTTCAAGGGTTGTAATGTGGCTAAGTTGATGGTTTAAGGAAGAAAAGGATAAAAGGCTCAAGACCCGAGAGAATCCCCAAGATGTGTAATTTTGAATTTGAAAATTTTGAATTTTGCAAGTTTATTTTCAATATATATGTTTTTCTTCTTTTTTTTTTTGTTCATTCTTGTGAATCAATGTAGGCAATCTCAGATCATGCGGTCCATCACTCACTTGGCATTCATGTTTCTCAGGCACGGTACCGAGCACTCGATGAGAGACGCAATTTGAGACATGTTCATATCAAAGACATTGGAACACTTGCCTTTAGACATTGTTTTATTTTTGCTTTGCTACTTTTTTTTTTTTTTTTTTTACTTGCTTTATGAATGTTATACAATTACACATCTTCCAATCCCAGGGTTAAGTGAATGTGGGTTGAAGAAATGAAGGCCAAACGTTAGACGAGGCTCAAAGTGGTTGATGAAAAAAATGGATATGTAATTGGATGGTTAATGGGGAATGAATGGGTTGCAAAGGTGCCTCAAATCATTGGTGTACCTTGTGTTTAGTTCGGCAACTTTTTATTATTATTATTATTATTATTTTTTTTATATTTTTTTTTTTTTTTTTTTGCTAATCACATGATCGAATGTAAGAAAGAGATGCTCATTTATGAAGAAGGTAAGAAATGTGACACATAGACACCTGGATAACGGGAACCTATGCTAAACTTATTGGGGAGAGGGTTGAAACAAAAGAATAAAAAAAACATGAAATCTTGCACGAAGGATCTGTGTGCCTTGTATTCATTACTTCTTGCCGCCTGGAGGGACAGGAAGTTTATTTGCATTCATCAAGTCTTGAATGACGTCCTTCAAATTCCAACATTGCTCCGTAGTGTGGCCCCTTCCTTGCAATAGGCATTGGGATTCCATTTGGCGCTCCTTTCTTAAGGTTTTGGCTCTGGAAATGGCCCAATAGGTGTGATCAGGCCTTAACTGTAAAGGCGATCAAAGGCCGCATCATAACTCATTCCTAAAGGAGTGTAAATTCTTTTCTTCTTGGGCAATGGAGTATCAAGAGCTAACACTTCGTTGAGATCAACTTGGCTTATATTGTTGGTAGTATTTTCGTGCTTAGAAGACGAAGAAGAAGGATGGTCGTTCTTCTTGTTTTTCCAAGTGTTATTATTGTTACTACCAGTAGTCTTTATTAGCTCATCCTCGATATTGATGCCGATGTCATATACAGCTTCGAAAGTGTTCAGTGGAAGAAATTTGAGATGTTCCCTATATTTATGAGTCAGATTTTGAATAAAGAGGCGAACCATCTCTCTTTCTTTGGGGGGATCTACCAAGAGTGAAGCTATTTCCCTCCACCTGTTCAGGTAAGCGGTGAAGCCTTCATTCTCTTTCTGTTTGAGAATGGAGAGTTCACGTTCAGAAGTTTTAGTTTGAATGTTACACTTGTAACGATTCATGAAACTGTCGGTGACATCTTGCCAAGTCGCAATACGCTTGGCATCTAGGGAATAGAACCATTGTTGGCAAGCATGTTCTAAGGAGAGAGGGAACACCGTAGGGAAGAGTGTTACGTCCAATCCCTTAAGAGCCATGGTTGCAGAGAACGCCTTCAAATGGAATATTGGATTGTCAGTAGGCTTGAACTTTGGAATATCAGCAGTGGAGAACTTTTCAGGGAGTCTGTCCTTCACATTCAAAGGAGTGGGAGGCCGTTCCACATAAGTGAAATCCTCAGAAATCTTACTCATTTGTTCCTTCAGTTTGTCAAGAGTGGAAACAGTGACCTTGTTTTGTTCCATGGTAATGACCCTAGTGGTAAGGGTTTGCATCATGGAAGACAGTGCCTCAATGGATTTGTTGATGTTCTCAATGTCTTCTTTAGTGGCCATTGAAAGGTGATGAGTAACGGAGATGACAAAGTTCTCTTTGAACGCCTATTAGATATGAGAGATTGTTGCGATAATGGCTCGAACCGTATTGATCTATCTCTGTTCCTTGAACAAGTACTGTGAAATAAAACAATTCACTTAATTGTTTGACTCATTGCTCAAGATAGGAAAGGAAGGAAAAAATAGACATTTGAAAACAGGTGAGAAAACTCCACTCATTTTTTTTTATTATGACGAAAAAGGGTGCATGAACCTAATATACGATCATAAACGACCTGGTGTATGACTCGAGTCGGAACATAAAGAAAGTGTGTGGACTATACTTGACTCGTGAGTGATCAAGTGATGTTATAAGACTCGTGGTATGATCGTATGGCTAGACATGTGAACAATAACCAAAATGACTGACGCGAGGACCAAATTAACACGGAAGACTAAACTGACGCTTTCTTTTTTTTTTTTTTTTTTTTTTTTTTTTTTTTTTTTTGGAAAAGGGGTGACGTGGCACGGGACACTTCTCCCGTCAGACGGGTTAAATTCCCGTGTCACGGCCAAATTTTTTTTTTTTTTTTTTTTTTTTTTTTTTTTTTTTTTTTTTTTTGTAAATGGGTGACGTGGCACGGGACAGTTCTCCCGTCAGACGGGATAAATTCCCCGTGTCACGGTCAATTTTTTTTTTTTTTTTTTTTTTTTTTTTTTTTTTTTTTTTTGTAAATGGGTGACGTGGCACGGGACACTTCTCCCGTCAGACGGGATAAATTCCCGTGTCACGGTCAAATTTTTTTTTTTTTTTTTTTTTTTTTTTTTTTTTTTTTTTTAAAAAAAAAATAATTTTGAAACGTTGCTTGTTTATTTTTAAAAGGGAGGAAACCATCCGACTTTAAAAAAAAAAACATAAAAACAAGACTTTCCCTAAAATACGGTCAAAAAAAGTGGTGCACGACTTAAAGCAAAAAGTGTGTAAACACGACATGTGAGTGATTAAGTGAGGTTATAGACGCGTGTTTTGACCGTATAACTAAACACGACTCAATACTAGACACAAAAATCGAGAAAAAAAAGACTGACGGGACGCTTTCCTGGGCACCGTGTCACGGTGCAGACTGACGTGACACGGTTAAGCCTACCGTCAGACGGTAGCCTTTACCGTGTCACGGCACTGTTCACCGTGACACGGCAGAAAATGCCGTGACACGGTGCGCAGTTCCAGGTCAGTTTTGTGATTTTTTTTTTAGATTTTAATCGATTTTAAATCCGTACTAATTACTATGTGAGAATAAAAACCCTCGGTCATGGGTCAAACAAAAAGAGCAAACACATTAGGGTTAGCACCGAACAAACACATAGCATTTAGGCACGATGATGTAAAAAAAGTTCGCAACCTAAAGTCAAGATCTATGTTCAACTATTGGTCAAGCATTGGGTGTCAAAAGGGTACCATGGTTAAGAGTTTGGACGCGTTAGCAAGGCAGCCTCCCTTGAGGGTGTATGCCAACGGGCGGCTCCGCGAGTTCGCGATGAAATCGAACTCGACTCCATGGTTTGGGTGAATTTAATGACTCGGATGAACCCTTATTGCCATGAGCGTTTTTGGGTTGATAGAGCTTAAATTCCCCGGGGCTAAGACGCATGTAGAACACATACGTTTTTTCAGAAAAATCGAAGGAAGTCGACTGTGGAAAAAGAAAATAGGTCACCGGACAGATTTTAGGACTGCCGCGACACGGCAGGAATTCCCGTGTCACGGTACAGTGTACCGTCAGACGGTTCACTGTACCGTGACACGGCAGACTCTGCCGTGACACGGCAGTCAGAAAATCTGACTGGTGCCCTGCTTGCTTTTGCGCGCAACCGAGTTATCCAATTTTTCCTACGGGACAGACCTGAAAGCGACGTTAAAACGTCTATGCAGATGCAAAAATGCCAAATTAATCACAGGAATATTTTTTTCAAGAATCTTTCAAGTCTCATCCACTCATCTTAATTAAATACCGATCACTCAAATCGATAAATAAATAAGAATCCTCCCCAGTGGAGTCGCCAAATTGTAGGCGTCGCTCGAAGTGCGCCTACGTTAAAAGCATGTGTGAATATGCTTGGCACTCATAGGAAGTGGGAATTGACATTACGACTAGGGACAAATAAAGTAGGGAGCCGCCAACAAGTTTTTTAGGAACTTGTAAACCGTTCACGGATCATAAGAAGGCAACCACGATAAAGGGACAACGAAGGCAACGATTGACCCGTGAAGGTTACACCCCATTCATAATCCATGAGATCACTAACTCCATATGGTTCGGAACCACGAAAGGAGGATCGGGGATGATGGTACGAAGTGAGTCATGGAGTCACATTCGCCCGTATTGGCCTCTACTCGATTCTTATATTGAAAAGCATTCCTGCAATCTCAAAGGCATACAAACAATAATTCAATTCGCTCCAAACTATTATTAAGCTAAATTGGTTTAATATTAATGCAACACATAATTCTAAAATATTTGGTGATCACTTGAATTAACAATAAGGTTAAAAAGGAACCTAAACCGGTTGTCCAAATTATCTTATTAGTCGTGATTTCAATTACATATTCCCTTTAAACATGCAATAGGGTGATCAAAATAATAATAGAATGAATATAAAAAGAACCAATTTGATCATAATTCCAACAACATAAACATCGTTAGAAAAATAACAACAGTAAAAAGAGCATGATTCTTACTTTGAATCTGTTTGTTTGCAACTACAAAATAATAAACGAGTTAGTAACTTCAAGGAAATAATAAAATAACAATTAAGTTAAATTAAATAAAATAAGGTTGATTTTGGGGCCAAACCCTCAAACGATTCTACCTTTCACGCCTTGGTTTAAGGACAGAACCTCGAGTAAAATATGGACTCCTTTGAGTGCTCGAAGAAGGAATTTTGAAGTGAAAAGGGTAGGCTAGTGTTTAGGTTGAGAGCATAGAAGAGAGAAAATAAGAATAATCGAATTCCCGTTCCCCGTACATCAGAAATGAGGGGGTATTTATAAGAAAAATGTGACGGGGGAGCACACAGAACCCTAAAATGATAAAAACCCTAAAAAAGTATCCCGTGACACGGTCAGACTGTACCGTGACACGGTTAGGCTGTACCGTCACACGGTACAATTCCCGTGACACGGTCAATTTTGGAGTGACGCGGGAAATTTTCAGAAAACAGAACGGAAAACGCGTTAAGGGTTTACGCGGAAAGGACACGGAACTCCCCGTGTCACGGCAGACCTCCCGTGTCACGGGAAGTCCCACCGTCAGACGGGAAGAGTTCCCGTGACACGGTCAAGCTTGACCGTGACACGGTCAGTTCCAGTCCACTTTTCCGTCTAAATTCATTTTTAACCCTAATTTCTTTCGGCTTTTTAAGTGCCGATTGATAATTTCGGGCTTTTTTCTGACTTTTATTATTCGGGCTAAAAATAATAAATAAAAATAAATAAAATATTTGGGCTAAAAATAATAATAAAATAATAAAATAAAAAGGTTTGGGCTTAAAATTAATTAACAAATTAAAACTATGCTTTTACCAAACACCAAGACTGATCAATAGACCTTTCAAAAATATGAATTTAATAAAATACGATTTTTTTTAAGCACTCTCGGGATTAAATACTAAACCCGACCAATGGCGGCGGTGAAAGGTTATTTATCATCGGGTTTGGTTTTGGGGAGACATTTTTAGGTGTCTACACTAGGGTGCTATGATGGGCAAGAATTTAACTTGCTATTTGGACTAGAGCAAAATCATGTCGCAACAATGACCAATCAAAATGCCATTCAAGATGAAGCTTTTGACCCAACCTCGTTTATCACCCCTTAAAACGAAACTTTTGAGCATGGATGGAGGAAATCTTTCAAATGGATCAATCACAAAGGCGATAAATTGGAGATCGTCACATGCGAAGGGAAGATGTTTGAAGAATCGGACGATGAATCTATTATAGACTCTAGGGAAGTTGAAAATTTAGGCCTTGTGTCCATTACTGAGTCTTTATTTTCTAGTTCTAAGGACGAAGATCCCAAAAAGGATTCTTCTCCTGATGTACTCTCTTTTGATTTTAATGATATGAGCTTTATTTCCGAGTATACGCCTTCTCTTGAATCTTTCGAATGCTATAACAATCAATCTAATGAAGATGATAACATCAATAAATTGGTTGAACTAATGAATGAACAAGAACAAAAGAACCCTATCGTTTAAGAAACTGATATAGTTAATATAGGAACTAACGAAAATAAGAGAGAAGTCAAAATTGGCTTAACTCTAAATCCGGAAGAGCGATCGACCCTCATATCGACGCTCAAAGAATTCGAAGACGTGTTTGCTTGGTCATACAAGGACATGCCTAGAATACATAGGGAAATCGCGGAACATACCATTCCTTTGAACCATACTTCTAAAACAGTTAAACAAAAACTTCGACGAATGAAACCTGATGTCGCATTAAAAATAAAAGATGAAGTACAAAAATAGTTGAACGCCGGTTTTATTCGCGTATGTAATTACCCAGAATGGGTAGTGAACATCGTTCCAGTCCCTGAAAAAGGATGGACGAGTTTGTATGTGTGTCAACTTTAGGGATCTTAATAAAGCTAGCCTTTAAAACGATTTTCATGTACCACATATTGATATATTGGTAGATAACACGGCCAAACATGCCATGTTATCCTTTACGGATGGATACGCAGGTTACAACCAAATTTTAATGGCAAAAGAAGATGAATAAAAGACATGCTTTATTAGCCCTTGGGTACGTATTGCTACATAGTCATGCCATTTGGTTTACAAAATGCAGGAGCTACATACCAAAGAACGACTACGACTCTCTTGCATGATATGATGCATAAGGAAATAAAAGTGTATGTGGATGATATGATCGTGATGTCCAAAAATAGAATGGGACATAAAAAAGCTTTACGCAAATTTTTCACTCGCATAAAAGAATATAAAATGCGGTTGAATCCACAAAAATGCTCCTTCGGAGTAACTTCTGGTAAGTTACTCGGATACGTAGTAAGCACACGTGGCATCAAGATCGATTCCTCTAAAATAAAGACAATTGTTGACATGCCTTCCCCTCAAACAAAAAAAGAAATTAGGGGATTCCTTGGAAAATTACAATACATTAGTCGATTTATCAATAAATTGACTATGACATGTGAGCCAATATTTAAAAACTTGAAAAAATAGGAGAAACATGAATGGGACGATCAATGCCAAAAGGCCTTTGAGAAAATCAAAGATGATCTAAAAAATCCACAAATTTTAGCACCACCAGTACCCAAACTACCTCTTAGGCTATACATTACAGTTACAGACACAACCACAAGGGCCATGTTAGCACAAGAGGTAGAAAAAGTCGAACATGTAATATATTATATAAGTAAGAAATTCATCCAATACGAAAAAAAAATATAGCACCTTGGAAAAGACAAGCCTAGCACTAGTGTTGGCAACCAAAAAGTTACGACATTATATGTTACCACACACTACTTATGTGATTTCTCAACAAAATCCGATAAAGTATTTGTTAGAACAACCACCCATACAAGGAAGGATATCTAAGTGGTAGGTGATGTTGGCCAAATTTGAGCTAAAATATATTCCGGAAAAATCAATGAAAGGAAAAGTAATTTCCGACTTTCAGGCACAACATCCAATTCAAACAAGTCTTGCAGAAACTACTCATCTTTTGGATGAAGAGATTCTCATGACACAAGATAACAAATGGGTAATGTACTTCGATGGTGCGTCCAATAAAAAAGGATGTGGCTTTGGAGTGTTACTCATAAGTCTAAAGAGAGCACATACTCCAATCTCTAAAAAATTAGACTTTGAGGTTACTAATAATGCCGTAGAATGTGAAGCGTGCATTATTGGACTAGAAGCAGCAGCTAGCATAGGTGTGCAAAAATAAGAGGTATATGGAGACTCCAGTTTGATTATAAATCATATATTAAAAAAATGGAAAATAAAGAACTCCACAATGATATTATACCAAGCACACGTAGAGCAACTCATCGAGCATTTTGAACATATTGATTTTACATATCTCCCAAAGAATGACAATCAATTTGCTGATGCGCTAGCAAAATTAGCCTCAATGATCAACATTCCAGATCACTTGAATATGATGCCATTATACGTTGATAGAAGAGAAGAACCAGTCTATTGCAACACAATAGAGGAAATAAATGACATTGAAGGAGACAATCCCTGGTATGATCATATCCTCTAATATATTACTAATGGCACATATCCTGAAAATACTTCATCGAAAGACCAACGAGCGTTACGAACACTTGCAGCCCAATATGGTCTAATAAATGGTCAATTATGCCAAAAAGGACCTAATGGTCAAAGTTTACAATGTATAGGCCAACCGGAAGCCAGACGCCTTATAGAAAATACTCACAAAGGTGTTTGTAGACCTCATACGAATGGTAAAATTCTTTCAAAAATAATTTCACAACAATGGTACTATTGGTCCACTATGGAACATTATTTCATACAATATGTTAAAAAATGTCCACACTGCCAAATGTTCGCCAATTTACAACACCTTCCACCATCCGAACTATACAATCTCACTTCCCCTTGGCCTTTTTCAACTTGGAGAATTGATATAATTGGAAAAGTCTCTCCAACAGGATCAGGAGGGCACGAGTACGTATTAGTTGCTATTGATTACTTTACTAAGTGGATTGAGGCTGCTTCTTACGTGAATATCACTTCTAAACATGTCGCAAAGTTTCTCGAACGAAACATATTTTGTAGATATGGAGTTCCACATGAACTAATTAGTGATCAGAGATCTCAATTAAAAACTGAAGTCGAGACCCTCTTAACTTGTTATAAAGTAAAACATACTCATCCCCATACAGACCTCAAATGAATGTAGCTGTAGAGTCGGCAAATAAAAATATCACAGTCACCATTGAGAAAATGGCAGAAAATTACAAATACTGGCCGAATAAACTACACTTCGCATTATGGGGTTATAGAACGTCTATACGGACATCAATAGGAGTAACTCCATACTCCTCAGTTTTCGGAATGGACGCAGTTCAACCAGTCAAACTGTAAATAACATCCCTACGCATCGTACTTGAAAGTATGCTACCGGAAGCTGAATGGGTAAGAGAGAGGTATGAAGAGCTTTTATTCCTCGATGAAAGACAATTAAGAGCTTTGCATCATGTATAAGTCTACCAAAGGCGCATTGCGAGTTATTTCAATAAAAGAGTAAAACCAAGAAATATAAAAGTAGGTGACTTTGTACTAAAGGAGGTTAGGGGTCCACCAACCGATCCAAGAGGGAAATTCAAACCTAATTGGATAGGTCCCTACCGCGTAATTGAAATCCTATCAGGAGGAGCCATTAGATTAATGGATATTAGTGGAGATGAAATTCGCCAAATAATAAACATTGATCACCTTAAGAAATATTACATATGAAATCCGGATAAAACTCGTTCACTCACACAACCATTTTTTAATTAAGCATTCAATTGAAAGATTCTAAGTGTTATGCATTTTACAGAATAACACGGTAAAATACATAACACTTGGCGGGGTAATTTAGAAATAATAAACCGTTCTAAATGTTTAAATTTTTTTTCCAATATCACGAAAAAGCCTTCACACTCGGGGGGTAATTTAAAGAAATTTTTTTGAGACATTCGTAGCACAGGTGTCGCGCGCAACTGGAATAGTTGCGCGCGGATGTCACGCGCAACTCCAGAAGTTGCGCGCGCCACTTGATGACGAACCGTGAACCCGAATTTTTGCGTTTGAATGAAGTTGCGATTTCTACTTATGGTAAAATAAGGGTGTTTCTTAAATATAACATATACTCGGAAAATAAAATTAAACTTTGATTTAATTATTTTAAACAAGGTTTGATTAATTTTTTCATTTATTGTCTATCTAAGAGATTAAAGAAATATATATATATATATATATATATATATATATATATATATATATATATATATAATAATATAAAAAAAATAAAACTACGCAAAGACCTGATTTTGTAATGCGAATACGTAGGCAATCTTTATGATTCGGTCATATCAAAATATAAAAATATAAAGCACATTTTTTTCATTCAATATTCAAAAGAGAGACATTATTGAACTAGATAGTAAACGAAAAAAAAAACATAATAGTGATTGCACTTTATTTTAAAAAAAAACTAATCGTGTAACACTCTAACGTTTTATTATGTGCTCGATTGTCACAGATGATGGAGGAGTAGTTTCCATTGCAGCATTTTCAGTAACCTTGGAGCTTTCCCCTACACTATTCTTCTTCACCCAAACATTGTTTTTAAATTTAGGGATTGGGGCCTTTGCAACATGTTTTCCTTTCTCTTTGAATATTGGAGATTTCTTGCGAGTATTTGGTGAAGATTCTTTGATCTTCACACCTTGTTGCAAAGGTTTTGAGGGAGCTTTCCTTTTTGTTTCCTTCGAACGAGCCTTAGGAGATGAGAAGTCTAATTTTCTTCTCACTCCTTTGTTTTGGCCACTAGGAGGAGTAGTAGTGGTTGAATGCATCAAAGGCTTAAGTGGATTGCAAGCGGTGACAGCTTAAAGTTGAGATCTAGCCTTGTTTAATTCACTCTTATCCACCACATTCATCCAAGCCATGTAAAAGGAAGATAATGTAATACTCGCACGAGGATTTTGTATTACCCACCTTGGAACACTTGACCACTATTCCATCCAACGAGCAATCCTCTCGGGTTTAAAGGTCACATCTTTAGGGGAATCACAATCTTGCGATGGAATAAATTGCCTCATCCCATATTGTCTCGTCACCCTACAAGGAAAAATATAAGCAGTACTAGATAGGCCTAAAAGCCTAATTTAAGGGCCATTGAGATTATTCCCAATAAGACTATTTATATTCCACCAAGGAATCACAAACCGTATGTTAGGAACCCCATGACAGAAAAATGACGTCCATTCCTCTTTATTCTTATGCTTAAAAAGGATTCGACGTCCAGGGAATGTCTTTACTCCATTAGCCTAAACGTTTTGAGGCTGATCAATGATTTGCAAACGCTCCATGAGCCAATTCTGAATTGCGCGCACCCTCCGCTCGCAACTCAGAAGATTGCGCTGATCATGCCAGCGCAACTTCTTAACTTGCGCTGATAAACGCCGAAAAAAACGTACGTGTAATAGAAGTGGACTTCCGTGAAACCGTTTTCGTTAGGATCTCCTCTAAGGCGATTCAAGCACAGAATGGTTTCCGCCAAAACCAAAGGAGCGGGTGAATGACATCCCTCTATTTGCTCTACTATAGACACCATCAAATCATCTCCGTATTCTTTGCTTGTCCTAAGTAAATAATTAATAACAAGACAATAACATAAAGCACAAATTTTAACGCGTTGTTTAGTCATGTTGTCACGAGAGGCGACGAAGTGTTCAATAAATTGAATTAAGTTCATGCCTTCTTCACTTCCTATGTTGGTCATATCATTGTTGGACAAACTAAAAAATCTGTGGAATATAGGTTTGGGATCTAACAAGGTAGGCGAATAAGTCACAGGGAGTGTATTTGTAGGGAAACCTAGCAAGGCCTCGAACTCACAAGGAAGGGGGACAATTCGTCCCCTCTAAACAAGAAAAGATGGTGGTTAGAATCCCAATAGTTGAGTGCGGCATGAAGAAAATCAAAGTTAACCACTATTTGCATATAATTCAATAAAGTGTCTAAGTGGTAAATTTTAAAAGCTAGTTTGTCCTCAGTTGAAAGGGAAGTGACCCATTGCTTCAGACGTTGTTCAAAGGTCTTCACCATAGTTCAAATAAAAAGAGAGAGAATAAGATTTTAGAGAGAATAATTCTTTATAATTTCTTATGTTACTAAGCGAATGAGTGCGAGATGATCAAAAGCCTACATGAAACCACCTTTAAATAGACCAAGAGGGGCAAATTTTTGGCAAATTCGGCTTAAAGGAAAGTTCACTGACAGGTGGCGCACACAACTGCTGAGTTGCGCGAGACACCCTCGCGCAACCGAATTACATGCGCGCGACAGCCGCGCGCAACTCACGAAGTTGCGCGCGTCTCCCCTGACGCGTCATGTAAGTTGGGTTAATTTTCGTTTTTTGGCTCATATAATGACAGAATCTTTACGAGATCTTAAGACGAATCATACGCTTGCCTTCTAACACTTTGTGTCCCTTTTTCTTTCCTACTTTCTTATTTTCTTTTTATTTTTATTTATTTTCTTATTTTCTTTTTATTTTCTTTTTTCCTAAGTATTTTCCTACTTTTTTCCTTTTATTTTCTTACTTCTTTATTTTCTTTTTTATTTTCTTATTTTCTTTTTCTTTTTTTTCCTTCTTCTTTTTCGAGTTTGTTTATTTTTTCGAGGGGGTAAGTCGGGAACCCTTTCCCTCCCTCGAAAAATTATCGCATTAATTTACACATGGAAACAAAAATAATAATAATAATAGTACTAATAAAATATATACAAATGTATCATATATACAAAAAAATACAAAAATTTTTTATACATAAGTTTCCTAAAAAACATATATATAATAAATGTGTATAAGAGGAATCAGGGTGCTCGGCGACTACTAGACGGTTGCTGCACATCCTGCAAAATCCAAAACGAAGATTAATACATGGAATGTAATAACTTCGCTGCGAAGAAAAAAAAAGAAATAAAACTTACCGCGATCATCCGATGATCACGGCATGACAAAGTCACGAGGGCTCTCCGATAAGCAGCTCGGAAAGCACGTAAAGTCCTCACCATACTATTCACGGTCTCCCAAGGAACCTGTTCCATGAATACAAAGACAGTTAGTAAACAAATGTATATGAAACAAAAAAATAAATAGAAATATTTAAGTACATAAACATAAAAGACATACCGACTCAACCGTCTCAGGTACGAACGACATCCCCTCGTCATCCTCGGCCGCTGGAAGGGTCTTACGAATTACCGATCCGACCTGCTAAAAATGCATGTGACAAAAATGATAAAAGGGTCAAAGTTCAGAAAAATAAATAGAAACACGAAAATGAAACAGTTAAAGTACTAATCGAAACAAAAGCCGGAAAAGGAGTAAGTCTGGATGCTATTAAAGGCGGATAAGAAGCATCCGGCAGCACCAACTGCTCCGATGGACAACCAAGGATAGCCTGAGCTCGATCCTCGATAGACAGCAAGTCCGGACGCAGCATCCAGATCGGGGGATCTGCAGGGACAAAAGGCTCCTCGGTTGAGAGCTGCCAGAGAACACGATCGCCTATAAACCAAGCGTCGGTCATCAGGAACACTAAGAGTTCTATATAGAGGGCCCGAAAACGGCAACGAACCATGCCAGACCTGATAGCCTCAGGGACTCTGACGATCAAACTCCAAGGACGGAGATAGATCTATAAAACACAACCAGATGAAAAAACGTTAGAAAATGAATAAATCATAAAACAAAACGAGAACATGTAGTTGGAATACTCACTGATGCACGAGTCACCGAAAGAATCCTCTGGCGAAAGTTGCTGACAGAAGTAGCTCGTTTCCTCTTAATCTAGACCAATCGATGGTTGATAGGAAAACGAGTAGCCCCAAGCACCATAGGGGCTAAGAAAGGTAGGTACGAGTATCCCCAAGCCTGAAATCGAGAGAAGATAAGCCTAAAGGAAAACACGAAAGTAATAACCAAAAAAAGATTAAAACACGTACCTCAAGGATACGACCATGCCATGTAAGCGAGATCCGAGGCACCTTAGTAGCTGCCGCGGAATCCATGACCCGGTTCGCCTTGCCCATAGCCGTAAGTATACGGGCATACGACACCACCACTCACCTCATGTAACCTACTAGCCCCAAATCGATGAGGCAAATAAGTAACCCAATGGTGAAATGCTCTCCTTGATCTCTCAAGATGGTGACGGAAAGAACGTGGGCAATGTATATCCGAGCCAGCTGCTCAGGTGTACACTGCCGGTCAATCTCGTCAGCCGACAACTTGTCGGCAAGAACCGAGTACAGATAAGATTGCGCGTACACGTGAAGGGTCGATGCAAGACGGTCCCCCACAAGGTCGCGCAATCTCTCGTTTGGCCCTTTTACGAGCTTTATAACTACAGGCTCGCCTCCGAAAGGAAAACCTGTAATCATAGAGAAATCGAAAGGGGTAACCATCATCTCTCTCCATGAAAAGTGTTGGTGGAATCCCACAAAAACTCCAGCAATCCACGGAGGAAAGCTGACGATGTAGACTGGCTCGATAAATCCCGAAGAGCCGCCAGCTTGGAGTCAATCCCCGAAAGTGATACAATCTCCTTCGCCACCTCGGGAAAACTCTCAAAACGGGCTCGCAAGTAACCCGAGCTGTACAAATGCATGCTAGGCTCACTTTAAATAAAAATAAAAAATGTTTATGGTTTTAAAAAGGAGAAGAAACAAAAGAAAAAGAGAAATAAAAACGGAAGCGCGGAAAACTCACGATGCCGCGCCACTCTCGGATCGAAACATGGTGGTTTGGGTCCCACTTGGGAGAAGCCTCCCAAACCACTTCCTCCTGGCGATGTCGATCAGCCGCGACGCGTCGCTCTCGAACCTCCTCTCGGGGACGGGTCACCTTCTTCCAAGGGCGAACCGCCTAGTCCGGACCAACAAGAACCTCCTCTACATCGACAAACGGAGGCAAGTCCATGCTACGAAGGATAAAATTTCTTTAATTAGTTTATTTTATTTCCTAAACTAAACTTATATACATATTCTAGACCCATTTCGGCAGCATAACGATTTTGAACACCCACAAAAGACATCCTATACCAGTTTCAACTAAGCATTCAAGGAATTATATTCAAAAATCTCAAAGAATCAACTAATTCTAGACGAATAACAGTAATATAAACTTAATTATCGTCTACCAAACAATTTTGAAGTTCGAATATGGCGAAATGAGCTAAGAGTATGTTTTGCGCCATTTTTCAACAATTCAAAATTCACAAAAAATGAATTATGAAAGTTATATCAATTCCATCATTACAATATACTTCATAATCAGCAATTACAACCAATATGAGCAAGAAAAGTATTAAAATCAAGCAAAAATTCGAAAAAAAGAAGCAAGAACAAACTTGAACAAAGAAATGCTCATAAAAGGTTCAATACTTAACCATTTTTCATGAAATTTGTTGCAAAACACTCCTTAAACATAGAATAACAACATAGAGCACGCAATTTCAAGAAAAATAAGCCGAATTCAAAACCCCCAAATTCAAAATTTGGGGTTTATCGATTCCAAAATCGTTTGAATTCAGCCGAAAAAGAGCAAATTTTAGCAAAAATCTTACATTGGATTACGGCAAATGTGAATTGAGGACGAAATTAGCTTCCTTTAGCTTCAAAAATTGCAAAAAACCAAGCTTTCTAGAGAGAGAAAGAGTCGAAAATGGCGATGGAAGGAGAAAAGGGTGAAGTGAAAATCGCGTCTGCGATTTTTCACTTTACTGACATAAATGTCGCGGGTGACATACCAGCGCAACTCCGAAAGATGCGTGCGCCTAGCCAGTGCGACCTTCAGTGTTTCGCGCGGATATTGTTTACTAAAAGACAAGGATTTTTTATTTTGATCCGTTCGATCATTTTTTGTACGGTTTTCGCTCGTTATTAGACGTAATGGAGCGAAAATTATCAAAACTTTTATTTAATTACTTTGCATATTGTAGTTTTTTTTTGTTACTTTTTTACATCATATTGCATGCACACCGTGCTTTGTGCCTTCCCCAAGCATACGTTTTGAACGTTTTTTGTAAGGGTGCCTTAAGACGTTCCATGGTGGTGCTTTACGTAAAAGCACCCATAGATAGGTTTGTCATTTTACTGTACTGACATTACAAATGTTCGGGTTTTCTTCTTTTTTCACGTCCGAAACAAAAAGGAAGGCATTTTCATGCAACGTAAAAATGCAAATGGCGTATCGTACATCGCAAAATTTTACGGCGTAGCTGTTGCGTACAATTTCACTCAGCTCAAGCTTTGCATGATCTACCTCTCAGGACTAAAAGGTAGAGAATTACTGTAGGCATTAGCTCAACGAGTCGACAGGCATGCCGAACCTTAGACACTTCTTGAATGGATACGGTAGTTAGTGCGCTTACTAACTTACCGGACAGTTAGGGTATTGAATCCACCCCCTGTATAAAGAAGCGACGAGACGATGTCGCACCTATGTAGTCACGTGCCCCCAGTCCTGAGACAAGTGTAATCATTTTGTGGACAAAACTGATTAAAGTTGCTGACTTTCTTCCCTCTCACTGAATTTTGATATATGCCTCTAATCCCGAGACATGTATTTCTAAGGGACTTCCGGCTCAAATAACGGACCATTTCGGCTCGAATACCGAAAACCCCTTTTTAATCTTTTACTTTGTCAATGTCAGGCTAAAGTTTCAATGACATATTGAGGGACTTTAGACTAACGATGAAACGATTGAGAGGAAATCCTCCCCTTTTATCCTTTTAAAATCGATCTCTTCTCATGACCTGACATCACCTAGAATACTTTTACTTGTAAGAGCATTCTACAATTGCAAAGGATCAATCTAGATTCTTTAGCGCGTTAAGACTAGGAATGACTTTTTCTAGCCTTAATAGCTACTTGTTTCAAACACTTAGCGAACCAAGGATTGTTTCAACATTCTTAAATATTACTGAAAGAACTTCGCAAAATGAGTCTCGGATTTATTTCCTTAACTACTTTGATCATCATCTATTCTAGACTCGATCAAAGTGGGGGCTAATTGTAGACATCTACTTTTAGCCTCCTGTCCCGACAGGAAGTGAAATGACGATAAATAAAACCATCTTCGTGTTGAATCAAAGTGAAGAATACTTATGAATGACAAGCTAAACCACTAAGACCCAAAAAGACTAGCCTAACCCAAAAACAAATACAAACAAGGTCCAATTAACTAAACTCGATCATAATTAGGCTTAAGCTCGTGCTTAAGACAAAATAATGACGGATTTAGAGGCGTCTAGGTTGAATTTAATGCTACCGCAGAAAAAGCTACGCGCATCTGAATGAGTCGCGCTGGTCTGGCGCGCGCAACACCTAGCGCAACTGCTAGTGATGCGCTCGTGGAAGATTCAAAATTTCATAAAAGTATAAAATTAAATCTTACCATAATGTGGTGCGCAAGACATCCAGATAGCAGTGCAACTAAATCACTTGCGCTGGGATGCCGCACGCAACTCATCCAATTTAAACAAGATAGAGGCTTAATATGAGGCTTAAGCAAACATAAATTAACCTAAAACTTTGGTAGAAAATCTTTTAAACTTGTGTGTTACCAAACCTTCTTGTCCTAAGCACTCACCCCTTTTGATATTTTATTACTACGGTGGAGGTTCCCGAACAAAAATCCATAAGTGTTCTAACGGAGATCTAGCAAAAAAAAGTGGTAAATTTCCGAGCACTTAGATAAATCATATTTACTTTTTTTGTTTAAAAGAACCTTAATCAATTAAATGATGTTGTTTTACCACTTTAAAAGGATATTTAATAAATCAATTCCACATAGTATCTTGCGTTAAATAATATTAGAATTGAATGATTGATCACTTAAGCTAAGGCGAATCTTGTTTATTTTTGCTCCTTTCACGAATTTGAATTAAATAAAGAATAACGACGTTGCAATGTAATTCCTACGTGAATTAATGTGTGTAAATAAAATCAACTAACTTAGTTTTAGTTATCGTGTTGCATATATTGTTTCGTGATGAAATTGTAAAAAAGGAAGAGTTAGTAGAGGTCGTACTAGGGCTAGAATAGCGATTCCTCTCTAAAGGGAACGTTATTTTAGTACCCTCGCTCCCAAACACATTTCTGGTTTATGTAGACCAATTTGAGCATGGGTAAACTTACGATTTGTGCTAATTATCCCATGAACTCCACATGGAAGAAAGGCATGAACGAGGTTTATTTCCTAAAATTCATTGGCGACTCCTACTTGTTTCTTACAAAAAAGCGTAATGATGGAATCATTTCTAATTCAAGGTACGTTCCCAAAACAGTCGGAAACTTAATTCCTATTACACCCTAATAAGTGTAAAGTCTAGGCTTCTAAAGGGGCATGGGCATCTAAGGAGAAGGATCCCCTACGATGGGAACACCCTCCTTACAATGGCGACTCCACTAGGGACTTAGAGGTTACAAGATTAATTCTTAGTGATGGTCCAAGGTTTCAAACACTAGGTTGCCTATGGGTTGTAACGAGAATTAACTTGGATAATCTCCACTCAGAGAGCGAGACTTAAACGCATAATATCTTCCTTTTGCACAAAAGTAGAAACAAAACAAGCAACATTGCATCATGCATAATCATAACGCACTTTAATCTTTGGGGATTGGCTCATTGTCTAGGGGTTGCTAACACTAGACTTCTATCCCAAAATCAATAACAATCATCCCACCCATATCGCCAACAAAATGTTGGGTGAGCGATGCCATGAGTCAACACGTTGAGTGATTTATTTGTGCATCGTTTCTTAAGATAAGGTACCTTTGGACACCCAAGCCTTTAACCTAAGAATTACATTGTGTGTATCTTGGCTTATGGTATGCTTATGTGATTATGTGACTATATGCAACGTGTTAGGATAGCTTTTTCTCTTTTTTTAGTTTTGTTTAGGTTCCCAATTACAAAGTTTTCTCTTTGTAATTTTGAGTTATATTCGAAGGGTAACGTAAAAAACAAAGTAAAAAAAAATGACAAATATAAAAAAAAAGCTCGAATAAAAAAATTTTACGAGCAGGTGGCGCGTGCAAATTATTGAGTTGCGCTACCCCGACCAGCGCAAGTGACTCGGATGCGCGCAACCTAGTTACTTGCTTGCGCCTACTATTACGAGCCATTTTGATTTTTCGAAAAATAAATTGGCTCGTTCAAAAAATATCTTCATTGAAGAATTGTTTAAAGGTGATGTTATCCGTTTGAATATATCTGGTGTTTTTTGCTCTTCTTTTTGTCTTCTAAACAAGTGTATCAAATTACTTATCCTTTCGTAATTCTTTTAGGGTCGGTTTTAAAGCTTGGTAACGAAGACTCTCGGGCACTCTTATTCTACGTTTACAATCAAACAATCCACCCCTTCTAATTAGCCTTCCCTTGACAACTAGTGCTAGTCAAAAAACAATGTCGACCATTGAAGAACTTCAAGAAGAGATTCCGCGTTTGAGAGAAGAAAAGGCTCAAGAAGCCGAGAAGAAAAGAATTAAGAAACTCGAAAAGGCTGAAAAGAAAAATGATGAAACTTTATCCTTGCAACAAAAGATGGAACAATTGTCCATCAAAGAAAAGTCGTTGGAGAAGCTAGTTCTTCGTTCTACAATGGGGAACAAGTACTTCCATGTAGCTAAGTTTTCTCCTCCCGCAGGACTTGCTTTACCGGAAAAGTTCGTAGCTACGGACTTGCTAATATCTAAGGTGACCAATAATCCATAAAACCATTTAATGTGTTTTACTAGCATCATGGCATTAAAGGGGGTTGATCCTAAGCTTTATGCTTTGACTTTCCCTTTATCTCTAGACCCAACCGCAAGAGAGTGGTACTATGAGCTAGATCCAAAATTCAAAACAACGTGGGAAGATGTAGTTTCAGCTTTCATTACCAATATGAGAGTAACGTAGAGTTCAAATCGACTCTATGTGAACTTGAAATGCTTAAGCAAGGCGATGATGAAGGTTTCCTTGCTTTCTATTGTAGATGGCGAGAAAAGGCAGCTCACCTTGCCCAAAGGCCACCTGTACTCGAGTTAGTAAAAAAATTCATTAACAATTGTCATGAAAAGTACAACAAGAATCTACGTTACCTTGGTTTAGATACATTTCAAAAAGTCTAATATGGTTCTACTAGGATTGAAGATGATCTTGCTAAAGAAAAAGCAAACAAACCTTATCATCATCAACCTAAGAATAACAACAAAGAGGGGAATGATAATACCTCATCCTCTATTAATGTATTTGCGACATTCACGCAATATAATAATAGGAATCAATATAACAGTAATAATCCTCGAAGGAGATGGACAAAAGAAAGAAAATTTACACCATTTCCTGTGAGCTACAAATAATTATTAGAAAAATTGAGCGAAAAAGATCTACTTGCAACAATAGGGCCAACACTACCCACGCCACCAGAAAGAAGGTACATTCAATGGGATGACAGTTCTTATTGTGCTTATCATAGAGGCGTTGGGCATGATACTGAATGTTGCTACGTCCTAAAGCACAAAGTGCAAGCTCTAGTAGACGATGGGAGAATTCCCACGTCTTGACCTAACAACAATGTATCCCCATTAGGGGCATTTCACATTGATGAGGACCATATGGGAAGTGATACGTTCAATCCTTTGGACTATATCACACATATAGGGAAACCTCTAACCACAACACTCATAGGGGAAACTGTTGAAGTGTGTGGGTTTTGGGACGAAGACTTTTAAGACTTATATGTCTCTAAGTATGCCGCCGTCCCACCTCCATCTTGTTTACAAAATGAGACAAATGAAGCGTTTGATTGGGATCATTTCTTGGGGAAGTCACAAGACTGATTGAATCTCTCCTTAGATGAACAATGGCATCAAGCATAACTCATGGAACATCTTGAAATGGAGGCACATTCAAAGCCTTTAAAAGAAAGTTAGTTGGCGAGTCCAACAACTAACCCAAATGAGATAGATCATATAACTCGTTGCGGGAGAGTTTATCAAACACGACAAAATGGATCTTCAACCACACAAAATCAAACTCAAGGTTAAGTACAAAAACCAATACTACCTCCACTTGAGGTGGAAGATCCATTGGTCAAATATCTTCGCCAATCCATGGAGAATGTTAGCATTCGGGAACTCCTAAGTAATTCTAAAGAACATAGGAATTCTCTTATGAATGCTCTAACGGCTTTATCTATAAGTACAGACACAACTCCTTAAGATCTCGTTAGCTTTCTTACTAGCGAGAAATCCAACAAATCAATCATTTTCACTAATGATGATTTGCCTTCAAAAGACACTACCCACAGCAATGCATTATACTTAACTGTAGGGGTGCAAGGGATACAATATCCCTCGTACATTGGTAGACAATGGGTGAGTTGTAAATGTGTGCCCATTTCAAATTGCAAAATATCTAGGCCTTAATCCAGAAAAAGATTTTCAATCAACAACAAAAAGCATTAGGGCCTATGACAACTCGAGGAGATTGGTGTGTGGAACTGTTAAGCTACCAATTACCACAGGCCCAATTCAAAAGATGGTTTAATTCCATGTCATGCACATTAAACCTTCTACTTGGACGACCTTTGATACACGAGCTTGGTGCAATACTATCCTCACTTCATTAAATGATTAGGTAGAACTATCAAGGTTATCCTATGACTATACATGCTTCTCCTCACAAAATAGCTATAAATGACCAATCACTTCTAGAAATAAACCATGAAAATGATGAAGAGGACATGTGGAGATTTGCCGCGGAGCCAATCTACATAATCGAAATTGACAAAAGCCTCGAAGAACCATCCAATCTTGATCCATATTCCACCCAGATAGTAAATAACATCTTGTGTAAGAGTAGTTACTTTCTTGGGATGCTTTTGGGAATAGGAATGAAAAAAATATCTTTTACTTCCTATCCCAAAGAAAAGTTTCTCTTTTGGATTGGGATACAAACCAACCAAAGAAGAACTAGACTCTCACGATGCTAAAAACAAAGCCTGTAGAGACAACAATAAGAAAGGGATAATCACTTTGCTCCCATCCTACCAACAAACCCTTAATGGACAATTCATTAGGCGGGAGAAGAATACCCATGTTATGACTTTCTAGAACCATTAGTTCTGGAATGAATCAAGAAGCCTAGATTTTAAAAATTTCACGATTGCTACTTCTTGAATAGCGATCTTGAAATCGTTGAATTAAATACCCAACCCCAGGGTGCTATGATAGGCAAGCATTCAACTTGCTATTTGGACTAGAGCAAAACCATGTTCCTACAATGACTAATAAGAATGCCATCCAAGATGAAGCTTTTGTCCTTACCTTGTTAATCATCCCTTCTAATGAAACCTTCGAGCATGGATGGAGGAAATCTTTCAAATGGACCAATCATAAAGGTGATAAACTAAAAATCGTCATAGGCGAAGGGAAGATGTTTGAAGAATCGGATGACGAGTTTAGTTTAGACTTTAAGGAAGCTGAAAATTTGAGCCTTCTGGCCATTACTAAATCTTTTTTTTCTAGTTCTAAGGACGAAGATCCCAAAAAGGATTATTCTCTTAATGTATTCTCTTTTGAATTCAATATTATGAGCTTTATTTTCAAGTATATGCCTTCTCTTGAATCTTTTGAATGCTATAACAATCAATGTGGTGAAGATGATAATATTAATAAATTTTTTGAATTAATGAATGAACGAGAACAGAAGAACCCTATAATTAATGAAACTAAAACAATCAATATAGGACCAATGAAAACAAAAAGGAAGACAAAATTGGCTTAACTTTAAATCCGAAAGAGCAATTGATCCTCATGTCGAAGCTCAAAGAATTTGAAGACGTGTTCACTTGGTCAGAAAAGGACATGCCTGGAATAGATAGGGAAATTGCGGAACATACCATTCCCTTGAACCCTACCTCTAAACTAGTAAAACAAAAACTTCGACAAATATAACCTGATGTCGCTTTGAAAATAAAAGAAGAAGTATAAAAGCAATTAGACGCAGGTTTCATTCGCGTATGTAATTTCCTGGAATGGGTAGCGAACATCGTCCTAGTCCCTAAAAAGAATGGATGAGTTCGCATGTGTGTCGACTTTAGGGACCTTAACAAGGCTAGCCCTAAAAACGACTTTCCTCTACCTCATATTGATATATGGGTAGATAATACGACCGAACATGCGATCTTATCCTTTATGGATGGATACGCAGGTTACAACCAAATTTTAATGGAAAAAGAAGAATATACCTCATATTGAAAAGGCGTGCTTTATCACCCCTTGGGGTAAATATTTCTACACAATCATGCCATTCAGTCTAAAAAATGCAGGACCTACGTACCAAAGAACGGCTACGTCTCTCTTGCATGATATGATGCATAAAGAAATAGAAGTGTATGTGGATGATATGATAGTAAAGTCTAAATATAGAATGGGACACATAAAAGTTTTTCACAAATTTTTCACTCGCATAAAAGAATGTAAAATGCAATTGAATCCACAAAAATGCGCCTTTTGGAGTAATTTCTGGTAATTTACTCGGATACGTAGTAAGCACTTGTTGTATTGAGATCGATCCCTCTAAAATAAAGGCAATCGTTGATATGCCACTTCTTCAAACGCAAAAAGAAATTAAAGGTTTTCTTGGCAAACTATATATTAGTCGGTTTATCAACAAATTGACTATGTCTTGTGAGCTAATATTTAAAAAATTAAAAAAAGAAAAAAAACATGAATGGGACGAACAATGCCGAAGGGCCTTTGAGAAAATGAATGATCGACTATCTCAAAAGTCCACCAGTTTTAGCACAACTAGTACCCAAACTACCTCTTAGGTTATATATCACGGTTACAGACACGGCCATAGGTGCCATGCTAGCCAAGAGGTAGAAAAAGTCGAGCATGCAATATACTACAAAAGTAAAAAATTCATTCAATATGAAACAAAATATAGCCCCTTGGAAAAAAACAAGTTTAGCATTAGTGTGGGCAACTAAAAAACTACGAAATTACATGCCACCACACACTACTCATGTGATTTCTCAACAAAATTCGATAAAGTATTTGTTTGAACAACCACCTATACAAGGGAGAATATCCAAGTGGTTGGTAATGTTGGCCGAATTTGAACTTAATGTTAGCCAAAAAATAAATACAAGGGAAATTAATTTTTGATTTTCTGTCCCAACATCCTATTCAAACAAGTCATGCAGAAACTACTCATCTTCCGAATGAAGAGACTCTCATGACGCAAGATGACAAATGGGTAATGTACTTCGACGTTGCATCCAATCAAAAAGGATGTGGCGTGGGAGTGTTATTCATAAGTCTAGAGGGAGCACATACTCCAATCTCTGTCAAACTTGACTTTGAGGTTACTAATAATGTCGCAGAATGTGAAGCGTGCATTATTGGATTTGAAGAAGCAACTAGCATAGGTGTGCAAAAATTAAAAGGTATATGGAAATTTTAGTTTGATTATAAATCATATACTTAAAAAATGGAAAATAAAGAACTCCACAATGATATTATACCAAGCACACCTAGAGCAACTCATCAAGCATTTTGAACATATTGATTTTAAATATCTCTAAGGGATGATAATCAATTTGCCAATGTGCTAGCAAAATTATCCTCAATGATCAACATCCCAGATCACTTAAATATGATGCCATTATGCATTGATAGAAGGGAAAAACTAGAATATTACAACGCGATAGAGGAAATAAATGACATCGAAGGAGATAATCCTTGGTATGATCATATCCTCCAATATAATACCCATGGCACATATCCTGAAAATACATCATCGAAAGACCAACAAGCCTTAAGAACACTCGCGGCCCAATATGGTCTATTAAATGGTTAATTATGCCAAAAATAATCTAATGGTCAAATCTTATTGTGGATAGACCAACCCGAATCCACGCGCCTTATACAGAACACTCACAAAGGTGTTTGTGGACCTCACACGAATAGAAAAATGCTTGTTAAAATAATTTCACAACAAGGGTACTATTGGTCCACTATGGAACATGATTGCATACAATATGTTAAAAAGTGTCTAGGGTGCCAAATGCTTGCTAACTTTCAAAACCTTCAACCATCCGAACTATATAGTCTCACATCCTCTTGGTCATTATTGACGTAATTAGTAAAATTTCTCCAACAGGAGCACAAGACGAGTACGTATTAGTAGCCATCGAGTACTTTCCCAAGTAGATTGAAGCTTCTTCTTACCTGAACATCACTTCTAAACGTGTCCAAAGTTTCTCGAACGAAACATATTTAGTAGATATGGTGTTCCACAAGAACTAATTAGTGATCAGGGATCTCATTTAAAAGCTGAAGTTGAGACCTTCTTAACTCGTTATAAAGTAAAACATCATCACTCATCTCCATATAGACCTTAAATGAATGGAGCTATAGAATTGGGAAATAAAAACATAACAGTCATCATTAAGAAAATGGCAGAGAATTATAAAGACTGGCCGAATAAACTACACTTTACACTATGGGGTTATAGAACGTCCATCCAAACAATAGGAGTAACTCTATACTCCTTTGTTTTTGGAATGGACGTAGTTCAACCAGTCGAACTAGAAATACCATCCCTACGCATAGTACTCGAGAGTAAGCTACCTAAAGCTGAATGGGTAAGAGCGAGGTATGAAGAGCTTTTATTCCTCGATGAACGACGATTAAGAGCTTTGCATCATGTACAATTCTATCAACGACGCATTGCGTGACATTTTAACAAAAGGGTACGACCTAGTGATATCGAAAAAGGTGACTTTTTACTAAAAGAGGCTAGGGGACCACGAACCGACCCAAGAGGGAAATTCAAACCTAATTAGATAGGACCCTACAACGTAATTGAAATTCTATTAGGAGGAGCTGTCTGATTAATGGATATTGAAGGTGATGAAATTCGCCAATTAATAAACATTAATCGACTTAAAAAAATTACATATGAAATCCGGATAAACTCGTTCATTCATTAAATAAATAATTTTTTAGCATTGAATTAAAAGATCTTAAGTCTTACGCACTTTACCGAAAAACACAGTAAATTTCATAACACTTGGGGGGGGTAATTTAAAAATAAAACATAGACCATTCAAGTGTTCAAATTTTTTCGAACATCGAGAAAAACTCTTCACACTTAAGGGGGTAATAATTCGAATAAAAAATTTTAAACACTCGTAGCACAAGTGTCACGCGCAACTTAAACAATTACGTGCGGATTACACACCCAACAGAATAAGTTGTGCTTGACGAGCTCGCGCAACTTTAGACGTTGGGCGCGCCACCTGATGATGAACTACAAAGTCAGTATTTTTACGCTTGAATAAAGTTGCGATTTTTACTTGCGATAAAAAAGAGAGCGTTTCTCAAAAATAACATATGCTCGGAAAATAAAAATTAAACTTTGATTTATGTTGTTAAAAAAAGTTTGATTAATTTTTTATTTAATTTTTACATAAGTGATTGATGAAAAATATAAAAAATAATAATAAATAAATATTGCAAAGAACTACGCAAAAACTTAATTTCGTAATACGAATACATAGACAATCTTTATGATTCAGTCATATAAAAAAATATAAAGCTCATTTTATTCCATTCAAAATTCAAAACAACCAAGAGACATTATTGAACTAGATAATAAATTAAATTAAAAAAAAAAGCATAATAGTGATTACACTTTATTGGAATTAAACTAATAACAAATTGTGTAACACTCTAAGGTTTTACTATATCCTCGATTGTCACAGTCGACGGAGGAGTAGTTTCCATTGCAGTAGTTTCAGGACCCTTAGAGCTTTCCCCTTCACTCTTCTTCTTAACCCAAACATTGTTCTTCAATCTAGGAATTGGGGTCTTTTCAACTTGTTTTCCTTTTCCTTTAGCAATTGTTGGAGTCTTCTTGCGAGTATTTGCTGAAGGTTCTTTAATCCTTACCCCTTGTTGCGCAGGTTTAGAAACAGGCTTTTTATTTGGTTCCTTTGAACGAGCCTGGGGTGATGAGAAGTCTAATTTTCCTCTCACTCCTTTGTTTTGACCACTAGGAGGAGTAGTGGTGGCCGAATGCATCAATGGTTTGGGTGGATTGTGAGCTGAGGCAGCTTAATTTTGTTATCGAGCCTTGTTTAGTTCATCCTTGTCTGTCGCATTCATCGAAGCCTTGTAGAAGGAAGATAACACAAAACTCACTGTAGGATTTTGCACTACCCACCTAGGAAGACATGACCAATATTTCATCCAGCGAGGAATTCGTTCGGAGTTTTAAAATCACATCTTTAGGGGCATCACAATCTTGACGGGGGATAATTTGTTTCATTTTGTATTGTCTCATCACCCTGCAAGGAAAGATGTAAGTAGTACTAGATAGGCCTAAAAGCCTAATATAGGGACAATTACAAATATTCCCAACCGTACTACTTATGTTCCACCAAGGAATCGCAAAGCGTATGTTAGGAATCCCCAGAAAAACAATGTCCATTCTTCTTCATTCTTGTATTTGTAGAGAATTCGACGTCCTGGGAATGTCCTCATGCCATTAGCCTCAAGATTTTGTGGCTGATCAACAATTCGCAAACGCTTCATGAGCAAAATCTGAAAAAAAGAGAAGAAAATTAATTTGCGACATACGTGTAATAGAATTGGACTTCCCGTGAAACCATTCTCGTTAAGGTCTCCTCTAAGGCGATTCAAGCATAGAACGGTTTCCGCCAAAGCTAAAGGAGCAGGTGAATGACAACCCTATTTGCTCTACTATGGACACCATGGAATAATCTCCTTACTCTTTACCTATCCTAACTAAACAATTGACAACTAGACAATAACATAAAGCACGAATCTTAAAACGTTATTTAGTCAAGTTGTCAAGAGGGGCGATGAAATGTTGTAGACACCTAAAAATGTCTCCCCAAAACCAAACCCGTTGATGAACATCTTTCACCGCCATTATTGGTCGAGTTGAGTATTTAATCTTTGGAGTAGTTAAATCCATGTTCTATCCAACATATTTCATGAACCAATCCAATTTCTAGCTCATTTCCCTAAACCATAACCTATTTTCCACTTTTCGTGTCCACATCGCAAAACTGAGAGAAACTGATTTTATGGCTACACAATTTTCATCCAATTATTATTTTTTTGGATAGACCTTTTAATAAGATTTCCAACCATATATCATAAGCCCAATTCCTAGCTATAACGAAAAAGATATGAGCAAAACACTAAACTCGGCCTAAAACCGACACCCTTCCACTAAAACGACCATATCTTAAAATATACAAATAATTTTCACTTGATTTTAATTGGGTTGGAAAGTAGACTTGATAAGATTTCCAATGATATATTATATGTTTTATTCCGAATTACGGATCAAAAGTTATGATTATTTTAAAAAAACGGGTAAAAAACTGAAATTACCGCGTAACAGCAAAAATGCCGCGACGCGGCAAAAGCTGACGTGTCACGGGACTTATTCCCGTGACACGGTGCCCATTTTTGTAATTTTGATCAATTTTCCCCCGTGTCACGGGATTTTGCACCGTGTCACGGTGCAATTTCCCGTGTCACGGTGCCCATTCCGTGACACGGGAATATTCCGTGTAATTTCCGCGTACTTTTTACACCGTAACACGGCATACTGCACTGTGCCACGGTGGACAATGCTGTGTCAAGACATTTCTTCCCGTGTCACGGTGCACATCGCGTGCCACAGGATTGCTCCGTGTTTTCTCCGCGTAATCCCTAAACGCGTTTTCACTTCCCGTAACCTAAATATTTCCCATGTCACGCAAATTTGTACCGTGTCACGGGAAATTATCCCGTCTGACGGTGGGATTTCCCGTGTCACAGTTCATTTTTCCGTGTTGCGGGATACTTTTTTAGGGTTTTTATCATTTTAGGGTTCCGTGTGCTCCCTCAACACATTTTCCCTATAAATAGGACCCCCCTTTCTGCAGTTCGGGGCACCAATAATCATTCTCTCTCACCTTACACCAAAAATCATTCTCTTCTCCATCTTTAACCTAATTTCTAGCCTTGTTATTCTTCCATAATAATTCCCCTAAGCACTCCAAGGAGTCTATACTTAACCCGAGGTTCCGTCCTTAAACCAAGGCGTGAAGGGTACAAATAACTGAGGGTTTGGACCAAATTAACTCTACTTTTTATTTAATTTAATTTAATAATTTTAATTTGATTAATATTTTTATTGAAGTTACTAACAGTTTATTCATGATGTAGCAAATTAAAGGAACGCGCGGAATGTGAGTAATTAATTAATTTAATTATTCTAATTTTATTTTAATATCGCTAGCATCATGATTAGGTTATTTTATATTTGATTTGACTTACAATATTATTGTTAAATTGCTTCCAATATTAATGGTAATTCTATTATTTTTATGATCACCATATTGCATGTTAAAGGGAATATGTAATTGAAAATCACGCCTAATAAGATAATTTGGACAACTGGCTTAGGTTCCTTTTTAATCTTGTTGTTAATTTAAATGATCACTAATATTTTAGAATTTATGTTGCATTAATATTCAACCAATTTAGCTTAATAATAGTTTGGAACGAATTGAATGTTTTGTTTGTATGCCTTTGAGATCGCAGGAATCACTTTTCACTATAAGAATCGAGTAGAGGCCAATACGGGCGAATGTGACTCCATGACTCACTTCGTACCATCATTCCCGATCCTCCGTTCGTGGTTCCGAACCATAGGGAGTTAGTAATCTCATGGATTATGAATGGGGTGTAACCTTCACGGGTCAATCGTTGTTGCCTTCGTTGTCCCTTTATCGTGGTTGCCTTTTATGATCCGTGAACGGTTTACAAGTTTCTTAAAAACTTGTTAGCGGCTCCCTACTTTCCTTGTCCCTAATCGTATTATGTCACTTCCCACTTCCTATGATTGCCAAGCATATTAACAACATGCTTTTACGTAGGCGCACTTCGAGCGACGCCTACAAATGTTCAATAAAATGAATTAAATCCACGCCTTGTTCTTTTCCAATGTTAGCCATATAATTGTCATTCAGACCAAAAAATCTTTGAAATACAGGTTTGGGATCTGACAAGTTAGGGGCATATGTCACGGGGAGAGTATTCGCATGGAAGCCTAGTAGAACCTCAAACTCGCCAGGTAATGGGATAATTTAATCCCCTTTGAAAAGAAAAAGATGGTGGTTCCAGTCCTAATGATAGATAACGGCATAAAGAAAATCAAAGTTTTAACTAGTTTCATATAACTCAATAGAGGGTCAAGGTGGTATACTTTGAAGACTAGTTTATCCTCTGTTGAAAGTGATGTAACCCATTGCTTCAAGCATTTTCAAAGGTTTTTACCATTGTTCAATATGTAAAAAAAATATAGAGGGAAAGAATTTAGAGAGTTTAATTCTTTTTAATTCTTTATAGGACTACTAAAGAATGAATGCTAGATGATCAAAAGGCTACATAAAACCACGTTAAAATAGACCCACAAGGGGGCAAAATTTTTGCAATTTTCTCTCAAAGGAAAGTTCACCTGCAGGTGGTGCGTGCAACTCACGAGTTGCGGGCACCTGCCGCGCGCAACCAATTGACATGCGCGAGACAGCCGCGCACATCTTCTTCAGTTGCGCGCGTCTAGTCTGTCGCGACATGTTGGTTAGATTTATTTCCATATTTTGAACTACATAATCATGGGTGTAGACACCTAAAAATGTCTCCCCAAAACCAAACCCGATGATGAACAACCTTTCACCGCCGTTATTGGTCGGGCTAAGTATATAATCTTTGGAGTGCTTAAATCCATATTTCCATTTCATAAAACAACCCAATTCCTAGCCTATATTCCCAAACCATAACTTATTTTCCACTTTTCGTGCCTTTAAACCCAAAATAATTCATTTCATGTCCTTTAAAATCATTCGTTTTGTGTCCTTTTTATAAAAATGTTAAGTCCAGTTTCTTTTGGTTTATAATCTAGGTCCAGTTATTCAATAGTTGGATGGAGCTGGAAAAGAGTTTTTGAACAATATAGTATAAGCCCAAATCCGAGTCATAACGAATAAGTTATGACAAAAATACTAAACTGAGCCAAAACCGGACCTAAACCCACCTTACCTACGACCCAATGATCATGTGGAGGGTCCAAAAGCTTTAATATTATTTCTAAACCAATTAAGATTAATTGGAAACTTCTATAAGTTTCTAAAATATCTTAATCATCCTTTTTGAAAAGATAAGATTAAAGATTTTGAAATTCAATAAAACATTTCAATTTGAAAATCAATATTTCTATCCGAATTGAAAGACATTCAAAGATAGTGAGATTTGATTTTCGTTCCTCGTATTATTTATCCAAATTTTAGATGGTTATATATCTCTTGAAATTATCTTTCCAATGATATATTATAATATCAATTCCGAGTTGTATATAACGAATAAGATATGAATAAAATATCAAAATCTATCCAAAACAGACACTGTCTTACTATTTCGGCCATATATTTTATTCTACAAAATATTTTAATATAATTCTAATTGGGTTATAAATAAAAATTCAAGAGATTTCCAAATTATCTTATTTATGTTATTCCGATTTCTAGATCAAAAGATATGACAAAAAAATGCACCGCCAAAACTGCTGTCTATTGCAAGAGTATTATTCCGATTCAAATTCTTATCTTTTCTTGATTCTTAGACGCTCTTTTTTCCCTATAAAAAGAGGTCATATCTCCCCTTTTTCAATCATCTACAAGTTTGATCATCAAATCATTCTCTTCTCTTCTCTCTCTCATATTCTAAGCCTTAAACTTATATTCTTAATTACATTAATACTTCCCCTAAGCACTCAAAGGAGTCCATACTTAACCCGAGGTTCTGTCCTTAAACCAAGGCGTGAAAATTATAATTGACTGAGGGTTTGGAACAAATAAACTCTACTTTTAATTTAATTTCAATTTGATTTATATTTTTATTGAAGTTACTAACAGTTTATTCATGATGTAGCAATTCAAGGAAATGCAAAAAGTGAGTAATTAATCACTTAGTTACTCTTATATTTATTCTTGTTGCTAGTATCATGATTAGCTTTGTTTATCTTTGATTTGACTAACAATTTATTGTTAAATTGCTTCCAATATTAATTTTGAATCTATTACTTTATTATGATCACCATATTGCATATGTTAAAGGGAATATGCAATTGAATATCACGCCTAATAAGATAATTTGTACAACCGGTTTAGGTTCATTTTCAATCTTGTTTTTTAAATCAAGTGATCACAATATTTTAGAATTATATGTTGCATTAATATTTAACCAATTAATCCTAATAATAGTTTGGAGCAAATTGAATATCTTTGTTGGCATGCCTTTAAGATCGCAGGAATCACTTTTTACTATAAGAATCGAGTAGAGGCCAATACGGGCGAATGTGACTCCATGAATCACTTAGTACCATCATCCCCGATCCTCCTTTTGTGGTTTCGAACCATATGGAGTTAGTAATCTCATGTATAATGAATGTGTGTAACCTTCACAGGTCAATCATTGTTGCCTATCGTTGTCCCTTTTCGTGCTTGCCTTATAATGATCCGTGAAAGATTTACAAGCTCCTTAAAATTTTGTTGGCGGCTCCTTTCTTTCCTAGTCCCTTATAGTTGTCGCTATCATATATGTTAATTCCCAGTTCCTACGAGTGTCAAGCATATTCACAACATGCTTTACATAGACGCACTTCAAACAACGCCTACAATTTGGCGACTCCACTAGGGAGGATTCTTTGTTATTTATCGATTTGAGTGATCGGTATTTAATTGAAATGAGTGGATGAGGCTTGAAAGGTTATTGTGTTGTATTCCTGGGATTTAATTGGCATTGTCACATATGCATATGCATTTTAGCTTGTCTATTTTGCCACAATAGTACGTGTTCTACGTATGTGGCTAGCCCGGGGGATTTAAGCTCTATCAACCCGAAAACGCTCATGGCAATAAGGGTTCATCCGAGTTTTTAAATCCACCCAAACCATGGAGTCGAGTTTAATTTCATCACAAACTCGCGGAGTAGCCTGTTGGCATACAACCTCAAGGGAGACTGCCTTGCTAACGCGTCCAAACTCTTAACCATGGTTCCCTTTTACACCCAAAAGCTTGACCATTGTCGAACATAGAACTTGACTTTAGGTTGCGAACTTTATTGCATCATTCATGACAATGTGCTTATATGTGAATATTTTATTTGAATTTTTATTTAATTATTTTTTTCTCTTATCAAACCCTTTTTCTTATTATTAGTGTCGAGCCAAAGATTTTTTTTTTTTTAATCTTTGAGTCACTCGGATTTTTATTCACATATACTGCAACAAAGTCAACCTGTTTTTGTCATATCCAGAATTCTATAAAATGTTAAATGTCGTGCAACCTATGGATCAATAGCCCCGAGTTTTATCTTTCATTTGGAGTTGGTTTTGTCCCAATTAGAGTCACATATCAAAAGTTATAACCAATATACTACAACTTGTCCAGTTTAGGTGTCTCTTTAGCGTCAACTTTCTTTTTAAATTTTTTTTGTTATATATTTTCGTGTCAAGCTAGTCTTAGCCAAGTCTTTTAATTCGTCAACTCTTATAACATAGGATTATAGATTTTTATTTATTTATTATTATTTTTTTATATCCATGAGCCCTAACAATTCTAGAATTCTAGTCCTCTTCCTAGTTTCTTGTGATTTTTTGTGCTAACCTTAACATATGTTCTTTGTCGTTGATTGTTGTTGACCTTATTTATGACTAACAATTTCCTATCGATCATTTTCACCTAGTAAATAGCATAAACAATAAAATTGGACAAAATTAATCAAGTTAGTTTGTCTTTTAGTCTTCCGTGCTATTTGGTCCTTTCGTCCTTTGTTTTTTCACAACGTCCTCATGTCTAGCCACGCGATCATACCACGAGTCTTATAAATTCACCTAATCACACATGATGAGTTGTTGCACACACTTTGTCTTCGAGTAATGCACTATTTTGTTTATGATCGTACATTGGGACCATGCATGCATCGTTTTCCGTTGTAATAGGAATGAGTGGAGTATTTCTCATAGATTTTGAAAATTCTTTCATTCACTATTCCTTTCCAATCCGAGTATTGAGTCAATGCAAAATGTGAGCTCATTTTGTTCAATTGTACTCGAGTTCAAGAATCACTAGGCAAGAGTTGGAAGAATAAGGGAACGTCATTCCTTCCTTCTTTTCTTCAAATCAAAGCATCAACAATAGTAAATTTCATGTACCCCCCTTGAGGTAACAAGTAATTCATAAGAAACCATGAAGATGAAGCACAAGACAAGTTTTCCATACAAGATTTGATGTTGTATCTTTCTTTGAATTAACCCTTTCCCCCTAATAAGTCTAGCATAGGTTTTTCTTATCCTTACGTGTATGTACTATATTCCATCTATGAGCATTTTAATTCCTTTATATCTCAATCATGTATTATTTATGCCAAAAAAATAAATAAATAAATTAAAAAAAAATCAACTGCCAAATTAAATACAAGGTACACGAATAACTTGAGGCACCTTTGCAACCCTGTCATTCCCTATTAACCATTCAACAACATATCCATTTCTTCGTCATCCACTTTGAGCCTCTTCTAACAATTGACCTTATTTATTAAACCTACATTCACTTAACCCTATGATGGGAAGGGGTGCAATTTGTGTAACATTCATAAAGCAAGTTAAATAAAAAAAGTTAAAAAAAAAAAGAATAAGTACAAAAAAATAATAAAAATAATGTCTAAAGGCAAGTGTTCCAATGTCTTCAATATAAAAACGTCTCAAATTGCGTCTCTCATTGAGTGCTTGGTACCGTGCCTGAGAAACATGAATGCAAAGTGAGTGATGGACCGCATAATCTGAGATTGCCTACATTGATTCAAAAGAATGAAAAAAAGAAAAGAGATTTAAAACAAAAAAATATATGAAAAATAAAACTTGCAAAGTCCAATACATAATTGCGTATCTTGGGGGCTTCTCTCGGGTCTTGAGCCTTTCACCCCTTTCTTCCTTAAACCATCAGCTTAACCATTACAGCCCTTGACAGATCTCTTTGAGGTGTACACATACTTGTGCAAAGTTCGACTAGAGCTACGTTAGGCCTGATTCCTAACGGATACGTAGGCAAACTCACATCGAGGTGTGGCCACATTCACATTCATATTCAAATCTATGCATGATCGAGTCAAAGAATATCCAATTCTTACCCTTACCCATTTAGAGCTAGAATTGGGGGCTTGAGCCTACATCACATTAGCTTAACCAGCCTAAATAGTCATCATCTTTGACTCTTTTCACATATATTTCCATCACCATAACCTTTGCAACCAGCCTTAGTATCACATTCACACACTTCACTCACACATCCATATCCATATCGTCCTTTCCTTTAAGAACCCTTTTTCATGAAATCTTGTTTCAACACTATGCATACTTCAACTTCTTTCAAGACAACTTTCATTAAAAGAAAGATTCTATACTTGCTTAGCATCCTGACATGAGCAATGTTCATTGTTTCACGCATCGCATAATGTGCTGAGCAACATTTATATATCAATGATTTTTAATCATATAAAAAATATCATGCTTAGCTCCTTTACCTAAGCAACATTCATTATGCAATACTCAATAATCACTTCATCTATATAGTGCTTAACTTCAAGAACTATGTGACGTTCAAGATCGTTTCTTTACACCATATATGATGCTTAACTCCATTACCTAAATTCATTCATCTATTGTGTCACATGATGTAATTGTTCTTAGCCTCCTGGCCTAAGGACATGCATTATGCATACATTATTTTCAAGACAAGCAATTCAATACATACGATTCACTTCGTCTTACTCAACGAGGAAGTTTAAAACTTCTTCCTTTTTCATGTCTTTTCTTGTAAGGAAGTTCAAAAAACTTTTTCAAAATTTTCTCATCGAGGGAAGTTCGAAAACAAAAAATCATTTTTCACGTCTTTCTTTTTCGGGAGACAATCGGTACCTTCCACTCATCTCATGAAAAAAATGATGGAAAATTTTTTCTTTTGTATTTTATGTTGCTTGTGTTTGCATACACACACCATATACACACACAACCACAAGTTATACACATGTCATGTCATGTCAAGTCAAGCTTGGTCAAGTCAGTTCGTCAAGTCAATCATAGTTTATACGAGTCCCTTGGCAAATTTTATTTTGCAGGTCTCAATTGCAGCCCACGTCCGGGGACCAGCGGACCGTCTACAGCCCTTGTTCGGGGATAAGAGAACCATTTACAGCCCACGTTATGGGACAAGCGACCCATCTACAGCCCACGTCCGGGGACAAGCAGACCATCTATAACCCACGTCCGGGGACAAGCGCACCATCTATAGACCACGTTCAGGGATAATAGGACCATCTACAACACACGTTTAGGGACAAGCAAACCAATTACATCCCACGTTCGGGGACAAGCAAACCTTCTATAGCCCACGTTCGAGGATAATCGAACCAACTACAACCCACGTTCGAGGACAAACGAACCAACTACAGCCCACGTCTGGTGAAAATCGAACCACCATCATTTCATGGCGCAAGGTTCTCGATACAAAGAGACTTTCAATCTCATCATTAGACAAATCTTTCCTCAAGCATGGAAAGTGTCATCTGGTAAATTTCTTCAATTGCCATATTCATATGTCGACTTTCCTCAAGCATGGAAATTATCATCCGATAGATTTATTCAAACATAGAAAGTTACCAAAATCATCAGTCGACTTTCCTCAGGCATGGAAATTATCTCAACAAAACGTCATTCGGTGGATTCCTTCAAGCATAGGAAGCTACCAACTCATTTTTCATCGATACATTGGTGTTAAATAAGCATTCTATTTCTTTACTCTTTTATCAATAGAACAAATTTTTTTCTGCAGGTATCGGCATATGAAGAGTAATTTAGGATCGCAAAACGTGTTAAATCATTCTTAGTCCCTATCGACTACTTTTATTATCATTTTTGAAAATGAAATTTCTACAAACTCGGTCAAAGTGGGGGCGTCTGTAAACACCTAAAAATGTCTCCCCAAAATCAAACCCGATGTTGAACAACCTTTCACCACCGTTATTGGTCGGGCTGAGTATTTAATCTTTGGAGTACTTAAATCCATATTTCCATTTCATAAACCCACCCAATTCCTAGCCCATTTTTCCCAAACCATAACCTATTCTCCTCTTTTTGTGCCTTTAAACCCAAAATAATTCATTTCATGTCCTTTAAAATCATTCATTTCGTGTCCTTTTTATAAAAACATTTAGTCCAGATTGTTTTTGTCCATAATCTGGGTCCAATTATTGAATAGTTGGATGGGGCTTGAAAAGAGTTTTCCAAAAATATATTATAAGTCCAAATCCGAGTTATAACGAATAAGTTATGACCAAAATATAGGAGATTATAGGTACTACGCAGAGGAAATAAACATGAATCATATTCATACAGTACCTAATCCCAAGATCTAATGCATAACACATACAAAACATATAATTGTACCTTTGATGCGTGATTCCACATGCGATTGAGCAAGAACAATGGGAGTTAAAGAACCTCAAGCGTAATTCCTCTACTTGTTCCATGGGCACAGATTAAGACCTCCACTAATGCTATTTGGTTGCAATTGAACCGTTCAATTGACCTTCTACGGAGAAGAGTGAGCAACTAACCACCATGAACCACCACAAACCACCACACGCGCAACCAAGGGTGGTCGGTCGTACGGACGTGGGGAGGAGAGAGATAGCCGTGAAATAGAACGAGTAATTAGGGTTTTGGGATTGGTTGCCTTGATGTCAAAATACACTGTGTGTGAATTATGAATTCGTCATGCAACCCTAGGCATGGAACTTATTATAGATCCCATCTCTAAATAAGAGCCCATATCAAAATCCCAAAACCTAATTCTCATCCAACTATGCAAGCGTAATCCATTTCATGATTAGTTAAATTCTCATGAGGCCCATTAATGGGCCTCTAACTTGCTTAACTCAATGCCCTTGTGTGTGACCTCATAGGATCCATTCTAGTAGGCTTTGGACTATTTTACTAGTCAAAAGATCATCTTTCATGGTCTAGCAACAGATGATGACTCCCCAAGAGAACATACTTATTATCTTTATAATAGTGATCCTTGATATATCTAGTATTGCACTTATCAAAGAAACAATTCCTTTATAAAATACTAAATTGAGCCCAAACCAAACCTTAGCCCACCTTACCTACGACCCAATGATCATGTGAAGGGTCCAAAAGCTTTAATTTCATTTGTAAAAAAATTAGGATTAATGGGAAACTTCTATGAGTTTCTAAAAATATCTTAATTGTCCTTTTTGAAAAGATAAGATTAGAGTTTGAAATTGAATAAAACTTTTCTTTTTAAAAATCCTATTTCTATCCGAATTGAATGATGTTCAAAGATAGTGAAATATGATTTTCGAGCCTCGTATTTTTTATCCAAAATTTAGATGGTTTGATATCTTTTGAAATTATCTTTCAATGATTTATTATAATACTAATTTCTAGCTATAACGAAAAATATATGAATAAAATATCAAACTCTATCCAAAACTGACACCGTTCAACTATTTCGGCCATATAATTTATTCTACAAAATATTTTAATCTAATTCCAATTGGGTTAGAAATTTACTGCAAGTGCTTTCCAAAGTTATCTTATTTATTTTATTCCAATTTCTAGATCAAAAGTTATGATAAAAACAAGCACCGCTAAAACTGCTATCTATCGCAAGAGAATTATTCCGATTCGAATTCTTATCTTTTCTTGATTCTTCGACCTTCTTTTTTCTTATAACTAGAGGTCACATCACCTCTTTTTCAATCATCAACAAGCTTGGTCATCAAATCATTCTCTTCTCTTCTCTCTCTCTCATATTCTAAGCCATAAACCTATATTCTTAATTACATTGATACTTCCCCTAAGCACTTCAAGGAGTCCATACTTAACCTGAGATTCTGTCCTTAAACCAAGGCGTGAAAGTTATAATTAAATAAGGGTTTGGACCAAATAAACTCTACTTTTAATTTAATTTCCATTTGATTTATATATTTATTGAAGTTACTAACATTTTATTCATGATGTAGAAATTCAAGGAAACGCGAAAAGTGAGTAATAAATCACTTAATTACTCTTATATTTATTCTTGTTGCTATTATCATGATTAGCTTTATTTATATTTTATTTGACTAACAATTTATTGTTAAATTTCTTCCAATATTAATGGTGATTATATTAAATTATTTTGATCACCATATTGCATGTTAAAGGGAATATGTAATTGAAAATCACACCTAATAAGATAATTTGGGCAACCGGCTTAGGTTCCTTTTTAATCTTGTTGTTAAATCAAGTGATCACGATATTTTAGAATTATATGTTGCATTAATATTCAACTAATTTATCCTAATAATAGTTTGGAGCAAATTGAATATCTTTGTTTGCATGCCTTTAAGATCGCAGGAATCACTTTTCACTTTAAGAATCGAGTAGAGGCCTATACGGGCGAATGTGACTCCATGACTCACTGAGTACCATCATCCCCGATCCTCCTTTCGTGGTTCCTAACAATATGGAGTTAGTAATATCCTGGATTATGAATGGGTTGTAACCTTCATGGGTCAATCGTTGTTGCCTACTGTTGTCCCTTTTCGTGGTTTCCTTATAATGATCCGTGAATGGTTTACAAGTTCCTTAAAAACTTGTTGGCGGCTCCCTTCTTTCCTTTGTACCTAATCGTTGTCCCTATCGTATATCTCAACTCCCATTTCCTACGAGTGCCAAGCATATTCACAACATGCTTTATGTAGACGAACTTCGAACGACGCCTAAAACGGGATATCGACGAAATCTTATGACTAATCATACGCTAGACTTTGTTAACTCTTGTGTCCTTTTTTTATGATTACTTTTATTCCCTTCTAATTTCTTTTTTATTTTCCTTTTCTTTCTTTTTTCCGTACTTTTCTCTTTTCTTTTCTCGTTCTCCTTTCTTTGTTTCTTTTTTGTTATTTTTTCGAGGGGGGTAAGTCGGGAACCCTTTCCCCCCAAACCAAAAAAATAAAATAAAGACATATATACAAAATATGTGTGTCATATGTAACACAAAAAACGATAATAAAAATATATGTATAGTGTTTCCAAAAAAAAAGAGATGAAAAAATACAAAGGAAGTCAGGATGCTTGGCGTCTCCCGGACGGCTTCTATACACCCTGCACAGTCCAAACAAAGATTAATACACAAATTGTGTAATAACTTTGATGAACGAAAAAGAAATAAACTCATCGCAACCATCCGATGATCACGACATGATAAAGCCACGAGGGCTCTCCGATAAGCAGCTCGGAAAGTACTCATACAAAATAAACCTACCGACTCAACTCTCTCAAGAATAAACGGTATGTCCTCCTTCTCCGCTTCTGGGAGAATCTCACGAATTACTGATCCAAAAGCATCGGTATATGTGATCTCCGTCGTAGGAGGCACCCAACAACCTAGCTTGACTTGCTAAAAATGCAATAAAAGAGTCAAGGTTCCGAAAATAAAGAATAAATAAAAGACAAATATACGGTAAAATACTAACCGGAACAAAAGCTAGGAAAAGAGTCAGCCTTGATGCGATGAAAATCTAATAGGATGCATCCGGCAACACGAGCTGCTCCGCTAGATACTCAAGAATCACCTGAGCTCGGTTCTCGATAGATAACAAATCCAGACGCAACATCCGGATTAGAGGATCCGCAGGAACTAAAGGCTCCTTGGATGAAGTATTCCAAAGACCACGCTCGGCAAAAAACCAATTGTTTGTCCTTTGGAGCACTAGATGTCCCTGATAAAGGACCCAAAAACGGCAATGAATCATGCTAGGCCAGACAGTTTCAGGGACTCTGATGATCAGACTCCAAGGACGGAGATTAATCTACAAAACACAACCACATAAAAATCATCAAAAAATAAAAAAATCTAAAAAAAAGATGCACATGTGTTGTTGAAGTACTAACCGGGGCAGAGTCGCTGACAGGGTAAAGTCGTATCCCCTTAAACAAAAGTAATTCCTAAATCCTCTAACTAGTCTTTCTATTTATAATTAATTAATATAATCTAGATTATAAAGTAACCAAAATATAATAATCAAAGGAAACTAAACTACGAAGATTAACAATAAGGAGAAAACTAGGAATAAAAGGCCTAGGGTATAGTTTCACCAATAAATAATATTCAAGGGTAAAGCATAATAATCGACCATCAATGCATACATTAATCAGATCATAAAGGGCTTTCGCTACGTATTACAATCACACAATTAATCTACCGGTATTAAATCTCATCTCTCGAATCTCGACTTAACCATTTATAAATTAACCTGCCAATTGAAACTAGACCTAAACATTAATTCTCATATGTCGAATCTCGAATCAATATTGTTAAACTCATGCATAAAATATCTGCGCAAATCTAGTCACAGAGCATTAAATCAATCAATAGAAAATTAATCTTAGCATTGATAATTAACAACAATAAATTACCCCTTCATATTATTTATGGATCCCCACAAACCATAGAAATAAAACTACTCACAAATAAATAAAAATAAACTAATCGAAGCAATAAAACAAGACATGATCAAAGGAATAAAATAAATAACTAAGACTAAGAGAAAAGAAATTGTTACCAAAGAAATCTAGAATTAAGAATAAAGTTAAGAACGAAGTATATGAGAGAGAAACTAATCTAAAAGCTAAGTAGAGAGAGAAAATCTAAGAAATAATTAAGAAAAGACTAAACTTGCTTAACGGAAAAGTATTTATACTAAGCAAGAATCCTAAACTAAAACAAACTTAATCGCCGAAAATTAACTCCTTAAAATAACACTCGTCCGATCGGGCTAACGGCCGCCGGATCGGGCGCACCTTTTTCTCCGCTTACTCTTCTAAACAGCCACGCCCGATCGAGCTAGCAGCTCACCTGATCAGGCGTGCCTTTGGCCACGCACCAGCACACTCTCACGCCACGCCCGATTGAGCTAAGCTTGCCCGATCGGGCCTTTTCTTCACCTCGAGGCTTGGAACATCGATAAGGCTTATTTCTTCGGCCCAATCCGGATATCCACTTAGGGTCTTGATCATTCGGTCCAAATACCTCGGTATCCCTATTACCGAGCCCATAATCATCGGTTCGATGACTTTAACCGGTCTTGGGCTTCAAAGATGGTCGTGCTCCTCTAATTTCCGTAATTGGTCCATGAAAACCCGGGAAAATGTTCCAAAAGTGCAATTACCTACAAACTCAACCAAAACTACGAAAACACTAGAAAACACTAATTAGTAATAAAAGTGGCTCTAAAGAGCCAAAAACACTACCGATTATGACCAAGGGACGGGGTTAAAATACTATATAAAATAGACATATCAGTCGCCGAAAGGATCTTCTGGCGAAAGTCGCCGACTCAAGTGGATCGCTTCTTCTTAATCATGACCAGTCAATGGTCGATAGGAAAGCGAGCACCCCCGAGCATCCTGGGGACTAGGAAAGGCAGGTACGAATAACACCAATCCTATAAGAAACAAAAAATAATAAGGAAAAAATAAAAAAGGTGAGTGAAGGAAAATTTAAGGAATAAGCACGTACCTCAAGGTTAAGACCATGCCACATGAGCGAGATCCATGGCACCTCCGTATCTGCCGAGAAATCCATCACCCGGGTCGCCTTGCCCATAGCTGTAAGCATGCGGGCATACGACACCTTCACCCAACTCAAGTTACCTACATACCCCAAATAACTGAGGCAAATAAGTAACCCGATAGCGAAATGATCTATCCGATCACTAAAGATTGTGACGAAAAGAACGTGAACAATGTATATCCGATCAAGTTGCTCAGGTGTACACTGCCGATCAACCTCGTCAGCCGAAAACTCATCAGCATGAACCAAGTATGGACAAGACTGCGCGTACATCTGAACAGTCGCCGCAAAACAATCCCGCACGAGGTCATGCTATCTCTCGTTTGACCCCTTAATGATTTATATAGCTACGGGCTCACCTCCAAAACGAAAACCCGTATTCATAGAGAAATCATAAGGGGTAATCGTCATCTCTCCCCATGGAAAGTGAAAAGTGTTGGTGGAATCCCACCAAAACTCCAGCAATCCACAAAGGAAAGCTGACGACGCAAGCTGACTTGAAAAATCCCGAAGAGCCGCCAGCTTTAGGCTGATTCCCGAAAGCTCCACAATCTCCTGTACCACCTCGGGTAAACTCTCAAATGGCCTCGCAAGTCACTAGAGCCGTATAGACGCATGCTAAGCTCACTGTAAAAAAGAGCACAAAAAAGTTAAAATATGGTTACAGCTTGTTTCAAAGAACAGGAGAAAAGACGAAAAAAATGGAGGCGTAAGGGACTCACAATGCCGCGCCAATGCTTGATCGAGACGTGATGGTTTGGGTCCCACTTAAGGACCCTAGGGTCCCAGTTGGAGGAGCCTCCCAAACCGTATCCTTTTGGCGACGTCGATCACCTCCGACGTGTTACTCCTGAACCTCTTTACAAGGACAGGTCACCCTATTTCGAGGGCAAACCGCCTCGTCAGGCACGGGTTCTCCTAGAACCTCCTCGGCATCGACGAATGGAGGCGAATCCATGCTATGAATGGATAAAGTTTCTTTATTAGTTTATTTTTCTAAACTAAGCTAATATATGTTGTTTAGACCCATTTCAGTAGCATAATGGCTACAAAAAGGGCAAAACACAAAAATCGAATGCCACCCATACTTGGGGGCTACGATACATGCAATTAAACTAAGTAAATGGGGGCTTCTAACACCCACAAAATCCATCCTATACCAGTTTCAACTAAGAATTAGAGTGATCATAGTCCTAAATCTCAAAGAATTAACTATTCCTAGGCAAATAATAGTAACATAACACAATTATCGTCTACCAAACAATCTTGAAGTTCAAACATGGCAAAAATAAACTAAGTGTTCACTTTGCGCCAATTTTTGGATTCAAAATTTTTAAAACATTACTTATGAGGATATAATTAGTTCTAATACTATAATTACTTCATAATAAATAAGTATAACCAAAATGAGCAAGCAAAATAACAGGTTTTGAACCAAATTCAAAGAAAAGTGCAAAAAACGTACTCAAATGATGAAATGCTCATATATATATAAGGTTCAATACTTAACCCATTTTTCATGAAATTTGTTGCAATTCACTCATTAAGCATAGAATAATAACATGGAACAAATAATTTCAAGAAAAATGGATCGATAAAAAAACCCCTAAATTCGAAATTTAGGGTTTTATGGTTCGAAAATCGTCCCAATTAAGATCGAAATTAAACAAATTTTGGCAATAAACTTACATTGGAATTAGGGAAAGGTAAATTCAGGACAAAATCTACTTCCTTGAGCTTTGATAAACAAAAAAACAAAGCTTCTTAGAGAGAGAGAAGAGCGAAAATGGTGAAGGAAGAAGAAAGATAGTGCGAACTGAAAATTGCGCTCAACGATTTCTTTTTGCTGATTTAAATGTCGCGCGCAACCAAAACAGTTGCGCATGACAAACCAGCGCAACTCAGCACAATGCGCGCGCCTGGCCAGCGTAACCCATAGAGTTTCGCGCGGATGTTGGTCACTAAAATGACTAGTATACAGATTTTGATCCGTTTGATTATTTTAAACGGTTTTTGCTTGTCATTTGACGTAATGGTGCGCAAATTATCATAATATTTTTTTTAAATTGCTTTGCATTTTGTAGGTTGATTTCTTCTTTGATAGTTTTTTGCATCATTCTGGATGCACACCGTGCTTTGTGCCTTCCCTTAGCATACTTTTTGAACGTTTTTCGTAAGAGTGTCTTAAGGCGTTTCGTAATGGTGTTTTACGTAAAAGCTCCAACAAACAGGTATGTCATTTTACAGTACTGACGTTATAAATGTCCAACTTTTCTTTTTTTTTTTCACGTCCATAGCAAAAAGGAAGGCGTCATCATGCAGCGTAAAGATGCGAGGCGTTATCATACAGCGTAAAATTATATGGCATAGGTGTTGCGTAAAATTCCACTTCTTCCCCAGCTTTGCGAGATCTACCTCTCATAACTAAAAGTTAGAATTATTTTACTTTAGGCGTTAGCTCACGAGTCGACAAGCACGCCGAACCATTCACAAACAAACACTTCTTGATTGAAAGAAAATACAGTAGTTAGTGAGCTTACTACCTGATCGGATAGTTAGAGTGTCGTCCACCCCCTGTATAAAGAGCAACGTGACGATGTCGCACGAATGTAGGCACATGCCTCCAGTCTTGAGACACGTGTACTCATCTCGTGGACAAAACCGCTGAGAGAGTTGTCGATTTTCTTCTCTCTCACTGGATTTGGATATATGTCTCCAGTCCTGAGACATGTATTTCTATACGGTTGACACCAAGTATTGTGTTTTCACAAGCGAATCGTCAAGAACTTTATTCCGGTTGTGAAAGCCAAAAGGTTGCGAAAGTGAAACACCCCGTTTATCATCTTTACACTTTGTTAAAATAAGGATAAAGTTTCAATGACATATGGAGGATGTAGGGAATATTTCAAGCATTACCCCAAACTTGAACCCCACTGTGATCATACACTTAAGCATGGTGGCATCCAAAGGGAAAGAAGATAGAGCAAAAGAGTCTCCAATAAGTTTTAGGAACTTGTAAACCGTTCACAGGGGGAAGGTTACACCACTTAACGATCCAAGAGATCGTTAACTCCAATAGGTCTGGAACCATGACTGGAAGTTCGGGGATGAAGGTACAAATTCAATCTTAAAGAGAAAGGACCTGCATTAATAATAGGCCTATACTTTATTCTTCTCGTATTCATGTGCGCTTTCTAACTAACATGCAATCAATAGGTTTACCCTAAACCTGTTTATCTATGTTGGTTGAATATTAATACACAAATAAATCTATAATTGGCGATCACTTGAATTATAATCAAATTAACCCTAAAAAAGATTATTAATTATCTAATTAAGCGTGATTACAAGTACAAATTCCCTTCAAACATGCATAAAAGGTGTGATTAAGCAATAACAATAATAAAATATCATGAAAGCAACATAGTCATAGCTATAATCATGAAAATTATAAAAATAACAATCATAATTAAAACAATCATGCTAAAAATAAAGCATAATAATAGCAAGATCCTAGGCATGATACTAACAAGATTAATAACAAATCCTAGCATGTCTCTAAACATTAAAAATCAAAGCTTTAACCCTAACATGATACTGACATGCTATTAGGAAAGGCAATCAAAGGCATCATAGAAATCATAATTGACATTATATTCTTTACCCTAAACATACAAGGAACTTATTGTTGTCACCCTAAAAATCAAATTGAGAAAAAGCATCCTAACATGATACTAGGAATCAAAATAACAACCTAGACATGATTTCTATATCATAATATCAATAAACAATTTAAGCACTTACTTGGATGCCTCGTACCTCTTTCTAATAACAAAATACACACGTTAGTAACTTCAAGGGAAATAATAAAATTAAATAATTAAATTAAATAATTGAAATAGAGAATAAGAAAGCATAGACTAGATTTGGGACCAAACCCTTAGAAATCAAACCTTTCACGTCTAGGGTGAAGGCAACTTCAAACTTGGCTAGGTATGTCTAGATCTTGTGAATGCGGAATTTTGTTTGTAAAAAGGCTAGTTTAGAAAGAGAGAGAGAGAGAGAGTATCAAGAATTGTTGAAGAGAGTTGATGATTGAAAACGGAGGTCTAAGGACTCTATTTATCAAGAAACTCAGCCGAATATGATAAACAAGAATCAGAGATTCAAACAGAATAAAACACGAGGCTATTGCCAACAACATGACCTGTCGCTAGACGTGTCACCAGACACCAGGTCTGTCGCCAGGGGACAGACTGCAGTTGCGGCGCTGCAATCAGTTTTTCCACGCGTTTTCTTATTTTGATAAAATTTAAGCGTATGAGGGGGTAAAATTGTAATTTCCTTAAAAACACTTCTTTTATTCTAATTAAAACTCTTAAAAGTCAATTAATCAATGCTAATCAAATTAGGATTCAAAAGAACCTTCTAGAACATTCTAGAAGACTATAATCAATCCTAATCGCATTAGGAATGATAAATCATAATTTGCCCTAATCTATATCATTGGGCCGCATATCTAACCGGGCCCAGTTTATTAATTTGGACATAACTTCCTCATTATTCATCGGAATTGGGCTTATAATATATCGTTGGAAATCTTTTTTCAAACCCGAACCAACTACACTATTATTAGACCCTTTCCATGGACCAAACTAAACATGATTGGATATTTTCATAAAATAGGTTTTCAAAAACAGGGGGAAAGAAAAGAAATAAAAACTAAATGCAACACAAGACTTTCCACACTTTCACTTCATTCGATTATTATTCGACGTAAAAGTTTCTCATCACAGGGTTTGGTTTTTGGGAGACACAAATGGGTTTCTTCATAAGCCCCCACTTTGATTGAGTTTGGAGAAACGCAAGTTTTGAAAACAAAAGTCAAAGTATCGATAGGGACGGAGAATGATTCAGAACGTTCTGCAATCCTAATTCATTCTTGTAACGCCGATACCTGTAAACTACTGTTAGTTAAAACGGATAAGAGTGTTAAGAATTGCGTAACTTGCACCGTTGAGCACACGTCTCTGTAGTAACCAATTTGTTGTCTTTGCGGTTGTGACGACTTTCCACAAGCTAGGGAACGCCATCTTGTTGTTTTGATGTTCAGTCGTCTCAGAACAATATAGCTTTTAATGATATGCGTCTCTGAACAAAATAGCTTTGATGATGTGTCCACACGTCTCCAAACAAAGAGCTTCAATGATATTAATGTTTGTTGCGATCGTTCGGGTGATGACAATCCTCTTTTCTTTTGGAATAGTTGCCAACACAAATCTTGTATGATGTATGAAAATCTGATGTAGTGAAAGTTGTCAATGCTACGTAACAATCCATCCTTGGAAATGTTGCCACAATGAAACGACAATCTGTATCTCGGAAAATTTGCCAAAATCCAATTTTAGGAAAAGTTGCCAATGCTTTGTAACAATCTGTCATAAGAACTTTGCTATGATCGACAATCCACATCTTGGAATATAACTCTTGAAAGCAATCCACCTTGGAAATTTGCCAATGCTATGCAACAATTCTTTTATGAAAATATTGCCAAAAAAGAGTCAATCGACAATCCACTTCGGGAAAATTTGCCACTTAATGAAATGAATGACAATCCACGTAGAGGAACTTTTGCCAAATTTTATGATGAATAGAGACCTACGACAATCCTTTGGGAAATTTTGCCATAGGGAACTGGGTGTATGACACTCCAATCTCGGAAAACTTCCCAGTGATGAAAATACGAGCTTGGAGAAAATTTCCAAATAGAGAAGGAGTATGACAATCCACGCTTGGAAACTTTGCCAAAGATGACAATCCAATCTTGGAAAAATTGTCTTTGAAGAAGTTGCGCGACAATCCACTTTTGGAAATATTTTCAGTTGGGAATGACAATCCAATATTGGAAAAATTTTCGTATAAGTGCTTGCTTTTGAACCGATGCCTTGATTTTTGTAATAAGCCAATGCTTTGGCGCTTAAGTTAAGTAACACCATCGTCGTCAGGTCAATCACTTACTGCGATTGTAATCGAGCTGACTAATATTCATGTCAATTTGCTTATAGGGGCTAACTAGTGTACCAAGGAACCCCAAATTTCTATATGAGGTCCGCATAATCCAATATGGGACCACGCATCTCGTCGCTGCACCGGCACTCGCAAGAACGTATTATCACCGTGTTCTCGCTCTGTCGCTAGGCGACAGATTTTATGGCTTGGAGACGGCCTTGTCGTCTGACGCTGGAGTCAGGTTTTCATTTGAAGCTTTTCGAAAAAAAAAAATCGGGAATGTTCTTGCTCAACTGAGTGTACATGCATTTATATTTTTGACTATAAGACTTTGCTTATCTTTCTTTAGGATTGACCTAAGACTTAGTGTTTCTTGACTCATTGACTTGACACGACTCAAGGTATAAACTTGACTTAATGATGACTCACTTCGTGTGACTCGTGTCTGCATAGGGTTAACTCATGAAGCTCGATATGTAAATGACTCGAAATGCAAAAAAACAAAAATTTCCGTCATGTTTGTGAAGGGTACCGATTTTCTCCCAAAAAAGAAGGACGTGAAAAAAGAAAGAAGCGAAGTTTTTAAAGTTGCATGTTTAAAGAGCTTAATCTGTTAACGTTGTCTCGCACAATACAAGGATTGTAACATCTTAGATAATCCTAATTAACTTGATAATGAAAGTATTTACGTGTCTTAGGCGTGGAGGCTAAGTACTTATACTTTGTGATGCAATGATGATTGATGTTGATATGACAAGGCATGCTTCAGTGTTTTGTGTTAAGATTTCATGACAAAGGGTTCCTAAGGGAAGTATATTTGGTCATGTATCTGTGATGTGTGTGATACTGACACTAAAGTTAGGTCGCAAAGGCTAAATGTGTGGAAAAATATATATTGAAAAGAGTCAAATGGTAGTGACTCTTAGGCTAGGTAGGCTAACAATGTAGGGATCAAGCCCCTAAGTCTAGCTCTAAGTAGATAGGAAAGAGCATAGGAGATCCCTTGATATGATCAATTATGAACGTAAATATGAATGCATTTTTATTACGGCCGCACCTAGATGTGAGGTTGCCTACGTATACGTTAGGAATCAGGCAGAACGTAGCTCTAGCCGAACCTTGCACAAGTGTGTGTATACCTCAAAAAGGTTTTTTTAAGGGTTGTAACATGGTTAGGCTAAAGGTTGAAGAAGAAAGGGACAAAAGGCTCAAGACTCTAGATAAGCCCCCAAGGTATGCAACTTTGCTTTTGAATATTTATATTTTTATGCTTGAGTATTCTCATTTTTGAATTATTTTTTATATTTTTTTCTCTCTTTCTTTTTTTGCTTTTGCATTTTTTTAATTTTATTTATAAGTGTGGGCAATCCCGATCATGTGGTCTATCACTCACTTGGCGTTCATGTTTCTCAGGCACGATACTGAGCACTCGATAACAACGCAATCTGGGACGTGTTAATATCAAAGACATTTTCATCTCAAAGACATTGGAACACTTGCCCTTTTGTACACTTTTATTTATTTTTTTGCTTATTTTTTGCTATTTTATTCTTTTGAAGTCACTCAAGCTTTTTTTGAAATTGAAAATTGCATAAGTTGCACACCATCCCATCCTAAGTTTAGTTAGATATGGGTTATAAAATGAAAGGTATATCGTTAGACGAGGCTTAAAGTGGTTTATCAAAAAAATATTGCATATTTGAAGGGTGAAAGGTGATATGATGTGGCTACAAAGGGTGCCTCTAATCACTGGTAGACCTTGTGCTTAGTTTGACATGATTTTTTTTTTTTTTTTTTTTTTTTTTTTTTTTTTTTTTTTTTTTTTGCAATCCAATGATCATATGTAAGGAAATAAATACTCATTTTTATTAAAGGGAAAAAGAAAAAACCTACAAAATAAATGTAAGGGAAAAGAATGGTGCCTATGCTACACTTATTGGTGACGTTATGGAGCTTGTTTGTTTTGTGGATGGAGCTGGTTGTATTCGACTTTAATTGTAGGGCCTTGGTTAGTTGACTTGCAATTGAAGGATAAGTGATCATTTCCTCCACAAGTTTCACAAGACATGACTTGTTAAGAAGAGCTTGGAGATGTAAGGGTGGCTTGATCTAGCATGTGAGCTAGCATATCAAACTTTGATTCAATAAGTTCTTTTGCAATAAGATCGTGGATTCCACCCTTCTTTGCTTGAGGTTACCTTCTATCACCTCAATATGCATAGTGCTTTACCACTTCTTCAATTATCATGTATGCATCATCCACCGATATGTTTTTAAGGCTACCATCGGCCCCAAAATCAAGGTTGGCCCATGAAGTAAGAGTAAGACCATCATAAAAGCTTTGAATAATGATTTATGATGTGAAACCATGGTGTGGGCATTTTCTAGTCTAATCCTTGGAACGCTCCCAAGCTTCACTTAACGTTTCATCAATCTCTTTGTTGAAAGTGGTGATTTTTCTTCTTTGTTTAGCGGTCTTTTTTGGAGGACAATACTTTTCAAGGAAAGCTCTAGTAACTTAATCCCAAGTGCTCAATTATCCCTCTTCTACTTTTCTTAACCAATGTTTTGCTTTGTCACGGAGGGAAAATTGAAACATGTGCATACAGATGAACTCTTCCGTAATCTTATTTTGCTTGATGGTTGTGCACAACTTGAGAAAGGTGTCCAAATGAGCAAAAGGAAACTCTTGAGAACTACCCCAAATTGATCACTTTGAATCATACGGATGATTTGAAGGGAAAGCTCAAAATTATTTGCAATCGTAGTGGGGAGACGTAAGAAAAATTAAGTAAAAATAAATAAGAAAAATTATGTTACAAATATACACACTTAGACTCATTCAACAATAATACATTTAATGTGACTTTGCCTCCCCGGCAACGACTCCAAAATTTGATAGACCATCGTCGAGTCTACCAAAGATAAAAGTCCTATATTGTTCTCACTAACTAATAGCAAGGGTAATAAAGGGTAAAAACAAAGAGAGGCGTTGAATCAACCACCGAGATACTAGAGTTTATATAAGCTAAATGAAATATATATTGGACTGGTTTTATGCAACATGAACCAATTCAAATCAACTAAGCCTAAGGAGAGATTAACAATATTTAGAGGATTCTAGGGCTTTGAATATACCACTTAACTTCATCACAAATCATAAATAGTATGTAGCAAACAATGGTAAATTAAGGGGATATTATTGTGGAAGTCAACTAAAACACCCAAATACTCTCTTAAGCTAGAGGGATTACTGAAATCATGAATACAACCTACTCTTGTGGTTACAAAGCATAAAACAGGTACTAAAGCATAATCATGATGACAAAAACATTCCCTTGACTGAAAATTCCTATTCTCATGGAATTTCAAGTCAATTAAGCATAAGAGAGCTAACTCAACTTCATCTCTCGATCCTTCGTTGAGAAAGCTTCGATAATAGTTCTAGCAATGGCCGTATACAAGAACTAAATAATTAAACCACTTAAGCTCAACTAATTAACACCCAACAATTAATTAGTGATTACATTGAGGGTTATACCTAAACCCTAGAAATTTAGATTACTCAAAATCCATAGAGATAAAAGCAATTAAGGTTTTCAAGCTACTCATGAACAAGATTCAAACTAAAGATTAAGCTAATTAACAATCTAAGCAAACAAGAATTAAGCAAATAATCATCAATTAAATATTTTAAATTAGAAAAGAAGAGTAAGAAATGTTACTAGAAGCTTCAACTTTACATAACAATGGTGGAACTTGTCTTATGATTGACATTGAAATTTCCAAGCTAATAATGAAAATCTAACATATGATTTGATAGTATTTTTGTTTCTAAGATTACAAACTAAGAGAAAGCTCTAAAAACTTGGATTCCGGTACAAAAGAGCTAGGGGGAGTATTTATATGACCCCCAAATAAAAAGGACGGAGAAAACAAGAGTCCGACACTTCTGCAGGTTAGCACGGAATGGTCTTTGGTCCTAAAAACTCAACAAAAACACTAACAACCCTTAAGCAAAGGAAACACACAAAATGCACGATAATAGAGTAAAAGTGAACCAAAACACTAATTTGTTCTAGTAAACAAGGTTCAAAATCACCCTAAAATCATATTGAATAACAAGTTATCAGATTATAACGACGGCAATTGGGCGTCTAGGTCCTCTGAGTAAGAGAAGCTAACATTACAAGACTAGGAATGTCCCTTTACTAACAATAGGGAACATGTCTTTGTTGTTTACAAGGCCTCTTAAAGAGCGAGATTGTGAAAATGCATGGCCGTGCTCGGACGGATTTTAGAAATCATCTGTTTATTGATAGTGAAACTCGAATTTTGAGAAACACTTCTAGACATAATAAGGATGACGAATAATCTTACCTTATAGTTCATAAAGAGACATTAAGTGACATAGGAAAAGGGCTATACACAAAAAGCACACTTGTCTGGAAAAACAAGTGGGAGATTAAAAGGAATAGTGTCCTTCGAAGAAGGGTATTATTGTGATAGAGGGTTTGGAATTATTAGAAAGCTAATCATTCAGTGAGGTCAAGAGATCGAAATTCCAAGGTCAAGGCCGCTTTCGATCAGTAATATTAATGTATAATTATAATTATAGCTTAATCTTGACTGAACCCTTCGGGTCACACCCAAGCAACAATCAAACCGACATGACAAATTAATTTGGAAGCATTTAATGAGTCGCTCAAGTAATTAATATTTAGACTCAAATATCGAGCTAAGAGCGTCAAAATCGAGCGTCGAAATTGGAATCGAAATAATAAAAGGTGAGATGGTAAAATCACTAATTAATCAACAATTTACCAAAATACCCCTAGCATCGGAATGCCCCGAATTAACCGAAGCCTAGGGGCATTTGGTATAGCTAAGATGGCTAGAAAGAGCACCAATCCGAGCCTAGAATGGTGCTAGCTACGTGTACTGGTAGGGGCACAGCAACATGCCAAGGCCAGCAGCCCGCACTTGCATGCGTGGCTTGATGGGCCGAGGCAGCAGCACCTGCATGCCATGCCAAGGCCAGCAGCCCACCTCGGCTGCTTTGGTGCCCAATTGAGGGTGCCACGTGGCAGCACCTTATTAGTGATTTGGTTGGCTTAGGTTGCCGGATATAAGGGGGTGCTTTGGGATCAAGTTTGGTCCCCTTTTTTCCTTGTGGTCCTTACCTTACTCTTCTCCTAAATGTGCCACTTGTTGATTAATTAGTTGTTGGATATTTAATTTTATTTTTGTTTTAAAAATAAAGAAAGAATATTGATTTTACCAACTCTCCCATATTGATGGGAAAGAGGATTTCACTCATGATTTTCCCTATAAATACCCATGTTGGGGTATGGGAAAAATTACTTGAGTATGGTGTTAGAAAAGACATCACCATTGAGAAAACCTTTAAACACATTTAATTACTCGAGTAATTTGGTCGGGCTTATCTAACTTCTAAGCAATATACCTTGTCGGGGTCGTGTTGCGGGTGGATACCGTAGGAGGTTTTCGCCCGTCAAAACTCAAGATTTCCCAAGTAAGATCTCGGGGTACGAGCAAAGTACGCTACAAGGGTAATTTGTAATTTTGTCTTTCCTTAATCACTCTTGTTAAATATGTTAATTATGTCTTTTGATTATATTAATTGTGAGTTTGATCTTGGATTGGGTTTTATTTTGCGATGAGTCGGACTCATCAAAACCCAACATTAAGGTGGGTAGATTTGGATTTGGTGGGGGTTTGGTTAGGGTTTGGGTTAGATGGGTATAGGTTTGGGTTAGGTGGTAGTGGTCATTCGTGTTGATAGTTGTCTGGGCTAAGGGTTAGGGACTAGTTTGTTGTGGTCGTTCGTGCTAGTGGTGCCCTGAGGTAGGGATAGTAGCGGTGGTAAGGGTTAGTTAAGGTGGTGACATGCTGCACCAGTGGTGGTGCGGCGTGTTTTTTTTTTATAAGAAATTTCCAACAGAAATTATGTCTGAATTTTCGTCAACCAGTTCTGACGGAATTAGGCGACCCGGTTTCTGACAGAATTTTTGTCGTAAGAGGTCGTTTTTACTGCCCTAATCAAGGACATTCCAAGGCACACTTATTCGCACTATTCCAAAGCCCTAAGCTGCCAACCCTTTTCTGACAACCAATTCCGACGGAATTCATAGTGTTTCTGACAAAATGACATGTTTTCTAGTAGTGGGAAAGTCGTCCTTGGACAAAACAGTCGACCGCGGCTCAACTCCTCATATTGACTACCTAGGAACTCATCCTACGGGTTCCCATGCTAAAGAAAGAAAGTTGTCCCTGCCTAAGGAGGACGAGCAGCAGCCTAGTACATCTTGTGCCTAAGGACTCCGACTCTTGAGAGGCTTCCGTATGTTCCCCATATCCCAGAAGGTACTAGTACATCTTCGTTTTCTATTCTTCTGAGTTAATTTTTATCAAATCTCTTCTAACTTGTGTCTTTACTCACTACTACAAAAATAGGCTAGAGACCCGTTAAAACATGTCGTAGAGACCCATTTATGACGAGTCTCTTTGGTAAAGAGACCCCCTCATTATGGGGGTCTTTTTTAAAAATAAATAGACCCGTTAATAGAGATAAGGGGTTAGTTTGGTGTGGTGTATAACTGATGCACTTTAAAGGGAAGGGACCCGTTATTTGCAATAGCGGGGCCTCTTTAAGGGGTGTCAAAAAGCCACATATATTAAATAACAGGTCTGATTAATCCTTTTTTTTCAAAAAAAAAAAAAATAATTTTCATATTTATTAAAATTTATATTTTTTACGCTAAAATAAATAGCTGATTTTTTTGGCAAATTACAAAATTACAATTTAACATCATTAGTATTTCTTTTAAATAACAACAATAGTATTATACAACATTTAAAAAGCTACAATCCAAATTTATAAGTATATAATTACAAAACAAAAAATTGCAACTCTTTAATTCAACAAGTTATATAAACACTTTGTCAAAAAAAAAAATTATACAAACACAATGCCTAAATATACAACATACAGTATATAAGTTCTAACCAAATTCAATTGACATTAATCTTTCAACCCCACGCACCAAAGTTCTGTACTCAACAAATTTGCAAATTGTGATTCTCTGGTTACAAAATAGTCAAGAAGACCACGCATAATTATGTCTTCCTTCCCATAGTTGAAAATTTTCGTCCACTATCTCCATCTATTTCATATACAACTATAATCAAGAACAACCCAAACTAATAATCAAAATACCATCCATAGGAAAAATTGGACATAGAAATTGAGAATAAACTAAAATAGAAATTAATCATTAATTAAAGAGAATTCAAATAGTCCAAGTTTATGAATATGAAATCCCCAAAATAAAGATCAAGAAAACTCAAATCCAAACCCAAACTGATAGATCTAAAAAAACATAAATAGTTATCTACCCTAATTACCAAAATACCTTCATTTGTTTGAACAAATCACAAAAACAAAAAACCCAGAAACCTCCATCCTAACCGACATCAAGGCCAATTAAAAACGGCAAACAAGCTGACCATGCACGATTTAAGGTTTGAATTCTGCAATTTTTCAAACAAAAAAGAACATAGACATCATTGTTGAATCCCAATATACGATCTAAGAGACGGAGTAAAAATCACGAATGAGAGAGAAAACTATATACCTTAGAGCATGATTTTCTTATGGAGATGGTAGGTGTCGCTTCAACAATGAGTGAAAATTTTTATAGCTTGAATAGAGAACGTAAATGGAAGATAGTCGGCAGATTCGGATGAGCGAAAAGATGAGGATTTTAATTTGGGGGTTGAGGTTTGGGTTTTGAGGAGAGAGAATGCCAAATATATAGATGAGGAACATGTGAGTTTAGATGAGAACATAGAATTAATAAATAAAACAATAAGAGTAATAAGAACCCCCGTCGGGGTTTTTTCAAAAAAAAAATTAACAAATAAGAAATGAAAAATAAGAGCAGAGCATGTGTTAAAGGACGAAGGAAGAGACCCGTGAAAAAAATTTTTGATAACGGGTTTCATATCTTTTCATCTTTTGTTCTTCAATCAAGTGTGTGGGCCCTAGTACACCTAAGAGACCCGTTGAGTGCATATTTAGGTCTTTTATAACTCATATATTCTTAAGTGATGGGCCCTAGGATACATAAGAGATCTGTTATATTAAATATTGGATCTCTTTCATCAAACAGACCCGTTCCTTAAATAACGGGTCTTTAATAAGCGGTATGTTTTCCAAGTTTTGTAGTATTGACTTTATAGACAATTCTGAGGAGATAGACATTAAACTCCCTGGGTCTTCTTTAACTAGGGACGAGCGTAAGGCTGTCCGAGACGTTATTCAACAGGTCGTCCAGGCAGAGACTCAGAAAAAATACTGGGGTATCCACGATGGGCACCTCGGTCCAATGATCAACACCTATGTTGAGGTACCCGAAGTCATCTACTTCTTTAAAACTTGGCCAATTTCCTTTATCTTCTCTTTTTTTACTTATCTTTGTTTATTCGTCCACTGCTTCTTCTTAGGCTCTTTGCCGTATAGGACTAGCGTCCGCAGCAGAGGCGCGAGATTCAGTCGGCTTGGGACTACCTCCGTCGCCTACGGGACGAGAACACTGGCCTGCTGGCTATTAAACAAGTCTGCCACTAGACTGCGATGAAAGCCTTGGCTAAGAAAGAAGCCAAACAGACTAAAGACATTGTCAAAATTGACGATGCTCTTAAGTAGGAGCGGCTCGCCAACAAGGCTCTCACCAAAGAGAGGGACGAGGTGTCACTTAGGAAGCCAGTTGGAAGGAGGCGGATGAGGCCTCTAAAAAGCACAAGGCAGAGCTAGAGATCAGCAGGGAGGCCTTGAAAACAGCCTTAAAGGTAGCAGATGATTGGAACCAGGAGACCGAGCGTCCACTACACCAAAAACTAGATTAGAGATCGCAAGATATAGAACGGTTACCAAAGATAGGCGTTCTCCAGGAGAATATAGAACATATTTATATAAGAGACGTTCTATATGTTAATACATATGGAACGGTTATCATAGTTAACCGTTCTCTATTTGTTTTTACTCAATTAATTAAAAAATAATAATTAATTATTATAAATGATATAGAGTGGTCATCTTGACAACCGTTTTGTAATGTACAATAGTATTAATTACAAGTATTTTTTTTCTTTAAATTAGGAGGAAATTATATACGGAGTACCCCTTAAAAAAAAAAGGAAATTATATACTGAGTAATAATGTACCATTGTACCTAAATTGAAGCATGCGTTCATCACTTTCACTAGAATACCTTGAAAAAAAACAAAGTACTTAAAAAAGTGGAACCTCCACCGTCGACCATAATTATTAAAAAAAACCGGCAGCCGCTTACTGTTTTGTTCCACCGCCGCACCGCTGCTCCACCGCCGCACCATTGCTCCACCTCCGCACAACGTCTGCACCACCGCACCTGTTCGCTGAGGCATTGAGGTAGGCTCGAAATTTTTTTTTTTTAAACAAAGGTTCGAATTTTTCTTGTCATAGAGAAATTGGATTTTGATAATTTGTCAATCTTATTGCATGAATCATTCGAATTATGATGGAAATATAAGTAAATTTGTAGATAACATCTATTAAAGTAAATTACAATTCGAATTTTAGGTAATTGAAAAAAACTTCAAAGTTCTAGTTTTAGGGATAAATTCAGTCGATTATTTTATGCAAATATTTCAGTCATGTTGCAGTAATTTAATCAAATTACCCTTAATTTTGTCAAATTTATATTTATTTTACTAGTAATCAAAATTATTTTAGCCAAATTAATCATACCTAAGTCAAATTTAGAACCCTAATCAGATAAAGAAAAAGGGGTAGGGGAAATTGATTACCACTAGATTATTGTGCTCTATTAATTTCAAATACTTTGCAAAATATTTAGAAATATTGATTCACTTTGCTTTTCTTTCATAAAAGGGTTGTTTATGAGATCTTGTGATAACTAAGTTTCTAGTAATCTATAAGAGTAGTCATGGTTATTACTATGCTTACAATGATGAGTAAGGAGTGTGTAGTATTTTTCGGGAATTTGTGTTTCTGATTGTGAAGAGAGAAGAGAAGGGAATCATAAATAGTTGTAGTGGTTAAGATTTTGATGGATAAAACATATCACAAGGGCTGGAAATTTTAAGTTTATTTACCATTAGCTTTGGTGGATATTGAGGCAACTAAATTATGCTTATTATGCCGTTAGACTATTTATATATTTTGTTGAGATGGGATGTATTCTATGATGGAGGTTTCTTGTGTACTCAAATTGAAAACTACGGTTTAAAATGTTATATTTTGATATACTTAGTTTTATTTAATAAGATGAAATTATTGTACACTAACAAATAGGAATGTATTTTACATTGTTTATCAGTATTTCAAGCAAGTTCCTCCTACATATTCTCAACAAATAATCGACGAGCTTAGGGAAAGGTGGATTTCGTATGTTACTGGAAATGTGAATTGTAGATCAATATGGTATTGGTATATCTAAGCTTAGTTTTTTTTTTTTTTTTTTTTTTTTTTTTTTTTTTTTTTTTTTTTTTTTTTAAATAACTATTAATTAGAATGGTGTTTTGTTACTTAACTCTCGTATTTGTTGTATAGCATAAATTTCGGGTGAATAATTTAGTTTAATTGTGGTTGGATATTTTAAATTATATATATGAAGTATATTTTGATGGTTTTGTAGTATTTGGAAATATATTTGGTTAATATTATTATATTGAAATTTATATTGTACATACAGGATCATAATTTATTTTATACTGGAACTGTGGTATTTTTCTTACAGGATATATGTAAGAGATAAAATACAGGAATAATCTTTATCAAAAAAAATACAGGAATACGAGAAATGATACAAGTATACAGCAAAATAAAGGAATAATACAGTATCAATAAAATGTAATATATGGCTGGATTTTTTTTTTATTTTAAAAAAAAAACATTAGAAAACTGTTATCTAACTTTACCGTTCTATAATGTAATGCAATATAGAACGGTTAAGTAGCCTAACCGTTCTATTTTCCTTCCTTAATTTACGTTTTTAAGAAGGGAAGAGAGAACGGTTGTGAATAATAAACGTTCTCTATTTAGTAGTATATAATACGCCTCACTGGCCCGTTCTCTATACTTTATACATCGCTTAGTAGAAGAACGCCTCTAAGGCGATCTATAAAGCCTATTATAAAAGTTCTCTAACGCCTTTTTTGTTGTAGTGATCTTTGGAAAGAAGTGTAGGAGCTGAAACAACAAATTAATGCTTCAAGGCCAATCCCTCTAGCAGACGTTGTCCAGATCGAGCAAGCCACCCTTACTCGCCTCAAAAATTGATTTGATGAACTCTTTGGGATGATGGTTGAAAGAATTTAGCTCAGCTACTATCTAGAGCGCTTCACCAGAAGACTACACTTCAAAACCATGTGAGACGAGTGTGAGGCCGTTGGGAAGCATGTCTCTCCCTTTGTCGAGACCCCTTCCCCCGTCAAGAGCAATGTTGAAGATGGAGAGGACGAGGAAGAGGAGGCGACCAAGGATGAGGAGCCACCCCAGACTAACAATGCGGCTAATGTTGGTGATGGTGGCAAGGAGGCTGCCAAGTGAGGAGCCTACCTCTTCTACAACTTTAAGCTTATGTCTTCTTTTTTTTTTTTTTTTTTATTTCTGTCGAACAAATTTTTTTTATTGCGCCTGCTTTGAGTGGTTTGGTAATGATATTTTGCCGCCTTCTAAGCGGTTTTAATTTATGTTAACTTTTTCGCCATCTGATTGGTTTTATGTGATTTTTATGTATTTTCATACTTAGCAATTTACGCATCATATTTATGCTTTGTATTTCTTTTTCGTAAGAATAATGGGGTATGCCCCTTTATTCGGCGTTTGCCAAGTCTGCATTCTGAGTAGTTTGATTAACTTAGTAGATTTTATACCTTGAAAGGTATGACAATAAGTAAGCTAATCAAATCATAATAATGATTTCCCTTGGACTAGGCTAACGCCAAATCAACATTAATTATGCAACCTTTTTATTGGCTTTGTATGAGTCGTTTGTTGAAGTTATCGCTCAGAAATACCCAAGAAATATAAAGTATTCTCTCAACTTGTAAATTTCCGTTTACTAGGAGCATACGCCTAGGAAAGTCTTTTTCCTAAATGGGTAATACATACCTTAGTCAAATTTAGAACTTTGTGCTTTCTTTGTTTCGGCCTGGTGGGGCTGAATGATAAGATTTGCCTTTTAGGCTAAGTGGCCAAGTGGTTTAACAAAGTAGGTCCTTACTACACTTTGTATTCGGCATCTTTTAGGGACTTTCTTAGCACATACGGACCATTGGGTGTAGGACTAGATGTTTGATCGTCCACTTGGACTTCATGGCCGAGTAGTTTAGCTAGGGAAGCCTTTGCTCGTCCTACTCGGCCGATGAAAAGTTAATGGCCGAGTAGCTAAGCTAGGGATGCCCTAGCTTAAAAATTTACTCTCCCGATGTATAGTGTCAAGTAGCTTAGCTAGGGAAGCCCTTGCTTAACATTATACTCGGCTGATGTATAGTAATCATCGTTCGATTAGGAGTAGCCGAGCAAGTTTGTTTTGACATGCTCTCAGTGAGTTTCTACTCGGCCTCCACTCTATGTTATAAAAGAATATACACGTCGTCTAATTCCTAACCCTAAATCAAACAATATTTGTATAATCTAAACAAACCAAACAAAAGTATAAGGTAAGAAAAGGGTTGAACCGCATGGAGAAGCTAAGCACTGCAATCACTAGTAAGCTATCTCGAGAAGGTAAATGAAGTTCTGTAAGAGATTAAAGCTAAAAGTGAACGAACTAGAAAAAATATAATGGGAACACTAAGGGGAATGGGTAGATAAACGCTTAACTTGGACATGCAATGACATGGAAATGGATTAATCATGAACTAAACATGCTTGAATATTGATATGAAGGGTCCAATCTAGCTACAATTCGGGGTCAATTAGCTTCTCCTAACATAGCGTCTATGTTGTTACATTAGAATCATATTCTAGGAGGTGCATTCAAATAACAATCGATACAAATGAACTTAGCTAAGTCAACTGTCACATCATTTATCATAAATTCACCCTTAATCAACCAACAACGTGCGCTTTGTATGAAGATCGAAGAACATCAAGCAAGTAAAGACATTAATCACAATTAAAGTTAGTTACAAACCAAAAGCATGAACAAATTCCAACTACATCACCCTCACAGCCTTAGTTAAGGAACTACTCACTATACATAGCAACTAACAAGCTAATCATGAAATTAACAAGCAAAGGCATGATTAATGAGTATTAACAAGAAAAATAATCTAAAACATAATCAAATAACAAAATAAAGAAAAGAGAGTAAGGAAATTCTCATTCACTGAATTTGAAATCCTACAAAGAGGTTGATTAAGCTTCTTCTTCAAAATCCAAGATCAACAATAGAGGAATCCACACTTTCTCTCTCTAGAATGCCAAAAATAAGGATGTTTCTCCCTCTACTAAGTTCTAAGAATTATTGGAAATAAAAAGAAAATACAAAATTCAAGATGAAAACTATTTATAGTGCATCACAAATCCAGAAATAAAGTTTCAAGGAGAGCCCTCTCATCACATGCTACGCCCTCTCATATCTGGGTACGGAAGTGCTAAACCCAGCAAGCCTCGCCCGCGGCCTTCGGTGTTGCGCCCGCGGGTGTTAGGAACAGATGCCTCTCTTGCTTAGAAGAGGTTGCGGCCCGGGAACAGGGGAAAGTTAGCCTCGAAATGCCGCCCCCCGCGGGGTCTTGTTGTTGTGCCCGCGGCTGCTGAGGAGAGGCCGCTCATAGGGTGTGACTAGGCTTCTACTGGAACATTTGAGGGAACTACAAAGCAGCGCCCCGCGCCCGCGGCTCATGCTGGGCTGCGCGCCCTCTCCTTGAGCATCTCTTTGCCTTCCTTAGTTCTATATGCAACCAAAGACTTCACCAAAGAGGGCCAAGAACCTTCAAGACACCAAAGCAAACCTTAATAAAACGCAATAAAAGGGAGAAAAAGACGAAAAACACGAGAAAGATCAAACATCACAAAAACAAAGATATAACACTTGAAAAGGCTCAAACCAGTGCAAATGAGGGGAAATCCTTGGAGAAAAAGGATAAAAGAGTGGCATAAATGCCAGTAATCAAAATCCCCCATTCTAGCCTCTTGCTTGTCCTCAAGCAAAGAAATCTAGAAGAGCTAAAACTATCAGAGACAAACCAAAAGAAAACTAGAAGATGTATCAATGAGCACATGAAAATATTAATCAAATTAATCTTTCATAGACATTAAGCATAAGTTGATGGCAAGCTGAGTACAAGAAAATAACCTTTTCCTAGCGATTATTTTAACCTTTAGTATTGATTATAATTGCAACAAAAATCTTTCCCAACGAATGGTAATTCGATACAATATCCCCTGTTGCCTTAGCCTTTAGTAGTTGTTTTCAATATCGCTGGGATTGGCTTTAATAATCGATACGAATTACATCCAATTGTGGTGATTATTGTAGCGATTATAATTGCTATAAATGTTGAACTCATTTTTTTTTTTTAAAAAAAAAATCATACATATGATCTTTACAAGATTTGAACATGCAACCTCAAAATCTTATATTAAAGTTTTCACCTATAAACTATGACATATTTTATGTATTATTTGTCAAACAATATTAATATATCTAGTGTAGAAAAGACTTTTCGTATCGATTTTTAGGATTTAGTGGCGGTTGTAAATGATACGATTTCTCATAATTTTATAAATGTGAAAAAATAATGTGGATATGTATTATTATGTTTTCCATATCGATTTTATATGGGAAAACCATGGCAATTGTAAAATGATACGATTTCCTTAATTATTTCTTAAACAAACTTGCATATAGTAATGAATGTACAATCGCTACAAAATAATCGCTACGAAAAGACAATTTTCTTGTAGTGGCTTCCTAAGTAGTAAAAGTGAGCATGCAAGGGATGCCAATGGTTGATTGAAGGATAACTCATGCTTAGCATATAGAACTCTAACATGCTCCACTCCCTCCGTATTCTATACATTCTTACCACGTTCCCTCATCTCGATTCAATTCCAGCCTTTGGAGGTAGCATCTCATGACTCCTTGAAGGAGCCGAAATAATAGATAAAACAAAATAAATTAGGGGGAGCCTGACATCTTACCAAGTCATGCTTCTCTCTATACTTGAAATCTAACTCCCTCCACCGATAATATACTCAACCAACCAAGGTCAAAAGAACATTGAAAGGTTTGTAGCGTTGGCTAGGGGTTAAAGGTGTGGTAAAATTTAGAAATCGGTGCTTAGCCTAATCGTGAAGCGAAGGGTGATCAAGCCTCTTTTCCAAAATCAAACATCTACCAATTTAAAATTACATTGCCAAGCATTTTAAACTTTCATATTCATCTTTCATCATCATTCAATAACTCTGTATTCTCTATATTTTTCTTTTCATTTTGCAAATTTTCTATTCTTTTTGGTGTATTTCTCTCTCTCTTTTTTTTTTGTTTTTTTTTTTTGATTCTAATGTGCTTGCCTTTTATAACTATGGACGGATTTTCCTAGCACTAGTGGAAAAAAGTCCATCCGTAACGGCCTATTTGTAACGGGAAAATAAATCCACGTTACAATAACATCATTTGTAATGGGAAAAGTCATTGTCTTTTATGAAAAATAGATTACTTGAGAAGGAAAGAAGTATTCGTAACGGGCACTTTTATGCCCGTTACAAAAACCATGTTATTTGTAACGGGATTTTTAATGGTCGTTAATAATGAATTATTTGTAACTTCCAGCTTATGCCTGCTGCAAATAGAGAAGTCAATTGAATGTTGACCAATTATTTGTAGCCAACAGAATAATTGAACGTTACGAATAATCTATCAAAATTAAACCTAACAACATTTCCCCTATTTCCCTCAATCTCTCTCCTTGAATAATATTTCCTCTTTCTCACTCACTCTCTCTCTCCTCGAACTTCTCCGTCGAACTCCATTGAAGCTTTGGCAACCAGTCCTGATTATAGCCACCTTACGGCCACTAGTATCCACGAGGCTAATAACAGCCACCAGTCCGCAATTTCCTTCTGCTCCCTACAACTCCCTTCTTTCGGCCACCTGTCCTCGCAATTCTTTTCGGCAGCCTGAGCATCTTCTCGCCACCAGTCCTAATCGTAGATACTAGTGTTGCATAATTTTGGTCAAGTCTTAAATATGGAGGTTCTTGGAAGACAAAGCCATGAAGTTGCAAAAGAAGACCTTTTGAAGACTTGAAGAATTCAAGGGGTCATGCTAGTTGACAATATGCATCAAAATTCTTATGCTTTACATATTAATGATTATTTGTATATGAATTATATATTAGATGCATGTTTAGGATTTCAAATGTTGTGATGATTAATTAAGTTCACTTAAATAAACCAACACAGATACCCAAGGTCCCTAAATATTGAGTAAAATTGACATTCCTAAACAACACTTATTGACTTAGTGAGAGTAGTGATGGGCTATGCCAAAGCGAGGCATCACTACTACTCCCTAGACTCATAAGGCATACCGGGTATGCAAGTTGGTTTTGGTTATACACAACAATATGAGTAATGGAGTCCTAACATGTCGTGGCAAAGTGGATAAATTGTTGAGAGAGCATTAGATGCAATGATTTATTCAACCAAGAGTGGCTTAGAGCCATTAGCAAAGTGTTGCTTATCTTGGGAGATTGAGTACTAAGACAAGCCAAACCATGCTTAGTCACTCTTTGTTTCTTTGGATCTTGGAATCTACTTATTCTTGCCAAATGGGGACAAATTTAATGCGTGAATAAGACGTTAAATAAGATTGAAGTTTGCATGAATGCTCTTAAATTTCAAACTTATTATATTCATGATAAATGGTTATACTCTTATATTTATAGTATTCTAAATCAAATAATATTGTTTCCATGATTGGTAAAGGAAATCTTTGAGAATAGTTCTCAAAGAAAAGGAAAACCATTTCTAAAATACAATTCTCATATATGACTTTTACAACAAAGTCCGAAAGGACGGTTGGACATCATGTATTCAAAATACTAGGTAGTTTTGATAAAACATGAATTGTCAATATTGACAACCAACATATCTTTTCGCTTCATACATAGATGAGTAGGACTCATTGATGTAGTAATTCAAGCGTGAATTAAAGGAAAAAATGGAACTTTGTTTTACGGCGCATTAGATGCTTAATTATGCCTAACAAAGTATAAAAGTCGAAGACTCTTAAAGAAATGGTTCTTAAAGATCATGAGATAAAGCATGATAAGAAATATAGGAAACGAGAAACAAAGAAAAGGAATGAGATTCCATTTTACTAATAAATTCATGTTATTGAAGTTAACTTAGCAACCCATTATCTTCACAAGTATCGGATACTGCTTGAGTGTTCCACTTTGAAAGTGACCTCAAACTATTGAAGTTAAGCTAAGGTATTGACTTACAATCTTAGAATGAAGCAAGAACAGCTACATAAGTTGTAAGGTCGTATGCTTTGTTTAAAGAACTTTTAAGCAAAAAGGCTGGAACGAACAATGGTTATTATTATGTTCCATAATCAGCAAATGATCCGTTCACACATGGAAATACTCACATTAAATGTAAAGGAGCAATAGTTGCGAATTTATTTGAATGTCATGGTTATCCAAGCGTTGATTCAAGAATGCTTGATTATAAACAAACATTTGCCTAACATGGTAAACTCACTAAGTTCAAGTCATGGGCATGATTTACGTTCCGAACATCTTTAGCAATGTCACATCAACAAGAATGTACTCAAGGCTCTATTAGATAGGCTCTTGATAGTTGCTCGATTCGAAATCGTTCTAAGAAAAGCAAGTCTTACTTGTTGAAACCGACAAATCAAAGAGCTATTGTTCTTGGTATAGACAATTGACTTCGAAGGCTAAAGAGGATTCAATTACTTCAACGCTTCAAAAGAATTTGAAAGGATATGGCTATTCATCAAATGTGAACAAACTTGACATGAGTAGCTCAAGAGTCCAGTGATGTACAAAATCGACTTGGCAAGATATCAAAACATCTATATTAGATCGAGCGATGTATACTTGAGCCAAGTGTGACCATTTAAAAGATATGAATGGAAATTTTTATAAACAAACTCCACAAAGAACATATCATGTCTTCACGTAGATCTCGATGTCATTTGAAAATGACTCGAACGATGATGGTCCACAACCCTTCCTATAAAGTACTTAAAGATTTGCACAAATGACTAATGTTACACTAAACAAAATGTCGAAGCTAAGAAAGGACGCCATATTCAGTTATGGATAGAAATAACTTCTAAAAGTCTTTTCAAGTATATGTCTAAAGCTCTTAGTCTCAGTGGGGGCAAAGTGGCTTAATGGGAGTTCACCGGCTAAGTAAAGCTAGGTGGCTTAGTGGGGGCTTAATAGCTTAATAAAGGCTAAGATAGCTCAAGTGGGAGCTAACTGTTTGTTTCACAACGAACTTTTACCTAAAGACAATATACATGTCTCTTTGTAAGCATTCAAGTGAGACCACGAGCATTACCTCCACAACCTAATTGAGAACATAGTGTTTGTTGCTCTAAGTGGTGTCTTTCTGGAAAGTAACACATTTCCAAAACGACAAGTGGGAGGAAAATGAACTCGATGACAATCAAGCTTAGCAACAAACTAGAACTAAGAATCTCGGAGGACCTTAAAAGGGCTTCGTGAGAATACTTGATCAAGAATTCTCAAAAGGACTTTACAAGTGCCTTAAAAGAGAGGTCATCTCTCACAAAACTTTTGAAAAGTTGGAGTAAGGTCAAGAATATCAAAGGGCTTTGGAAGCGCCTTAAAACTCATTGTTTGATGCAATAACCCCGTATAGGTATAGAATTCACCAAAGGCTTAGGTTGAATCCAATAAATTTTCTATTAAGTTAGAAATAAACCTAAGACTTACAAGCATACTATTTACCATTTACTATTAGATAGTAAAGGAATAATGCCTTGTAAGATAGCTACGACAAATCCAAATTGAAACTTGATTAATTTTCATAAAGGGTGAAAGACCCATCGATTGCAAATAAGTTTTCAATTAGAAAACTAGCAAATGTGGAAATGTATATGCATACATAGCTAGATTGGTTGAAAAGGATACAATTAAATTCACGGAGTTGATTTTAGTAAAACGTTTTCACCAATCGGAATGCTTAAGTCTTTTTGTGATTGTTCTAGCAAAATTTCACATATGAAATATGGCAAAATAAATACCAAAACCGCCTTCCTAAGATACGATTTTAGAAGTGACTATGAATATAGTCTAAGGGTTTTGAAAATCTAATTGATGCTAGATTTGAAAGCAAGCTCAAGGAATCTGTCATGGGATTAAAGGAATCGTTGTATATAGGAATTGGAACGTGTTTTCTCATAAAGTTAATAAGAGGATTGGCTTAAGGAGAAACATAGAAATTCTTATGAATAAGAAGTTTAGTGGGAGCAAAATTAAAGGTCCAACGAAAAGTTTATCAACACTATTGTGAAATAACTATCAAATGCTAAATGCTTAGATTTGAAAGTACTTTCGACAATGGACCAAGCAAAAGACGATACTTAGTACATATTGGTATTAAGATCTATTGTATAGACTTAATAAAATGCTTGAACGTGTAAAGGATTTTACCGTGTTAAACATGAATTGAAGGACTTTGAAAGACTTTCGACCCGTATGTATAAAACTAAGTAAATGTTAGAACTAAGTATAAGCTAGGCTAAATACTAAGTCAAACAAGAAAGACTCAAATAGAGACTTTCAACCGTATCACACGGCAAACATTTTAGCAAGAATCAATGAAACTGAATGAGCTAAAATGTCACATGGATGGAATAAGATTGAGAATTACTCTGCAATTTAATCCATCATGTACGCTATGTTATGGAATCGTCGCAGGACTTACTTGCTTAGAGCATGTGAAGTATGTATGTAGTACCAATAAACCTGAATCTATGTAATAGATCGTTAGATTATGGCCAAGAACATCCAAAGTACTTGGATAAGTAACAGAATGAGTACTTGACTTGTGGAAACAAATACAATTTGAGAAATGATGTTGCAAGCACAAACCTGAACATGGATTAGATCCTTAACAAGGAAGCCATTTATAAGCACGAGCTAACAATAAGTCGTGGCTTGAGAATGGTAACATGGACGTGCATCCATGTGTAATGTGCAGGAATTTAAGGAAAATTTCCATGATCACAAGTTATTAGGGTATCCCAAATCATTGAGAGCCGTTTGGAGTGAAACCCAAGCAAAGCATAATCAGGAAGTCTACTAAAATATATGTTGAGAATATTATTGCTTTGATGGCGATAATAAAGAAGATGTTCCATGGAAAGTTTGTTGTTGAACGTTAATGATTGTAGGTTGTCAAGTTGAAGGTCTCAATCATGAAAATGAGTGGGAGCCATCACTTGGACAATAAATCCTAAATCACATATAATCCATGACACTCTCAAATTTTGTCATCTTATTATGAAAGTGATCAGTAATGAAGATGCTAAGATTAGCAAAGTAGATATAACTAAACCTATGCAATAAGTGAACGACAACATTCACAATTGCATGTAAGAAATCAAGAATATTATATATGGGTGTGATTTCTATAGATGTTTTATAAAGAGTGATACTCTTAAAACATTCGGAAAAACCATTTATCATAAGATGAACCATTCAGGTTTTGGACTAATTTAAAATTTCATGCAATTTTTATCACTCCTTTTGCTATTTAATTGTAGTTTAGAATTAAATAATGAGTCCATTTGATTCTTGGAATATTCAAAATAGGGTATCAAGACAAGTCTTGGTGAGGAAACACCTATTAAGTGAACGTTGAATATTATAATCGAAAATTATCCCTAATCGAGGTCATTTAAACGATGGACGATTAATGACCATGTGAGATTAGTGTGTAGTTTGATTCATAGCACCGTTTCATGTGCTACAAGGACATGATTGTCATGAATCATTTGCATAGGTATTGGTTTGGAACCATACTGGATTGACCTATGAGAATACTTTAAGAGATTAAAAATCTTCATAAGTATACTTCTCATTATTGCTATCGGAACCTTTTTCCTTGACCATGAGTATTGTGAGCTTTCTTGTTTGAGTACTAGTCCCCTTTAATGATTGTCAAACGTGTGTCGTAACAGGGGATTATAATGACATCACTCAGGTGGCTAGGTCCTCTTAATAAGAGAAGCTACATTACAAGACTGGGAATGTCCCCCTACTAATAATAGGGAACATGTCTTGTTGTTTACAAGGCCTCTCGAAGAGCAAAACTGTGAAAATGCATGGCCTTGCTCAGATGGATTTTAGAAATCATCTACTTATTGATAGTAAAACTCGGATTTTGAGAAAAATTTCTAGACGTAATAGGGATGACAAATAATCTTACCCTATAGTTCATGAAGAGACATATGAAACGGGCTATACACTGAAAGCTCACTTGTCCGGAAGGACAAGTGGGAGATTAAAAGGAATGGTGTCCTTCGAACAAGTGTATTATTCTGATAGTGGGTTCAGAATTATTAGAAAGCTAATATATTGAGTAAGGTCAATTGATCGGAATGCCTAGGTGCAGGCCGCTTCCGATCAGTGATATTAATACATAATTAATATTACAACTTAATCTTAACTGAACCCTTCGGGTCACACCCAAGCAATGAATGAGAACAGACAAGACGAATTAATTCGGAAGAAATTAATGAGTCGCCCGAGTAATTAATATTTAGACAACGAAAATTCGAGCTTGGAGCGTCGAAACCGAGCGTCGGAAAATGTCAAATGTCGAGCCAAAATTTAGGATTTGGCAAGACGGGAAATTGCTTTAAGTAATAAGTAAAATCCTAACCACGCAAAAGGCTAGAAAAGTGTTCCAAATAGGAGCGTGCCACATTGGCAACGTGCCATGGTGGCAACGCGCCATGGTGGTAGCGTGCCACGGTGGCGGCACGTGTGGCAAGGGGCCGTGGACTCGGGTGACGAGTCATGATCACGGGCCAAAAGAAAGTGGCCCAACCAAACCCAAATTGGGGCTCAAGGTTGGGTGACACATAGTTAGCTCACAATGCATGTGAGTTGCCTTAGGGACCAAGTGGGAAAGTAGTCCTCACCTAACCATGTAACACTTGTTACTTGTTTCTTGGTTTATTTAACTAAGGGTTGAATTTATCAATCTTTCCATTTGGGATCCTTTTGTGAAAAAGTCCCACATATAAATATGAGTGGAATTCACAAGCTATCCTTCCTTATAAATAGCCAAAGCATGGCTTGAGAATTCTTTGCTTGAGTAGGAGTTAAATAGGGCATTGCATTTGCAAAAACCCTTAAACTCATATAATACTCAGGTTTTTGTCGGGCCATGCTAACCTCGAGGCAACGGACCTAAAAATCGGTAGTCGTCCTTGCGGGTGGATTTCCGTTGGAGGCTCTCGTGTTTACGGGGCTAAGCTTTCAAGTTAGAGCCCATTTGGTCGGGCGAAGCACGCTCCAAAAGGTAATCCTTTTATCTTAATCTTGTGTTTCATTTAATTATGTTGATGGTTTTATTTATTGCGAGTGCGGTCTTGTTTTTGGGTTTGTTTCCGCGGTAAGTCGGACTCACCAAACCCCAACACGGCACCCTCCACAAAAATGACAATTTTTTTTTGCTTTTTTACATTTTTGAGTCACACGATCACATTATAATGCACACACGAGTCATATACACATTGAGTTATGTCATGTTATTACATCGAGTTAAGTCTACGCACACATGAGTCACATGAAATAAGTCGTCAAACCTTGAGTCATGTCAAGTCAATGAGTCAAGCAACACTAAGTCTTAGTTTAACCCTAAACAAAGATAAGCAAAGTCCTACAGTCCAAAATATAAATGTAGGTACATTCTAGTGAGCAAGATCATTCCCGAATTTTTTCGAAAAGCCACGAATGAAAACCTGAATCCAGCGTCAGACGACAAGGCTGTCGCCTGGCGGCAAAATCTATCGCCTCGGGACAGAGCTAGGATGCGGCGACAACGATTTCCAGCGTACGCCGGAGGAGCGACCAGATGCGTCGCCCCCATATTAAATTATGCAGGCCTCATACAGCAATTACGGGTTCCTTAGTACGCAAGTTAGCCCCTATAAACAAATTAACGGTATTAGTAGTCGGCTCGATTATAATCATAGTAAGTGATTGACCTGACAAAAAATCGTCTCACTTAGCTTAAGTGCCTAAGCATTGGCTCATTACAAGAACTAAGGCGTCGGTTTAAAAGCAAGCACTTATATGACAATTTTTCCAAGATTGGATTGTCATCCCGAACTAACAATATTTCCAAAATGTGGATTGTCGCGCATCTTCTTCAACGACAATTTTTCCATGATTGGATTGTCATCTCTAGCAAACTTTCCATGCGTGGATTGTCGTGCTCCTTCTCTATTTGGCAATTTTTTCCAAGTTAAGATTGGCATCTCTAGAAAGTTTTTCAAAATTGGATTGTCATGCATCCGGTTCCCTAAGGCAAAATTTCCCAAAGGGTTGTCGTAGGTCTCTATTACTTTTAAAATTTCGGCAAAGGTTCCCGAACGTGGATTGTCATTCATTTCAGTAAGTGGCAAATTTTTCCGAAGTGGATTGTTGATCGACTCTTTTTTGCAAATGTTCCAAGACACGGATTGTCAATAGTGGCAATATTTTTCTAAAAGGATTGTCGCATAGCGTTGGAAAATTTCCAAGGTGAATTTCTTTCAAGAGTTACATTCCAAGATGTGGATTGACGATCGTAGCAAGGTTCTTATAACAGATTGTTACGAAGCATTGGCAACTTTTCCCAAAATTGGATTTTGGAAAAGTTTCTGAGATATTGATTGTCGCTTCATCGTGACAACAATTCCAATGATGGATTCTTACGTGGCATGGACAACTTTCCCTAAATCAGATTGTCATACATTATTTAAGAGTTGTGTTGGAAACTATTCCAATAGAAAAGAGGATTGTCATCACTCAAAGCATCAACAACAGAATTCAATCATTAAGGATCAACAAGCAGTGGTCTTTGATAATTTTCTTCGAAATATAATCGCAATAATAATTGAGTATCATTACAAGAAGAATGGTCTTCGACGGCGTTCCGTAGCTTGTGGAGAGTTGTCACAAACAACTGAAGATGGCTACAAGCAGAGTTATCTTCGATCGTGTTCCCTAGCCTACGAAGGATGGTAACAAATGGCAGAGGATGACTACAAGGAGAGTTATCTTCGATGGTGTTTCCTAGCTTGCGAAAGACTATCAAAAAAAAAATTGGAGGCAGCTACCAGCCGAGCGGTCTTCAGCAAATACAACAAAAATCGGTTACCCCTAGAGAAGTGTGCTTGACGGTGCAAGATACGCATTTCTTAACTCTTTTACTTGTTTAACTAACGCTAGTTTGCAGGTATCGGCGTTATAAGAATGATTAAGGATTGCATAACGTTCTGAATCATTCTTCGTCCTTATCGCTACTTTTTCTTTTGTTTTCGAAACCTAAGTTTCTCCAAACTCAGTCAAAGTGGGGGCTTCTGTAGAGACCTATTTGTGTCTTCCCCAAAACCAAACCTAGTGATGAATACCTTTCGTGTCGAATCATAATTGAAGGAAGTGAAAGTGTGAAAATTTTAGTGTTGCGGTTAGTTTTTATAAAAAATATTTCTTTCTATTTTTAAAAACCTGCACTATTTTATGAAAATAGCCAATTCAGTTCAGTTTAGTCCATGACAAGGGTCCAATAATAGTGTAGTTGGTCAGGATAGAAAAGAGCTTTCCTACGATATATTATCAGTCCAATTTCGATGAATAATGAAGAAGTTATGGCCAAAATACTAATATGGGCCCGGTTTGGTTCTTATATTCGGCCCAAAGATCTAGAGCAGGGCCTATTATCAATTATTTTTCCTAAATCTAGTACGATTTATTATAGTCTTCTAGAATCATCTAGAAGGTTCTTTTTTTATCCTAGTACGATTAGGATTTATAATTATGTACATGAGTTTTACTTGGAATAAAATAAGTGATATAAATGAAAATACGATTTTTGCATTTGTACCAATTTTACGATTCAATTTTATTGAGAAAGTGGATTCTGTTTGGAAAACGTGTTAAATCCCAATTGCATAGCCTGACGACAGGATCATCGCCTCGCGCTGCAGTGCACCACCTGGAGACAAGCCCTGTCACTAGCAACAACATGTCGTTTTATTTCGTTTGAAACTCTAACTCTTTTCTATCAATTCCAGACTATTTTCTTATAAATAGGGTACTTGGACATCCGTTTTCAATAACCAATTCTCAACCAGAATTCTCTAATTCTTCTCTCTCTCTAAGATAAATTTTATTCTCTCTCCCTCTTTCTAGCCTAACCTTTTACAAACACAATTCCGTACTCATTAGCACTAGAAACACCTAGCCAAGTTCAAAATTGTCTTCGCCCTAGACGTGAAAGGTTTGATATTTGTGAGGGATTGGTCCAAAAACCCTATTTCAATTATTTAATTTAAGTCTTTGATTTATTATTAATTTATTGAAGTTTACTAACGTGTGTATTTTTTTATTAGAAAGAGATAGGAGGCATAGAAGTAAGTGCTTTGATTGTTATTATTTTGATATTGAAATCATGATGAGATTGTTTTATTGATTCCTAGTATCATGTTAGGATGTTTTATTGCTTCCTGGTATCATGTTTAGAGTAATAATTAAATTTCTAATATCAAGTATGATTAAAAAAATGCTTCCTATATCTTTCCTAATATCATTTTAGTATCATGTTAGGGCTAAAGCTTTAATATTTGATGTTTAGTGACATGCTAGGATTTGTTATTAATCTTGTTACTATCATGCCTACGATCTTGCTATTATTATGTTTTAGCGTTGATATGATTATGGTTATGATTAATATGATTGTTATTATTATGCTTCTTATTATGTTGCTTGATTGTTATTATTGGTATTGCCTGATCACATCTTTGATGCATGTTTAAAGGGAAGTTGTCCTTGAAATCACGCTTAATTAAATAATTAATAATCTTGTTTACGCTAATATGATTTTAATTCAAGTGATCGCCAACAATACTTTTATTTATGCTTTAATATTCAACTAACATAGATGAAACTGGTTTAGGGTTAACCTAATGATTTCATGTTAGTCAAAAAGCGCACATGAATACGAGTAGAATAAAGTAGAACCCTATTTTATAGGGCAAGTTCTTTCTCTTTTAGATTGGATTCGTACCCTCATCCCTGAACACCAGTCATGTTTCCAGACCTATTAGAGTTGACGATCTTCTGGATCATTAAGGGGTGTAATCTTCACCCAGTGAATGGTTTAGAAGTTCCTAAAACTTGTTGGCGACTCTTTTGCCCTAGCTTCCTTCCCTTTGGACGCCATCATACTTGAGTATATTTTCACAATGGGGTTCAAGTTTTGGATAATTCTTGAAGTATTCCCTACTTTTTATGGTGACGCAACTGGGGACGATTTCTATTTTAATTCCTAAAATTTTTTTTGGCAATGATTTAGAATGAGTGGATGAGACTCAAAAAGTTCTTAGTATTTCATGTTCGTAATTTTGATTGATATTATTGGCGTAAGCATAAAAAAAGTTCTCATTAGAAATACCATCTGTAATGAGTTTAAAACATAGAATTTTTTCAAGTAGAAAATTTGAGAAATATCTTTCACAACTACAATCGAAATAATATTGCGAAAACTGGAAAAATTCTAAGAACACAGAAAGCTTCTAAGGCATTTAGGAACTAGCGCCAAGAAAACGGAGTTCGTCGCCTGTGAAATAGCCTCGTCTCCTGGCGACAAAATTTTTATCCGACGACGAAGTTATTTTCTTGCGACAGACTCTGTTGTCTCGCGCTGTATTCTTCCAATACCGAGCCAGAACTCTAGCTTCTTGTGTTTAACTGGTTCTAGCATTGTTGGCTTGATTCTACTTCTTGATTGAGTTTTTCTCTCTATTCTGAAACCTATACGTGTTCTACATATGACTATAATCCTCTGGGGGTTCACGCTCCATCTACCAAATCGAACGCTCCTTGCAACGACGGGTACATCCAAGTTTGTGAATCCACCAAACCGTGGAAGCAAATTTAAGTTGTGGGGTACCATCTATACACGCCAACCCTTCCAAAGGTAAGGTTTCCGCGCGATCATCTGGACCCTCTTTGACTAACCTATATCCTTGAACTTTAGAAAACTAGAGCCATGGTTAGGTTGCAAACTCATTGCATCATATTGTGACTACTTGACTATTTGTGCATTCTTTGCTTGTGTATAACCTATGTATGTTTACACTAACCGTTTGTTTGACCTGTAATTAAATCTGAATAAACTAATTAATGACTGAAGGAATTTTCTTAATTACTTAATTAATTAATTTGAGTAATCAAAGTCTAATAAATCAATCAAACTGACTTAGTACGAATAAATAAAGCCATGGTTATGTCCCTTTAAAGTAAAAATACAGGATACAGTCCCAGATTAATGTTCCAGCAATGGCGCAGAGGTTTGGGATGTGGCTCCAAACACTGTTGTGCAACGCCTGGCGACGACCTTGTCGTCTGGCGCTGCACTTCAATGTGCGGCGAAAGTTCTTTTGCTTTGGCGATAGTCTTGTTTATTACTCGAGTCATCATGATGAGTCTAATTAAACCGTTTATTAATCAGTTTAATCAATTGGTTAATGGTAGTAGCCATATTTAGTCCTTAATTGAGTCTAAGCACTTAGTTCCATGTTCATGACAAAAGTCTTAGCATGTCACCTACACTCACTAGTCTTAGTACACACTTTGTCACCATGACCATGTCTTAGGTTCATGCATGAGTCGTTTTTCGTTATTCAAGTGGGGGGTCCAATCTTTTCCCATTCTCTTCCACATTCTCTTCCATGTCGAATAGAGCTTGAGTCAAAATAAATAATAAAAATCTTATCCCTAATTTCCCTTTCAACAGTACTTGGTCAAGGAAAGAAAGGCGATTAATCAAGGACAATACCTTCGTTCAAGTTAAACTTTTTGATAAACCAGTCAGTTGAAATAGAAAAGCTAAGATGATACTGTCAAGTCAAGTATAATTCAATGAGCTGAAGAAGCAAATGGCTAATATGAATGAGGTGTTAAAAACTTTAACCCTTCAAATCAATGACCCTTTGAATCAATAGCAAATGGAGCTCAGGCAAGAAAGCTTGAGTAAAATATCCAATGACTATAGGTTCCAGGGCATTAGCTCGCAAGGGGTCTCGATGGACAAGGAGCTTCTTCCATAAAAGTTCAACGCAAACAACATTCCTAAATTCAAGCCAACAGACAACCCCTACTTCCAATTAAGAGCTTTCGAGACCATAATGAACAAAAAGGGGATTTGTAGGAAAGTCTTTCATTCCTTGTTTTCTTTATCTCTTGAAACCGTTTTTCAACAATGGTTCTTTTCCCATGACAAAGAGAAAACCTCTACTTAGGAATTTATTGTAAACGCTTTCATTGATAGGTATACATGTAATATTTAAGTTGAAACTGAATATAGAGAACTTGAAATACTTAGAAAAAAAGAGAATAAAGGCTTTACTTCTTTCTTTCATAAGTGGAGGGAAACTTCCGCTAAAATGATTGAGGTTCCCACTGAAGAAGAATCTGTAAGGATATTTATCAAAAATCTCCAAGAGAAGTATTCGAAGCATTTAATATATCAACATAATTTGAATGCTTTCAAGGTCGTCTGTGACATCGGTATCAAAATTGAAGACGACCTCAAAAAGCAAAAATCTACTAACATTAATAACAATAGTGGCTTGAAAGGAAAGAAGAACGACAATCCATCTTCTTCCGAAAACACCCACTCTAGTAACAATGTTAGTACCTTGGATCTCAATGAAGTCTTAGCCATGTATAATCAAGAATCTAAAAAGAAACCCAAAAGAGAGTTCACACCCATTGGAATGACTTATGATATTGCTTTTGATCGTCTCTATGATCGAGGACTAATCAAACCTTTTGGCCCTACTGAAGATCCAATGCCAGAAAATCGATCTTCGAGATGGAATCCCAACTCTTATTGCAAGTGCTATCAAGGAAACGATCATACCACCGATGAATGCTACATACAGGTTTCAAAATCTCTTTCAAGATCTAATAGAAGCAAACAAGATTCCATTGCCTCTAGCTAGCAAGAAGACCGGGTGATGATAAGCACAAGATAAGAGGCGAGCTTCAATGACAAGATTTCTTGACCTCTTTTTCTATTTCTTTTTCATTCTTTATTTCCCCAATAAGTGTAGCATAGGCACCCTATATTTTCCTTAATTTTTACTTTGTAGTTTTTTCTTTTCCCTTTTAATAAAATGAGCATTCATTTCCTTACATATGATCATTGCATTGCCAAAAAAATAAAAAAAATAAAATAAAATAAAATAAAAAAATCCATTTCGATTTAAGCAAAAGGTATACCCATGATTAGAGGCACCTCTTGTAGCCATGTTATACCTTTCACCCTTCAAATATACAATGTTTTCTTGATAAACCACTTTGAGCCTCGTCTAACGATAGGCATTTCTTTCGTCGACCCACATTTACCTAACCTTGGGATGGGATGATGTGCAATTTATGTAATTTTCAAAGAATAAAAACTTAAGTGATTTTTCAGAAAAAAAAAAACCAAAAAAAAAAAAACTGCTTAATTAACTAGTTAATTAATTTGAGTAATTAAAGTCAAATAAATCAATCAAACTGACTTAATACGACTATAGGTATGTCTTTTTAAAGTAAAAATACTAGAAACAAGCCCAGATTAATGTTCTAGCAATGGCGGAGAGGTTTGGGATATGGCGCCAAACACTGCTGTGCAACGCCTAGCGACAACCTTGTCGTCTGGTGCTAAACTTCAGTGTGCGGCGACAGTTCTGTTGCTTTGGCGACAGTCCTGTTTATTACTCAAGTCATCACGACGAGTCTAATTAAACATTTTATTAATCAGTTTGATCGATTTGTTAATGGCAGTAGCCATATTTAGTCCTTAATTGAGTCTAAGCACTTAGTTCCATGGTCATGACACAAGTCTTAACATGTCACCTACACTCACAAGTCTTAGTACACACTTTGTCACCATGACCATGTCTTAGGTTCATGAATGAGTCATTTTCCGTTATTTGAGTAGGGGGTCCAATATATTCCAATTCTCTTCCATGTTGAATAGAGCTTGAGTCAAAATAAATAATAAAAAGCTTATCCCTAATTTCCCTTTCAATAGTACATGGTCAAGGAGAGAAGGGCAATTAATCAAGGACAACACCTTCTTCAAGTTCAACTTTTTGATAAACCAGTCGGTCGAAAAAGAAAATCTAAGAAGATAATGGTAAGTTAAGAAGAAGTCAATGAGCTTAAGAAGCAAATTGCTAATATGACTGAGGTGTTGAAAACTTTAATCCTACAAATCAATGACCCTTTGAAACAACAGCAAATGGATCTCATGCAAGAATGCTTGAGCAAAATATCCAACGACTATAGGTTCTAGGGCATTAGCTCGCAAGAAGTCTCGGTGGACATGGAGCTTCTTCCGCATCAGTTCAATGCGAACGACATCCTTAAGTTAAAGCCAACAGACAACCCCTACTTCCACTTAAGAGATTTCGAGACCATAATAATGAACATTAAGGGGATTGGTAGGAAAGTCTTTCATTCCTTTATTTCTATATCTCTTGAAACCGTTTTTCAGTAATAATTCTTTTCCCTTGACAAAGAGAAAACCTCTACATGGGATTCTATTGTAAACGCTTTCATTGATAGGTATAAATGTAATATTCAAGTTGAAATTGATTACAGGGAACTTGAAATACTTAGAAAAAAAGAGAATAAAGGCTTTACTTCATTCTTTCATAAGTGGAGGGAAACTTTCGCTAAGATGATTGACGTGCCCACCGAAAAAGAATCTGTAAGGATGTTTATCAAGAATCTCCACGAGAAGTATTCAAAGCATTTAAAATATCAACATAATTTGAATACTTTCAAGGCCGTCTATGACATCGGTATCGAAATTAAAGACGACCTTGCTAAGAAAAAAGCTACTAACAATAGTATCAACAGTGGCTGGAAAGAAAAGAAGAAAGACAATCCTTCTTCTTCCGAAAACACCCACTCCAGTAACAATGTTAGTACCTTTGATCTCAATGAAGTCTTAGCCATGGGTAATCAAGGATGTAAAAAGAAACCCAAAAGAGAATTCACACCCGTTAGAATGACTTATGATATTTCTTTTGATCGTCCCTATGATCGAGCGCTAATCAAACCTATTGGCCCTACTGAAGATCTAACGCCAAAAAATCGATCTTCGAGATGAAATCCCAACTCTTATTGCATGTACCATCAAGGAAACAGTCATACCATTGATGAATGCTACAGGTTTCAAAATCTCATTCAAGATCTCATAGAAGTAAACAAGATCCCATTGCCTATAGCTAGCAAGAAGACCGAATGATGATAGGCACAAGGCAAGAGGCGAGCTTCAACGACAAGATTTCATGACCCCTCTTTCTATTTCTTTTTTATTCTTCCTTTCCCCAATAAGTCTAGCACAGGCACCCTGCATTTTCCTTAATTTTTTCTTTGTATTTTTTTCTTTTCCCATTTAATAAATGAGCATTCATTTCCTTGCATATGATCATTACATTGCTAAAAAAAATAATAAAAAAAATCCATTTCAAACTAAGTACAAGGTATACCCATGATTAGAGACACCTCTTGTAGCAAAGTTATACCTTTCACCCTTCAAATATACAATCTTTTCTTGATCACTTTGAGCCTCGTTTAATGATAGACATTTCTTTCTTCCACCCACATCTACCTAACCTTGGGATGGGATGATGTGCAATTTATGCAATTTTCAAAGAATAAAAACTTGACTAATTTTTAAGAAAAAAAAAACAAATAAATAAATAAATAAAAGTGTACAAAAGGGCAAGTGTTCAAATGTCTTTGACATGAACATGTCTTTGATATGAACACACCTCTGATTGCGTCTCTTATTGAGTGCTCGGTACCGTGCCTGAGAAACATGAATGCTAGGTGAGCGATAGACTGCATGATCGGGATTGCCCACACTTATAGAGAATATTGAAATATGAAAAAATTAAAAAACAAGAAATAGAGCAAAATGTAAATAAGAGAGAGTTTAATAGTGAGAAAACCTCAAGCATAAAAATATAAAGATTTCAAAAGCAATGTTGCACACCTTGGGGGCTTATCTAGGGTCTTGAGCCTTTTTCCCCTTCTTCTTCAAACCTTTAGCCTAACCACATTGCAAACCTCAAAAAGACCTTTTTGAGATATACATACACTTGTGCGAGGTTCGGCTATAACTACATTCAGCTTGATTCCTAACGGATACCTAGGAACCTCACATTGGGGTGCGACCGTAATAGACATGCATTCATATTCACACTCACACCATGATCATATCAAAGGATCTCCAATGCTCATCCCTATTCATTTAGAGCTAGACTAGGGGGCTTGATCCTTACATTTTTAGGCTACCCAGCCTAAGAGTCACCACCATTTGACTCTTTTTAATATATTTTTCACACACTTAGCCGTTGCGGCCTAAATTTAGTGTCACTATCACACACATAACAAATACATGACCAAACATACTTCCCTTAGGAACCCTTTTTCATGAAATATTTACACAACGTTGAAGCATGCCTTGTCATATCAACATCAATCATCATTGCATCACGAAGTATGAAGTACTTAGCCTATGCGCCTAAGTCACCTAAATACTTTCATCATCAAGTAACCTAGGGTAGTCTAAAATGTTACAATCCTTTTACTATGAGAGACAACAGATTAGGATCATTCAACATGCACCTTAAAAAACTTCGCTTCTTTCTTTTTTCGCGTCTTTCATTTTTCGGAGAAAGTCGGTACCCTCCACAAAAATGATGATTTTTTTTTGCTTTTTTACATTTAGAGTCGCACGATCACATTACAATGCACACATGAGTCATGTACACATTGAGTCATGTCATGTTATCACATCGAGTTAAGTCTACGCACACATGAGTCACATGAAGTGAGTCGTCATACCTTGAGTCATGTCAAGTTAATGAGTCAATAAACACTAAATCTTAGGTCAACCCTAAAGAAAGATAAGAAAAGTCCTATAGTCCAAAATATAAATGTAGGTACACTCCTGTGAGCAAGAACATTCCCGAATTTTTTCGAAAAGTCGCGAATGAAAACCTACTCCAGCATTAGACGACAAGGCTGTTGCATGGCAACAAAATCTGTCGCCTGGCGATGGAGCTAGGATGCGGCGACAGTGGTTTCCAGCGTACGCCGGAGCAGCGATCAGATGCGTCGCCCCCATATTAAATTATGCGTACCTCATAGAGCAATTTTGGGTTCCTTAGTACACAAGTTAGCCTCTATAAGAAAATTGACGTGATTAGTAGTCGGCTCGATTACAATCGTAGTAAGTGATTGACTTAACAAAAAATCGTCTCACTTAGCTTAAGAACCTAAGCTTGGCTCCTTACAAGAACCAAGGCATCGGTTTCAAAGCAAGCACTTATACGACAATTTTTTCAAGATTGTATTGTCATCCCCAACTAACAATATTTCCAAAATGTAGATTGTCGCGCATCTTTTTCAACGACAATTTTTCCATGATTGGATTGTCATCTCTAGAAAAGTTTCCTAACGTGGATTGTCGTGCTCCTTCTCTGTTTAGCAATTTTTTCCAAGTTTGGATTGTCATCTCTAGCAAGTTTTCCAAAATTTGATTGTCATGCACCCGGTTCCCTATGGAAAAATTTCCCAAGGGGTTGTCATAGGTCTCTATTACTTTTACAATTTCGGCAAAGGTTCCCCAAAGTGGATTGTCATACATTTCAGTAAGTGGCAAATTTTCCCGAAATGGATTGTCGATCGACTCCTTTTGCAAATGTTCCAAGACGCGGATTGTCAATAGTGGCAATATTTTCCTAAAAGGATTGTCGAATAGCGTAGGCAAATTTCCAAGGTGAATTTCTTTCAAGAGTTACATTCCAAGATGTTGATTGTCGATCGTAGCAAGGTTCTTATAACAAATTGTTACGAAGCATTTGCAACTTTTCCCAAAATTGGATTTTGGCAAAGTTTCTAAGATATGGATTGTCGCTTCATCGTGGCAACATGTCCAAGGATGGATTGTTACGTGGTATTGACAACTTTCCCTAAATCAGATTGTCATACATTATTCAAGAATTGTGTTGGCAACTATTCCAAAAGAAAAGAGGATTGTCATCACTTAAAGCATCAACAGCAGAATTCAAGCATTAAGGATCAAGAAGCAGTGGTCTTCGGTAATTTTCTTCGGAATATTATCACAACAATAATTGAGGATCATTACAAGAAGAATGCCGTCGAAACAATAATTGAGGATAGTTACAAGAAGAATGGTCTTCGACGGCATTCCGTAGCTTGTGGAGAGCTGTCACAAACAACTGAAGATGGCTACAAGCAGAGTTGTCTTCGATCGTGTTCCCTAGCCTACTAAGGATGGTCACAAACGGCAGAGGAAAACTAAAAGCAGAGTTATATTCAATGGTGTTTCCTAGCCTACGAAGGACTATCACAGCGAAAATTGGAGGCAGCTACAAGCTAAGCGCTCTTCAGCAAATGCAACAAAAATTGGTTACCCCAAGAGACGGTGTGCTCGACAGTGCTAGATACACGTTTCTTAACTCTTTTATCTGTTTAACTAATGCTAGGTTGCAGGTTTCGGCGTTATAAGAATGATTAAGGATTGCATAACATTCTTAATCATTATCCGTCCCTATCGCTAATTTGACTTTTGTTTTCGAAACCTAAGTTTCTCCAAACTCAGTCAAAGTGGGGGCTTCTGTAGACACCTATTTGTGTCTTCCCCAAAACCAAACCTAGTGATGAATACCTTTTGCGTTGAATCATAATTGAATGAAGTGAAAGTCTGAAAATTCTAGTGTTGCGGTTAGTTTTTATAAAAAACTTTTTGTTCTGTTTTCGAAAACCTACTCTATTTTATGAAAATAGCCAGTCCAGTTCAGTTTTTTCTATGAAAAGGGTCCAATAATAGTGTAGTTGGATGGGGATCAAAAAGAGCTTTCCAACGATATATTATAAGTCCAATTTCGATGAATAATGAGGAAGTTATGGCCAAAATACTAAACTAGGCCCGGTTTGGTTGTTATATGCGGCCCAAAGATTTAGAGCAGAGCCAATCATCAATTATTATTCCTAAATCTAGTAGGATTGATTATAATCTTCTAGAATCATCTAGAAGGTTCTTTTTTTTTTATCTTAGTCGGATTAGGATTGATAATTATGTATATTTGTTTTACATGGAATAAAATCAGTGATATAAATGAAAATACGATTTTAGCATTTGTACCGATTTTACGACTCAATTTTACTGAGAAGTTGATTCTGTTTGGAAAACGCGTTAAATCCCAATTTCATCGCCTGGCGCTGAAGTGTAGCACCTGGCGACAAGCCCTATCACTGGCGACAACATGTTGTTTTATTCCGTTTGAAACTCTAACTCTTTTCTATCAATTCCGGATTATTTTCTTACAAATAGGGTCCTTGGACCTTCTTTTTCAATAACAAATTCTCAACCAGAATTCTCTAATTCTTCTCTCTCTTTAAGCTAAAGCTTATTCTCTATCCCTCTTTCTCGCATAACCTTTTATAAACACAATTATGCGCTCATTAGCACTAGAAACACCTAGCCAAGTTCAAAGTTGCCTTCTCCCAAGACGTGAAAGGTTTGATATTTATGAGGTTTTGGTCCAAAATCTCTATTTCAATTATTAAATTTAATTCTTTGATTTATTATTATTTTATGGGGTTCGAATCCCTCTCCATCCGAGAGGTCATAAGTTGATAAAGGGCATCTGAACGTACTCGAATTTGCGATCACTTCCTTTAACGAGCGAGTCAACTTCGTTAAAGTTTACTAAAGTGTGTATTTTTTTATTAGAAAGAGATAGGAGGCATCGAAGTAAGTGCTTTGATTGTTATTCTTTTGATATTGAAATCATGCTGAGAGTGTTTTATTGATTCCTAGTATCATGTTAGGATGTTTTATTGCTTCCTAGTATCATGTTTAGGGTAACAATTAAATTTCTAATCTCAAGTATGATTAAAAGAATGCATCCTATGTCTTTCCTAATATCATGTTACTATCATGTTAAAGCTAAAGCTTTAATATTTGATGTTTAGTGACATGATAGGATTTGTTATTAATCTTGTTAATATCATGCCTATGATCTTGCTATTATAATGCTTTAGCGTTGATATGATTATGGTTATGATTAATATGTTTGTTATTATTATGATTATTATTATGTTGCTTGATTGTTATTATTGTTATTGCATGATCACACCTTTGATGCATGTTTAAAGGGGATTTGTACTTCAAATCACGCTTAATAAGGTAATAAATAATCTTGTTTAGGCTAATATGATTTTAATTCAAGTGATCGCCAATAATAGTTTTATTTATGCATTAATATTCAACTAACATAGGTTAAACAGGTTTAGGGTTAACCTAATGATTGCATGTTAGTCAGAAAGCGCACATGAATACGAGTAGAATAAAGTAGAACCCTATTTTTTAGGGCGAGTTCTTTCTCATTTAGATTGGATTCGTACCCTCATCGCCGAACACCAGTCATGGTCATCCCCGAACACCAGTCATGGTTCTAGACTTATTTAAGTTGACGATCTCCTGGATCGTTAAGGGGTGTAACCTTCACCCTGTGAACAGTTTACAAGTTCCTAAAACTTGTTGGCAACTCTTTTGTTCTAGCTTTCTTTCCTTTGGTTGCCACCATACTTAAGTGTACGATCACAGTAAGGTTCAAGTTTGGGATAATGCTTGAAATATTCCCTACAAAAGTGAAAAGGGGAGAATCATCAAATAGATTGTGTTCTTCCTTGTCTTCCACATCTCCAACCCCTAAAATCCTTCGTTTGCCAGCTAGGATGATAGACCATTTTGGATCGGCTTGGTCAGTTACATAGAACACTTGCTTAGCTTGCGGCGCATGGATGACTGGTTAAAAACTATCTTGCAAATGGCCAAGGTCTAGAATAGTGAAGTTGTCATGTCTGACGTTGCGCCTATTATTATCGACCAATTTACACTTGAGTAGACCTACCTTGAACTCGCGGTAATCCAATTCCCATATTTCCAGAATTTGATTGTAGTAAGATAATAGTGGGTCAACTGGTGATGTATCCTTCGCACTTACAAACTCTCTTAATGAAGCCACAAGAGTCACACCACTATTTTGAGTCAATGAGGATTTCTAATCCCAACGCTCAGTCCTAAATGTATACCCATTAATGTCATATCCCTCTAATGAATGAACATCTTCCTTTAGACCATAAGCTAGCCACTTAATTGTATCAGAGACACTCTTATCCAATTGACGCATCACTCGATCATGGAACCACGTCACAAACTTCTTATTATGAAAATGAACTAGTGCACTTTCCCCTTTTGGTGGAAATTCAACTCGCAAACTTTCCATGTGCTCTTCTAAATATAGGTGAACCTCCGCAACATGATGAAGCACAAATAGTTGAGCTTACAAGAATTGTTCTCGAGTGGGTGAATTCCGTTTTGGTTCGACTGTGCCATGACCATCAAGTCTCCCTTCATGTCGGTAAGTGGGAAGCCCAATATGTTCGGCATGGCAACATACTCTGCAACAAAATTACCAATCTCCTCAGCCACAACCCCTTGAATCATACTACCTTCTAGATAGGCTGAATTTCTAACTTTATCTTGCAATGTACCCATGTTCCTTTCAAAAGGGTAGCACCATCTCATAAATGAAGAAGCAAATGCACCATTATGTCAAAAAGTGACGGCGTAAAATACATCTCAAATTTGCACAAAGTAACAACAACATTTTCCTAGAGAGCATCAAGTGTAAAAGGATCAAGCACTTAGCTGCATATAGTATTGAAAAATGAATAGAGACTAGTAATAGCTTCTCTCACATGCGTTGGTAAAATACAACGAATAGCATCAGTAGAAATACTTGCATCATCATGTGACAATCATGGGATATCATACTTGTCAACTTCAATTCTCTATTTAAGGAAACGAATCTTTTCATGTTTGATGAGAACCCAGATGGGAGCTTGATGTCATACAAACAAGCACATAACTTTCGTTTTTCTTCCTTTGAAAATGTGTAGCAAGATGGAGGTAAATAAACCTTTTCCTTCTTGCCGGGTCCATCATCTATCTTCTTTGATACACCCGTGGTCTTTCCCTTGCGCTTCCCTTTACGTGTTTTGCAAGCATCTTCGCTTCCCTTTTCCTTTTCCCCTGCCTTTCCTGCCTTTCGCTTAACCCACAATTTCGGATGAACCCCTACACTTTGAAATCTAATTGCGCACCCTTTTAATCCTTTATTTTGCCTGGAATGTTCATAATTGTCCAACAATTGCATCAAAAACATTCTTCTCTATATGCATCACATCGAGACAATGTCTGACATCATGTTCTTTCCAATACTCAAGCTTCCAAAAGATTGATTCCTTTTTAATGAGAGCATGTTGATCTACAGGTTTTGATGTTTTACCCAAAAACAGTTGGTATACCCTTCACTCGTTCATAAACCTCCTTTCCATTTAATGGCCTAGGAGCAGCATCCTCTTCCACTTTCCCATTGAAGGCCTTTTTCTGCCTACAATATGGGTGATTGCGCCTAAGAAATCTTTGGGTCCTTACGTATTCATCTTTGCCATAGTAATCAAGCTACAAATTCGGTGTGTCATCGATACAAATGGGACATGCTTTATGCCCTTTGTTCTTGTACCCGGATAGGTTGTCATATGCTGGAAAATCATTAATGGTCCACAACAGGGCATCACGCAATAGAAAAATCTCCTTCATCCTTCATCTTTCTAAAATCATCAACAAGGGGCTCAAGGTAAACATCAATGTCGTTTCTAGGTTGCCTTGGCCCCGTTACCAAAAGTGAAAGCATTACGTATTTGCGTTTTATGCACAACCATGGAGGCAAGTTGTAGATCACTAAGAGTACCGGCCACGTGCTATGTTTGGTACTAAGAGTGCCAAATGGATTCAAACCGTCCGTGCACAACCCAAGCCTTAAATTTCTTAATTCATCACCAAATGCCCTAAACTTCATATCAATGTTCTTCTATTGTGGAGAGTCAGCCAGATGCTTCAACAAACTATTTTTCTTTCTTCCCTCTGAATCCCATATCAACTTCTTATCATCTTTTAGAAATGAAAAAAGACTCTTTAATCTTGGAATAATGGGAAGATACCACAACACCTTAGCAGGAGGTCCCTTCATCCCAAAATTGTAGCTTGTTCGCTTGTAACGCAACTCACCGCAACGTGGACACTCCTCTAACTCTTCATATTCATTTCTACACTGAAGATAATCATTAGGATATGCATGTATCTTTTTATGCTCCAAACTAAATGGACACATGAGTTTATTTTCATAATAGTATGAATTAGGAAGTTCATTCCCTTCTTGCAACATGTCACATAACGTAATCAACAAAGAAGTTAAACTAGTGTCACTTCAGTTATGCTTTGACTTAATGTTAAAAAGTGTTAGCACGGTTGAAAGTTTTGTGCATTTTTTTGACCTAAGATACAAAGGCTTTTTGGCACCCTCTGATAAAGGACTCAAATACATCGGATCCGTCCCCGAAGTCACCTTCAACATCATGCATCATCTCATCCAAGTGATCAACACCACCATCCTCGATCTCATCCCTCCCTTCATCCCCATATCCACCATCATCATTCCCATATTCCTCTTCCACACGAATCTCGGCACTCTTATCATGCGTATCATTTCCAACAACATTCTCTCTATACGATCCCTTTACACCGTGCCAAACCCACACATGATATTGAGGTCTAAACCCATGACATTATACATGAACCATGATAGTATCAACACTATCGACCAATGTGACATTATTACAATTCACACAAGGGTAATAAAGGGCATTAACAACCGTTCTAAGCTGATACTGTGAAGCAGTCTTGCAAAACTCTTGAACCCCATTAAATAATTCCAATGTATCGCGTCTACCATACATCCAACCGCGATCTATCGACGTTTTAAATTGCCTTTAAGCATACCAACACATATATGATGTCTATTAGAGTACATTCCATTTATATCATTCATATTGCGTAAAAATGAATGCTCCCAAAAGGTCCTTATCAGTTTAACCTAACCAACCCTTGAATGTTTAATCTCACCAGTGAATGTATGTCAACTTTCCAATTTTAAGGAAAATCGGGCAGCATTTCCCCTATTTCTCCAAGTACATAATGTAGGTAATAAATTACCTACATATGCACCTAGATAACAAGGTGGGAAAATTATAAGCTAAAATATTCCTTAAAATTGAAAAAGAGACATACATTCACTACCTAAGTGAGATCAAACATCCAAGAACATTCATAGCCGGGGACTATTCAAGACTTTCTCCTTATGAGAAAGACTTGAACTGGTATCTAAGCAAATGATGATGCAAGCATTCACTACTTAAGTGAGATTAAACGTGCAAGAACAATCCCAACCAGGGACTATTCAAGACTTTCTCCTAATGAGAAAGACTCGAACGGGTATTATAGACATCCATTTGCGTGATGAATACCTATTCTAGTGATGAATACCTTTCGCGTCGAATCATAATCTAATGAAGTGAAAGTGTGGAATGTCTAGCGATGAGGATGTTTTTATTAAAAGCTCTCTTCTTTCTATTTTCGAAAACCCACTAGTAGAAAAACGTACATTTGCGTCGCCTTATTTGCGTCACTAATACAAAAGAACGAAGAAAATGTATTTTTTTAGCATCCTAAAAAGTGATTTGCGTCGCACATTAACCAAGAAGCGATGCAAAAGTCAGATACATTTCAGCTTTTTGTTATTTGCGTCGCTCTTAATAAGTGAAACGACGCATATGATAATGTTATTTGCGTCGCTCATTTAGTGACAAGTGACGCAAATGAGTGATAGAATTAAAATGCGTCACTCCTTTAATTAATAAGCGACCCAAATAAGTAATGTGCAGCATTAAACTTTGAGTTATTTGCGTCACATTTTTTTAGTTGAGTGACGCAAATCACTCTTTTGCATTTAGGTTATTTCGGATTCCACTTGCTAGCTGCCTGCCCTTTACTAAAACAAAAATAGCGCTACTCCTATCTTCCAAGAACGGCGATTTCCTACAGCTAAACACCCAGAATTTCGAGCAAAAGAACCCCAGAAATTCGAGCAAAAAAACCCCAGAAATTCGACCCATACACCCCAAGAAATTCGAGCAAAAATCACCCTGAAATTCAAGGAATTTCGACTCAAAAACCCCTAGAAAACCAACCCACAAACCCCCAGGAAATCGACCCAAAAACCCCAGAAATTCGACCCAAAAAACCCCATAAATTCGACAAAAGAACCCCACAAATTTAACAACCAAACCACAATGTTGACAACACCCATAATCGGAAAAAATTCAGGTTTACAAACCACCAATTTCGAGCAAAACAAACAAATAAACCATAAGAAACCCTAGGAATTCGAGCATTAATTCGAGCAAATTCGATTATGGGAAAATACGAGTGAATTCGAGCAAAAAAATTGAGCAAATTCGAGCATTAATTCGAGCAATTTCGAGCAAAAAAATCAAATTAAAACCTCAGAAATTCGTTGAGTGAATTACTGCCTTTATAATTGAATTTTTGAGTGAATTACTTGATTAATTTTTCCCCTAAAAAATTCGAGGATGGACGAACAAATTACAGCCTTTATTTTTGAAGTTCGATTAGTGTAGCAGTTCGACCAGTGTTTGCCCAAATCAACTGCATTTAGGCTCAAAATTGTTGAATTTGTGAAGTCAATTTCAACTAAGGTAAGATTACTTCTATTTATGTTCAATATTTTCATTTTCTCAAAAAAAAAATTGTTCATAGAAAATTGGGTTAATATATGTAATTTTATTTGTAGATAGAATTAATTAGAAAATATTTTTATTTGTTGATAAAATTAATTAGAAAATATGTTATAGTATGATTGAATATTGTATAATTAATATATGTAATTTTATATGGCAGATTCTTAATTACGCGGAAGTGAATTTCACAAGTTGCTCGACGTTCTGGTTGTGGACTAACGATTAAGGCGGTAGTACACATACGAGATTGTCTTCACTTGTGGTATATATATCTGAACCATTCTTTGTATTAACTTATTTTTTGTGGTTGGTATAATGATTGTGAATTGAATGAGATTTTGAATTGTGATATAATTGATCGGAATTGCAATAATACTTGCATCATTGGCTTAGATTCCCGTTCAGGGCTTACTCACTAGGAGTAAGTCTTAAATAATCCCCGGTTTGGGAGTATTCTTAATTGTTCTATCTCATTTAAGTCAAACAATTCTCACTCTACATAGAATTGAAGCATACATTGAGACACATACTCTGTAGTGTTTATCTGGTTCTGATGTACATTTGCAAGCTGAGCTGCTGCTGCGGACATTTCAGATAATCCATGGATTGCAGAAGGTGCAGGATTGAGACACTACAAGACCACTGTAAAATAAAATCAGCACAGTAAAAGCTGCAGACTAAATACAAAAGCAAGCATGCATAAAGTGATGAGGGCGGTACCAGGAGAATAATCGCGTGCATTGAAGTAGTAGATTCGCTCATCGTGTTGAAGCAATGAATAGTAGTATTTTCGCAGCACAAAAGAAGCATTTGTGGCTATGGAAGGGAAGTTGAAAGTGGTTGTAACATCTTCCCATCTTTTTTCCAAGAGTATCTGCAGACATGAACAAAATACTGATGGAGCATGAATGATTTTGATATGTAAATTATTGGACAGTATGTTAATATAATGTCGTCATTCCCAATTTTATGCGTAGGCCAAAATACAAAGGAGACTCAGTCGTAATTTACATTTGCATTCATTAATATTGCATTTTAATTTCAATTATTGGCGTTAGCATATTACTTTATACCACTACCAAGGAAAACATGTACTACAAACATATACAAGCAATTATTATAATTTAAAAAAACAAATTCACATCATTTGAGTCACTCATAAAACAAATAAGTGTCGCAAATAAAAGCAATTTTGTATTATCTAGTAAGTCATTTGCGTCCCTCCTATATAAACAGGAAATGCAAATAACAAACAAGAAGTTGCTCAGAACAACTATTTGCCTCACTTGTTTATAAAGGAGCGACACAAATAACTCTTATTTGCGTCACTTGTTTATAAAGGAGTGACAAAAATGACTCTTATTTGCGTCGCGCCTAAGAGCGACGCAAATGATTTAAAAGTCATTTGCATCGCGAGCAGTTGCTTCACTCATTGAAGCGACGCAAATACACTCTAAATGAGCGACGCAAATGAGCCTTTTTCTACTAGTGACCTACTCTATTTTATGAAAATAGCCAATCCACTTTAGTTTGGTCCATCACAAGGGTCAAATAATATTGTATTTGGATAGGGATTGAAAAGACCTTTCCAACGATGTATTATAAGCCTAATTTCGATGAATTATGACGAAATTATGGCCAAAATACTGAACTGGGCCCAACTTGGTTCTTATATGCGGCCCAATGATCTAGAGGAGGGCCTATTATTAACTGTCATTCCTAAAGCTATTAAGATTGATTATAGTCTTCTAGAATACTCTAGAAGGTTCTTTTGAGTCCTAATGGAGTTAGGATTGATAACTATGTTTCAAAGAGTTTGAAATTGAATAAAACTACTCCTTTTAAGAATCCTTGTTTTGTACGAGATGGAATATGCTCAGATATTATTTTTATGACTCATAATCTTTATCTATATTGTATATGGTTAGATAGATTTTGAAATTGTCTTTCCTATGATATATTATAATATTAATTCTGAGCTATAACGAAAAAGAGATGAACGGAATATGAAACTCTATCCAAAACTGACACCTTTCCACTATTTCGGCCACATCATTTTATCTACAAAATATTTTAATCTTATTCTAATTGGGTTGAAAAGTATACTTCAAGATATTTCAAATGACATATTATATACCTTATTTGGACTTTTGGACGACAAGCCTGTCTTGTAGCCCTGGACGACAAGCCTGTCGCGCGGCGCTGCACCCTATCGCGCAGCGCTACACCCTATCGCGCGGCGACAGGGGCAGTTTCGGCGACAGAGTCGTGTTTTATTCCTCTTCAAACTCTGATTCTTTTTTATCATATCCGAACTGTTTTCATTATTAATAACCTCCTTAAACCTCCGTTTTTAAATCATCAACTCTCATTAAGAATTTCTTGATTCTCTCTCTCCCTCTTTCTAATCCTAGCCTTTTACAAACACAATTCCTCATACATTAGCAGTAGACACACCTAGACAAGTTCGAAGTTGCGTGCCTTCGCCCTAGACGTGAAAGGTTTGATATTGAGGGTTTGGTCCCAAATCTCTATTTCAATTAATTAATTTAATTGTTTGTTTTATTATTTTCCTTGAAGTTACTAACATGTGTATTTTGTTATTAGAAAGAAGTAAGAGGCATCCAAGTAAATGGTTTAATTGTTTTAATTAATATTCTGATCATGTTTAGATTGTTATTTTGATTCTTAGTATCTTGTTAGGATGCTTTCCTTAGTATGATGTTTAGGGTGACAACAATAAATTCCTTATATCAATTATGATTTCTGTGATGCTTCCTATTTCTTTCCTAATATTCATGTTAGTATCATGTTAGGGTTAAATCTTTGATTTTTGATGTTTAGTGATATTCTAGAATTTGTTATTAATCTTGTTAGTATCATGCCTAGGATCTTGCTAATAACATTATACTTTAGTATTGACATGATTATTTTAATTATGATTATTTTAATTATAATGATGATTATGATGTTGCTTTATTATATTTATTGTTATTCCTTGATCACGCTTTTTATCCATGTTTAAAGGGAATTGGTTCTTGTTATCACGCTTAATAAGATAATTGATAATCTTGTTTAGGGTTAATATGATTATAATTCAGGTGATCGCCAATAATAGGTTTTCCTGTGCATTAAAATTCAACCAACATAGATTAAACAGGTTTAGGATTAATCTTATGGTTGCATGTTAGTCAGAAAGCGCACATGAATACGAGAAGAATAAAGTAGAGGCCTATTATTAGGGCAAGTTCAATCTCTTTTAGGTTGGATTTGTATCTTCATCCCTGAATTTCCAGTTTTGATTCCAGACCTATTGAAGTTGACGATTTCCTGGATCATTAAGGGGTGTAACCTTCACCCTGTGAATGGTTTACAAGTTCCTAAAACTTGTTGGCGACTCTTTTGCTCTAACTTCCTTCGCTTTGGACGCCACCGTACTTAAGTTTATGATCATAGTGGGGTTCAAGTTTGGGGTAATGCTTGAAATATTCCCTACAGATTTTTGGCGAGTCCACTGGGGAGGATTTATATTTTAATTCTTGAAATTTGTTTCGGCAATGATTTAGAATGAGTGGATGAGACTCAAATAGTTCTAAGTATTTTATGTGCGTAATTTTGATTAACATTATTGTAATATGCATAAAAAAAATATAGGATTTTTACACGACTAGAATCGAAATAATGCTGCAAAAAACTAGAAAATTTAAGAACACAAACAGCTATTGAGGCATGTATGAACTGGCGTCTAGAAAACGGAGCTTGTCGCCGATGATAAGGCTCTGTCGTAGGGAGAGAATTTTGTCGCCAGGTGACAAGGCTCTTGTCACGGCGACAGTCCCTGTTGGTTGGCGCCGTGTTCTTCCAATACCGAGCCAGAAATCTGCCTTCTTGTTTTGACTAGTACTAGCACTGTTGGCTCGATTCTACTTCCTGATTGAGTTTTTCTCTCTTTTCTGAAACTCATATGTGTTCTACATATAGACATAACCCTCTTGGAATTGATGCTCCATCTACCCGATTGAATACTTTGAGCAAGAAAGGGTACATCCGAGAATTTTGAATTTACTAAACCATAGAAGCGAGTTTAACTCGCGGAGTCCCATCCACTCGCGCCAACTCTTCCAAAGGTAAGGCTTCCGCACGGTGCATCCAGACTCATAACCATGGACCCTCTTTGACTAACTCATATCCAGAATTTTCTATTTCTCTTCTCTCTCTAAGCTAGCTCTCTCTCTCTCTCTCTCTCTCTCTCTCTCTCTCTCTCTCTCTCTCTCTCTCTCTCTCTCTCTCTCTCTCTTTCTGGCCTAACCTTTTACAAACACAATTCCTCATACATTAGACACACCTAACCAAGTTCGAAGTTTCCTTCGCCCTAGACGTGAAAGGTTGATAAGAGGGTTTGGTCCCAAATCTCTCTTTCAATTATTTAAATTTATTGTTTAATTTTATTTTATTTTCCTTGAAGTTACTAACGTGTGTATTTTGTTATAAAAAAGAAGTACGAGGCATCCAAGTAATTGCTTTAATTGCTTTATTGATCTTTTGATATAGAAATCATGCTTAGATTGTTATTTTGATTCCTAGTATCGTGTTAGGATGTTTTATTGCTTCCTAGTATTATGTTTAGGGTAATAACTAAAATTCCTAATATCAAGTATGATTAACAGAATGCTTCCTATTTTCTTTCCTAATATCATGTTAGTATCATGTTAGGGCTAAAGCTTTAATCTTTATGTTTAGTAACATGCAAGGGTTTGTTATTAATCTTGTTAGTATCATGCCTAGGATCTTGCTATTATTATGCTTTATTTTTAACATGAACGTGATTATTTTTATAATTATTATTATGATTATGATTATTATGTTGCTTGATGATATATATTTATTTTTATTGCTTGATCACGCCTTTTATGCATGTTTAAAGGGAATTTGTACTTTAAATCACGCTTAATTGATAATTAATAATCTTGTTTAGGGTTAATATGATAATAATTCAAGTAATCGCCAATAATAGATTTATTTGTGCATTAATATTCAACCAACATAGATTAACAGGTTTATGATAAATCTATTAAGTGCAAGTTAGTCAGAAAGCGCACATGAATACGAGAAGAATAAAGTAGAGGCCTATTATTAGGGCAGGTTCTTTCTCTTTAGGATTGGATTTGTACCTTCATCCCCGAACTTCCAGTTTTGGTTCCAGACCTGTTGGAGTTAACGATCTCCTAAATCGTTAAAGGGTGTAACTTTCACCCTGTGAACGGTTTACAAGTTCCTAAAACTTGTTGGTGACTCTTTTGCTCTAGCTTCCTTCCCTTTGGACGCCATCATGCTTAAGTGTATGATAACGGTGGGTTCAAGTTTGGGTAATGCTTGAAATATTCCCTAATGTTTTTTGGCAACTCCGTTGTTTCTACGACCTATAGTCCCTTTACCATCAAGTCGCGCGCTGTGTCGAGAAGTTGGAAGCCCTATTGTCTTCATATCTCCAAGAAGTTCCACGCTAAATTCAATAGCTAATTCATATACCATTTTCTCTGCTATACAAGATTCTGGTCGAGAAAGATTCTTAACATATCCCTTATATGTTTTTATTTGCCTTTCAAAAGGCCATGAACTTCTCATATGCACGGGACCACAATATTTAATCTCTCTAACCAAGTGAATAGGTAGATGAACCATGATATCGAAAAATGTCGGGGGAAAATACATCTCAAGTTGGCATCAAATGACAACAATTTCTGTTTCTATAGACTCCAAATCACTAGGATTAAAGACTTTACTATATATTGCATTAAAGAAAGAACATAACCTAATATTGGCATATCGCACATTTTTCGGTAAAATAGAACAAATAGCAACAGGTAGGAGATATTGCATCAAAACATGACAATCATGAGACTTAAGACCCACATGTTTCAAATTTTTCATTGAAACAAGAGATGATATGTTAGAAGAAAAACCCTCAGGCACTTTTACCCCAGCTAAGGATGCACAAAGCTCTGTCTTTTCTTTCTTAGATAGTGTATACGCAGCAGGAGGTAAATATGAACGGTCTCCAAACTTAATAGCATGAAGCTCACTTCTAATCTTCATTTTTGCTAAATCTAACCGAGCACCTTTACTATATTTTGTCTTACCATTAATGTCTAATAAAGTGCCAATCAGACTATCACATACATTCTTCTCAATGTGCATCACATCTAAACAATGCCGTACATAGAGAAATCTCCAATAAGGAAGGCGCCACAATTCCGAACACTTCTTGTACCCCTGTTTAGGAATAACATCTTTATTTTTCTTCAACTTGCCAAATGTAATTCGAATGTCTTTAACCTTTTCATACACTTTAAGGCTAAAAGAGACATGTGGTTGGCTAGCAAACACTTGTTTTCCAGTAAAAGCCTTTTTCATTCTTCGATAGTAATGATCACAAGGAAGAAATGGGCGATGGTCTTCGCATATAGGGCAAGGAGCGGTTCCTTTGACACTATACCCTGAAAGATTACCACATGCTGGAAATCTTGGATTGTGCAGAACAATAATGCTCTCAGATTGAAAAATTCTTTTCGGTTAGCATCAAACACTTCCACCCCCGTCTCCCACAACAATAACAAATCGTCAATGAGAGGCGCCAAGTACACACAAATATCATTTCCGGGCTGTTTTGGTCTAGGAATTATCATTGACAATATTATGTATTTTCTTTTCATGCATAAGGAGGGAGGCAAGTTGTAAATGGCCAACATAACTGGCAAAGTACTACGGGTGCTACTTAGAGAGCCATATGGATTCATTCCATCAGTAGACAATGCAAGGCGGAGGTTTCGTTCTTCACGACCAAAATCATCCCATTTGTCATCAATAGACTTCCATTGTGGAGAATCAGCTGGGTGTCTAAGTAATCCATCTTTTTTTCGCCCAAATTCATGCCATGTCAATTTATTTGCCTCTTCAGGATTCGAATACGTACGTTTGAATCTTAGAATAATTGGGAAGTATAGTAACACCTTCGCTGGAACTCCTTCTGTTATTTTGTATCTTGAGACATTGCATTGAGGGAAACTCTTAAGAGATTCATATTCTTTTCGGTACAGTATGCAATCATTAGGACAAGCATGAATTCTATCATAACGCAAGCCCATTGTACACAATATTTCTTTGCCTCATACGTAGAACTTGGTAAAACATTATCAGGAGGAAGCATGTCAATAAAAAACTCAAGTAATGCATTAAAACTCGAATCTGTCCAGCCATGACCCGCCTTTATATTGTACAACTTAAGTACACCAGACAATCTTGTGTACTTGTCACAACCTCCATATAAGGGCTTCTTGGAATCACTTATCAAATCCTCAATGGTCACATAATGATCATTCTCAACCCTTTCCTCAAATTTATCTATCATGTCATCTAAGTTATCAGCCTCATATTTCACCATGAACATTAGAATTATCCATTTTTTCACCCATTGATGAAGTTCCTATACTCTACTTTCTCCATGGCGATACCAACAAGTATATGTTCGATCAAATTCCCATTTACTCAAATGAGCAAGTATTACATCAACCTTGTGATAACTAAGATTATGGAAGATATGGCAAGGACACGGAATAACATCACGACCTTCACTATTCGTAACTGCAAATTTAATAAATTCGACAACCCCAGCATCATATTCTGGGTCTCTGGGTTTTCTGGTTGTATTCCAACTTTTATCCATTTCAAAACACTAGAAAATAAAACGAGAAACATGAATCTATACATAAAAAAAGTGTAATATATGTTAATAAAGATAAATATGCACTCAAAGACATTGAGTCCTTATCAATAAAACTAAAGTTAATTATAATTTTAATATCATTCAAACTCTCATGTGTTGTAAAATAGAGTAACCTCCTCAATATTTAAACTCTTTTTAATTTTAATTTTATCTATAGTCCATTACTTTTTTATTAGTTTGATGCGTTACTTAGGAGTAGTTAGTTAGTGCTTTGTTGTTCTTAGTTATACTTTATCATCTTATACTATTGCTACTGCAAGGCTTTTCTATAATCTAAGAGAATCTACTTAGTATTATTATTTGTTTGTTCATAATTTCATCCCTACTAGTAAAAATTTTGATTGACACTCAGTGTCTAAACTTATTATAATTAAGTGGGTAATCTAGTTTTCGTATACTCATTTGTTTGTTTAGAGTATTGTCCCTTGTACAATCGACTACTATCTACTCATGGCATACTTCTTCACATGATTTCAAGCACTTCAATAAAAACAAAAAACACGAATACAGTAGAGTAGTATCATAATTTTCAATTTCGAAATTCAAATCAATTCAAGGATTTCATCACAATATATTCATGCACCCAATTTTAATTGCAATTAAACAGAATCACCCTCGATAAATAAATAAATAATGTCGAAAATCAGAAATAAATGGAACTAATGCTCATAATGCAATGTTAAACAGCAAGAATTCCAATAATATCATCTCAAAACTCGCTAATCGTAAACGTATTAACATGCCAATAACATAGGGTTCGTATTTGTAAAATAAAAATCATACTAAAAATTACGAACCTGGCTTCTATGTTTCTGAGATGAGAAGCGCCTATTGATGAATTGGAAAGGATCGAGAAGCGGCAGCCGGTGGATAAACGGTGGAGAAGAATTGTAGTTATGGAGGTGGAGTTGTGGAGGTGGAGAGGAAGTTTTGGAGTTTCAATGTCAGAGGGTTTTTACTTTTTTTTATTATTATTTTAGCCTTTTTTTTTCCTTTTTGGTGAAATGTCACAGGCTTTATTTTAGTTAGAGTTAATTTTTTAGCAAAACTAAATATTTGGCATCGCGGGAATCTGCGCGCCCACTGTGTTTTTTTATTACTAAAACCAAATAGAACGCTCATCTCATAACACCATCCTATAATATAAAGTCAAATTCAATATTTTATTTTACTTTTCTATAGTAAAATCAAATAGAACAGTTCAATAAAAAAGGCGTTCCATTTGATTTAACTTATAACACATTTTTCTATCAAAGGCGTTTTATATATTTCTGGAGAACGCTTATTCAACTTAACAGTTCTATATTATGTGTTACTTTTTCACATTTTTGTGGTAGTGATTTTTATTTTAATTCCTAAAATTTATTTTTGGCAATTATTTAGAATGAGTGGATGTGACTCGAAAAATTCTAATTATTTCATGTGCGTAATTTTATTAACATTATTGTCATATGCATAAAAAAAAGGTTCTCATTGGAAAGACCATCCGTAATGAGTTAAAAATATAGGATTTTTACACGTAAGAAATTTGAGAAATGTCTTTCACAACTAGAATCAAAATAATACTGCGAAAACTGGAAAATTCTAAGAACACAGAAAGCTGCTCAGGCATGTAGGAACTAGCATCTAGAAAACAGTGATCGTCGTTTGAAAAATGGCCTTTTGCCTAGCGATAATTTTGTCGTCTGTTGACAGAGCCATTTTCTGCCGACGGAAACTGTTGTCTGGCGCCGTGTTCTTCCAACCATTGGATCTGTAGCCCCGAGTTTTATCTTTAATTTGGCGTTGGTTTCATCCAAATCAGAGTCACAGATAAAAAGTTATGACTAAAATACCACAACCTGTCCAGTTTAATGCATATACATGAAATCTTAACTTAGTCGTTGCTTTGAGTCTAGTCACATAGTCTATCCACATGGTCATGACACAAGTTTTAGCATGTCCCCTACACTCACTAGTGGTAGCAAACACTTTGTGTACATGTCACCATGACCATGTCTTCGGTTAATGCATGAGTCATTTTCTGTCGTTCGAGTGGGGAATCCAATCTATTCTCAATCTTTTCCACCTTTTCTTCCATGTTGAATAGAGCTTGAGTCAAAATAAATAATAAAAAACTTATCCCTAATTTACCTTTTCACAGTACTTGGTCAAGGAGAGAAGGGCGTTTAACCAAGGACAACCTCTTTGTTCAAGTTCAACTTTTTGATAAACAGGTCAGTCGGAAGGAAAAAGCTAAGAAGATAATGGCCACTCAAGAAGAAGTCAATAAGATTAAGAAATAAATGACAGGCGTGACTGAGGTGTTGACGACCTTAACCCTCTATATCAATGACCCTGTGAAGCAACAACAAATGGAGCTCATGCAAGAGAGCTTGAGAAAGGTATCTAATGATTACAGGATCTGTTGCATTAGCTCGCAAGGGGTCTCAATGGACAAGGAGCTTGTTCTGCGGAAATTCAATGGCAATTACATCCCTATGTTTAAGCCAACTGACAATCCTTACTTTCATTGAAGAGCCTTAGAAATTGTAATGAACATGGGATTGATAAGAATATTTTTTACTCTTTGTTCTCGCTATCTGTTGAAACCATTTGTCAACATTGGTTCTTCTCCCTTGATAAGAGAAGACCTCTACTTGGGAAGGAATAAGAAATGCTTTCATTAATAGATATAAGTGTAATATTCACACTGAAACCGACCATGGACAACTTGATATGCTAAAACAAAAGGAAAACGAAGGCTTCACATCCTTCTTCAAGAAGTGGAGGCAAACTTCCGCTAACATGATCAAAGTCCCTACTGAAAAAGAATCCGTGAGGATGTTCATAAAAAATTTACAAGAAAAGTATTCAAAACACTTAAAATATCAACACAACTTGAATACTTTCAAGGCTGTCTATGACATAGGCATCGAGATCGAAGACAACCTCACAAAGCAAAAAGCTACTAACAATAGTAACCACAGTGGCTGAAAAGGAAAGAAGAACGACAATCCTTCTTCTTCCGAAAATGCCCACTCTAGTAACAATGTTAGTACCTTTCATCTCAGTGAAGTTTTAGCCATGTATGACCAAGGATCTAAGAAACAACTAAGAAAAGACTTCACCCCCATTGGGATGAGCTCTGATACTACATTCGATCGACTCCATACTAAGGGAGTCATTAATCCCATTGGGCCTATTCAATATCCCACACCTAAAAAGAGATTTCCTAGTAGGAATCCAGATGCACATTGCAAATACCATCAAGGCAGGGGTGATTGTAGGCATCACTCAAAGAGCGCCTACATTAAGCATGTGGTGAATATGCTTGGCACTCATAGGAAGTGGGAATTGACATAATACGATTAGGGACAAATAAAGTAGGGAGCCGACAACAAGTTTATAAGGAACTTGTAAACCGTTCACGGATCATGAAAGGCAACCACCACTAGTAGAAAAAGGCTCATTTGCGTCACCATATTTGCGTCACTCATTCTAAAGAACGAAGCAAATGTGTATTTTTACCATCCTTTAAAGTTATTTGCGTCGCATGTTATTAAAGAAGCGACGCAAAAGTCAAGTGTATGTTAGCTTTATGTCATTTGCGTCGCTCTTATTTATTGAAGCGACACATATAATAACCTTATTTGCGTCACTCATTTATTGACAAGCGACGCAAATAAGGGAGTGAATAAATTGCGTCACTCTTTTAATAAATGAGCGACGCAAATAACAAGTTTTCAGCATTTCAGATTTTGTTATTTGCGTCGAATTTTTATTATAAAGTGACGCAAATAACTCTGTTGCATTTTAGGTTATTCATTCTGCGCTTTTTTAACCTTAGCTTTTCACGCCTACCTTTCACTAATTCACTAAATAAAAAGAATAAAACAGAGTTGCTTCTACAGAAAACTGCAATTCGACCCTTCAATCCAACAAATTCGCCCAAAAAACACCCACAAATTCGCCCAAAAAACTGCAATTCCCCTGCAAATTCAACATCCAAAATCGCAATCAAGTTCAACACCCATAATCGGCAGCAAATCCGAGCAATTTCGAGCAAAAATTTAGACCAAAAACCCTAATTAATTCGAACCCTTAATCCCCAGAAAAATTGATTATTTTCGACCAGAAATCCCCCATTTCGAGCAAAAAATGTACTCAATTCCATACGAATTCGAACCCTAGAAACCCCAAAAAATTCAATTAAAAATCCTGCTGAAAAAATTCGAGCAATAACTGAAATTTTCGAGTGGAAAAATCGCTTAATTTCGCCCCCAAAAACCCGAGGAAGTTCAAGCAAATTACAGCAATGTTGAATTTTTGAATTTTCGAGTGGAAAAATCGCTTAATTTCGCCCCCAAAAATCGATTTCGGCTCGACATTGTTGAATTTTTGAAGTCAATTTCACCTATGGTAAAATTGCTTCTATTTATGTTCAATCTTTTCATGGTAGATAGAATGTAGCATTTAACTTGAACAATGACTTAGTTTAATTTCAGGTTTAGTGTTAGTTCACTAATTAGAAATTATATGGCAGATTTAATTGAATTTTTATAATTTCAGTCATTGAATTTCTAGAAACACCCAAGAAGTTGAATCTATAAAACTGTATTCTTGGTTGCAATGCCATGGGTGGGTGTTTGACTACTGTAACTTTTAAGAGAGTTTGAAATTTGTTGAATTAAAGAAGACAACTCCTTTTTCAGCTGCTGCGCTTGGCAATTTTCTTACTTTCAAATCTTTTGGGATTATTCCTTCATCTCAGTGTTTTCATTATTTGATCTGCATATCTCATCTGTGGCTGCCGTTTGCTCTTTAGTTTCTGAAGTGTTTAGTAATAATGTGAATTGTAGGGCTCCATTCATTTGATTTTATAGGACTTGGTTACAAAGTCGATTGGCCGGTCACTATCGTGCTGACCTCAAGTGCATTGAAAATATATGCTGAGATATTCACTTATCTCATACAACTCAAGCTTGGTGTTCTGCCTTTGGCTGATGTATGGTGCTCTTTGAAGGTATTGATTTATTGAGCTGCTTATAGAATATTGGATGGTTTAAAGTAAATGATCCTTTGTAGGTAGAGCATATCATATATATTTGTAAAAGATATTAATTATGTGTTTACTTTGATCTTTATACCTGTCATGAACTCAAAACTCAAGAACCCAATTATCAAGGAGTAGGTTATTTCCCCATATACACATTTTTTATCCTTTGAATATGTGAATTCTTGTGTTCCCTCCAAATCACCATTTCATCACATCTGTTTTGATGGTTCTTATTCTGTTGGGTAATTGGGGCATTTATTGTTTATACTTAATTGCACTCCCTCTGTCCCAATATAGTTGCTACAAACACTTTTGACACGTGATTGAATGGAAGTGAGAATATAGAGACAAAACGTCCAAAATACATGCATCACCTAAATTGTGAATGACCACTATTATATACTTATATGCAGCATTTGTTTATTTGGTGCTCTTGCTTATGATATATGGTTGTAGATGTGTTGAAAAAACGCTATTAATGATCTAATTACATTACCAACCTTGGATAATGGCTTTTCGTTGCTTGTTTCTGCAGGTTTTTAAGCACCTAATCAGTGAGACTGATGAACAGCATCAGCAGGCAAGGACAAAATTTAATTGCATCGTAAAATTGAGGTATTTATTCGATTGAAATGTCCTGAAAGCTTCTGTTTGCCTTATTTTGCTGTTGGTTGTTCTATTAACCATCTTCTTCAGAAGAAAAATCAAATCTGTGTTCAAAGTAGGAACCTTAGAATTATGTTTTATCATCTGCATTTCTGCATGTAGGCACCACCTATTGGTTTGGTGTAGCTACTAGCAATTGATAGCTCAGAATTATTTCCACAGGGCCCCACTGCCCATTGTCACTGGATTAAATGTGCCAAGGGGGTGAGTGCCAATTTTGATCTTGCTTTTATGTGTGTGTCTGGGAGGGGGTGGGGTGCATTTGCCATTTGGAGTTAGTGTGGGAACTGGGAAGGGACCAAAATGTGGTTTCATTATTACTTGAAAAACCAAAGCTTTCTCTGATGGTATACTTTAGTACTCCAAATATATAAAAATCAAACTTCCTTGGAACATATGTATGGCCATTGTTTGGCTAGTTAAATTACAAGAAGCTTCACCTATCTTTTGTATAGAACTTACTATGAGACATAGAAAATTGCTTACCTGTGGCTTGGAGAGGGCCTGGGAGTTTTTTTTTTCTTTTTTTTTTTTGGGGGGGGGGGGGTTAGAAACACCCAAGAAGTTGAATCTATAAAACTGTATTCTTGGTTGCAATGCCATGGGTGGGCGTTTGACTACTGTAACTTTTAAGAGAGTCTGAAATTTGTTGAACTGAAGAAGACAACAATCTACATAGAGCTCCAAGATAAGTTGTTACATAAAGAAATTGATGTTCTGGGAATTTTCTAGGCAAATAGTATAGATTTCTGGGCCTTCCATTTATTCCCTTACCAGCAGTAAGCAGTAGCTAAACAAGGCCTTTAATAAGACAATGCTTTCTACTTAGTTTTAATATGTAAATGGAAAACAACAATCAATTGTTTTGAAGTGGCTCTTACCTATATGGCTGCTTCTTTGATATAAATGACAAAGCAATAGCCTTATGTAATTCTGTTCTGTAACTAATCCCTACTATATCCTCTTTTTTTATTCATGTTCTTGATCAATATATTTATAATCCAACTTACAATATATTTCCACATTTATGTACAATCTCAAGTGACTCCACATAATCACAGGTTGATGATGTAGTTTACTGTTGCGTTTCAGGCATCAGGTTAATCATTTTGTCTCCACGTTGCAGCAATATGTGCTATCGCAGTTATCGGATGTATCCGGGAGTAGATTTTGCTTCTCCCGCAAGCATGAGGTTTGAGCTAGTGCTATAACCTATAAGTATACCTTGTTTCTTTTTCTTTCTTATGTCTCTTGGTTCTCTATAATAACATATTTCTATCTATTTGATTTCTCTCAACACCCTTCAAAAAAAAAAAAACCCTTGTTTGTCGGTTTGTCCCTTTCTTCTCTCCTTAGTTTGCATGGCCACATGAGGTACATCAGATGAATCAGTCAGGCATTTAAAGAGGAAATTATTGAAGCAGTTCTATCAGATTTACTCGACTAGACTGCTTTATTTTAAATAAAACTAATATAGGTTGAAAAATAAAAATCAAGAGCTCTGAATACATTATAACTATACCAATTCTACTGATTTAACCCCCTACATTGTATTCTTATTCATAATGGCCTCACTGTATGATTATTTAGAGTTTTTAGTGGTTCAGAAATCTGAACAGTGGAAAGTGACACACGTTGCTTATCAAGGGGCTTGGGAGTTGACATAGTTGGGAGTTCACATAGTTGGTGGAAAGTGAAATCATAATTGGTTGTGTTGTGAGTTTGATTGTGGAATCTGATAGTGCAGTGTGTTTTCTGTATCCTTTCTTGCATTGTTAAACTCTCCTTTCACTGGTTCTAGAGGCCTTGAATATATCACCATGGCTCGGTATCACTGGGAGCCATTTCTAGTTGTGTGGTTTACTATGCGTAAATAGCCAATTTTGTGTACAGTGTAGTCTACTTTGTATTATTAAAACCACTTGCTATACTATGTAATTTCAATAGCTGCTCTTCCTGTTACACCATTCAATTCACAATGGTAATGAGTTTATTTGTATTTTGTTGTGAATGTCTATTTTAATGTAAATATGTAATGCAATTCTATCCCCGATAATATGTGTTTTTCTCTAATAGAATCTTTAGGTTTTATAATTTTTATTGTAGTGTCCTCAACAATTGGGTGGACGTGAGTGTGGCTACTACGTCATGCGTTATATGTACGAAATACTTGAACATCACCATAGCAGTGAAGATCTTATTCAGGTATGAGTTGTCAAATATTTCATTTTTGTTTGATAAATACAATTTGATGTTAGCTACAATCTTGAATTAAAACTTTCCTCTTGTATATTTGTTGTGTTGATAGGATTTTTCAAGAACTACACCGTACACCGAGGAGGAGATAAATAAGATCCGAGATATTTGGGCAGAGTATTTTATTTGTAATGTTGAACTTTAGATTTACCACTTAGCGCATGTTTGACTCTTGTTTTGGATTATAGGCTTGAAATGAAGTAATTTGGTTAATTGGTGTTGGGATGATGAATATAATGTCTATGATATTGAGATGTAAATTATTGGACAGGTTGTTAATATAATGCCGTCATTCCCAATTTTATGGGTAGGCCAAATTACAAAGGAGACTTTGCCGAAATTTACATTTGCATTATTCAATAATATTGCATTTTAATTTCATTTATATTAGCGTTAGCATATTACTTTATACCACTAGTAAGGAAAACAGGTACTACAAACATATACAAGGCAATTATTATATTATAATTAAAGAAAAAAATCACCTCATTTGCGTCACTCAATAAACAAACAAGTGACGCAAATACAGTAGTTTTGTATTGTCTACTCAGTTATTTGCGTCACTCCTATATAAACAAGTGACGCAAATAACAAAAGTTAAGTTTATCGGAAGAGTCATTTGCGTCACTTTTTTATAAAGGAGTGTCGCAAATAACAAAAAAAAAGTTTATCAGAAGAGTCATTTGCGTCGCTCTTTTATAAAGGAGTGACGCAAATAACAAAAAAGAAGTTTATCAGAAAAGTGATTTGCTTCGCTCTTTTATAAAGGAGTGATGCAAATAACAAAAAATAAGTTTATCTAAAGAGTCATTTGCGTCGCTCCTTTATAAAGGAGTGACGCAAATAACAAAAAATAAGTTTATCAAAAGAGTCATTTGCGTCACTTGTTTATAAAGGAGCGACGCAAATGATTCTTATTTGCGTCGCGCCTAGAAGCGACGCAAATACACTATAAATGAGTGACGCAAATAAGCCTTTTTCTACTAGTGCACGAATAAAGGGACAAAGATAGGCGACAACGATTGACCCGTGAAGGTTACACCCCATTCATAATCCATGAGATTACTAACTCCATATGGTTTGAAACCACAAAAGGAGGATTGCAGATGATGGTACGAAGTGAGTCATGGAGTCACAATCGCCCGTATTGGCCTCTACCCGATTCTTATAGTGAAAAGCATTCCTGCGATCTCAAAGGCATGCAAACAAAATATTCAATTTGCTCCAAACTATTATTATGCTAAATTTGTTTAATATTAATGCAACATATAATTCTAGAATATGGTGATCACTTGATTAAACAACAAGATTAAAAAGGAACCTAAGCCGGTTGTCCAAATTATCTTATTAGGCGTGATTTTCAATTACATATTCCCTTTAACATGCTAGCAATATTAAAATAAAATAAGAGTAATTAAATTAATTAATTAATTACTCACATTCCACGCGTTCCTTTAAATTGCTACATCATGAATAAATTGTTAGTAATTTCAATAAAAAATATAAAGCAAATGAAAATTAAACTAAATAAATGTAGATTTGATTTGGTCCAAACCCTCAATTATTTGTACATTTCACACCTTGGTTTAAGGATAAAGCCTCGGGTTAAGTATGGACTCCTTGGAATGCTTAAGGGAAGAATGGTTTAATTAGGAATATAGGTGTAACGCTTAGAATATGAGAGAGAGAGAAGAGAATGATTTTTGGTGTAAAAGAGAGAAAAAGAGAAGGATTTGATTCCCCGAACTGCAGAAATTAGGGTTTTATTTATAGGGAAATTGAGCAGGGGGAACACACGGAACCCTTAAAAGATAAAAACCCTAAAAATTAACACTGCGACACGGCAGAGAACACCGTGACACGGTGTCAAGCACCGTCAGACGGGGCACACTCCTGTGACACGGGGGAAAACAGTGCGACGCGAGAAATATTTGACCTACGGGAAGTGAAAACACGTTAAGGGTTTACGCGGAAAAGACACGATAAAATTCTGTGACACGACACACGTACCATGACACGGAAGTATACATTGTGGCACAACACAATACACCATGTCACAGTATAAGAAAATGCGTAAATTACACCGAAAAAGCACCGTGACACGCTGAGAAATATCGTGTCAAGGCTGCAGGTACCGTGCCACGGTGTAATTTGACGCGAAAAAGCTTCAAAAATAGCACCGTAACACGAAGTAAAGCACCGTGCCATGGAACCAGGCATTGTGCCAGGTAATCAGGCGCCGGGACACGGTGCTTTTGCACTGTGCGCGGTAATTCCTGTTTTTAACATGTTTTTAAAATTGTGATAACTTTTGATCTGTAACTTGGAATAAGGCATATAATATATCATTGGAAAGCTTATCAATTCTCATTTCCATCCCAATCAGAATCAGGTCAAAATAATGTTTAGATTTTATGATATGGTCGTTTTAGTGGAAGGGTGTTGGTTTTGGAACGACTTTAGTGTTTTGCTCATATCCTTTTCGTTATAGATCGGAATTGGACTTATGATATATGGTTGGAAGGCTTGTTAAAAGTCCTATCCAACCAAATAATAATTGGATCAAAATTATATATCCATAAAATCAATTCCGCTCGGTTTTGTGATGTGGATACGAAAAGTGGAAAATAGGTTATGGTTTAGGGAAATGAGGTAGAAATTTGATTGGTTCATGAAATATATTGGATAGAACACCGATTTAAGCACTCCAAAGATTAAATACTCAACCCAACCAATAACAGCGATGAAAGGTGTTCATCATCGGGTTTGGATTTGGGGAAACATTTTTAGGTGTCTACAGAAGCCCCCACTTTGACTAAGTTTGTAGAAACGTCAGTTTTGAAAACGATAGTCAAAGTAGTCGATAGGGACGGAGAATGAATTAAGACGTTCTGCGATCCTAAATAACTCTGTTGATACTTGTAGAAAAATGTTAGTTCCGCAGATAAAAGAGTAAAGGGATTTCTAGCGTATCTGACACCAATGTATCGGTGACAAATGAATTTGATAACTTCCTATACTTGAAGGAATCAACTTGATGACGTTTGTTGAAATGCTTTCCATGCCTGAGGAAAGCCGACTGACGAGTTTGGTAGCTCTCTATGCTTGAAGAAATCTACCGGATAATACTTTCCATGCTTGAGGAAAGTCGACATATGAATTTGGTTGTTTTCTATGCTTGAAGAAATCCACCGGATAATACTTTCCATACTTGAGGAAAGTCGACAAATGATGAGATTTCAAGTCTCTGTGTACTGAGAACCTTGCCTCGTGAAATGATAGTGGTTTGATTGTCAACGAACGTGGGCTGTAGATGGTCCGCTTGTCCCCGAACGTGGGATGTAATTGTTTCGCTTGTCCCCGAACGTGGGTTGTAGATGGTTCGCTTATCCCCGAACATGGGTTGTAACCTTCACGGGTCAATTGTTGTTTCCTATCGTTGTCCCTTTATTCGTGGTTGCCTTTCACCCTTCAAATATACAATCTTTTCTTGATAAACCACTTTGAGCCTCGTCTAACGGTAGACCTTTCTTTCTTCGACCCACATCTACCTAACCTTGGGATGGGATGGTGTGTAACTTGTGCAATTTCAAAAGCTTGAATGATTTCAAAAACTAAAAAAGCAATAAAAAAATACATAAAAGTGTACAAAAGGGCAAGTGTTCCAATGTCTTCGATATGAAAATATCTTTAATATGAACACGTCTCAGATTGCGTCTCTTATCAAGTGCTCAGTACCGTGATTGAGACACATGACTGCGAAGAGAGTGATAGACCGCATGATCGGGATTGCCCACACTTATAAAAATAAAAAAGAAGAAAGCAAAAAAAAAGAAAGAGAGCAAAAAATATAAAAAAGAATTCAAAAATGAGAAAACTCAAGCATAAAAATACAAGGATTCAAAAGCAAGGTTGCACACCTTGGGGGCTTATCGAGGGTCTTGAGCCTTTATCCCCTTCTTCTTCAAACCTTTAGCCTAACGTTACATCCCTTAAAAAAGACCTCTTTGAGGTGTACGCACACTTGTGCGAGGTTCGGCTAGAGCTACGTAGGCAACCTCACATTGGGGTGCGGCCGTAATAAACATGCACTCATATTCACATTCACACACTCACACCATGATCATATCAAAGGATCTCCAATGCTCATCCCTTTTCATTTAGAGCTAGACTTGGGGGCTTGATCCTTACATCATTAGCTTACCCTGCCTAAGAGTCACCACCATTTGACTCTTTTCAATATATTTTCCCACACTTAGCCCTTGCGGCCTAACTTTAGTATCACTTTCACACACATTAGAGATGCATGATCAAATAGTCCTTCCTTAGGTACCCTTTGTCATGAAATTTTAACACAACGCTGAACTATGCATTGTCATATCATCATCAATCCTTGTTGCATAACGAAGTATGAAGTTCTTAGCCTCTGTGTCTAAGTTACCAAAATATTTTCATCAAAGATAGCCTAGGATGAATTAATCCTTGCACCTTAAGAGATAGTATCAAATGGCATTTCACTAAGCTCATTCAACATGCACCCTCAAACACTTTGATTCTTTTTCGCGTCCTTCTTCTTTGGAAGAAAGTTGGTACCCTCCACATAAATGACGGAAAATTTTTTCTTTTTTGTATTTTTGAGTCGCACGATCACATTACAATGCACACACGAGTCATGTACACATTGAGTCATGTCATATTATCGCATCGAGTTAAGTCTACGCATACATGAGTCACATGAAGCGAGTCGTCATACCTTGAGTCATGTCAAGTCAAAGAGTCAAGTCACACTAAGTCTTAGGTCAACCCTAAAGAAAGATGAGCAAAGTCTTATAGTCCAAAATATAAGTGCGGATACATTGCAAAGAGCAAATGAGTAAAAATATTCTCGGATTTTTTCAAAAAATTGCGAATATGACCTCATGAGATTCCTCCAAGATAAGAGGAGTTTGAGCAAAATTATATGGATCAGTAAATTAGAGATGAAGAGCTTTAATTTACAAAATATTTGAGCGGATTTAGTTGAAAGGAAACGACCAATTTCAAAGTTCGAAGCGAAACCGAGTAAAGAATAGCAGCAGCAAGGGCAAAATAGGGATGACTAAACTCCAGCGCAAGACGACAAGGCTGTCGCCAGGCGACAGAAGAAAAGTGCGGCGCCAGATAGTTCTAGCGAGCGCTGGTGCGGCGACACAATGCGTGTCCCCCATATGAGATTATGCGGACCTAGTGCAGCAATTTTAAGGTTCCTTGGTACGTCAGTTAGCCCCTATAAGCAATTTGAAATTATTGAGTAGTCGGCTTGATTACAATCGCAATAAGTGATTGACCTGACAAAAGATCGTCTCACTTAGCTTAAAGCACCTAAGCATTTGCTCATCGCTAGCACTGACGTAATGGTTCACAAAAAGCAAAAGCGTTAATGTACTGGCACAGCTGCAATTTCAGCAAGTATCTACAACAGCAAAATTCAAGTAGCATTAAGGATCAACAAACTTTGGTCTTCAGTAGTTTCCTTTGGAATATTATCACAACAACTGAGGATGACTTCAAGAGAAGTTATCTTCGACAGCATCGCTAAGATTGTGGAGGTTGTCACTAAGATTTTGAGAAGATAACACGAGATGGGCGGTCTTCGACAGCATTCGCTAAGATTGTGGAGGTTGTCACCAAGATTTGAGCAGATAGCACGAGATGCGCGGTCTTTGACAACATTTACTAAGATTGTGGACGCTGTCACCAAGATTTGAGAAGATAGCACGAGATGGGTGATCTTCGATGGCAATCGCTAAGATTGTGGAGGTTGTCATTAAGATTTGAGAAGATAGCACGAGATGGGCGGTCTTCGACGACATTCGCTAAGATTGTGGAGGTTGTCACCAAGATTTAAGAAGAGCGGTTCGTGATGAGGCAGTCTTCAATGACTTTTGCTATGATTGGGAAGGTTGTCACTATAATTCAAGAAAAAGGCTCGAGATGTAGCAGCATTGATCGACGGCATTCCCTATCTTGTGGAGGGCTGTCACAAACACCTAGAGGTGATTTTAAGAGAAGTTATCTTCGATGGCATTCCCTAGCTTGTGGAAGGTTGTCACTACAACAAATGCAACAAATCGGTTACCCTCAAAGACGTGTGCTCGACGGTGCAAGATACGCGTTTCTTAACTCTCTTATCTCTTTAACTAACGCTAGTTTGCAGGTATCGGCGTTACAAGAATGATTTAGGATCGCAGAACGTTCTGAATCATTCTCCGTCCCTATCGCTACTTTGACTTTTGTTTTCGAAACTTGCGTTTCTCCAAACTCAGTCAAAGTGGGGGATTTTGTAGACACCCATTTGTGTCTCCCCAAAACCAAACCCAGTGATGAACACCTTTTGTGTCGAATCATAATCGAATAAAGTGAAAGTGTGGAAAGTCTAGCAATGAGGATGTTTTTATTAAAATATCTCTTCATTCTCTTTTCGATAACCTACTCTATGTTATGAAAATAGCCAATCCAGTTTAATTTTGTCAATGACAAGGGCCCAATAAAAGTATAGTTGTGTCGGGTTCGAAAAGAGCTTTCCAACGATATATTATAAGTCCAATTCCGATGAATAATGAGGAAGTTATGGCCAAAATACTAAAATAGGCCCGGTTTGGTTCTTATATGCGGCCCAATGATCTAGAGGAGGGCCTATTATTAATTATCATTCCTAAAGCTATTTGGATTGATTATAGTCTTCCATAATACACTATAAGGTTCTTTTGAATCCTAATAGAGTTAGGATTGATAATTATGTTTCAAAGAGTTTGAAATTGAATAAAACTACTCCATTTAAGAATCCTTGTTTTGTACGAGATGAAATATGTTCAGATATTATTTTTTTTCTTCATAATATTTATACAAATTTTATACGGTTTGACAGATCTTGAAATTATCTTTCCAATGATATATTATAATATTAATTCCGAGCTATAACGAAAAAGATATGAATGGAATATGAAACTATATCTAAAACTGACACCCTTCCACTATTTCGACAATATCTTTTTATTTACAAAATATTTTAATCTGATTCTTATTGGGTTTGAAATTATACTTCAAGATATTTCCATTGACATATTATATACCATATTTAGACTTCTAGGTCAAAAGATATGATAAAAACAAATTCGGCCAAAACTGTCTTGCAGCGCCGGACGACAGTCCTATCGTACGGCGACAGACTATATCGCGCGGCGCTGCACCCTATCGCGCGGCGACTGGGGAAGTTTCGGCGACAACGTTGTGTTTTATTACTCTTCAAACTCTAATTCTTTTATATCATATCCAGACTGTTTTTATTATTAATAGCCTCCTTAAACCTCTGTAATTAAATCATCAACTCTCATAAAGAATTTCTTGATTCTCTCTCTCCCTCTTTCTAAGCCTAGCCTTTTACAAACACAATTCCTCATACATTAGCACTAGACACACCTAGCCAAGTTTGAAGTTGCCTTTGTCCTAGACATGAAAGGTTTGATATTTCTGAGGGTTTGGTCCCAAACCTCTATTTCAATTATTTAATTTAATTGTTTGTTTTATTATTTTCCTTGAAGTAACTAACGTGTGTATTTTGTTATTATAAAGAGGTACAAGGCATCCAAGTAAGTGCTTTAATTGTTTTAATTGATATTATGATCATGTTTAGATTGTTATTTTGATTCCTAGTATCATGTTAGGATGCTTTTCATAGTATGATATTTAGGGTGACAACAATAAGTTCCTTATTATATCAATTATGATTTCTGTGATGCTTCCTATTTCTTTCCTATTATTCATGTTTGTATCATGTTAGGGTTAAAGCTTTGATTTTTGATGTTTAGTGACATGCTAGGGTTTGTTATTAATCTTGTTAGTATCATGCATAGGATCTTGCTATTAATATTATACTTTAGTATTGACATGATTATTTTAATTATGATTATTTTAATTATGATTATGATTATTATGTTTCTAGATTATATTAATTGGTATCGCTTGATCACGCCTTTTATGCATGTTTAAAGGGAATTGGTACTTGTAATCACACTTAATAAGATAATTAATAATCTTGTTTAAGGTTAATATGATTATAATTCAAGTGATCTCCAATAATAGGTTTGCTTGTTCATTAATATTCAACCAACATATATTAAACAGTTTTAGGGTTAATCTAATGATTTCTTGTTAGTCAGAAAGCGCACATGAATACGAGAAGAATAAAGGACAAGTTCAATCTCTTTTAGGTTGGATTTGTACATTCATCCCCGAACTTCCAGTTTTGGTTCTAGACCTATTGGAGTTGATGATCTCCTAGATCGTTTAGGGGTGTAACCTTCACCCTGTGAACTGTTTAGAAGTTCCTGTAACTTGTTGCCGATTCTTTTGCTCTAGCTTCCTTCCCTTTGGACGCCACCGTACTTAACTGTATGATCACAGTGGGGTTAGAGTTTGGGGTAATGCTTGAAATATTCCCTACAGGTATCCAGGCAAATGATGATGTAAGCATTCAATAATTTGCATTTATTTGACATTCAACAATACACAAGTTCATTCATTTATATAATGCTAATTAGAGTAACTACAAGCAAACTAAGGTTACTTTACAATCCATACATTCATTCATAACAATCCATTCATACATTATATTTTACTAACCAATTTTAACAAACTAACTAGTTAACTAAGAAGTATTATATTCAACAAAATTACTTTAAAGCTACTTTAATTCACACAACATATAAATATATAACATGTAAAAAATTAAAGAAAAATTAACAATATGTAATAAACAAACAATTAATATAACAATTAAGATAAAATTGTGTTAACTAAATTTTAAACCCTGACTTTTAAGTTTGGAATAAACAAACAATTATTTCATATGTAAGTAAAATTGAGCAACAACTCACCCTAATTTAAGAGTGAGAAAGAGAAGGAATGTGGAGTGAGAAAGGGATGTGTGGTTGTGCTTTCTTTGAGGTAGTTATGGCATGGAGGAGAGATGAACTACAGCAGCAAGACGCTGACCACCTACGAGCAGCAACACTACGAACACCAACACCAAACCGCTGCGCTGCAGTAGCCCACCTACATGTAGCAACCAACGACCAGCAACACCACAGCAGCAACCACGACCACCTACGAGTAGCAGCACCCTCGCAGCAACACCCTAAAAGGAACCCACAAACAGTGAAGGACTGGTGGTGGTGGTGGTGGAATGTCGTCGGCATGTAGAGTGAAATAAGAGGGGAACAAAAGAATGTGAGCTTAAGTGGAGTGAAATGAGAAATTGGAATGAAATAAGAGGAGGGAGATGAAAAAATGCAAGGGTTTTTGTGTTTTAGGACATGGTGCCAATTTTTTTATAAAAAAAGGAAGCGGTTTGAACTGCTTCCCATTTAACTTATGGAAGCGATTCGGTTCAAACCGCTTCCCTTTTCAAATCTTAGGTTGCTTTTTTATTTGGGAGGGTTTTATGGGTTTTTAGAAGCAGAATTGAATAACCGCTTCCAATTCAGGGCTTCCCAATTAGATTTTTCTACTAGTGTTAATTTCACATAGTAGCTTGCATTAAATAATAATAGTATTGGATAATTAATTGTTAATTGATCACTTAAGCCAAGGTGAATCTTGTTTATTTTCACATATATTGATTAAATAAGAATAACGACTTTTGCAATGTAATTCCTACATGATTACGTGTGTAAATAAAATCAACTAACTTAGTTTTAGGTACCACATTGCATATATTGTTTGGTGGTGAAATTGTGAAAAAGAAAGAACTAGTAGAGGCCGTAATAGGGCTAAGATAGTGATTCCCCTCTAAAGGGAACGTTATCTTAATGCCCTCGCTCCCAAATTTTATTTCTGGTCTATGTAGACCAATTTGGGCATGGGTAAACTTAAGATTTGTGCTAATTATCCCTTGAACTCTACTTGGGAGAAAGGCAAAAATGAGGTTTATGAGTTTTTTTAAATTTCATTGGTGACTCCTACTTGTTTCTTAAAAAAAAGCGTGACGATAGGATCATTTCTAATTCAAGGTCCCCCAAACAGTTAGGAATTCAAATCCTAATACACCCTAACAAGTGTACAGTTCTAGGCTTTTAAAGAGGCATGGGCATTTAAGGAGAAAGGTCTCCTAAGATGGGAACACCCTCCTTAAACTCTCTCCCAAATGCAACTGTTTAGAGCGTTGGGACCGGATGGCATGCATGCTATTTCCTATCAAAAATTCTTGCGTATCATTGGTGATGATATTTTCCGGTTTTTTTTGTGATATTATTCATGGTTCTATTTCTCTTAGTTATGTTAATGGTACAAATGTGGTTTTGATTTCAAAAGTTAAGGATCCGGAGTTGATTTCGGAATTTCGCCTTATTTCTTTATGTAATGTGCTCTATAAAATTGCTTCAAAAGCCATTGTTATGCAATTGAAGAAATTTCTTCCCGGATTGGAGTTAGACAACCAGAGTGCTTTTGTTCCGGGGACGCTCATTACAGACAATGCTTTGATAGCTATAAAGATTTTTCATACGATGAAGAATCGAAGTAGAGGGAGGAAAGGCACCATTGGGATCAAATTAGATATGAGCAAGGATTATGATCGGGTGGAGTGGATTTTTCCGAATGATCTTCTATGTAGATTTGGTTTTGCTGAGAGGTGGGTCCAATTGATCATGACATGTGTTTTGACGGTCTCTTATTTCATCATCATCAATGGCCAAGTTTGTTGTCATGTTGCCCCGACTAGAGGGCTAAGACAAGCAGACTCTCTATCCCCGTATCTTTTCATTTTGGTGGCAGATGTGTTTTCGTGTATTCTACAGAAGCTTGTTTTTAATAATGAGATTCATGGAGAAAAATTTAGTAGGAGCGGACCGAGTATCTCACACCTCCTTTTTGCAAATGATAGTTTTCTTTTTTGCAAGAGCCAACCAACGAGAATGCTCAAAGATAGTTGAAATTCTCAACATATATGAAGCAGCTTCCGGGCTGAAAATTAATTATGAGAAATTAGAGGTCTCATTTAGCAAAGGCGTATGTGAGTCAAAGCAAGAGGAGCTTGTTGAGTTGCTTGGAATGAAGAAGGTGGAGACACATGTGAAGTATTTGGGTATCTGGACAATCATTGGAAGGTCAAAGCGGGTGGTCCTTAACGCTCTCAAAGATAGACTCTAGAAAAAGTTGAAAGGGTGGAAGGAGAAACTTTTGTCAAGATCCGGGAAGGAGGTGGTCATTAAATCAGTCATTCAAGCCATTCCAACTTATTTAATGGGTGTTTACAAGCTTCCAAGATCAGTAATTGATGACATTTGCTCTATGACAGCACAATTTTGGTGGGGAATTTCGGATCAAAAGAAAGGTGTTCATTGGATTAAATGGGATACATTGTTCTCTCCCAAGTGCTTGAGGGGAATGGGGTTCCGTGATATGGGGGTGTTTAATTTAGCTCTCCTTGGATAACAACATTGGAGGTTATTGAAGCACCCGTCCTCTTTGTTTGGTAGAGTCATAGAAAATAAGTACTACCAAAAGTCAGATTTTTTTGGGTCATATCTTTGTCAATCGGGTAGATATTGTTGGTCAAATATATGGAGCTCGAACTCTATATTGAGAATTGGCTTGATATGGAAGGTGGGCAATGGAGAGAGCATCAACATTTACGGCGACGCATGGGTGGCTGATGAGCAGGGCAGTCTTACCTCTTCGAGTGCTATTCATGACATTGCTAAGGTGAACGACTTAATTAATGCGGATTTGATGGAAGGGAGGTATGATTTTATTGTGGATAATTTTATTGCTCGTGACCTAAAATGCTTCCTTTCCATCCTCTCTTAGCATTCGTAGGCCAGGAGATGAATTTATCAGCGCGTTCTCAAATAGTGGCGAGTATATAGTCAAGACTACTTATTTTCTGGGCAAATCTTGTAATTTGGATGATTTTCATAAAGCTTCGGTCACAATTTTGGGGTTGGATGTTACGCCCAAAGTCCGACACTTTATGTTTAGGGCTTGCACAAGCACTCTTGCTGTTAAAGATTACCTTTGATACCGCCATATGACTGATGAGAGTCACTTCCCATGGTGCCCGAATACCCCTAAAACCATGAAACATGTACTGTTTGAGTGCTTTGTTGTTCGTGAAATTTGGAGGCTGACTATGAGCAGCTTGTCTGGAGTAATGACATTACCTTTGCTGATTTGATTGTGGGTTGGAAAGAGCAACGGGTAGCAGTAAATGTAGCTTGGAAGCTATTCTGTTTTGGCAGATTTGGAGTAAGAAAAATGAGAAAGTGTTTAATGGTGTGGAGATTGATCATCGCACTGTTATTGAGAGATCCAAACGTGTCGCTACTAATTTGTTGTTGTATACAACGAAGGTTTATGGTGGAATTAGAAAGAAACCATCCTGCAAAAGCCCCAGACTTGGAAGGCCCCTCCTGCCGATTTTGTGAAAATTAATTGTGACGTTTGCCTAAGCATTAAAGGCTGGGCAGGTGATGGGGTCGTGGTTGGAGATTCTAATGGTGTGGTACTCTTTACAACTACTAGGAGGGTGCGTAGTTATTAGGATTCAATTGTGGCAAAAGGGAAAGCGTTGCTCATGGCTGCTAGGCTGGCTCGAAGATTTGTCTACAAAAAAGTAATTTTTGAATCGGATAATCTCACAATTATCTTAAAGCTGTCGAAGGCCTCCATCTACTTAACAGAGCTTGACTCCATCTTGTAAGATACTTTTTCTCTTACCTCCTGTTTTGGACCACGTTTTTTGGACTCATGTTAAAAGGGATGGCAACTATTTTGCGTATCACCTAGCTAAATTAATTTTGTTTGGTGTAGAGAAAGTTTGGGTTAATCATCGTCCTTGTGAGATTAACCCGTATGTATTGTCGGACCTTTTGATCATTAATTAATCTCATTGTTCCGTTTGTTTTTAAAAAAAATTCTAATGATATAACCAAATGGGTAATGGCAAAAGTACACACTCCCTTTGTTTTTAAGTGTTAGGCATGTACTACCCCCTCTCTCCCAAATTACTCGCAACGTTTTGACTTTTTGCAATATTCACACATCTCACTTTAACCATATTTTTTTAGCTATTATATGTAAATCAATGTAATCATGCAAGATGTTGTTAAGTATATTTAATGTATAGTTTTTAGATTTTATAAATATATAATAAAATATATCGATGGTCAAGCTTGTGCATCAACAAGCGTGTTCAGTCAAAATGTTGCAAGTAAACTAGGACAGAGGGCGTAGTTTTTTGTAAGTATTACACTTCCAATTTTGGCGCAAAAAAACTAAAATTTAATATCATATCTCTTTCTCTCATGATTATCACCCAATGAACTCTTATTTTTTTTTTTTACTTGCATCAGTTTTACTTATACACTATACACATTTCTCACTTTGATTAGCTTTGGTGATTTATATGTTAGAAAAATCTATTCATTTGAAATCTTGTTTTACTCGTCTCGATTTACACTTTTATAATATGAATTTTTTATAATTTTTGCAGATTGGTAATTAAAGATATTAACGATTAAAAGAATGCAATTGCAAGCGTGAAAAGAGAAGTGTTTCAAGTATAAAGAAAAAGAGGAAGTATTACTTTCCCATAACATATTAACTTCACTATCTTTCATTTACAATTTTTTAATACTGGTAGACACCCATTTGTGTCTCACCAAAACCAAATCCGGTGATGAGTACCTTTCACGTCGAATCATAATCGAATGAAGTGAAAGTGTGAAAAGTCTAGTGTTACGGTTGGTTTTAATTTTTTTTTCTTTTTCTCTGTTTTTGAAAACCTATTTTATGAAAATAGCCGATCCAGTTTATTTTAGTCAATGAAAAGGGTCCAATAATAGAGTAGTTAAATTGGGTTCGAAAAGAGCTTACCAACGATATATTATAAGCCCAATTTGATGGATAATGAGGAAGTTATTGCCAAATTACTGAACTGGGCCCGGTTTGATCTTTATATGCGGCCCAATGATCTAGAGGAGGGCCTATTATGATTTATCATTCCTAATGCAAGAAGGATTGATTTTGGTCTTCTAGAATCTTCTATAAGGTTCTTTTGAATCCTAATGTGATTAGCATTTATAATTGAGTCTTAAGAGTTTTATTTAGAATAAAAATGGTTTTTTTAAGGAAGTTACGGGTTTTACCCTTCGTACGCTTAACTTTTATCAAAATATGAAAACGCGTGGAAAAACTGGCTGCAGCTCCACACTAAAAGTTGTCGTCTGGCGGCAGGTGTGGCGTCGCGGCGACACGTCTGTCGCCTGGCGACAGGGGCGTGTTTAACGATAGCGTCGTGTTTTAATCTTTTCGAAACTCTGAATCTTTTTTATCATAAACTGGCTGATTTTCGTTATAAATAGCCTCCTAAAACCTCCGTTTTGAATCACCAACTCTCTATTTCAATTATTAAATTAATTGTTTGATTTTATTATTTTCCTTGAAGTAACTAACGTGTGTATTTTGTTATTAAAAATAGATACGAGGCATCCAAGTAAGTGCTTTAATTGATTTATTGATATTATGATATAGAAATCATGTTTAGGTTGTTATTTTTATTCCTAGTATCATTTTAGGATGCTTTTCTTAATATGATGTTTAGGGTGACAACAATAAGTTCCTAATATCAATTATGATTTCTATGATGCCCTTTTATTGTCTTTCTTAATATTCATGTTAGTATCATGTTAGTGCTAAATATTTGATCTTTATTGTTTAATGACATGCTAGGGTTTGTTATTAATCTTGTTAGTATCATGCCTAGGATCTTGCTATTATTATTATGCTTTAATATGATTATTTCAATTATTATGATAATTATAATTATTTTTGTCATTATTATTATGTTGCTTGATATTTTATTTATTGTCATTGCTTGATCACGCCTTTTATGCATGTTTAAAGGGAATTTGTACTTGTAATCACGTTTAATAAGATAATTAATAATCTTGTTTAGGGTTGATTTGATTTTAATTCAAGTGATCGCCAATAATAGTTTTATTTGTGCATTAATGTTCAACCAACATAGATAAACAGGTTTAGGGTAAATCTATTGATTGTATCTTAGCCAAAAATCGCACATGAATACGAGTAGAATAAAGTAGACCCCTATTATTAGGGCAGGTTCTTTCTCTTTTAGATTGGATTTGTACCTTCATCCCCGAACTTTCAGTCATGGTTCCAGACCTGTTGGAGTTAAAGATCTCCTGGATCGTTAAGGGGTGTAACCTTTACCCTGTGAACGGTTTACAAGTTCCTAAAACTTGTTAGCGACTCTTTCGCTCTAGCTTCCTTCCCTTAGGACGCCACCATGCTTAAGTGTATGATCACAGTGGGGTTCAACTTTTGGGTAATGCTTGAAATATTCCCTACAGTTTTTGGCGACTCCATTAGGGATGTTTTCTATTTTAAATCCTGAAATTTATTTCGGCAATGATTTAGAATGAGTGGATGAGACTTGAAAAGTTCTAAGTATTTCATGTGCGTAATTTTGATTAACATTATTGTCATATGCATAAAAAAGATCTCATTGGAAAGACCATCCATAATGAGTTAAAAACATAAGATTTTTTTTACACGTGGAGAATTTGAGGAATATCTTTCACAACTAGAATCGAAAGAATGCTGCAAAAAACTGGAATATTTTATTGTACACGGAAAACTACTGAGGCGTGTAGGAACTGGCGTCTAGCAAACAGAGCCTGTCGTCGAAAATATGGCTCTACCGCCCGGCGACAGGGCTATATTGCGGCGACGGTCTCTGTTGGCTGGCGCTGCGTTCTTCCAATACCGAGCCAGAAATATGAGTTCTAATTTTGACCAGTTCTAGCACTATTGGTTCGATTCTACTTCCTGATTGAGTTTTTCTCACTTTTCAGAAACCCATATGTGTTCTACATATGAACATAACCCTCTGAGAATTCATGCTCCATCTACCTGATTGAACTCTCTGTACAACAAATTAAGGGTACATCCGAGAATGTTGAATTCACCAAACCATGGAAGCGAGTTGTAACTCGCGGGATCCCATCCACTCGCGCCAACCCTTCCAAAAGTAAGGCTTTCGCGCGGTACATCAGGATTCATAACCATGGACCCTCTTTAACTAACCCATATCCCGAACTTTAGAGAACTAGAGCCATGGTTAGGTTACAAACTCATTGCATCATGTTGTGCCTACTTGACTACTTGTGCATCTCTTACTTGTGCATACTTATTATGTGACTAAACTAACCGTTTGGTTTGACTTGTAATTATGAATATGTTTAAATAAACTAACCAATGACTAAAGGGCTTTGCTTAATTAATTGATTAATTAATTTGAGCTAAAAAACAAACTTAAAATCGAGTCATAGTTCCTTTAAATCAATCCGGATTTTTATTCTCGTATACTGCACAAGCATCAACTTGTTTTGGTCATAGCTGGATTTCTTGAAAGAATTACGAGTCGCACAACCAATGGATCTGTAGCCCCTAGTTGTATCTTTAATTTGGCGTTGGTTTCATCCCAATCAGAGGCACAGATCAAAAGTTATGACTAAAATACCACAGCATGTCCAATTTAATGCGTACACATGAAGTCTTAACTTAGTCTTTGCTTGAATCTAGTCACATAGTCTAGCCACATGGTCATGACACAAGTCTTAACATGTCACCTAAACTCACTATTCTTAGCACACACTTTGTACATACTCTTTTCACACCATGACCATGTCTTAGGTTCATGCATGAGTCGGTTTTTTCCGTCATTTGAGTTGGGGGTACATTCTATTCCTAATTTTTCATATCTCTCCATCAACATCATATTTCCATTCTCTACATGATTTCTCCATATCACAACCTTCATTCTTCCTACCTTCTTCCATCTATTGCATGTTGAATAAAGTTTGAGTCAAATAATGAATATCCCAAATTTCTCTTTCCACAGTACTTGGTCAAGAGAGAAGGGCGATTAATCGAGAACAACACCTTTATTCAAGTTCAACTTTTTGATAAACTGATTCGTTAAATGAGAAAAGCTACGAAGATAATTGCAAGTCAAGAAGAATTTAATGAGCTTAAGAAGCAAATTGCTGACGTGACTGAGGTGTTGAAGGCTTTAACCCTCCAAATCAATGACCCTGTGAAGCAACAACAAATGGAGCTCATGCAAGAGAGCTTGAGCAAAATATCCAATGACTATAGATTTCAGGGCATTAGCTAACATGGGATCTCCGTGGACAAGGAGCTTCTTTCACAGAAGTTCAATGCCAATGAACATTAAGGTGATTGATAGGAAAGTCTTTCATTCTTTTTTTTTTAATCTCTTGAAACCGTTTGTCAACAATGGTTCTTTTCCCTTGACCAAGAGAAAATTTCTACTTGGGATGCCATTGTAAACTCTTTCATTAATAGATATAGATGTAACATTCAAGTGGAAACCGACTATAGACAACTCGAGATGCTGAGACAAAAAAGAGAATGAATGCTTTACTTCTTTCTTTAATAAGTGGAGGGAAACTTCCGCTAAGATTATTGAGATGCCCACCGAAAAAGAATCTGTAAGGATGTTTATCAAGAATCTCCAAGAGAAGTATTCGAAGCATTTAAAATATCAACGTAATTTGAATACTTTCAAGGTCGTCTATGACATCGGTATTGAAATCGAAGATGACCTCGCAAAGCAAAAAGCTACTAACAATAGTAATCACAGTGGCTGTACAGGAAAGAATAACGACAATCCTTTCAAGGCCCACTCTAGTAACAATGTTAGTACCTTTGATCTCAATGAAGTCTTAGCAATGGACAATCAAGGATCCAAAACGAAACCCAAAAGAGAGCTCACACGCATTGGAATGACCTACGATGTTGCTTTTGACCGTCTCTATGATCGAGGATTAATCAAACCTGTTTTGGGTGTTTTTGTCCCTTGGGAGAGTTACAACACGAAGACTGATCCGGGGTGAGCTGTACCTGCAAAACAAACGGAGACACCGGTTGGGTGGTGCTCCGCCTCCGACGCACAAGTTAGAAACTTGAAGAGAGAGAATAAAGTGCGGAAATTTAGATGGATATCTACTCGGATTCCAAGCTCAGGAATTTCTCTGATGTAAGAGAATACTGGTGTAATAAATGGTAAAACGTGCCCTCAAACAGAGGAACATCTCCCTATTTATAGGGTCTTTGGGATTTGTGCCCCTGATTAGGTCACTGAACCCTAATCATTGGTTGGTTACGCCGTTTTGCGGCTTTCTCGGGATTTGGGCCTGAAGGCCGCCTTTTTCCCTTAATTTCTGGAGTGACACGTGTCAAGCAGGGATTGGTCCACTTTGGGCCATCCTGAGGCTGACACGTGTCATCCTCTGATTGGACCACGTAGCAGGGTAAAATTACCATAAACATTTGCCCCTCACAGATGTGACGTGGCACGCCACGTGGCATCTGTGACACGTGTCACGCTCCGATTGGCGGTAATTTCACCATTAAAGAGTAACCGTTCACCTTCCGAGTAAATTACGAGAATGCCCCCATATTTACCCTCTATATATAGCGGTTTTACCCTCATAATTTTGTACGTTTACAAAAATTTTCTAGAGAGAAAACTTTGAGACAACAGAAGTCATCCGTTTGAGTTAGGCACAAGCAAGAAAGTTTGTTCTCCATCAACCTAGCCGGACCCGCCTATCTTCAGATATCACATCCAAAGGTACCGTCTCTGCCTCTCTCAGCTCTTTTTCTTTTTTCATCGCTTGTACATATTTCTTGCAATAAATGGATGCATCACCAACACACACGGCAAAGCCTAGGTTAGAGTCCAGCCGGTCACCAGGGACGGCTGAGTCTAGGAGTGGGAGTGCCGTCTCGGGGTGTTGGGACCACCCTTTTCCTTGGATTTCGACCAGTTACGTGTCTGTGCAGGACACAATGGCTCGGACAATGCTGATGGCCACTGATTCAAATTACAGAAGCGAAGGCTCAGGCGGCCAAACGCTTGAGGGAGAAACGTCTGGTCAGGGAGATCAGACGGCTCTGGAGAGATCCCCTCCGCGCGCCCCCTCAACTCCCGCTGACTCCTTTTTGGAAGAATGTGACCAAGGCGGCGATGAGGTCGTCTCTGTCCCCTTGACCCAAAATGAGGAGGAGACGGAGAGCGACAGCTCCGCCTCTACCTCTGAGAGCAGTGACAATTTACCCCCGCTTCAGGATAGTGAGGAGGAAGAAAGGAAAAAATGGAACGAGAAGGACGATCCCTTCAACATTCACGTCCCCTCCAAGGACCGGATCCAAATGGAGGAAAACTTGAAGAATTTTACTCAAATGCACCCGCTAGGAGACGGGTATAGGATCCGGTGCCGCCTGAGAATGGCACCATCGCCTGGGAGGACGATCAAGAGAACGCCAAAAGCTATTTCGGCTGTTATGAGACGGCGTTTAAAGCTGGTCTTCGCTTCCCCCTTCACCAGGCGGTGAAGGCAATTTTGAGAGGCTATAGGCTCGGAGTCTGGCAATTTACCCCCAACTCCTGGACAAACATTCTGGGGTATGTTACCGCCTGCGAGTTCCAGGGGCTTAACCCCGGCTGGGAGGCTTTTGCTAGTATGAATTATCTTAGCAAAAGCCCAGACGGCTGGAGGGCGTGGTATACTCTAACCACGCCTCCCCAATACATGATGACCTTGGACAAGGTCTCTAAATTCGACGGCTGGAAACACAGGTTCTACCTGATGTCAACTCCAAGCAGATGGGAGAATTATGTATTCCGTCTGTACAATAACTAGCCCGACTTGATGGGCCAAAAGTGTGCTCTTCCCCGGATCCCAGAGGAAGATTTTGACAAGATCATTGAGGCAGACTTTTTCGGCCTCACAGACGCAACCTTGTCAACCATGGAAACAATAAAGGTCCCCAAGAACTGGATCCCCAAAAGCGCCTGGTTTAGTGACGAGTGTTTCCTAGCCGCCTGCGGGCTAGGACACATGTTTACCAAACGTATGCGCAAATATTCGTCTGTAGTGTTTTTGTATCAGAATTGATTTATAATATTGACAAATTTCTTTCTTTTTGCAGAAGAAGCATTAAAAATGTTGCAGACGGAGAAGACTCCCAAGCGGTCCTCTGCTGTCATCCGCAAGGAGCTTGCGGAGAAAGCTGCGGCTGAGGTCAAAGCCAAGGTAATAAACGCCTGACCCATTTGTAAATTAATCTCAAAAATTATTTTTCCCGGATGCTAACTTTAACTTGGTTATTTTCGCAGGGAGGAGAGGTTGGAAAGACGTTTGAGAAACAACTCAAACGGGCTAGGGAGGAGACCCCCTCCGTTCTCAACAAAATCAAAAAATCCACCTCCGCCTCAACTCCTGGCGCCTCAGCCGGGAATCAACAGATGCGGATAGCGGGGCGAAACGAGAAGATAGGCGGCAACCTGTGCCTTGATCTCGTCAACCCCTTATCAGCAGCCGGGGGGTTCACCACGCCTGCAAGCGGTTCCCGCTTGGCCGGCTCTGAAGGTAAGAACCCTTTTGAATCCCCGCTTGAGCTGGGGTGGCCTTTGCGGGTGAAATCCCACTCTCAACAGACGTCATCTTCAGACGGTCGGCAACAAATACGTGTTGCCTTAGTTTCGCACTCATCACGTATTGATTGTGGTGCAGATCAATCTCCCCGCTGGCCAGACGTCCAGAAGCATGCCAAGGCCATGCTTGACGCCGTCCGGAAGAGGGATAAAGACAACATCCCTGGGATAGAGATGTTCAATTTGGAACGCATTCTATCCCTTCTGGCTGAGGTAAGAATCTTGTCAATTCAATTTTATTTTTTCAAGTGTTTTATCCCGCCTGCAATACTCATACCGCTTGCTTTTTTGCAGGCTCAAACGTCCTTATTCACGCAAACGGGAAGAGGTAAAAAGGGCAAAGAAGTCCGCCATAGACGCTAATAATAATGCTTTACACTCAACTATCGTAAATGAACTTGAAACTAAAGCAATAATAATGACACAGGCGTCTAGAATTTAGCAGCTGGAGGCGGATCTGGAGACGGCCAAACATCGGGCGAGTGATGCTGAGACGGCCCAGAAGAAGGCAGAGGAGGCCCAGAAGAAGGCGGATGAGGGCGCCAAAAATGCTGATGAGGCGCTCAAGAAGGCCCAGACGGACCTTGGCACACTTTAGGGTGTTTCTGAAGAGAACACCAAACTGAAGACCAAGGTTGAGAAGCTAGAGAAGGAGGCTGCTCAGGCTTAGAAGATCTTTTCAGTAACCCTGGAGGCGGAGCAGAACCGCCTAGTTGCTGAAAGTGACGCTGACAATGACGCCTATATGAAGATCGACTGGGCTGCTTTGTACCCAAACGCGGATTACAGCGTCTGGGCACTGGCTCACAGCTATGCTGAGTACGTGGTGTACTTAAGGGATAGAGGCGAGCCAAAGCCTGACTCTTTTGAAGCCTGGGTCGACTCCAACAACGAGCCTTCCGCGCCTCAGCTACCTGGTCCGGGTGAAGCACAAGATATACCCTCAGATGACGAGGAGGAGGAATAGGAGGCACCGTTTGCAGGCAAGAAGTGACCTTTCAGCGCCAGTATGCCAATCTCTGTTTTTTATCTTTTCTTTTATTTATTCAGTGGCAGTATGCCAAAACTTATTTTTTCCGGCCTGCGTGCCGAGTATATTTGTATTTATCGGCTAAGGAGCCGGGTTAATTGACAATTTCTCTTTCTCCCGGACGAGGTCCGATTAACATTTAATCCACTACAACCGTTTGGTTGGGTGGACTTTTATGAAATGCACCGACTGAGTCGGTTTTGATCATTTTGCGTCTGAATTTTAATTCTTGCAAATTTTAATTTTTCATTTTTTCCTAATTTATCAAAAGCATGCGGCGATTTTTTGCCTAACTAATCAATAGTCCGGCTGTCCTTGCCCTTGGACGGCTGTGTGATTGGTTTCAAGTGGAGTTGGTTGATTGACTTGGAAACGTCTGATGCTGCAAAGAGCATGATACGTTTTGTAAGTCAATCAATCACAATAGTGATTGCCCCAAACCAAGTGCACAGCCGTTCACCAACAGGCGTTCCAGTTACTACCCAGGCGGCGTTTTGTCCGTCTTGGTAGTGATTTCATAGCCATTGAACAACTCTTTTGCCCTAATTGGGATAGGGAGTGCAATTTTGGAATAAATAACCCAAGTGAGAACTTCAGCCGGAGACCGATTGATGCCCCAGGGCATCCGGTATTTGGCAACTTGATCGTTCATCATAGATCATTCTGGTCAGACGCCTATGAGTTGACCAATTCGGTCGTTCAATTTTTGCCGTTTGCATGGGTACGTAGAACCGACAAATAGTCTGTTCTCTGCGACGATTGCACCCGGAGGGGTGTCGCCGGACGCCTTTGTCCATGCTAGGACAGGCGATTTTGTAAAATGAGCAACCATCCGGCCATTTCAGCCTTTGGTCTTGTTTAGGACCGGTTGTATAGCCACTAAGCGTTTTTGTGCTTAGTTTTTAATCGGAGCATTGGCCGATTTACACCAAGTGTCGAACTTAGTTGTTTAAACAAACGAGCCTGTCTGGGTATTACCCAGACGAACAGGCAATTATTAAATCATACTAAGTATCAAACTTAAATAAACAAGGGATCCATCTGAGTATTACCCAGGCGGTCAAACAAATGTAACCTTTACTAAGTATCGAACTTAGTTAGGTAAATGAAGAATTCGTCTGGGTATTACCCAGATGGATAATAAAAATACAACAAAATAATTTTGCAAACAAAGTCTGAATCTTCATTAACTGACTCACTGTTTACAAAAAATTTACATTCTCAAAAGTAGAACTTTTTCAGATTGTCTACATTCCAATTTCTAGGCAGGCGCCTGCCTTCTGTAGTTTCCAGGCGGTAGGTGTCATCCCTTACTTCTTCATGGATCTGGTAGGGGCCTTCCCAATTTGGAGTTAGCTTCCCCAGCTCATTGGCCCTACCGGTTGCCTCCAATTTTCGTAACACTAAGTCGTCAACTTTCAAGGGACGCTTGTGTACTTTTTTGTTGGAGGCTCTAGTCCTTCTCATACGGTAAATCTCAGGACGCAAGGCGGCATTGCCCCTGCGTTCTGGGAGAGAATCCAATGTCAGGCGCATTGCTTCCCAGTTTGCCTCTTTATCATATAGCATGACTCTGAGAGTCAGCTCTTAATGTTCCATGGGCAAGACGGCTTCAGCACCATAAACCATGAGAAATGGGGTTTCACCGGTTGCCCCCTTTGCTGTTGTCCGGATGGCCCATAGGACATGTATTAACTCTTCTGCCCATAAGCCACCGGCTCTTTCTATTTTCTTCTTAATGCCGTCTGAGATGAGTTTATTGAAGGCTTCAACTTGGCCGTTTGCTTGGGGCCGGCCAACAGATGCAAAATAGCTTGAGATCTTCTGATCTCCCAACTATGTTTTTAGTTGAGGCGTCTCAAACTAAGGACCATTATCAAACACCATAGACATAAGTACCCCATACCGGGTGATAATGTTTTTCCAGATGAAGGAAATCACGTCTGAGGTTTTGATGTTTTTAACCGCCTCAGCTTCTACCCACTTGGTGAAATAATCCACAGCCACCAAGATGTAGCGCTTTCCGCCTGGAGCAGGCGTGTAAGGAACTAGAATGTCCGTGCCCCATTTTGCAAACGGGATTGGGCTGTGGATGGCCGTCAGGTCAGTAGCCGGACGGTGAATGAGTTTGCCAAATTTTTGGCACTTGTCACATTTCTTTACCAACTCCTTGGCGTTTGCCTCAAGAGTGGGCCAAAAATAATGTCGTCTGGCTTTGACGGCTAGGGACTTGCCGCCTATATAGGAGGCGCAAAATCCCGAGTGCAAGTCTTTGAGAACTTCCTTCCCCTTTTCTGGGGTGACACACTTCAACAAAGGCTTCAGAAACCCCGCCTTGAAGAGTTCTCCATTTTTCAACTCGAAGCTTGCAGCTCGCTTTTTCAGGACGGCTGCTTCCTGTAACGAATCAGGAAGTGTACCGTCTGAGAGATAGGCCCGGATGCCATCCATCCAGGTAGAGCTTCGGTCCAGAATTCCAATGGCATCTTCATAGATGCTTCTCTTTTCAAGAACTTCCCAAAAGACTGACCGAGGCGTATCATGGCAGGCGGAAGACGCCAGTTTTGACAATGCATCCGCCTGGTTGTTTTCCGACCTAGGCACTTGATTCAGCCGGAATTCCTAAAGTGCCTCGGTCTCTTCTTTGACTGCCTGAAGATATTTGATCATAGCCGGATGAGTAGCCTCGTAGCTTCCCTTATACTGGCTAACAACCAATTGAGAATCAGAGTAGGCGTCAATTTTCATGGCCCATGCCGCCTTACACATGCGAATGCCGGCTAGCAGGGCTTCATATTCCCCCTCATTGTTAGAGGCTTGAAACTTGAAGCGTAGTGCATACTCAAATTTGTCCCCTTCAGGAGACTCGTAGATTACGCCTGCACCACAGCCGTTCTTTGTAGAGCTCCCGTCTACATACATTTTCCAGACCTGATCAAGATTAACCAGAGCCACCGGACGGGTCATTTCAACAATGAAGTCGGCAAACGCCTGACCTTTCACTGCCTTTCTTGGTTCGTAAGTGATTTCAAGACTTTGCATTTCAATAGCCCATTTCAGCATTCTCCCGGATGAGTCCAAGGTAGACATTGGCCGCTTGAGTGGCTGGTCGGTGTAAATCACCACCGGATGTGCCAAAAAGTAAGGCTTCAGTTTTTTTAAAGCCATATACAAAGCAAGGCCAAATTTTTCAACCATGGGGTACCGGAGTTCGGCATTTTTAAGAACATGGCTAATGAAGTAAACCGGGAGCTGCACGCCGTCTCGCTCAGCAAGGAGAACGGCGCTGAGGGCATGATCTGAGATGGCTAAATATATGTACAACGTCTCCCTTGGAAAAGGACTGACCAACCTAGGTAGAGAGTGTAAATGCTCTTTCAACCTCTGGAATGCCGCCTCAGTATCATCCCCCCATTCAAATCTGGTCTTCTTCCTGATTGCTTGGAAGAAGTAAAGGCACTTATCGCCTGACCGGCTGAGGAACCTCCCCAAGGCGGCCAGACAACCGGTGAGTCTCTGCACTTCCTTGACAGAATGGGGTGACTTCATGTCTATCACCACCTGTATCTTTTCAGGGTTAGCCTCTATACCCCTTTGATCAATCAGGAATCCGAGAAACTTCCCAGACTCAACACCAAAGACACATTTATTTGGATTTGACATGACCTTATGCCGCCTGAGGGTGGTGAATGTTTCTCGGAGATCAGCAAGGTGATCCGTCTGTAGCTTGGATTTGACTATCATGTCATCGATGTACGCCTCCACATTCCTCCCAATTTGATTAATGAAGACCGTATTAATCATCCGTTTGAAAGTGGCAGACGCATTTTTCAAGCCAAACGGCATCACAGTATAACAGAATAACCCCTGATCAGTGACGAAGGCCGTCTTCTCTTGATCCTTTTTCCACAGAGGTATCTGATGAAAGCCGGAGTAGGCATCCATAAAGCTCATCAAGGCGTGACCGGCTGTAGAATCGACCAGACTGTCGATCTTTGGAAGCGCGTAACTGTCCTTTGGACACGCCTTGTTGAGGTCTGTGTAATCAACACACATGCGCCAGGTCCCATTCGGTTTCTTAACAAGAACCACATTGGCCACCCAGTCGGGGAAGTTACAAGGCCGAATGAACCTGGCGTCTAGCAGCTTTTTGACTTCGGCAGCTGCCGCCTGACTTCTTTCCTCACTGTGGTTTCTTTTCTTTTGCCAGATGGGCTTCTTTTTAGGATCCACGGCGAGCTTGTGGACAGCAAGATCCGGGCTGACGCCTGGCATCTCTTCCACTTCAAAGGCAAAAATGTCTTTAAATTCTTTCAGAAAAAGGTGCAAGTTTGCACCCAACTTTGCAAAAGCAACCGTCCCAACCTTCACAGTACGCTCCGGACGGCTGTCGTCCAGAGGTATATCAATATGCTCACCAGCTGGTTGGGGATGGAGCTCATCTGACCGTTCACTGGTTAGTGATTGCTATTTCTTCTCTTTCTTTACCTCCACCAGCAGAGGTGCCTTTCTTTTCTTCCCGGCTGCTGGTGGGGCAGACGCTGGGTCGGCATCCTTGACATTGTCAAGGTCTATTGGTTCCTGGCCGCCTAGGGCCACAATGTCTCTGACGGCTAAGAGATAGCACTCTCGGGCCGTCTTCTGATCCCCATTCAGGGAACCAACAGTGCCGTCATCCCTCTCATACTTGATGAGCATGAGAGACGGGATGATTACTACCTTGGCTACGTTGAGGGTCGGCCGGCCAAGGATAATGTTGTAGGCGGTTAACTCCTCAAAGACCAAGAATCTGACGATAATATGTCGTCCTTGGCCCTTCTCTCCCAGCCGGATGGGTAGGTCAATTCTTCCGGCTGGGTAGACCATCCCTCCCCCAAAACCAACCAAGGGGTGGGTGACCGGATGCATGCTGCTGACGTTGTATTTCAGCTTTTGCAAGCACCGGAGGCTGATGATGTCTGATGAGCTGCCAATGTCAATAAGGATTTTTCCAACCAGCTGGTTGGCGACCTTACATTCAATGACGACCGGGTCATCATGCGGACGGCGGACGCTGCCCCTGTCCTTCTCAGTGATCAAGACGTCTGGGAAGGAGGTGCTTGCAGATGTCTGCTCATCATCATCCTTGTCCATCTTTCGAAGATGGCTCTTGGTGCCCCGGATGGTTGGGTTACCACAGGAGAACCCGCCTGCTATTGTGTAGACCGGCTCCTTGTCGGTTTCCGAGCTACTAGCAGGTTGGGGGGTAGTCTTGGATGACTGACCCTTTTTCTTCTTCTTTGCTCCGGCTGGGGACTTGGAAATGTAGGACTTCAGCATTCCCTTGTCAGCCAGACGGTCCAACGCCCGTTGAAGGCTGAAGCAGTCGTTGGTGTCATTGCCAACTTCCTCATGGTATTGGCAAAATTTATTTTTGTTCCTTGATTGAATGGAACTTTTCATTGGTTTCGGCTTCTCTAGGGACAGCCGAACCTTAATTTCCATGAGGATGGAATTGCAGTCCTTATTAAACTCGTACTTGGGGACATACGGTTTAAACTCTTTCTTCTTCTTCTGGGACGGCTGGTCAGAATCACTAACTGCCCAGATTTCTTTTCTCTTCTTGCTGTCTTCTTTCTTTTTGGCCGGCTGGGCAGGCTGGCTGTCTTTCTTCTTGTCAAACCTCTTTGGGTCCAACTAGCTGCCAGGCGAGCAGAGGTCGGTAGCTTGAATGTAGCTTTCCGCCTCCCTCAGGGCCGCCTGTAATGTGAAAGCCCCTTTTCTGACTAGGTCGAACTTAAAAGTTGACCCGTCTCTCAGACCTATGAAAAAGTCTGTAAAAGCTACCTCATCAGATAGTCCTTGAATCTGAATTCTAATCAGATTGAACCGCCTGACATAGGAGCGCATCCCTTCTCTCTCCCCCTGCTTAATGGTGCTCAAGTCCAAGCATGTTTTCTTAGCAGAGATGTTCATTGAGAAGTTGGAAGCAAATAGGAAGGCAAGCTTCCTAAAACTGTCAATGCACCCGGCTGGCAGATTACCAAACCATTGTTTGGCGATGCCCTTCAATGTAGCCGCGAAGCAACGACACCAAGTGGCATCATCCAACCCCTGCAGATACATGAGGTTGGTATAATCCATGAGATGGTCTTCCGGATTGGTGGTACCATCATAGGTACCAACCAACACATTCTTAACCTTGGACGGCTGTGCCGCCTCGGTTATCTGCCGGGTGAACGCAGAAGGTTGTTCACCCAGGCGAATCAGACGAAGCTACCATTCCAGTGGTTGGACATTTTAGTATGCCGCCTGACCTCCAAAGAGGGTCGGCTGCATGAAATGAGGGGGATACTGGCCGTAGACCTGAGTAGGTACATACGGTTCAACTCTAATCATCTGAGGGCAAGAGTGGACGGTATTACAACCTGTCTGACTCTCATGCAAGGAAGATGCATTCCCTGCAGAGGTATTGTTAAAGCTGTCAGGAAAGTTCGACGTGGAAGCCGACTCAGACAGCTGCTGATTTCTCTTCCGGTTGATAATCTCCCGGGCATCAAGAGATGATTTCTTACTTCTCACCGGCTGTTGAGTCCGGCGGGGGTTATTGGTATTCCCCTTGGGAAGAAGAATTTTGGAACAATCAATGGTCCCGACTGCCTTCTCCTTTGGATGAGGAGTGGGCTGCCGGTCTCTGACTGACTTCCCCTTCTCTAGGGGAGTCTTCTTCGCTGACTGACCTTTACTAGGGCTAGCCCGGCTTTGGGTGATCAGCTCTTTAATTTCACCCTTGAAACTTGTCATGAATCTCATGAGTTCTTCTCGGGTGACAGGGGCTGATCCCGCGGCCGTTTGGGTTTCCCCTTCCGGCTGCCCAGGGGGTCGACTTGCACCCGCCTGGGAGGCACCCCGCTCCAGAGTCTCTCTGGGCCGGATGCGCTTGATTCTAAGAGAGCCGTCATCGGTTGTGAAGGTCTCGACCTGGGGATCTTCATTCTCCAGGTCTGTAAAGACTTCTGGGTCATCACCCAGACGGTTATGGGGTGGTACAGACTCTTGA